>OY752137.1:6462347-7084993 GCA_963573275.1 Caenorhabditis uteleia
ATTGCAATACTCGCCACATCAGTTGATTATATCCGAGAGAATGTTTATCAATTGACAAGTGATAAAGAGAAGAATATCTGTAAGTATATCAGTATCTCTTATCACCTTATCATCATATCATATCAGTCCTCAAACTCCTCCTCGCCTTCTCCTTCTGGACCAATGCCGGTCTCCTTTTATCAGTTGCACCACAAAAACATGGATTCATCAAATCACTCGATTGTATTCGTCTATTCTCAATGTGTTGGGTTCTCACCGGTCACTCATTCATCTACCTCCTTATGGCTGACTCATTCATGCCAGTCATCCAATTCCCCAAACAATTCTGGAACCATCTCCTTCTCAATGCCTTCGTATCAGTCGACACATTCTTTGTCCTATCCGGCATAGTGCTCGCCTATCTATTCTTCAAAGAGAAACCAAAACGACAAATGATCATGAATCCCATCACTTGGATATTATTCTATGTTCATCGATATCTGAGGTTAACACCACCAATCATGTTGTTCATTGGCTTTTTCACCGTCTATGCTCCATATATTGAAGGGCCATTCTCAGCATCGGAAGCTAGTAAGTCGCTAAACCTAATCCTAAACCTATTCTTCCTTTTCTTCAGATCAACTTATACAACAAGCCGACGCCTGTAAAACTTCATGGTGGCGAAACTTGATCTATATCAACAACTTTGGTGACAACGCCGCCACCTGCTACGGTCCCACATGGTACCTGGCAGCCGACACCCAAATGTATCTGATCGCCCCAATCATCCTGATCGGTCTCTACTTCTCCTTCGCTGCTGGCACATTCTTCGTTGTTGCTGGTTGTATCGCTAGTATCACAACCACCTATATACTGTACTTCACCTATGATCTACCAGCGGATATGTTCGGCAATGGGTAAGTTCTTACAGATAGTTTTACTAATAAACTGATAATTTTAGTGATGGCAAAAACTTTTTCACAATGATCTACGAAAAACCATGGATCAGATGTCCACCATATCTAGTCGGACTACTAGTTGGATATCTCATTGCAACATTCGGAAAACGGCAGATCAGACTAAACTGGGCCCTTCAAATCACAGGATGGGTCATCTGTTTTGTCATTGCTGGATTCTGTCTATTCTCCACTTATGATTATGATAAGGGGGCCAAATGGAGGTACAGTAACCCGGTATACTGTACATATATTTTCTATCATTTCAGTATCATGACTCGAGCAACCTTCTACAACTTCCATCGTCTCGGTTGGGCAATCGCCGTCTCCTGGGTAGTTGTTGCAAATCACATGGGTTGGGGAGGTATATCCATCCATTCCATCCATCCAATCCTAATCCTATCCTATATCCAGGTCCAATCAACAATTTCATGTCTCATCCGATATGGCAACCATTTGGTCGATTATCATATTGTGCTTATATTGTCCATTGGATGGTTCTCTATTATTTCCTCAACGCTGGTGGTCGACCCCTTCATTATTCATCAGCATGGCAAGTATTCATCTATTTTGCTGTTCCATCCACCTTCATGTCATACCTATTGGCATTCTTCTGGAGTTGTTTATTCGAAGTTTCGACGTTGAAATGGGAGAAGATGCTGATTGAAGCTATTGTGGGAAAGGGAGGGGTGAGACCAAGTGCGCCGGTTGAAGATAAACCTAAGACGTCATGGGATGAGGTGGAGACGGGGAAGATGGAAGTTGTCACAATTGAAGTGAAGAAGATCGATGAGGACTCGGAGTCGACCAAATTCTAATCTGACTTTTCTCTTGTATATTATTATTTATACGGATAACATTCTGATCTCTTATATGAAATAAATATTATGTGAATATGTTCATGATGGGGTCAGAAGAAGTCAGAAGGGTCAGAAGGGTGATCAGAAGAATGTCAGAATGGATTAATAATATGAGTACGCTTATTCATTTCTCTGAATTATATCTATATTAGTATTGTTATTAGTTGTGTCAATTGTTATTGTGTTGAAACTGGAGCACTATTTTTATTGTAAAATATCATAACCGATACGCAATAAAGTGATATAACACAGGGGAATAGGTAATATATTAAACTTTCTCGAATTGTTTTGGAATACAACATACAATAAATGAATATTTTGCTGCCTGAAATTATTAGACAATTGGAAACGGACTGATATATGTGATTTTATTGAAGCCGGGGTAGTGATCTTTACTATTACTAATGGAAAACTTCTGTCAGTCTGTCACTCTGTCAGCGGCGATATCTCGGTCAGTTTCCATCCGATTTCGCCCAAATTTGACAAGGGGTTCAGAAATGCTTCCGCGAAGGTGCACGAGAAATATCTAAGTGATCGATGGAGTCGTTCGACTTCCAGAACTAATTTTCAGATTTAAACCTTCCATGTTTTCATTTTCAAAAATTAAATGTCACGTCCTATTTCGAAATGATTTTGTTCTTTTTTTGACATTCATTTTTAGAAATGAATATACGCTAGACCAATAATCAGAAATGAATGCAACATGACGCCAAATTTTCTCGAACATGTCACCATAGGTTATGCCCTAGGTGTTAGCAAGTGATGGGAGTGGCTCGCGGTTCGAGTTCTTGATGCTGTAAAACCAAACCACAGCTTTTTCGACGGAACGGCCTCGAAGAGGCCGCCCCACTATGTCGCCCCTCATCTTTAGTATATTTACTAGACGATGTAGCCAAACTCACAAGGGAAGTACATTTACCCTCCGGTTGGGAATTCGCTGAAAATTGTGTGAGAGGTTCATGGTGGTCTGAAATGATCAGGAAAAATTTTTTATCCATCATTGGAGGGTTTGAAGGGTTATGATCCAAAGTATGGCCGGAAATAGGCCTAAAAACACCATTTTGACACTTTTTGACGTTTTTCGGCCTATTTTCGGCCATATTTTGTTTCATAGTTCTCTTCAAAGTTCCCAATGATGGATAAAATTTTTTCCCTGATCATTTCAGACCACAATGAACCTCTCACACAATTTTCAGCGATTTCCCAACCGGAGGGTAAATGTACCTCCCATGTCAACCTTTACCCGGCCTCGGAGGGGCCTCGCAGAGGCCCCTCCGAGGCCGCCCCACAAACTGGATATTTATTTAGTTAGGAGGTTTTAGGCGTAGCCGGCCATCTCCGAGGTCCGGGGAAGGGACTAAAATCGAATTAGATAGTTATAGGGAAAGATTTAGGTTTTTTGAACAAATGAATTGAGTTGTTATTAAGTTTATGTTGACTTCATTGTGTTGCTTTTTTAAAATCTCATCGAAACCGATCCCAATAAGCAACTAAACCAGAAGGAAGTGACGGCGAAGCCGGCACGCACCTTCTGGTAACTGATAAAAGATAATTATTGCAAATATCGAGGTAATGTATAACCAAATCGTCGATAAAAATAAAGATAATGAATGAAAGAGTATATGGGAAAGCAATATGGGAAAGCAATGTAATTTTTTTTAGGATTAGTAACACAGGGAATTGGCATGAACTTTCAATTAATGAGAGGTGAATGAGCATACATTGAGGTTAATGTGTCAGAATGAATGAATATAATGCATACGAGTACATATAAAACAGGAAATATCAAGAAATGAAAAATATTTTTGGTTGTTTAGTGAGTCTAGACCCAAGATTGCCAGATCAGATTCTGAACATAGCAAACGGTTACAAATTATAATTGAAACTGGAATAATTATCAAAATGAAGCAATTCAATGGAAGAGGAAAAGTCAGCTGACGTGTAGATAGAAAAACGTAGTGATAGTATATATGGAAAATCATATATTGTCCGTTATCCTTAAAAGCAATAATGAAGTGCTTCCACAAACACCAAGAAAAAGAGGAATATAATTCACGATAGATACATTTTTATAGAATTCGCGTTAACTAATAACTGATAAGTCGTCAGCAGAATCCACCATTACTAGATAAGTTAAAGGAGTATAACTGAAACTGATTACCTTTCATGGACAACTAGAATATACACAGAAGCATTTCAAATGTGAGTCGATGAAGTAGAAACGCCAGAATAGGCAGAATTGGAACCCCAACAACTGAACTACGAGGTAAAAATTGTTCAAAAACTCTTTAGTTGAAACACGGATATCTGGTGGCAATACGAGATATTAATCGCATACAAAGAGGGGAAATTGGACAAAGCAGCCAAGGAATTTGAGAGTGTAATGGAGAGTTAGGTGTACATATAAAACAGGAAATATCAGAATGGGATATTATTTTTAGAATCAGAATTGGAGAGATCATCAGATCAAGGTAAAAGTTAGGTTAAAGTATCGAAACTGAAACTGAAAAAGTTTCAGATATTCAAGCCCATTATTCCAAGTTCTCTTCAAGCACCACAACCATTTCTTCAATTTCTTCGACCATTTCAAAAAGTTGGTCCACTTCCACCATGAAGTCCATATGAGGAGCCAGCTCAACATCTTCAATAATGGCAGGTGGACTGGCTGATCGACTCTAAAATTTCAGCTTACACTGATATACTGATATGATAACACACCTTCGGCTTCACAAATTCCTTCATCAATCTCTTACATTCGTTCAGAACAATATCCGACTCCAAGTGTAGCGCTGTGGCTGATAGCAGCAATATAGTGGTGGTAGTTAGATATCCGTCATATTCAGCACAGTTTTTGAGGATATCATCGTAGTTGTGAATAAATTGAAGGAATATGATAAAGTCCTGATAAGTGATACTATCAGGAATGACGAAAACGTTTGCATCGACATCGAAAACGTCGGAGAATTTTATCATAATCTGCGACTCACATCCGTTATCATGTTATCACTCTCTTATCACTAACCTCTCGATTCGCATACACTTCATCATTTCCAATGAGCATTTTGATATCTCCTGGATTTCGAGTCTTGTATAATGGGTAGATCATGACTTCTAGATTCTTGACATTGACAATCAGTGATATGGGGATGATAACAGGATCATTGATTAGATATTCATCCCACTCTTCATGCCTTATCACTGGTGATAACATTGTTAAACTTGATAACTCTATATCACTTATCAAGTGATTAGAATTATCACCAATGATAGTGATATCAACATTGGATTTCCATGGAAGGAGCACGTTTTTTGGGAGAGTTTGAACTTGGACTTCAAGGGATTTTTTGAGGGTTTCTGGATTTTCAGTCACTTTTGCGTGAAGTCGCCTGGAAATTCTATGGTTCTATGGATTCTATGGACCATAGATCTATGATTCTATGAAACACTTACCAAAAGAATTGTGCCCTCTCGGTGTACTGACTCTCTCCTTTGCCATCACAAACAACTAGCCCGAAATAAAGGTTTGCATCCATTTTGAGTGATAAGTGATAAGAGTGAGAGATAAGCCGGGTGGACTCGGGCGGCGGTTGACATGACAACCGGATATATATGGGCTGATTTGTTATCAGGTGATAAGGGATATCACGGCATTTCGGAGAACTATACAATTAGGCACGAGTGGAAAATATATATTATTTTAATGCGAAAAGATATATACTAATTAGGGGATTATGAGATCATAGTGTTATAACTTGATAATTCCTTCCTCCTTAGGTTTAGGTCCAGTCATCCTTCCCACAATTCCTTCAGTCAACATCTTCTCCAATTTCAACATCGGAACTTCAAATAAACAACTCCAAAAGAAAGCGAAAAAGTAGGATAGGCAGGTGGCAGGAAAAACATAATAAAGAAAGGATTGCAATGGGGAGGAGTATAATAGGGGACGACCACTGATATTCATATAGAAGAATAACGCAATCCAATGAACAATATATGCACAATATGATAATCGGCCAAATGGTTGCCATAGCGGATGAGACATGAAATTGTTGATTGGACCTGGATATAGGATAGGATTAGAATTGGATGGATGGAATGGATGGATATACCTCCCCAACCCATGTGATTTGCAACAACTACCCAGGAGACGGCGATTGCCCAGCCTAGACGATAGAAGTTATAGTATGTTGCTCGAGTGAAAATACTGTAAAGATAGTAGATACGGTATGTATACTGTAGGGATATTGTACCTCCATTCTGATCCTTTATCATAGTCGTAAGTGCCAAAGATACAAAACATGAAAATGACTAGGGATATCAGCCATCCAGTGATTTGAAGTCCCCAGTTTAACCTAACCGGTCGTTGTCCAAATGTTGCCAATATATACCCAGTTAGTATACCAACAAAATATGGTGTACATCTCACCCAAGCCTTTTCATATATCAACCAATACAACTTTGTACTATCCCTAAACACTCTCTCATCATCTTTATCAGCTTATCAGCCTACCCATTCCCAAACAAATCAACTGATACATCATACTGGTAATAGAGTATATAAGTGGTGATAATACTGGAAATCGAGAGGAGCAAGGCAAGGAAGGAGCCAAGTGCAAATGAGAAATGGAGACCGATTAGGATAATTGGTGCAATTAGATACATTTGGGTGTCTGCCGCCAAGTACCAACTGGGTGGTAGGCAGGTTTCCTCGAAGTCACCAAAGTTGTTGATATAGATCAGATTGCGCCACCAAGTGGTTCTACAGGTTTCAGCTTCACCGATTAGTTGATCTGGAAACACGGATGACTAGTAGATAAAGAGAATCAAACCTACTATATTGAGAAGCTGAAAATGGACCACTGATATAAGGAGCATATACGGTAAAGAAGCCAATAAATATCATCATGGTAGGTGTTAAGCGAAGATATCGATGAACATAGAATAATATCCAAGTGATGGGATTCATGATCATTTGTCGTTTTGGTTTCTCTTTAAAGAATAGATAGGCGACGACAATTCCTGATAATAGGAAGAACGTATCAACCGATACGTAGGCATTTAAAAGGAGATGGTTCCATAGGTGTTTGGGAAAGTCAATGACTGGCATGAAGGTTTCGGAGAATATTAGATAGATGAACGAGTGACCGGTAACCACCCAACACATTGAGAATAGACGAATACAATCGAGTGATTTGATGAATCCCGGTTTTTGTGGTGCAACTGATAACAGGAGACCGGCATTGGTCCAGAAGGAGAAGGCGAGGAGGAGTTTGAGGACTGATATGATATGATGATAAGGTGATAAGGGATACTGATATACTTACAGATATTCTTCTCCTTATCACTTGTCAATTGATAAACATTCTCTCGAATATAATCAACTGATGTGGCGAGTATTGCAATTGATATCATCACTATCATAAATATCGTGAATCCCCAGAATGCGGTGTCTTTTGGAATATCATTCTTCACACATACTGCATTAGTTGCGGTGAATGGAAGTGGTGATAACTGATTGAATAGGTTTATCATATCTTTTTGATCACAAGAGTTCGGTAGACAAACAGCTAGTCGGATCGGAATAGGAGTTTTGAGCGCGGCGAATGTGGAGTTCTAAATTCAGATGGATCTAAACCTAAGTAGTTCTAAACCTAACCTCATCAGGTTGCAACACAATATAACAATAGTTGGTTTCATACTTCACACCATCTATTCTATTACATTCCAAATACGATCCATCATACATTGACTTGATCTCAAGTACTCCAGGACTTGGTATCTCACCGAATGAGTCCAATTCTGAAGCTCCATTTTTTGTACTAAACCTAAACCTAATCCTACCTTGCACCGCCCATAAATGTTCCTCCAACATCGCCATCTCTTCTTTGGTGCAGATACTCAACTGGATACAAGCCTCTGATACAGCTTCAAATATTACGAGTGCCTCCATCCATGCCTCTGTATCCTTCCTACATGCTTCTGTGATATTTTCTAGGGGTGCTGTTGGTGGAGCAAGAATATCGATGCACCATGTGCATTCTATTACTCCTATCCATAATATCAATAATAGTCGATCGAAACACTTCATGATTTTTGTTGGCTCTTTTCATTTTCTTATCACCTTCCTTCGTGAGTGCACTTTTTAATGGCCACTCTCTTTTTATTTGGCAGGTTTTATATGGGAAACTTTTATTATTGGAAACATTTGTTGTGTCGATCAAAAATTACATTGTTGCGTTGCTTTATGCTGTGGGAAATGAGGGAAATCGTTGATTTTTCAAAAACAAAAATCATAAATACTATATATCCTCGAATAGAGCTGCACTACAAACGGTGTCGAAGAATGATAATATCTCGGAATTTCGAAGAGAAACCGAAAAATGGTTAACTACAAATTTGTAGATCATAACTTTTTCTACAAGTTTGCTGTTGACAATTTTTTGATAACTGTACTAGATCCTGAGATATTATCATTCTCCGACAGAGGTTGCAGTGCCGCTCTATTCGAGGAAATACGGTAAATCTGTTTATTATTGGAAGTAAATATTTGGGATAACAGTGAATAATATAGTTTTCCATTCATAAGACACGTTTCCAGCACATTGCTATTCATCGTTTTCCACATCATAAACATTCCTGCTTGAAAGAAAGTTTTGGCATGTGATCTGTGAAAAGAAAATTTCACAAAGTTAAAGGATAAGTTGTGGGCGATAAAAGGAAACTTTAAATTTAGGTTTAGTACTGGAGAATGGAAGTAGAGAGATGAACTCATTTTGTGAGATTCCAAGTTCTAGAGAACTCGAAAACTAGACAATGTAATATGGCTCATATTTGGAATATAATAGGATATAAACTATCGAAGGCAAATTTAGAAAAAGCACTAGACTTTGATAAATGAAAAAAGTATGGAAGCATTGACCACTCTTCTCCAAAAAATGCACATAACTCACTATCAGTCTAATACCCCCGCCAACAAATTGCCCAACATTGCGACACACTTTGTTACAAATCAGACAAAAATTATCATCAATCATTGAACTATATAAACACTCATTGATATATTATCACTACCCTATCAGTTCAATATGTTTCATATTATCATATTTCTATTATTAACTCCACTATATTCAACAATTGATATTTATCAAACTAGTCCTATATCAGCTAGCATATCAGGCATATCAAAACAATGTAGTGCTGATTTGAAAGTGTGGATGGAGTCATTGGCTATATTTACCAAAATATCAGAGGAATGTGTTATGAAGAAGAAATGCTCCAAGATTGAGATGAAGTTGTTGGAAGATAATCTCTTTGCGTTCCAAGGTATGAGAAGGAGCTAAACCTAAATATAAGAAATTCCTTCCAGAAATCGACTCCTTTGGTAGAATTCCATCGCCTGGAATGCTCGAAATGCGAACAGTATATGACGGCTCATATCAGGAATGTCAGCGAGTCAGTGGCAAGAAGTATGATACCAACTATTGTTACTTACTACTATCACCTGGAAAGGTACTGTAGAAGTTATCAGTGTACTGTGGATTACTGTAGTTGCAGAACTCTACGCTCAGCAACAGTAACAAGGGGATAGCGTCACTGGTTTTCTTCCGATTGGCAACTTGTTACCCGAAGTCTTGTGGCACCAATGACTTGGTGAAAATTTTCAACACCATATCACTATTGCCATTCACAGCACAAGCAGCATTTTGCGCCGAGTACGATGTTCCGCAGGACGCCGCCTTCTGGATATTCACTAGTTTTATGATAGTGATGATATCAATTGCAATACTTGCCACATCAGTTGATTATATCCGAGAGAATGTTTATCAATTGACAAGTGATAAGGAGAAGAATATCTGTAAGTATATCAGTATCCCTTATCACCTTATCATCATATCATTTCAGTCCTCAAACTCCTCCTCGCCTTCTCCTTCTGGACCAATGCCGGTCTCCTGTTATCAGTTGCACCACAAAAACCGGGATTCATCAAATCTCTCGATTGTATCAGATTCTTATCAATGGCATGGGTGGTAACAGGACACATGTTCATATACATGGCTTCATCCGAAACAGCACTACCACTGGTAGACTTCCCCAAAAAGATATGGAATCATCTGATAATGAATGCTCTCGTATCAGTCGACACATTCTTCCTATTATCAGGAATTGTCGTCGCCTATCTATTCTTCAAAGAGAAACCAAAACGACAAATGATCATGAATCCCATCACTTGGATATTATTCTATGTTCATCGATATCTAAGGTTAACACCTACTATGATGATATTCATTGGCTTCTTCACCGTCTATGTTCCCTATGTTCAGGGCCCATTTTCGGCAGTTTCTCTGAGTAAGCTTCATTCCATCTGACAGGACATAAACCTATTTGCAGATATGATGTCCGGAGAGAGTGATGCTTGCAAGATCACATGGTGGAAAAACCTTCTGTATATCAACAACTTTTACGCCTCCAATCCCAATCAATGTTACGCCATTACATGGTACTTGGCCGCTGATACTCAACTCTATCTAGTTGCTCCAATCATTCTTATCAGCCTCTACTTCTCCTTCCTAATTGGCTTAATTGTGATATTAGGTGGTTGCCTGGCCAGTGTTGGTATCACCTACTATCTGATGATCACTTATGATATCCAAGCGGATTTATTCGGCAATGGGAATGCGAATAATTATAATATCACATATGATATGCCATGGGTTAGATGTACACCATATTTTATTGGTATACTAACTGGGTATATATTGGCAACATTTGGCAAACGACAAGTTAGGTTGAACTGGTTTATTCAAATCATTGGATGGCTTATCGCTTTAGGACTAGCCGCAGCTGCTCTTTTTGCTACAAATGACTATGATACAGGAGCTAAATGGAGGTACAGTACTCCTGGTATACTGCAGATCAACATTTCCTTTTCAGCAAGTTCGAGCGAGGCACGTACTACAACTTCTCCCGTATCTTCTGGGCAATCGCCGTCTCCTGGGTAGTTGTTGCAAATCACATGGGTTGGGGAGGTATATCCATCCATTCCATCCATCCAATCCTAATCCTATCCTATATCCAGGTCCAATCAACAATTTCATGTCTCATCCGATATGGCAACCATTTGGTCGATTATCATATTGTGCATATATTGTTCATTGGATGATGTTGTTCTTCTATTTGAATATTGGATCAACACCACTACACTATGTATCAGCATGGCAGACTGTATTGTATTATGTCATTCCTGTTACTTTATTATCCTACTTTTTCGCATTCTTCTGGAGTTGTCTATTTGAAGTACCGGTGTTGAAATTAGAGAAAATGTTGATTGAAGGAATCATGGGAAGGAGGAAGGATGTTATCAGTGATCAGGATAGTGATAAGAAAGAGACGACGCTGTGGGATGAGGTGGAGACAACATCAAAAGTATAATATGTTATATTTGTCATAATCATTTTCCATTATGAATTGAACTGTTTTTTCCATCACTTTTGAATCGTATAAATGAAAATCAGTCAGTCAATAAGTACAACTTTATATTTTCAAGTATTTATTCAAACAGAATAATAATAAAACGGCGAGTTAGGTTTACAATACTTGAGCTCTAAAGTCTTTGTATTGATACTTTGGTCCGCGGAGGGAAACTTTCAAAACCTTGCCGTCGTTCATTTTGATTTGGCCAATACAAATCACACAGTCATTCCGATCAAAAGCATCTTGAAACTTCGTCATTTCTATATCCAATCCATCAATCATCTCATTCCAATATCGACGCGAAAAATGTGGAGCGACAGGGATTTCAAAGCATGATTCTTTCGGATAATCATTTGCTATTACTTTCTAAACGTTTCACATCAACTCTAACACAAAACACTAATCCGCCTACCTTGATCAACTGATTGATTCCTTTTGCAGTGATATTCGACACTGCCCCAATCTCCAACTTAGTGCATTTGAAAGTGAGAAGTTGATCATCATTGATATCATTTGTGTAGTAAATATTGAATACATCTGCATTGACAACCTGAAAGTTTCCAAACATATACGAAAACTTCTAACAAGTGATATACCGCTGGAATATTGCCAATGTTTTCTATTGTATCCTCATCTGCCGCCTCCATTGCCTCATATGGTACATTCAAATACTGATCTAGTATAACTCGATGGATGGTGACTGATTTGACTCCTGGTGCCACATTGTTTAGCCATTGAATTACTTGACTGGATGATGATGTTATAGTGACTTCATTTGCACGGATTGTGAATTCAGAATTGTCCATGAAGTTCGGATGGACCTATTGATACACTTTGCTTTATATAAGAAAAAACCACTTACAATATCTGCTGTTACTTCTTCAAAACGAAGATTTCCATCGAAAAAAACATTGAAAAACATCCGTTTCACCATATTTTTTGCGTCTTCATAACTTGAACATTGAATCTGTTTCGGCTCATTTTCTTTTCTGAGAAAAAAAAGTTCCTCAGAAACACTTAAAATTATACAACATACGTAATCGAAGCAATGTTTCCTCTCGCGATCACTTGCAAATGTAGATCACAGTTGTTCTCATTTTCATCACGGTATAACATTCCATCTAATATCATCTCCTCTTTTTCATCGTCTCCGCAGGCATAAACATTCAATATTGGATACGACATTCGAATCGATTCGACAAGGTATTTGTCCGCCTTTGAGCACATTTTGAGTCGAGTTCTGTAACAAAATATTAGAATTCACACGAAAAAGGGGAATAGTTTACCTTGTTTCTGAATCCATCTCCCTGACTACCATCTCCTTCATCTCAAATGGCAAGTTATTCCAATTCTTATCTTCGATAACCAATTCATTAACCTCATCCGCCAAGTCGTTTGAGTTTGCCATTATCACGATGTATATACTTTTTTCAATACAATGAATGAAAATCGGTATTTCATTGATTGGGTTTTTGAAACGTGACATTTTGGAAAACTCGGACACGGATGAACGTGATGAACCTCTTTCCCAAATATGTAGAAATAATAACCCGTCTGATGATAAATACGGTACTAAATATGACCATATGATAGCGAAAACAGATTACTATACTACCTGGTATACTGTAGATTCACACTGATATGGGATGATTTTGATACTTTTTCAAGAGTATTATTTGTTATAGTTCTTCTTAATGTGTATTGAACTGTTCTTGACATCACTTTTTTTGATTTCCTATCAATATATCAGTCATTCTCCACTTTTTGGTCAAAAAATCAAAAATGCTGCTCTCTTTATTACTATTATTTATTACTTTTCCACCATTCCTCACACATAATTTGAATTGGAAGGTTATCAGTGTGTGATATCTATTATCACCCCTTTATCCTTATCACTTATCACTATCATTAGGATCTTGTATTCCAAATATTTTAGGTAAAACATCTTTGTGCCAAGAATTAACTCCGGAAACCATTTTTTGCCAAACTTTCAGTCGTAATTTGAAAAACGTTCATTTCCACAACTTGTCGGCTTTTATCGATCGAAAATTGGCGAAGTTCTTCAAAAAATACAAACCAGACTTGTAAATTTTCTCGTAAATCTACAGTACGCCTGGGTCGAATCACGCGTGCGTTTCGTTTTTTCTTTTTTTGATCAACCGGCGGAACGCGCGAGATTTTTAATTTTTGCACTTGTTTGTCATCGTCGTTTGCATTTTATGCCTTTCCTCGAGTTTTCACACGAATAGCTCATTTTTCTATAAAAGCGCACAGATTTTCCCTGTGCTTTTCTCCCTCATGTGTTAGAACTTCCCGCTTTGTTCTCTTTTGGTGCCTTCTACCGCGCGCGCGAATTTGAATTTTCGGCGCTAAAGTTTGAGTGTAGTTGTCCGTTTTTGTCGCATTTCTCGCATTTTCCACCATTTTTTAATTTTATGTCGTTGCTTTAGGTAAAACCAGCCGATTACTTTGTTCTTCTCCATTAAATTGTAAATTTTCTCCTCAAAACCACCACTTTTGCCCCAAAAAGCATTTTTCCGTAGATGTTTCGCAATGCAACTTTGATTGTCTTTTTTTCTCCTATTCCATTTAAAATTGCAATCGTTTTCGGACAAGTTTTGTTGTGTTGCACTGCTTCTTCTCTTTAAAATTTCAATTTTCCGCCAAGAAACACAACTTTTCAATAAAATTCCCGATTATCTTCAAGGTTTTGTAGTAATAAGCGATTTTCATACTGCTTTTGGTCGTGATCTTGGTGTTAATTTGTTCTTCAAAACGCATAAGTTCTTGCAATTTTCACGTGTTACGTTTCTGCCACAAAACTGGCAACCCATTTCTGGTCATTTTCACTTTTTATTCGTACGATTCTCTATTGGCTGCTTGTCAAATCAAAATGTGAGTTAGTTCTTTGAATCGTGCTCTCAAACATTGAAAGATTTGAAGGACATCCACCCATTTTCCCGCCATTTCGCCAAAATTCGTGTTTTTCCGCTCTTCCCATCGTAAAATCGCATTTCTAACCTTATTTTTTCCAGGACTGGCCTCAAATCACCGCAATCCTCAACAAA
Organism: Caenorhabditis uteleia; assembly: GCA_963573275.1. Taxonomy (NCBI): domain Eukaryota; kingdom Metazoa; phylum Nematoda; class Chromadorea; order Rhabditida; family Rhabditidae; genus Caenorhabditis; species Caenorhabditis uteleia. Next base: position 6,476,682 of record OY752137.1, read on the forward strand.
ACACATCAAAGGGACCAAATTTATAAGATAAGTCAATTTTATTCAAAAATTCCAAATTTCCACTCATTAGCCGCATTTTTATATAAAAAGGCGTTTTTAAAAACGTTGAAACAACGAAAAAAGCACAAAGAGCCATCCATAAATCCCTGTACAACCTCCCGTGCGTCTTCTGTTTGTCCTCGACTGCGTATCTGCTGCGGCTTATATCGGTATCAGGGGTTGACTGTTGCGTGACTTGTTCAGGCCCGGACTCAACTAAACCGAACGGTGTTTTTCGGTGTAAAGGAAATTTGGCCTGTGTCGTGTGCAGGGTTTTATGGTGGCTTTTTGGGATTTGTTTGTTGTGGCAAATGTTTTAAAACGTCTTTTTTCTGAAAAACTTTGAAGCAATTTTGAGGTTTTTAGAAAGATTTTGAGTGGATTTTTGAAGATATATGGGTTTTGAAAGTGCTAATTTCTGAAAGATTGCAGGAGAAAAGGAACACCAAAGGAATGACACCAATGCACACCAAGGAAAGCGACAGGACAACAACGAACATCGCTGGGGTTGAACATACGGGGTCTGAAGATAGTGGAATAGGAAAGGGATACATCAATCTAATGGATATCCAACAGAAGGTTTTATCAAACATCGGACAACTAATACAACCGGATCAATACGAGCAAGCACAGTCTGATATGCAAGAATATGCGACATTTATGACACAAGTACGAGTTGAAAATAAGGAGAGAAACATGTTGAATAGTTCATATTCATACCATGTTTCCCTCAATCGACCTGTATTCCTTGTCAAAGCAGCTGCAATTGATAAAGCTATTCTGTTATGGCTCAATTATAAGAATACGTATGATTATTGGCGAAATGAAAGAGAAAAAGTAGGCGACATCAGAAATATTCAAATAGTTTCATAATGATAAATTCAGATTGTCCAAACAACAAAGAAACAATCAACAGCTAATCCAACAATGTTTTCACCGACACAAATTGCTGAAGATGCTGACATGAACTTATCATTAGCTATCAACAACGGAATGTATATGTGTATGCCTTCGACCAAAAATGCCACCAACCGCTGTCCTCTACAAATTCTTCAGGCAATTTGGATGGGAAATGGAGAGGATTGGATGATTTTGAGGTTTGTTGCTAGTTGATTCTCTCATGCAGGCCTGCAAGTATCCGGTCCATGTCCAGAAAGTAACCTTTTATAAAATCTGAGAATCAAGAACAGTGGGTGATCTGCTGACTCTGTTCTATCTAAAACTGCCTGTTTTGAATTAATTATCATTTTCTTAGGGAACTGGCCGTTTACATGCCTGTCCTCAGAGATTAGCAGCATTTATGACAAGTAGTTACCAAAAAAATGAATCAGTAAACGACGATTACTGAATTTTTTCTATTCCATTACGTTCAAATAGAAAAATATTGAAAAAGAAAAGTTTGTTTGAATCGTGATTTTTCAAGCAAATTGATCCATAAAATTATAAAATCCCATCAAAAACCAACAAAATTATAGTGAACAGATATAAATTTTCCAGGCACTCATCACTTTCAAGTCGAGGATGTTCCGCAGTATACAAGCACAATCGAAGGAGTGGATACTAAATTGATAATTATCGTGTTTATCTTTTGTTCTTTGTGTGTTTTTCTCTACTTTACAGATAGATCGAAGGTGCCACCACCAATATGTGAATAAATATTTTGTACCGGTGGGTGGCACCTTCGTGATGGGTTTGGGTTGACGGTAAGAGAGAAATGAGTGAAGGTCTTTGAATAGGGTGATAGTTGGTAGGTGAAGAAATATTGAATGTCGGATGAGTCATGCCCGATTATCCTTTGAAATTTAGTGATATTTTTTATATATTGCGAACAGTTTTCGTGAAGAGGAATGTCATAATTTGCGGTTTTGAGTTGCAGTAATGATGATAGGTGATAGGTGAAGAAATATCGAGTACCTGATGAGTCATGCCCGACTTTCCTCTGAAATTTAGTGATATATTTTATTCTTAACAGTTTTGGTGACAAGGAATGTCATAATTTGTCGGCCCATGCTCCTTTGGGTTACAGTAATGACGGATGAAGCTGTATGATGATTTTCATGATTTGTCGAGTAATTTGATGACTCCATATGTTTTCAATCTATGTAATGGACATGTTGGGTACAATTAAGTTTAGGTTAGGGTTAGATGAGGAGATGGAAAAAGCTCGTTCACTGTTTCCTCTGCTTCTTGCTTTACGTTTCTGATGTATTGATGAAAAATCAAGTATTTATTTAATCAAAAGCAGTAATATTGATAATTAAATGATAGTCAACTCAGTCGCCTCATCTTTCCATATAACATAACTACTTGCCATATTTGAGACGAGTTGCAGCTAGTTCGGTGTTCTCTAATTAGTTTATGAAATGACTTTTTAAATCACATTTTACTAGTATTTTTGATACCGCGATAAATCGAAGAACTTCGAATGTCCATCGTCCAATACACACGTAGTCCTCTGGACTCCTTTCTTCAATGCAATATATAATCGGCTGGTACAGCTTGCTTAGTGCCAATGAAACCTTCAAATAGTCTAATTCATTCTGGGATGAAAAATATGAGACCAACCGTATTGTTACCAGCAAGTTCCTCATTATTGACAACCCGTAAGTTGGAAAACGACAATCCATCGATGATCCATTCCTTCCCCAAGTGCCAACCATTCCCATTCAGGTACAATCTTCCAGTCTTTGTTGCAGTATCAGTTGTTGTCTTCTTAGCAGTGGTCCATTCACCGTTCTTGAGTTGATATCTTAAAAAGCCCGATTGATATCAGTGTATAGGTTTCCGAAAATGTCACATATATATTATCCTAAGAACCTAGAGTAAAAAAAGTTATAAACTAACATGTTATCGTTGATCATATCAAAACGTATCGCAAAAGTTATCATCTTATCCCTCGCACAATCCGCATTTAAATCAACAATGAAGTCCATATTTGGTATGATTGAGAGCAGCTTCATCTTCTCGATCTTGACCTCATTATATGGACTGTATTGCTCCCATTTGTCCGCATCTTTCACATGTACATTGATTATATTGTTATCGACTGATTGATTATCATCCGAACCGAGCAACAAGTGAGCAATGGTGCATCTCGTCACTTCAGTATATTCAGATGTATTCATAAAATCGTTATAAAATGAAATATCCGGTGAATGATGCGCCATCTGTTTCTCAAGCAACTCTGTAATCAAATAAACATTTCCATCAATTCAAACTATCGATAAGTACCATCCATCATGTTTTGCCAAGATGTTTGTTGCGAGTGCAGCATCAATTCAAGCTCCTCGTTCCTCTTCTCAAGTTCTTCATTCCTTTTCTCTAGTAGTGCAATATACTCGTCCTTGTTCTTCTCCCTCATTTGATAATCGACAACACCGGATACCGTGTTCTTTTCTTCGCCAATATTCTTCACATGTCCCTTCGATTTCCTTGCGTCCATATCATATCGACTGATTATTGGCATTCTGATACGTTTGCAGTTACTCGCGAATCTCAGTGTCGCCAATGTTTCATTTTGGAATCTGTAACTATGTTTCATTATGAAAAGCTGTTCGAAACTCTTACTTCATATTCATTGTAACAATCATTGTCAGTTGTGTCAGGCGTTGAAGACACGGTTTCAACATGCGAGTGAGAATGAATTCAGTGTATGGAATCGGTATGTAATGGTGGGATTTAGCTGCTTCTCCCAATTTCATTATTACTGTGCAAAAATCGAAAAGGTTCTGTAACTTATCAAATTATCAATGATATAACTATAATAGGTACCTTGTTATTAAACTTGGCATCATCCAATAAGTCACCCGTTGTCTGGCTTGTAGCTTGCTTCTCATTGCCACACAAATCAACAAAGATGAGTTGAGCTCGTTTCTTCGTCAATTCATCAGTTATTTCGACCTTCAAATAATTTTTTTTTGATTTACTAGGTTTTTTGAAACTACCTCCAGTATAACTAGCATATGGCTCCTTGACGAACTCTTGTTCATTGCTGTTCTCGCTACACTCCAATATCTCAAAACAAGTCTTGAAAGCACAATAGTTTGTGATTTGAGTGGATTTCGCGTCCGTTTCAATATATTTATTCGAATGATTCCATTTGACAGGTGCTTTGTTGTTTGCCAAATCGAATAACTTATCATGATATATCTCCATTAATTGAACCGAAATAGTGCATATTTTGTTATCCGATTCCTGAAAAATAACCATTAGTTAGTTGAAGATTGTTCGAAATTATACCTCATTTTTGTGCTTGACTAAATCCAATAAACATGTCACACTATTTGGTATCAATCCAATAAATGATTGTAACATGCTACACATAAGGAATGTCTTGCCTGTGCCAGTTTGTCCGTATGTAACTATCGTGCTACTCTCTCCGTCCAACAAACTTTCAACTCGTCGTTTGGCAACTTTCTCGAACACGTCATCACTCTTCTCATCTTCTCCAAATACCCTCTCAAATCCAACTGACATCTTTCTATACTTAATCGTATTCCCTTCGATCTCTATGACATCCTTTGTCTTTCGTGTCTCCTTCACTTCTGGTGCATTATCCTCGCTTCTTACTTTCGCGTATATCTCCATTGTCCTTGGTCAACTAATTCTCGACGTACTAATTATCGGAAATGAAATTCGTATTTCATTGATGGGGGTCTTGAAGCGTGATAATTTGAAATCTTTTCCACGGCTTTACGCATTTTTTTCTTTTTCCCAGTACTGCGCGCGCGAATTTGAATTTTCGGCGGCGCTCAATTTTGAGTGTTGCTGTCAGTTTCTCTCGTATGTTTCCATTTTCCCACCATTTAAAACATTTTTAGGTCATTGCATTAGTTAAAACTAGCCCATTACTTAGTTCTTCTCCATTAAATTGTACATTTTCTCCTCAAAACCACCACAAAAGCGTTTTTCGTTGATGTTTCGCAATGCAACTTAGATTCTCTTTCTTTTTTCCTATTCAACTTGAAATTTATTTTGTACCGTATTCTTCATTACAGGATGGGATATTATTTCTACATATTTGGGAAAAACAAAAAAATATGTTAAGTCGTGAAAAGGATTTCAAAATGTCACGCTTCAAGCACCTTATCAATTAAACACTTGTTTCATTTCCAAATTTATCAAAAGTCACACAAGAAAGTGCACAAAGATGGAATTATTTGCGAAGGTACGAGGATTGAAGGATGGATTCAAGATGGACGGTGGAAAGAAGAAGGCGATACACATCAATGGGAATATAATGCGATTTGGGAAGGAAAAGGTGGAATTTTCGATGATTTTCGACGACGACACCACAACATCCGAGTTATATGAGTCGATAGGGAGGAAGCTAGTGGATCATGTAGTGGAAGGTCAACATGGTATGATTATGACTTCTGGACAATCGGGTACGGGAAAGAGCTACATGATGAACGGCTCATCTAATTCTCCTGGTCTAATAACGGAATGTGTCAAAACATTAATCAGTTTGACAAATGAATTGAATATGGTATCATTTCAAATAATGTTTGACTATCTAATGCTTGTTTTTGTAGAAACAAAATGATGACAAGTATATCATTAATGCACAATTCGGAGAGGTCTACCGTAATAAAATCGTGGACTTATCGAACAAGAAACATAATGTGTTGATAACGGATCACGAAGAGCAACATTTCATCTCAGTTAATGCCATAAAAACTCAAATACGAGCCTGGTCCGATTTTGAGATGCCGTTCCATCATGCTCTGAAATGCCGAAGTGTAACGAAAACAAAGTTGAATCGAACTTCGTCCAGAGGACATTTTTTTGTTCTTATTGAGGTAGTTCCAAAAAACAGTAAATCAAAGAACAACTATTTGAAGGTCATGAGAATCAGCGAATTGAAACAACGGAGAAGTCAACTGATGCTAGTTGATCTTGCAGGATCGGAGGGACAAGAACATAGCGGAACAAAAAGCGAGGCATTCACTGATGCGACATACAACAATATGGTACCTATTACATTCAAAGCTTCGATCACGTGATTTTTTACAGTCCCTGACTCAATTGAAACGAGTGATACAACAAATTGGAGAGCAACAAAAACACGTGTCATATAGCTCTACAATGCTAACAAAATTAATCAAGTACCATCTCGAGAGTGTGAGGAATGTGGCAATGATCATGACGATAAGTGATAATATCAAGTAAGAGTTTCAGCAAGTTTTTCATAATGAAACATTGTTACAGGTATTTACATGAGAGCAAAGAGACAGCTCGGTTTGCCGCCATCTGCTCTAGATTAGTTGCACGAGATGTGAAATTGAATGATACCGAAGGACTACACGAATCAATGAATACAAACTGCAAAAGAGGCGCAAAATGGTCGCAATTGAAAAAGGAAATGACAGAAGACAATGGATTGAGGGACTTGAATGCATATGTGAAACAGTTAGAAGCATTATTGATGTACAAAGACAAGATTATTCAAGAACAAAGTGCCCAGATAGTTGATCTAAAACATGAACTTGATTATCAACGGAATCAATGGCAGCACATGATCGAAGGTACATATCGATAGTCTGAATTGATGGAAATGTTTGTTTGATTTCAGAGATAACCGATAGAAAAGCGTCAACAGTATCACCAAACACCACAATAGAGGAGAGTTTGCCAAAGATGGATAACAACGTTGTGGAATATCTCAATAAAATGAATGACAATGTACTGTGTTGTGATGGATCAATTATTATGATGGTTACAAATGAGCAAGAGTGGCAAACACATGCTCCGTTCAACCAAATTCGATTGGAAGGATCCAAGCCGCTGTCCGTCACTCCAAATTTGGTCTTCAAAATGAGAATTGATAATGCAGCAAAAGGCAGATTGTTAACGTTTGCACTTCGTTTCGAGGCAGTTGACAACAATCAGTAAGTTTGAAACTTTATTTCCTCTAAACTCATAAGATGATTGTTTTGTGACATTTGTTGGAAACATATACACTGATATCAATCAAGCTATTCAGATATCATCTGAAGAATAGTGTCTGGGCGCCGGTGAAGAAGACAGGAGTGTCGGGAGGTATCGACCAATCGATGTATTTTACTAATGGTACTGGATGGCACTACGCTCGGGAGTGGGAATCCGAAGGACTTTCATTTGCCAATGTTCGAGTTATCAAAGATGCAGCTAAAACGAGTCGGAATACTGTTGGTCTCATATGTTTCATGTTGAAATGTTTGAACTATTTGAAGGTACCTCTATCCCTATCACGAATGTACCAACCGGTGATATATTGTATTGCTAAGACCGATGTTGGAGAGTTTGAATTGATTAACAAGTGGTCGTTCCCGTTGCTGCGGTTTGTGACCGTTTCGAAGATCCGAGTAAATTTGTAGTTGAAAAAGTTACCATTTCAACTCAAGCAATTGTCCAACCAAGGAAGTTGAGAGGCACAGTATGAATCTACAGTAAATAATTCAAAATGTCACGCTTCAAATACCTAATCAATGAAATAAAGATTTTATTCATTGCATTAATTAGTGATAATTAGTGAGATTAGGACGACGGCAATCGAAAGAAAAGATAATGGAGTTGTTTGCGAAGGTTCGTGGAACGAAGAGTGATTTGAGCGAGTGAGGAAGTACAACAAAAACGATTGAAGTGGATGGCAACTCGTTGATGTACAAGAAGGATAGAATCAAGTTCCAAAAGTTGTTCGACGACAATAATACACCACAAGAAGTATTCGATGAAGTGGCGAGGAGAAGGGTCCTGGAATTGATGAATGAGACGAGTGGTGTGATAATGGCATATGGCGCGTCTGGTACTGGAAAAACCAAGTTGATGACCGACAATGTATCAGGAATCATACCTCGAAGTATCCAGCTGGTGTTATCATTGATCGATGAAAGGAGAAAGGTAATTGCGAATAGAATTTGACTAACTAATGATTGTTTTTTTAGGCATGCGATGGGGAATATTCATTGGAAATCGGATGCATGGAACTATATCAGAATGCAATACATGATTTGTTGAATAAGAGGAAAATGGTCAAATTGAGTGATGATCATACGGAGAATAAGATTCGAACCAATGCCAGCACTATGGTAATAAACAAGTATGGAGATTGTGAAGGAATATTTGCGGAAGCTTTGAAAATGCGACAAGTTGCGAGGACCAAGTTGAACCAGCGGTCTTCAAGAAGCCATTTGGTTGTAACACTTCAGGTAATTTTAAAAAAACTTAGTAAATCAAAGAAAAACTATTTGAAGGTCACTGTGCTGACTGAATCGGAGAAGAAACAGTCGAAGTTGGTCTTTGTTGACTTGTCGGGGGCGGAAAGACAGCGACAGAGTCAAACCGCTGACAAATCACTCAAAGAGGCTGGATCTAACAATTTGGTACCAATTATAGTCAAAGCGTTGATCATTTGATTTTTTTACAGTCACTGAATCAATTATCAATTGTGATCAATCAACTGTACGAGCAACAGAAGAAATTCGACTTTGTAAATGACCGAGATTCAATTTTCACCCAGCTACTGAAGTATGAATTACAAAGTGTGGACCAAATCTCCATGGTGATCACTTTCTACGGTGATAGCAAGTAAGAGTTTTGGACAGTTTTTCATAATGAAACATAGTTACAGGTATCGTGACAATAGTATCGACAGTTACATTGATTACAGTGATACAGTGATTTCGAAGGACTTTGCGGAAGCATTGAAACATCGACAAGTAGCGAGGACCAAGTTGAACCAGCGGTCTTCAAGGAGTCACCTGGTTGTAACACTTAAGGTAATTCTAAAAAAAAACTTAGTAAATCAAAGAAAAACTATTTGAAGTTAACGGTGATGAATGGATCGGAGAAGCAACAATCGAAGTTGGTATTTGTGGACTTATCGGGGGCGGAGAGGCAGCGACAAAGTCAGACCGCGAATAAATCACTCAAAGAGGCTGGCTCGAACAATTTGGTACCAATTATAGTCAAAGCGTTGATCATTTGATTTTTTACAGTCACTTCATCAGTTATCAATCGTGATCAATCAACTTTACGAGCAACAGAAGAAATTCGACTTTGTGAACTACCGAGATTCAATTCTGACCCAGCTACTGAAATATGAATTACAAAGCGTGGACCAAATCTCGATGGTGATCACTTGCTATGGGGATATCAAGTAAGAGTTTTGGACAGTTTTTCATAATGAAACATAGTTACAGGTATCGTGACAATAGTATCGACAGTTTGAGGTTTGCATTGAGTTGTCGTCGTTTGAGAATGAAGATGACAAATGCAAATGAAGTGGCCGGACCGGACAAATTCAAAGATCCGATCATCGAGACAAACTGCCTGAATTGTGTTCTGTTGGAGAAGAAGATCGAAGAATTGCAGTCAAGATGGGCAAAAGATAAGATTGAATAGCAAAACTTGATCGAGGGTACTTATTGATAGTTTGAATTGAAGGAAATGTTTGTTTGATTACAGCGATTATTGATAAGCAAGTGCAATCATCAGCAGAAACAACAATTGACGAAAACTGGTTGGATGATCGTGTAATTTGTCAATTCTTCAATGGCGTCCATGATCGTGCACCATTCGAAAACGATTCCATTGTTGTCAAAATGGCAAATGAAACGGAATGGCAAAGATTCTCTCCAGACACAGAGATTCGGATCGAAAAGACAAAGGTCTTTTCAATATTACCTCATTTGAGATTCGAAGTGGAACGATTCACTGATGAACGGATGCTGACTTTCGCCATCCGTTTCGATCTTATTGATGATAGCACGTTAGTTCAAAACTTTTCTTTCTCTAGGTTCATAGGCTGGTTATGTGACATTTGTTGGACTCCTTCACACTGATAAAAATCGTGCCTTTTTAGATATCAGTTCAAGTAAAATAAGTGGTCGAAGCAAAAAGGGAAACAGGAATGCGACAAAGTTGGGAAAGTGTATGTGAATATCAATGGAATACATTATGGAAAATATTGGCAAGGCGATGGTGTTGGATTCGAGTATCTGAAAGTGGTCGCCGACTCGAGTAATTTGACGGAGGATAATCTGGTTGGTCTCATTTGTCATCCTAGAATGAATTAGAATATTTGAAGGTAAAGTTATGCCTCTCGAAGAAATATCAGGTGGTCCTTCTTTGTGCGGCCATATCTGACGATGGATATGAACTGGTTGGTAATTGGACATTCCCATCGATGCAGTTTCACACCGTCTCCAAAATAAAAGTAAATTTGTCGCTGAAAATTTTATATCATAAACTAATTATAGAATGAAGAAATGGCAGCGTATCGTGCCAAACTCGCCAAAAACTGAGTAATATGGAAAGGAAAGGATATTCTCAATCCATAATATAACATAACTTGTATTTAATTGCGTTTAATATTTCAATAAAAGTACTTGCACAGGCATTAACACACTAGAGATATGAAAACAAGACACAGCGAAGAGAATGGAGGAACTCTTTCCATCTCCTCAGCTAATCCTAACCTAAACCTAAATGTATCCCCCATGCCCCTCACAGAAATATGGAGCTTTAAAATTTCTAGACAAATCGCCTAATCATTATATTGTCGATATCATAATAAACAGTGCCCATTAAGGAGTGCGAACCGGTGCGAAAAAAAAACAAATGGGATTTATGGAACTTTTACGTCCACTCCTCCAACATAAAATCGACAAAAAGTGAGACTTTGGAGCTTTTATGTCCGCCGTCTCAATAATCAGTTGTTAAAATGATAAGCTGAAGCTTCTACGTTCAGGTATCAAGAGCGAAAAAGGTGAAAGAAACAAACATTCAACAATTAATCGTCATTTTTCCTTTGTTCTTGGGGATTATCCAAACTGGGAATGGAACATTGAACAATAACCACATTCATCATGCAATTTTGTTCCATTTTTCTGAAACAGCAAGCGTTATTTCAAACGATCTAGTGCTCGAACTAACCGTAGCAGCTGGTAGATCAAATTTTTTCAACAATAGCATCAATTCGGTTCTATTCAATATTTCATCCGGATCATTGGTTCCATATGCCAATCCGATATCAATGAATGTTGTCACATATTGACATTCGAGCTTCTTTGCAATCTACAACGAAAATTTATATAATTATGTTCAAAATAGTGAAAAACTCACAGATTTTGAGTATGGTATTATTTCTCCATTACTAAACTTACTATTCACCAAATCCGTTTGCCGTCATGAAACAGTTTGTCTTCACTCTCCGATTCCATGATCATTGGGCAACCGACTGTGAAATCGAATTGATTGAAATTCCTTTGTAGATGTATCACATTTGTTGCCTTCTTTTTGTCACCCATCGACCATTTTACCTCGAATGCAAGTGGTAATGACCAATATTTGATTTGTCGTTGTCTAGGCCAGATACAAATACAGAAGGAATAGTAAATTGATTTGTTGGGATTCGTGTGTTGATTGATTTCGAAAAGACTGAAAAATGAATTTACGAACCTTGAATCATCAAAAAGAACTTACTATCTTTCAAATGTGCATCAAAATAGCATCCATTAGTCTTCTTATCCAACAATTTTGACTTTAAATAATTCAAAAAGTCCTCGTATTCGATATTGTTTATTTGTAGTTCTTTCTTGTTTTGTTTGTAACACATGCTGATCAATATTACCATAAATTGCTCGAATCGAAACTCCGGCTGAAATAAAACTAGATTTTCAAAAGAAAATGGAAAGGAAACTCACAAAAAAGCGAATAGATTATTTTTTCACCAAGCCGAAACCCGAAGTGTGCCAATCCGTTCAAGTTATCAAAAAACACCAATTTACTGATTCGTTGTGTTTGAAACCTGACAATAACCTCTTGTCCATTTGTCATTGGTGTTTCAATTGTGATATGAATCTCATTTTCCTTCCTTGTCATCGATGTAATATGACAATAACAACCGTCGAGTGTTACAATTGGATTGATGAGATATGCATCTAATTTGTCAGTTTCTAGCACAATTTGAGTGTCGCTTGGATGTTTGTACTTCCTGTAAATGTTAATTATTTGAAAATTCAACAAATGTTGTAATTTTGAGAGTCTATTTTTTGAAAAAAACGAGCAAAAAAGTGGGAATTCGGTGAGATGACCTTATTTCTTGAGTTTCTCCTAAACTGGCGAATTTCATAGTTTTGCTACACAGAGTTTGTTTAAATTTATGGATATTTCCCATTAAAATAACACTCACCACGGATTATCTTTATCAATCGTCACCGTCGCCGTCGCTTTGTGTAGTTTCGGCCAATCCGGTGCCCAATGCTTCTTCCCCACATACAGTTTTCCTTCGAATTTTGTGAAACCAAATTCCTCATCACGAGGATCGTTGTATTTGATCATTTTATGACTGAAAACGTCGAAATTCGTGAAAGGAAGGAAGAAAAGTATAATTTAAATTTAAATTTAAATTATGAAGCGAACTCCGTAAATAAATTTGTGCAGTCACCAACACGCAATACCGCACTGAATGCATTTTACTTTACGACGTTTCTCCTTTTCGAGCAGAGGGTTGAATAAGAAGGTATTTTTATGGAATAAAACACAGAGAAATCAAAATTATTCATTAAACAAATCATAAAATAATACAAGACCAACACCCAGTCTTCTTCTCATGCTTCTCATTGTCTCGGCACTCGTTTTTTGCCATTTTTCTCCCTACTCGACACAGTTTCATGTGATCCTTTCTCGACCGGATGGTGCCGCATGCAGTGCGCCTTTCCTCGAGTTTTTGTACGGATTTCTCAAGCTTTCGAAAAATTTCAAGCTTTTTTCTTACTGCTTTTGATTGTTAATTTCTGTTTCAAAACGTATACATTCTTTCATTTTCACGTGAAATGCGTTTCGTTTCTGCCACAAAACTGCCAGTTCATTCTTAGCCCTTTTGTCGTTATATTCGCACGTTCGTTGATTTTGAGTCAGAATGTGAGTTGCTTTTTCGAATTGTGCGCTCAATTGTTGGAAGATCACGCTTCTGTGCCTTTATATTGTAGTTTCACTCGAGATTTTCGGAAAAACTTACACAATTCAAAGAAAATTCACTCATTTTCCCGCTATTTCAACCAAAAATCCGTTTTTTTCGCTTTTCCCATCGTAAACTCGCTTTCTAACTTTATTTTTTCCAGGAATGGCCTCAAGTCACCCCGATCCTCAACAATTAATCAAAAGGACCCAGTTTATGAGATAAGTTAACTTTATTCAAAAAAATTTCAAGTTTAAACCCATTAGCCGCATTGTGACATAAAAAGGCGACTTTCAAAAGGTTGAAACAACGAAAAAAGCACAAAGAGCCATCCATGAATCCCTGTACAACCTCCCGTGTGTCTTCTGCTTGTCCTCGACTGCGTATCTGCTGCGGCTTATATCGGTTCAGGGGTTGACTGTTGCGTGACTTGTTCAGGTCCGGACTCAACTAAACCGAACGGTGTTTTTCGGTGTAAAGGAAATTTGGCCTGTGTCGTGTGCAGGGTTTTATGGTGGCTTTTTGGACTTTGCTTGTTGTGGCAAATGTTTTAAAAACGTATTTTTTCTGGAAAGACTTTGGAGCATTTTCGAGGTTTTTAGAAAGATTTTGAGTGGATTGTTGAAGATATATGGGTTTTGAAAGTGCTAATTTCTGAAAAATTGCAGGAGAGAAGGAACACCAAAGGAATGACATCAATGCACACCAAGTAAAGCGACAGGACAACAACGAGCATCACTCGACACCAATGGACATTCTCGGACTATTCGACGCCAAACGGACTGAAATGAAGAGTGAAGAACACACTTGTGCACCATTCGACACCAATACGCCAGCTCGAACACTCACAATACTGTTATGGGAAGGATTGTGTGGAACTGATGCATTTTTGAAGTTGTGAGGCACAGTTTAGAAGGTTTTCAATTGAAATTCTCGTCCTTCTAAAATCAAACCATGTTTTCTTTCAGCACACTCAAATTGATGCATTTTCGCCAGATTAAGTCGACAAATGGATGATGTTGTGAAGATTGACAATATTTCGTGTTGAAGCGTGAGTTTTGACACGTTTCGTAAGATTTCCATGAAGATAATTAATCAGTTTTGTGTTATTCAGAGTCTGGATATGATATCGAGCCAAAAGTTCAAAGAAAACTGATGAATATGGTTGAGTAATGAGAGCAGTTGATCAACGATTCAGTGCCGATTTTTGAGGTTTGTGTAACCTACAACGATTCTGTTTTTTGGACGTAAAAGATCCCATTTCTGATTTTTTTGGCTTGAAAAAAGAATGTTTATCACAATATTAGTTACATCTTTCTGGACGTAAAAGATCCTTTCTATTGTGTATTTCCATAGTTTTTTTGGAATTTCAAACTCTCTAAGAAAAATAATATTTCAATCTTGGAAATCGCGAGATGTATTTGCATTTATTGTACTTTTTCAGACTGCGAAGCGAAAGTTCGACCAAAAACGCCATCAACCGCTGTCCTCCATCAATTCTTCAGGCAATTTGGATGGGAAATGGAGAGGATTGGATGATTTCGAGGTTTGTTGCTTACTGTTCATAATATGTTTTGTCATGCAGCCATGCTGAGGACGTGTAAGTATCCGGTCAGGTTCAAAAAATTGATTTGAAATCGGAAAATTGGCGCATCAGGAACACAGTGATCCGGATTATGATCCGTCGACCTTGTTATATGAAAGTTTGCCACCCGCTTTCCAGTTTTTATTAATTTTAAATTTCCGTAGGAAACTGACCGCTTACATGTCTGGCCTCAAAGATTACCGGCATTTGAAAACTCTGAAAAATCTATGAGCTGTTATTAATTTACTTTTATTTGCAGATTATGAATGATCAGTTTCCAACAAAACTGTAGGATTCCGAGGGAAAGGAGCGTTCTCCTTATATGATCGACGTCCAGCAAAGCAGAAATGTTATTCATTTTGAAGGTTCGTTAGTTTAAAAAATTTTTGATTTGGGTTCATATGCTTTGAAATGCAGATGCGGAAAAGCCGGCTGTTTCCGTTTTGTGCCGTTTCTTCCGGCATCACAAGCATGGGTCCATACAAAAGTTTTCGTATTTTGTGATGTGTAGTTTTTTGTATAGAGAATAGTTATTTTTATGTAAGCTTTGGCATTAAATTTGAAATATTGTGCAAAATGCGAGGTCTTTGGATGGTGTCATAGGTTACCCCTCTTTCTTTCTGATTGTAAAATAACTACTGACCAATTCTCATTTAATTATTGCTAATTTTCTTCAAAAAATGGTAAAATTTCAACAAAATTCAACCAAACTATTGCGAAATAAAATGAATTTATTTTACAGATATTCATTGCTTCCAAGTCGAGGATGTTCCAGTATACAAGCACAATCGAAGGATTGGATATTAAATTGATAATTATCGTGTTTATCTTTTGTTCTTTGTGTGTTTTTCTCTACTTTACAGATAGATCGAAGGTGCCACCACCAATATGTGAATAAATATTTTGTGCCGGTGGGTGGCACCTTCAAGATAGGTTTCGGTTGACGGTAAGAGAGAAATGAGTGAAGGTCTTTGATTAGTTGATAGGTGAAGAAATATTGAATGCCGGATGAGTCATGCCCGGTTTTCCTCTGAAACTGAGTGGCATTTTCTTCTATTTTGAACAGTTTTCGTGACGAGGAATGTCATAATTTGTCGACTCATGCTCCTTTGAGTTACAGTAATGACGGATGCAGCTGCACAGTACCGTGGTAAAATTTATCACATCAATTTTAGAAAAATGATTAGTCTATTACTAATTAAATTTGATTGGATAGAAAACAATGAAAAGTGATACTATTCTTATCTACATTTTCACTTGAGTGATTGATTCATAGATCGTCGGATAGGCTTTTTATGTTGATAATTACAGTAATCACTAACTTTTCGTCACGAAATTGGAGTTACGAAAGTTACAACCAAAAGTAAAGTTATTTGTAAAATGCAAATGAATTAGATGGACCTTCGATCTTATCTTTTTGAATGTTATTAGTGATACGAATCAGAAGGTACTGTATGATCAGGTTGATTGCTACAGACTTTTAGCTTTCATAACTCTTTAATCGATAAAAACGAGAATCATATGTTTATTCAAATAACATATTACGAGTATTACTTTTTGACATCCAGTTTTAGCGCCGAGGGACGTTTGCCAAGTAATTCTGAAATCAAACATTTCCATCAATTCAAACTATCGATAAGTACCATAAAACAGGTTGTCGAACTCCTTTTGGTGTTCCAATTGCTGTTTTAGCTGCTGGCCCTCCTGCTGAATTCGGACCAACTCCTCGATCATGCAATCATGGCATTTTGTGCCAATCTCCTCCGACTCCGCTGATCTCTCGATTCCTGTGACATTCATTGTCTTTTTGTCCATCCTTCCTCGTCGTCAATTATGTATATTATCAATACAATGAATGAAATCGTTATTTCATTGATTGGGTTTTTGAAACGTGAAGTTTTGAAAACTTGGCCACTGCTAAATGTGATGGACTATTCTTTTTCCCAAATATGTAGAAATACCAATCCATCTGATGATGAATACGGTACAAAATATGACCATATGACAGTGATAACAGATTACAGTACTACCTGGTATACTGTAGATTCATACTATATTTTCATAAGTTCTATCAGCGAGCAACTACTGTATCATGAATTGAGGAGGTATATTCATCAATTCCGGGAAATGTGTTAACAGTGATAAGTATACCGATAAGAATCAGAAGGAGGTTTGGGATGAGGTTCTATTATTTATTACTTTTTCACCCACATATAACATATACCCTGAATTGGAAAGTAATCAGTGTGTGATAATTATGATATGATATGGATATATTATAGAGTATATTAGTCGGATCAACTGATCAATATCCAGGTGTATCAAGTCAATGTTCAACTGATACTCATACATTTATCAAATCATTGGAACTAGCATCAGAAGTGTCGATTGAATGTATAATTGAGAAGAAATGTACGGAATCAGAAGAGAAAGTGTTGAAGGAGAATATGTATGCATTGGAACGTAAGTGATAAGGATTGATAAGGGTGATAAGGATGATATGATAATAGAATATGATGCATTTGGTAAGTTACCAACCACTGGATTATTCGATATTCTTACCGTCAAGGTATACTATAGAATGTAGATTCCTGGAAAGGTCTTATCAGTGATGGATACCGATAAGAAAGAGAAGGTGTTATAAGTTATGCGCCTTTAGATATTTCCTCCTTTGAAAAAAGTCAAGTATATAATTCCAGTCTTAAGTGCCTTGTCAATTGATAAACATTGTCTCGGATATAATCAACTGATGTGGCGAGTATTGCAATTGATACCATCACTATCATAAATATCGTGAATCCCCAGAATGCCGTATCCTTCTCCACTTCATTGATTGAACATGCTGCACCACATGCAGTGAATGGTAGATCACTCAGTTGATTGTACAGTAATACAAGATCCTAATGATAGTGATAAGTGATAAGATAAAGGAGTGATAAGGATTACTGTAGTATCACAAGATATCGGCATACAAACTGCAGATCGGAATAATGTAGCACCTGGCAACAGACTATTCCCACCACCTGATGGATGACACGAGTTGTTCTATAAACCACAGTAATCTACAGTATCCCACATTCTACAGTATACCTTGCCGGGTAATAACAACAAATAACAATAATTGGTGTCATATTTGGTGCCACTCATCCCGAATGGATGGATATACCTCCTCAATTAATGATACAGTAGTTGCCCAATCAAGGAAGTTGGGAGGTACAGTATAAAACTACAATATACCATGTAGTAGTGTAATCTGCTCTCCCTATCATATGGCCATATTTTGTACCGTATTTATCATTAGGGTGGAATATTGCTTCTACATATCTGGGAAAAAGAAAAAGCTATCACGTTCATCCGTGTCAAAGTTTTTCAAAATGTCACGTTTCTAAATCCCAATCAAGGAAATATAGATTTTCATTCATTGTACTGAAAAAGTATTTACCAACTCTAAGAGTTTCATCGGAAAAATGGCAAATTGTGACGATTTGACGGATAAGATGACTGAATTAGTTGTCGAAGAGAAGAACTGGAATGACTTGCCATTTGAGATGAAGGAGATGGTAGTCAGGGAGATGGATTTAGAAACAAGGTAAACTATTCTCCTTTTTCGTGTGAATCCTAAAGTTTTGTTACAGAGCTCGACTCAAATTATGCTCAAAAGCTGACAAATATCTCGTCGAATCAGTTCGAATGTCGTTTCAAGTTCTGAATGTTTATGCCCGCGGAGACGATGAAAATGAGGAAATGATACTCGATGGACTACTATATCGTGATGAAAGTGAGAATTGTGAACTACATTGGCAAGTGGCAGCAAAAGGAAGCATTGCTTCGATTACGTATGTTGTATGTTTCTTAAATTTTACTGAAAAACTTTTTTCAGAAAATTAGATGAACCCAAACAGATTCAATGTCCAAGTTATGAAGACGCGAAAAATATGGTGAAAAAGATGTTTTTCGATATTTTCTTCGATGGAAATCTTCGTTTTGAAGAAGTTGAGGCAGAGATTGTAAGTGGTTTTTTCTTATATAAAGCAAAGTTTATCAATAGGCCCATCCGAACTTCATGGACAATTCTGAATTCACAGTTCGTGCAAATGAAGTCACAATTACATCATCAACAAGTCAAATTATTCAATGGCTAAACAATGTGGCACCAGGAGTCAAAGCTGTCACTATCCGTCAAGTCCTGACTGATCAGTATTTATCAACATCATTTGATGTCATGGAGGCATCTATGGGAAATATAATACAAAACATTGGCAATGTTCCAGCGGTATTTGCCTTGTTAGAAGTTTCCGTATATGTTTGGAAACTTTCAGGTTATGAATGCGGATGTATTCAAAATCTACTTCACCAATGATATCAATGATGATCAACTTGCCACTTTCAAATGCACTAAGTTGGATATTAGTGCAAAGTCGAATATCACTGCAAAAGGAATCAATCAGTTGATCAAGGTAGGCGGATTAGTTATTTGTGTTAGAGTTGATGTGAAACGTTTAGAAAATAATAGCAAATGATTATCCGAGAGAATCATACGCGGAAATCCCTGTCGCTCCATGTCTTTGCGTCTCGCGTCGAAAATGGAATGAGATTATCGATGGATTGGATATCGAAATGACGGAATGTCAAGATGACGTTGATCAGTATGATCATATGATTTATATTGGACAAATCAAAATGCAGGACGGCAAAGTTTTGGAAATTTCCCTCATCGGAGGAAAGTATCAATACAAAGACTTTAAAGCTGAAGTATTGTAAATCTAACTCGCTGTTTCATTTTATTCTGTTTAAATAAATACTTGAAAATATAAAGTTGTACGGAAGATTGAATTATTTGCTGAAATTCAGAAAAAGATGTTCTATAGCTCTGATGTGACCGTATTCATAAAATCCTATGAAATTCCTACGTGGTGTTTTCTAACTGAATTCTGTCGAACAGTGACCAGGGAACAGTCTGAACTAACCATGCTCTAACGACTAGTGAAACAATTCGATAGTTATTTTTGACTTTTGACTAGAATTTCTAATAGTTCCATACAAAAATAGGCATTCGGATACAGATCATACAGCTTCTTCTGATTCTTATCATTGATAACATTCAAAAAGATAAGATCAAATGTGCTCATAGTTCCATCTAATTCACACGCATTTTACAAATAACTTTACTTTTGATTGTAACTATCGTAACTTCGATTTCGCGACGAAAAATTAGTGATTACTGTATTTATCAACATAAAAAGCCTATCCGACGATCTATGAATCAATCACTCAAGTGAAAACGTAGAAGAGAATAATAGCATTAATCATATTTTTGCAAAGTTGATGTGATAAATTTTACAACGATACTGCGCAGCTCATCCCAACCTTCTCCGTCTTATCAGTATCCTTATCACTGATAACATATTTCCAGGAATGAGTGATATACCTCCTCAACTCATGATACATCAATTTCCCAATCAGGGAAGTTGCGAGGTACAGCATGAATCTACAGTATACCAGGGACTACAGTAATCTGCTATCGCTGTAATATGGTCATATTTTGTACCGTATTCATTATTGAAACGGTGGATAATAATTCTACATATTTGGGAAAAAGAATAGTCCATCACGTTTAGCCGTGGCCAACTTTTCAAAATATCACGCTTCAAGAACCCAATCAATGACATACAGTTATTGTATCAAAATAATACATAACGAACGTAGAAACATGGAAGGAAAACGAGGAAGAGAGGAGGATTTGAAGGAGGGAGCTGGTGGCAAGAAGAAGAAGATGAACGAGTCGGATGGAAAGGATGTAGCTTCGAATGGAGAAGCATCGAAATCGAAGGAGTCGATCATTGATAAGAAATGCTCAGGCTGTACGGAATTGGAGCGCCGACTTCAAGAGCTGCAACTGCAAATAAGTGAAGAACAAAGGAAAATCCAAGCGGAAGTGAACGGTACTTATCGATAGGTTGAATTAATGGAAATATTTTTTTCAATTTCAGAACTACTCGACAAGCTCATGGGATCAGGTTGTGGGAAATGATAAGAGTGAATCACTTATTGAGTAAAGTTTATTACTTGTTCTTTATGTTACTCTTTCAATAAAAGTATGACTATATCTTCAAAAACAGAGTTATGTAAACGAAATGTATGTCGTTCACCCTCATCATACAGCATCTTCTGATTCTTATCACTGATAGCATTCAAAAAGTTAAAATCAAATGTGCTCATAGTTACATCTAAATCACACTCACTTTACAAATAACTTGACTTTTAGTCTTTACTTTTTTTGGCGATGGGGTCATTGGTATGAAACTGATAATAGTAATTACTGTAATTATCAACATAAAACGAATATCCGACGATCTATGAATCAATCACTCAAGTGAAAATGTAGATAACAATAGTATCACTTTTCATTGTTTTCTATCTCCTCAAATTTAATTTGAATTAATCATTTTCTAAAGTTGATGTGATAAATTTTACCACGATACTGTGCAGCTGCATCCGTCATTACTGTAACTCAAAGGAGCATGGGCCGACAAATTATGACAATCCTCGTCACGAAAACTGTTAATAGAAAATATCACCAAATTTCAGAGGAAAATCGGGCATGACTCATCCGACATTCAATATTCCTCCACCTACCAACTGTCACCCTATTCAAAGACCTTCACTCATTTCTCTCTTACCGTCAACCGAAACCCATCACGAAGGTGCCACCCACCGGTACAAAATATTTATTCACATATTGGTGGTGGCACCTTCGATCTATCTGTAAAGTAGAGAAAAACAGACAAAGAACAAAAGTTAAACACGATAATTGTCAATTTAGTATCCAATCCTTCGATTGTGCTTGTATACTGGAACATCCTCGATTTGGAAGCGATGAATGCCTGGAATATTTATATCTGTTCACTATAATTTTGTTGGATTTTGATGGGATTTTATTGTTTTATGGATAAATTTGATACAGAACAAATATTTGCTTGAAAAATCACGATTCAAACAAACTACACATCATAAAATAAGTGCATTTTCTTTATGCACCTATGCCTATGACATCAGTCGGTTATTTTTCCGTTTCCTCCGCATCTGCTTAGGTCTATTGTGAAGGGAGTTTTGAAATTCATGAACACAAAATAAAAATCTTATCAAACGAACCTTCGAAATGAACAATATATTCATATTTCTCGACGTCGATCATATGAGGAAAACGCTGATTTCCGTCGGAATCCCACCAATTTGTTGGGAACTGATCATCCATCATCTGCAAACAAATTCAAATTATCATAAAAATGGCTTATTTTTGCAATATTTTTCTATTCGAACGTAATGGAATAGAAAAAATTCAGTAATCGTCGTTTACTGATAGAGAAAGCCGAATGTTTCATTTTTTTTGTGAATAATTGACATAAAATGCTGCGGATCTCTGAGGACAGGCAAACGGCCAGTTTCCAAAGGAATGATAATTAATTTAAGACGGACAATTTCAGATAAAACAGGGTCAGCGCATCACTCAGTGTTCTTGATTCTCAGGTTTCATATAAGATATACTTTTTGGAACCTGACCGAATACTTACCCGTCCTCAGCATGGCTGCATGACAAGAAATATTAACAACAGTAACTAACAAACCTCAAAATCATCCAATCCTCTCCATTTCCCATCCAAATTGCCTGAAGAATTGATGGAGGACAGCGGTTGGTGGCGTTGTTGGTCGAACTTTCGCTTCGCAGTCTGGAAAAGTACAATGAATGTAAATATACTTTACGATTTCCAAGATTGAAATATTTTTTTTCTTAGAGAGTTTGAAATTCCAGAAAAACTATGAAAATACACAAAAAGGATCTTTTACGTCCAGAAAAATGTAACTAATATTGTGATGAACATTCTTTTTTTCAAGCCAAATAAATCAGAAATAGGATCTTTTACGTCCAAAAAACAGGATTGTTGTAAGTTACACAAACCTCAAAAATCGGCGCTGAATCGTTGATCAACTGCTCACATTACTCAACCATATTCATCGTTTTCCTTTGAACTTCTGGCTCGATATCATATCCAGATTCTAAATAACACAAAACTCATTAATATTTTTAACGAACAACTTACAAAACGTGTCAAAACTCATGCTTCGACACGAAATATATTTAGTTTGCAATTTTTCTAAATTTTTTAGTGGTCTGGAAGGGCGATGTGTGGGCGAATTTAGACCTCGTTTCCGGTGAAATCTCCAAACTCCCAGATATTTCTTCTTCCCTTTTGGGCGACCTTCTCGGCATCTTGATATTCGGTTACCAATGTTGCCAATCTTGGTTCTCTACGCGAATCGGCCAATGCAAGTCCTTCGGATATCAATTGCTTTCCAACGCCTATCTTCTTGCCTCCGGCTTCATACATGACCTAGAAATAAACTATTTCCAAGTATTCAACTTCCATTGTTACTTACAGTCACATATTCGGCGGTTCCGACCTTGTACTCGGTGTTGATGGCAACTGACGATTGAGCATACAAGTATTGTGCAAGAGCCTCCATTGTGAATTGAACATAATCCTCATTTGGAAGTCGAATCAACGCCAATGTATATTCCTTGACACCGGCGGCCATTCCTGAGAAACCAGCTGGAAGTTGAGCGAGTGTGGCGGCTTGAACAGCCTCGCGCTGAAAGAAAACACAAAAGATTCACCAACTTTCACCAAAGAATACTCACATTTCCATAATCAATATAGAGAATCTCGGCTTGTCCGGCACGAATGCTCTCAACCTTTGCTCTGTACCATTGTCCGTCTTGTGAGAACTTGGCAGCGCACAATTCACCTCGCTTGGCAGTGTATGATCCAGCAACTGGTGGATTCTCAGCCAAAATTTGTCTGAAGTCGCCAGTCATCTTCTCAATCTTCGCGCCATCTTCGATATTTTGAGCCGAGAAGCGGAGTGCACCAACAGCGATATCAGTGACAGCGACTTGGCGATAGTTCTGCTTTCTCTCTGATTTTTCAGTTTGTTGAACTTCAACTTCCTCCTCTTGAACCTCAGCTTCGACATAGTTGGTCCAGATGTTCTTCTTGGCTTTCTTGCCTTGTTTTCAGCTGACACAAGTTGATTGTAATATCCACTTCGTTGAGAGGTGAAATGAAGAGTGGCGAGTCCTTGTTCGAGCAACAATTCACTTAAGTTCACTGGCTTGTTGTGTCCATCTGGTGAGACGAACAAGTAACCAACAAAGTTACCAGACTTGTCCATGCTCTCAACCTCGAGCAAAACTTCGTGTTGCATCACCAACTTCTTTGTGAATGCGAATGCCTCAGCTGCAAATGGCTCATCGATTCCCATGACAATTCCACCTGGTCCTGGACGAGCAGCCTTTGGACATGTGATTCCACCGAGCAAGAATGTCACCAAAACTGTCTCCTTTGGAATGTAGATACGAAGACATGATCCAGCAGCAACAAACTCGACAACTCCTTCACACTTTCCTCCTCTTTGCAAATATGGCAAGAATTGCTTCGATTTAGCGACATCTCCGGCGATCTCTTGGATTCTCAATGTATCCTTCTTATCAGCGGTCTTATCGGCGAAAAGTCCCTTCTTGCTCTTCTCAGCGTTAGCTTAAGCGGCCAAAAGTGCATCATAATCGCATGATCTGTTCTCGTCATCAAAACGATGATGAATGACCTTGCTCAAACCACGAGAAATAAGTGCTTCAGCAATATTCACATCTCCGATCTTGACAGTGGTGCATGTCTTCTCTGGGAAGTTGTCAGTCTTCTGTTGAATATAGTCGATGTGCACTTGCACTTTCTTTCCCACTTTCTTTTCTGTCAATCTTCACAACATCATCAATTTGTCGACTTATTCTTGCGAAAATGCATCAATTTGAGTGGGCTGAAAGAAAAAATGAATTGATTAGAAAAGGAAGAGAATTTCAATTGAAAACCTTCTAAACTGTGCTTCACAACTTCAAAAATGCATCGATTTCACACAATCCACAATTGTTCTTCTTTCTTCATTTCAGTCCGTTGTTGTCGTTTGGTGCCGAATAGTCCGAGATTGTCCACTGGTCCAGCCGTTTTCTTTGGTGTGGATTGGTGTCATTCCTTGTTGTTCCTCCTCTTCTGCAATCTTTCAGAAATTAGCACTTTCAAAACCCATATATCTTCAAAAATCCACTCAAAATCTTTCTAAAAACCTTGAAAATGCTTCAAAGTCTTTCCAGAAAAAAGACGTTTTTAAAACATTTGCCACAACAAACAAAGTCCAAAAAGCCACCATGAAACCCTGCACACGACACAGGCCAAATTTCCTTTACACCGAAAAACACCGTTCGGTTTAGTTGAGTCCGGGCCTGAACAAGTCACGCAACAGTCAACCCCTGATACCGATATAAGCCGCAGCAGATACGCAGTCGAGGACAAACAGAAGACGCACGGGAGGTTGTACAAGGATTCATGGATGGCTCTTTGTGCTTTTTTCGTTGTTTCAACGTTTTTAAAATCGCCTTATTATGTCAAAATTCGGCTAATGAATCAAAATTTGGATAATTTTTTTGAATAAAATTGACTTATCTTATAAATTTGGTCCTTTTGATGAGTATCGTTGAGGACTGAGGTGAGTTGAGGCCATTCCTGGAAAAAATAAAGTTAGAAATGCGATTTTACGATAGGAAGAGCGGAAAAACACGAATTTTGGCAAAATGGCAGAAAAATGGGTGAATTTCCTTCGAACCTTTTAACAATTGAGCGCACAATTCGAAAAAACAACTCACATTCTGAGTTAAAAGCAGCGAATAAAGAATTGTTCGAATAAAACGCGAAAATGAACTGTCAGTTTTGTGGCAAAATCGAACACGTGAAAATTGCAGGAACTTACACGTTTTAAAGCAGAAAGTAACAAATTTTTATGGAAAACTAAAGGAACGCGATGCTGACAATCGAAAGATACGGAAACGGCTTATTACTCTGAAACCTCAACGAAAATTGAAGTTTTGATTGAAGAGTTATGTTTCTTGGCGGAAAACAAGGAATTCTAGGGAGCTTCCGGAAGAAAAAACAGTAAAAACAACAAAACTTGTTCAAAAACTATTAAAATTTGGAGTTGAATAGAAAACAAAGAAGAACGCTTTTAGAGGCAAAAGTGGTGGTTTTGAGGAGAACATTTACAATTTGATGGAGAAGAACAAAGTAATGTGCTAGTTTTAAATAAAGTAAATAAATTTAAAAATGGTGGGAAAATGCTAGAAAAACTGGCAACTACATTCAAAATTTAGCGCC
Source organism: Caenorhabditis uteleia (assembly GCA_963573275.1). Taxonomy (NCBI): domain Eukaryota; kingdom Metazoa; phylum Nematoda; class Chromadorea; order Rhabditida; family Rhabditidae; genus Caenorhabditis; species Caenorhabditis uteleia. The sequence continues at coordinate 6,502,507 of OY752137.1, forward strand.
GCCGAAAATTCAAATTCGCGCGCGTAGTAGAAAAAGCGGTCAAAATAGATTAAAACTAGAATTGCAAACGATTGTTCGAATTCAAATGAAAATTCAACTAGTTTTCCAATAAATAAGGTGAAAAGGTAAGTGAGAAACTAACGAAAACTGTGATATTAAACAAAAAAAGCTTGAAATTATGGAAAGAGGGAAAAATCAGTGTGTTTAAAAAATGAAGAGAAACGACTCGAAATCCGTACGAAAACTCGAGGAAAGGCGCACTGCAGTGATCGAGAAACGTCGTAAAGTAAAATGCAGTCAGTGCGGTGTTGCGTGTCGGTGACTGCACAAATTTATTTACGGAGTTCGATTAATAATTTAAATTAAAATTAAAATTATAATTTTCTTCCTTCCTTCACAAATTTCGAAGTTTTCAGGCATAAAATAATCAAATACAACGATCCTCGCGACGAGGAATTCGGCTTCACGAAATTCGAAGAAAAATTGTATGTGGGGAAGAAGCATTGGGCACCGAATTGGCCGAAATTACACAAAGCGACGGCGACGGTCACGATTGTTAAGGATAATCCGTGGTGAGTTCTATTTTGTTGAAAACATCTATAGATTTATACAAGCTATGGCTTATTTTCTATTGATGTAACCCAAAAAAGGGTAGAAAAACTGTTTAATTCGCCAGTTTTATGTGAAACGCAAGAAATAACGTCATCTCACCGAATTCCCATTTTTTTGCTCGTTTTTTCAAACAAAAAAACCTCATAAATTCTACTATTCATTGAATTTTCAATACAGTACATTTACAGGAAGTACAAACACCCAAGTGACACTCAAATTGTGCTAGAAACCGACAAATTAGATGCATATCTAATCAATCCAACTGTAACACTCGACGGTTGTTATTGTCATTATACATCGATGACAAGGACAGTCGGTTACCCAATGATCATGGAATCGGAGAGTGAAGACAAACTGTTTCATGCCGGCAATCCGTTTATTCGTTTTCGAGCAGAATTGATTGATAAGATAGAGAAAGGATATACGAAATGGCCGAGTAGTGCGACATTGAATGGAACGGATTTGGTGAATATTGTGTTTAGTAATGGAGAAATGATACCATACTCGAAATCTGTAAGTTTTCCAATAATTTGAACATATTTATAAGTCGTTTTATTGCAGATTCTGAAAAAGTACTCGAAATATGCATGCAAGTTGTTGGAAGAGCACAACGATAAAAAACTAACACCAATGATTCCAATGTTCGAATTCAAATATGAGCATGTTGCACTGGTATTGGATATTATTCAACATCGATCATGCCATCTTACTTGTAAGTGTTACTCTTTTAGTTTTTCCTTATTTCCTTATTACAGTAGCCGATGGAACAGTACGAAAGAAGCTCGAATGCCAATATGTGACAACATTCATTGATATCGGATTGGTACATGGAACCAATGATACTGATGAAATACTCGATAGAGCCGAATTGATGCTTTTATCGAAGGAATTTGATCTACCAGCTGTTACGGTTTGTTCGAGCACTAGATTGTTTGGAATAACGCTTGCTGTTTTAGAAAAATAAAACAAGATTTCATGATGAATGTGGTTATCGTTTCGTGATCCATCCCAAATTTGTATAATCCTCAAGAAACGACGAATAATTGTTAAATATTTGTTTCTATCATTTTTTTTCGTTCTGATTTCATGATAACTGAACGTAGAAGCTTCAGCTTATCATTTACCAACTGATTATTGAGACGGCGGACATAAAAGCTCCAAAGTCTCACTTTTTGTTGATTTTATGTTGGAGAAGTGGACGTAAAAGTTCCATGAATCCCATTTTTTGATCATTTTCACACCGGTTCGCAATCCTTAATGGGCACTTTTTATCATTATATCAGCAGTATAATGATTTCATGATTGGTCGAGTATCTTGATAACTCCATGTGTTTTCAATATATGAAATGAGACAAGTTAGGTATAGGTTTAGGATAGATGGAAGGAGGTGGAGAAAGTGGAAGGATAGTTGCAAAATTGTTTACTGTTTAGAAGGGAAAACATTTTTCACAATGTTCAAACGTCTGCGTCTCACTATTCTCTAGTTAGGTTTAGGTCCAGTCTAGTTAGGTTTAGCTCCAGTAATTCCATAATTTCCTCGATTTTTCAGCCAATTCGGGGTTTTCAGTGAAAGAATATTGTTTCCATCGAATGTATTCAAAATAATTGCACTTTTTTTTATGATTGATGAAAAATAACCAAAGTAAGGATACTATTTTATCAAAAAACACAAATAAAAGAATGATTTTCCGAATATTAATACATAAAGAACCTTGGCATTATTACTTTCTAATCGCCATACAATGTTTATTGAATTGATCCACACATTGCATCCACACAACTTTCTCGAATTTGTCATTCCATCTTGCCGATAAGGCATCAATTGTTGTATTCCATCCGGGCAATTCCGAGCACGAACGGACATTGAGGAAACTGTCGACCATTTGAAAAACGATTTCTCGCAACTCATTACGCCTGCAAAATAATGAGATAATTGGAATATGGAAAAGACATTATATACCGTTTGATCTCCGTTTTGAGTGAATAATGTCCAAGTGCTTTTCCAGTCAAAGTCGCATCTTTTCCAGTCAATAACATTGCTACTGTAGCCGCGAATCCAAAGAAATCAACTTGGAATGTCCACGGACGTCCATCCAGCATTTCCGGGCAATCGAGTCTTTCCATCCCCATTCTTCCAACAAACTCCACTCCTTTCCATGACTCCATATCAATCGCTTTTCCCCAATCCACCAATTTCAATAGAAAACAATTGACAGTAACTAATTGATCTTTTGTCCAGTTTGCATCAATTGTTCGAGTGATGACAAAGGAGCTTGGCTTGATATTCGCATGAATTATTCCGACATCATGAACTTCTTTGACAATTGTGGCTGCTTGGTTGATCAGGAAGCACGAGAGATGCCAATTCGGATCCTTCAAGTTGTTGGCGTATTCCTGAAAATTTACAAATGTTTCGGGATGAAAGAAGGGTGAACGTACGAGTAATGTGCCATATCCATAGTATTCAGTAACAATGAATGATGCATTTTTGAATATGTGCGCATCTAAGACTGACATAATACATGTTGCAGCTATTTTCTTCGAATTCTCCTTGTTGTTGCGCAAAAAACGGCTTCTCATCTGATAACATATATAAACGTCCCATTCACATGACATAGTTTGAGCCTGCAAAATAATCAATATTACTGATATAACTTGTATTTGTTCATACCACGGACACAGAAACCACTTTTTTTTCTTGACTAATGGCTCGATACACTCTCGAATATGACCCATTTCTTATCAGTGTTTGGATCATGAACTTTTCACCGCCGACATCAACCGTGTTCAGAGCCAATAGGTCTATATTGTGGAATCTTTGAATGTTTGTGGGCTGATCAGCCAATCTCATCAAATCGCGGCGAACATTTGCATCCCATGGATTGATATCGGCATTGTTATTTCTCCTTGTTTTGTGATTGATTGGTGCATATGGTGCTTTTTCAGCTTTTTTCCCGGTGGATTCACTTGTTCCAACTCCTTCTTCTGTTCCTTCTCCTATTTGCTTCATAATCGGCTCATTGCTCGGCTTCCGAATGAATTTCGTTGCCCATGGCACCCTATTCATCAATTTACGAAGATATGTTGTTGGAGCACTTGGGAATACGAGTTCCTTCTCATTCTTCGTTTCGATGTGATTCACATTACCAAAATAGGCTGGAAATGAAAATTGTTCCTCTCATTCTGATTGACTACAAATTACCTTCGACACCGACGAAATGACCATCCTTTGATGGTGTTGACGTTTTGATGGACCCGTTTACGACAGAATAATCAACTGAAAGTTTTGAGTTATATAAACAAGATGATATTTGTAACTGCTTACAATCGTGAGTATTGGTGGATGATCTTTGATTCTCGACCGAATCCTGAAACCAACTAGACTCTTGCTTCAAGCCTTCAATATCTTCAACATGTTCCTTCTCTCCTCCATCATCCTCTCCTTCATCATTCTTCTCATCGCCATCTTTGGTAACTTCTCCTCCCGTTCCAGATGATGTTGACCGTTGTCTTGTCGGTTCTTGATCGACGATGGCTGCTGGCATTCTCATACCACTATTGAAGCATTTGTCGAGTCGGCATTTTCGGCAGTTTCTCCAGTTGCTCGCGGTGATTTCACACTGACCACCTTTCTCACATGTAATTTCATGGTATAGTTTTACAGTTCGTTTGTAAAACTTCATGCACGTTTCACAACAACGCCCTCCGAAATGATTTGCAATATTGGTCGCTCGACCACAGATTTGACAACTGAAAAAATCTCAGCTGAGGAAACCATAACGAACAATTTGTGGACTAATCTAGCTTAGAACTACAAAGAGAACAACCAGAGCAATTTGAGAGCATAGTTCATACAAATTTTGAGGGGAAAAGGTAAGAAAACTTTCATTTTTAGCAGAAATTTCAGCCTTGGCTCACTTTTTCGGGAAATTTCGGATTGAAAATACATGGTTATAATCGTATATAGATCTCATTATGCTGTTTATTCTTCAATTGTGGTTTTTGAATTATGAGAAAGTGGCAGGGATCTAACCAACTCTCCAGATTTCCCACTTCAGACTATACTAGGAATGGAATAGAAACAACTTACGTTTCTCGAATCGGTGGTGCAAATAATCCAAATGTATCATCTTGACTTTTGAATAAGTGATCGAATGGGTCCTTGAAGTGTTCTTGCGCCAATACCCTGAACTCTTCGTCAATCTCCGAAATCCTTTTCGAATTTTTGAATCTTGATCTCGTCAAAACCAGCACATCATTGAATGCCAACATATCATGCGTCATCGCCACTTCCTCGGCATATTTCAAATGGAACTTATAGGAATCAGCAAACAATCCATCCTTTTGTAATTGCTCATATATTCCGATTGATCCCATATTTTGGCTGACACTACCAAGTAGACTATACAAACGAAGTAAATCTTCTTCTCCTCGAATATGTTTGAATCTGTCCTTCGCTCGAATATCCGATAGTGCTTCGAGGAGCCATCTTTTGATATCGTCCTCTTTTTCCATTGTCATAAATTTCTCCATTTCACTGAAAACGAAGTCAATTATTTTCGACTTTGATAAAAGAAAACATACCTTACGAATGTCGAAAGTGACTCGAGTGTTGGATTACTATAGAAAAGAGCGAACACCTCGTAGAATTCACTCATTTTCCCTCGTTGATGTTTCTGGCAATGACTTTTAGTTTACTAGAGAAAATGGTTCACGCGATTTGAGAATTGGTTCACGCGAATTGAAAAAAATAATAATATGTTATCAGTGATAAGGACTGATAAGGATCAGAAGGGGTTTTTGGATGAGGTTGATACTTTTTCCAGAGTATTATTTGTCATAATTCTTCTCAATGTGTATTGAACTGTTCTTGACATCACTTTTTTTGATTTCTTATCAATATATCAGTCATTCTCCACTTTTTGGTCAAAAAATCGAAAATGTTTCTCTCTTTATTTCTATTATTTATTACTTTTCCATCAATATTTACATATAGCTTGAATTGGAAGGTAATCAATGAGTGATAACTATGATATGATAATGATATATTATAGAGTATATTAGTTGGATCAACTGATCAATATCCAGGTGTATCAAGTCAATGTTCAACTGATACTCATACATTTATCAAATCATTGGAACTAGCATCAGAAGTGTCGATTGAATGTATTATTGAGAAGAAATGTACGGAATCAGAAGAGAAAGTGTTGAAGGAGAATATGTATGCATTGGAACGTAAGTGATAAGGATTGATAAGGGTGATAAGGATGATATGATAATAGAATATGATGCATTTGGTAAGTTACCAACCACTGGATTATTCGATATTCCATTGTTATTCGATGGTTCATATCAAGAGTGTCAACGGGTGAGTGGCACCAAATATGACACCAATTATTGTTATTTGTTGTTATTACCCGGCAAGGTATACTGTGGAATGAGGGATACTGTAGATTACTGTAGTTTATAGAACAACTCGTGTCATCCATCAGGTGGTGGGAATAGTCTGTTGCCAGATGCTACATTGTTCCGATCTGCAGTTTGTATGCCTATATCTTGTGATACTACAGTAACCCTTATCACTCCTTTATCTTATCACTTATCATTATCATCAGGATCTTGTATTACTGTACAATCAACTGAGTGATCTACCATTCACTGCATGTGGTGCAGCATGTTCAATCAATGAAGTGGAGAAGGATACAGCATTCTGGATATTCACTGGATTTATGATAGTGATGATATCAATTGCAATACTCGCCACATCAGTTGATTATATCCGAGAGAATGTTTATCAATTGACAAGTGATAAGGAGAAGAATATCTGTAAGTATATCAGTATCCCTTATCACCTTATCATCATATCATTTCAGTCCTCAAACTCCTCCTCGCCTTCTCCTTCTGGACCAATGCCGGTCTCCTGTTATCAGTTGCACCACAAAAACCGGGATTCATCAAATCACTCGATTGTATCAGATTTTTGTCAATGGCTTGGGTAGTTACAGGACATACATTCACATATCTTGTTCCACCTGGTTATCGCCATATCTTATCACTAATTCATCATACTTTTCAGACGTTCTAATCCCAATATCCAACTTCCCCCAAAAGTTCGGCAACCATCTCATTCTAAACGCCTTCTTTTCCGTCGACACCTTTTTCCTATTATCAGGAATTGTGGTCGCCTATCTATTCTTCAAAGAGAAACCAAAACGACAAATGATCATGAATCCCATCACTTGGATATTATTCTATGTTCATCGATATCTTCGGTTGACACCACCACTCATGATATTTATCGGCTTCTTTACCGTATATGGTGCTTATGTTCAAGGTCCATTTGCAGCAATCGGATTTAGTATGTCATTTATCCTCCTGATGTCACAATATTCATATCAGATGAACTCATCCCCGAAGCCGATGCCTGCCGTGCATCCTGGTGGCGTAACCTTCTATACATCAACAATTTCGGTGATGACAATAAACCATGTTATAGTACAGCATGGTACCTGGCAGTTGACACCCAATTATATCTAATTTCACCAATAATTCTAATTGGCTTTTACTTTTCATTTGCAATTGGCACATTTCTAGTGGTTGCTGGTTGTGCGGCAAGTGCCATTACCACTTATATTTTGTATTATAGTTATGATTTTCCGGCCGACTTTTTTGGTCCAGGGTATGGAATCTCATTTGACATTTTCATGACAGAAGCTTCAGAAATACTGAATATTTCCATAAAGTGATCTACGACAAACCATGGATCAGATGTCCACCGTATCTAATTGGACTACTAGTTGGGTATATATTGGCAACATTTGGAAAACGACAGGTTAGGCTAAACTGGGCTCTTCAAACCATTGGATGGGCTCTTTGCTTTGGTATCGCTCTAGTATGTCTATTCGCCACTTATGACTATGATAAGGGCTCTGAATGGAGGTACAGTACCCCTCAAGTATACTGTAGACTCCCCATCCTTTCAGTATCTTCACTCGAGCAACCTACTACAACTTCTCCCGAATCTTCTGGGCAATCGCCGTCTCCTGGGTAGTTGTTGCAAATCACATGGGTTGGGGAGGTATATCCATCCATTCCATCCATCCAATCCTAATCCTATCCTATATCCAGGTCCAATCAACAATTTCATGTCTCATCCGATATGGCAACCATTTGGTAGATTATCATATTGTGCATATATTGTTCATATTTTCATACTTTTCTGTATATTGAATCTAGGAAACAAGGCGATACATTACTATTCAACTTGGCAGATTGTTAGTATCCAGTATCCTTCTTGTTAATATATCAGGTATATTCAGATAATATGCTATGCAGTTCCTGCCACCTTGGCATCCTACATCTTTGCCTTCTTCTGGAGTTGTCTATTCGAAGTATCAACATTGAAATTGGAGAAAATGTTGATTGAAGTATTAGTTGGTAAAGGTGGACCGAAGAAGGAAGATGGAAGGACATTGTGGGATGAGGAAGGAGCTAAACCTAAACTTTGAACTTCTATGAATAAATTATTTGATATAACTATTTGCTTGATAACTGTCGCAGACATAAATGCACCCATTGTATAGTTTTTATCACCACTGGTAGTGAAACACATATAGTTTGATCGCCTTATTTCTTCACATTTATCATCTAACACTTTATTTACAGAAAAAACTATAATTATCATCACTAGACTCTAGACTTCTCCTCTTCCGCATCCCACAATGTTTTTCGATTCTTATCAATATCCTTATCACTGATAACATCTTTCTTCCGTCCAACAATCACTTCAATCAACATTTTCTCCAATTTCAATGTTGGTACTTCGAATAGACAACTCCAGAAGAAGGCGAAAATGAAGGAGGCCAAGGTGGTTGGAACTGCGTAGTATGTTATCTGAGTATACCAACTATATCAACAAGAAGGAGAGAGGATACTAACAATCTGCCATGTCGAGTAAAAGTGTAGTGACACATTTCCAATATTCAAAATATAGAAAAGTGTAAAAAAGTGAACAATATATGCACAATATGATAATCGACCAAATGGTTGCCATATCGGATGAGACATGAAATTATTGATTGGACCTGGATATAGGATAGGATTAGAATTGGATAGATGGAATGGATGGATATACCTCCCCAACCCATGTGATTTGCAACAACTACCCAGGAGACGGCGATTGCCCAGAAGATACGGGAGAAGTTGTAGTAGGTTGCTCGAGTGAAGATACTGGAAGAATGGGGGTTCTACAGTATACCTGAGGAGTACTGTACCTCCATTCAGAGCCCTTATCATAGTCATAAGTGGCGAATAAGCAGAATACTGCGATGACAAAACAAAGTGCCCATCCAGTGATTTGCAGTCCCCAGTTTAACCTAACTTGCCGTTTTCCAAATGTTGCCAATATATACCCAGTTAGTATACCAATCAAATATGGTGGACATCTGACCCATGGCTTGACGTACAGAATATCATAGAAATCGTTAACATCACTGTAAAATCGGACCATAGATTTCCATAGAACCATAGAATCCATACCCATTGCCAAAAAAGTCAGCCGCCAAATCATAGTTATAATACAAAATATAAGTGGTAATAACACTTGCCACACAACCAGCAACCACTAAAAATGTGCCAAGTGAAAATGAAAAGTAGAAGCCAATTAGGATTATTGGTGCAATTAGATATAATTGGGTGTCAACTGCCAGGTACCAAGTGACACCATAACACTGATTTTGACTGAAGTTGTTGATATAGATGAGATTCTCCCACCACGTTATTTTACAGGCATCGGCTTGAGGGACTAGTTGATCTGAAAGATAACTGATAAGGATTAATAAAGTGATAATAAACTCACTAAAGCCTTGAGCTGAAAATGGACCTTGAACATAATAAGAGTAGACGGTAAAGAATCCAATAAATATCATAAGTGGTGGTGTTAACCGAAGATATCGATGAACATAGAATAATATCCAAGTGATGGGATTCATGATCATTTGTCGTTTTGGTTTCTCTTTGAAGAATAGATAGGCGACGACAATTCCTGATAATAGGAAGAACGTATCAACCGATACGAAAGCATTGAGAAGGAAGTGGTTCCAGAACTTTTGGGTGAAGGGTAGGATTGACATTAGGGTATCTGCAAATATGTTGATCTATACATAGATCCAGTCAACTTACCAGGTAACAGTAGATAGGTAAATGTGTGTCCAGTAACCACCCACGCAATTGATAAGAATCTGATACAGTCGAGTGATTTGATGAATCCCGGTTTTTGTGGTGCAACTGATAACAGGAGACCGGCATTGGTCCAGAAGGAGAAGGCGAGGAGGAGTTTGAGGACTGAAATGATATGATGATAAGGTGATAAGGGATACTGATATACTTACAGATATTCTTCTCCTTATCACTTGTCAATTGATAAACATTCTCTCGGATATAATCAACTGATGTGGCGAGTATTGTAATTGATATCATCACTATCATGAAACCAGTGAATATCCAGAATGCCGTATCCTTCTCCACTTCATTGATTGAACATGCTGCACCACATGCAGTGAATGGTAGATCACTCAGTTGATTGTACAGTAATACAAGATCCTAATGATATTGATAAGTGATAAGATAAAGGAGTGATAAGGGTTACTGTAGTATCACAAGATATCGGCATACACACTGCAGATCGGAACAATGTAGCACCTGGCAACAGACTGTTCCCACCACCTGATGGATGACACGAGTTGTTCTATAAAACTACAGTAATCTACAGTATCCCATTATTCTACAGAATACCTTGCCGGGTAATAACAACAAATAACAATAATTGGTGTCATATTTGGTGCCACTCACCCGTTGACACTCTTGATATGAACCATCGAATAACAATGGAATATCGAATAATCCAGTGGTTGGTAACTTACCAAATGCATCATATTCTATTATCATATCATCCTTATCACCCTTATCAATCCTTATCACTTACGTTCCAATGCATACATATTCTCCTTCAACACTTTCTCTTCTGATTCCGTACATTTCTTCTCAATAATACATTCAATCGACACTTCTGATGCTAGTTCCAATGATTTGATAAATGTATGAGTATCAGTTGAACATTGACTTGATACACCTGGATATTGATCAGCTGATCCGACTAATATACTCTATAATATATCCATATCATATCATAGATATCACTCAATGATTACCTTCCAATTCAGTTCATCAATCTTTGCACAATGCACACTTGCAAATATCAATAATAGTAAATACTTCATGATTATGATGGTTATCAGTAAAATACTTGAAGTTTATATATTCTATGGAAAAAAGTGACGATATTTTCATTATTGATAAGCAAATATGAATCAGTGATAAGAGATGAAAGTGACGAGTATGTGGGCTTTTTTATTGTTCGGAATATCTGTTGATCGATGATATTTTTCATTGTGAATCATACTGGGTTGACTTGATTACACTTTGTACTGATCAAATTATCAGATAGTGATGATGACTTTCATGAGCGTTTGAACTCGAACAATTAAAAAAAGAGCGAGTTCGACTGTTGAGAATGTGAATAATATCATTTGAAGAGTATATGAAACCGATATATTATCAGTTCCAAAACTTATTTCCAAAAACAATTATACCACAACTGTTTTGACAGTTGATATCGCAGCGAAAAACATGTTCAAAACTACGGTTTCTAGTTCAAAATAATTGTGTACCCGATGTGCCGTAAGCTCTTCCGTTTGAGACCCAACGAAGCTATTCTCTATAATGGGGGTTTCTGAATGGGTATTGATGATATTTTGTCTATCTTTACAAATGGAGTATGTATGCAGCTTCTATCCTTCTGATTTTTGACAGTAGAAAACCAACTACAATTGTTTTCTTTTCCAACTACTTGTTTTTGACTATTTCCAGAAACGGTATTTATTTTCCTGCAAACCATTCGACTTGATTGAAGCAATACCATGATAGAACAATTGCAACGAACTTCCATTTCAAGTCATTCAATCGTCATTCCAGGGAAACCAAGAACCGTATCAAAAATCAAATAGTTTATCATTGCTATCAGTTGTATCGTGGAAGCTGTCAATCTATACATAGTAGGATTATTTTCAACACAAGAGAGTTTGAGGTTGCCGGAACTAGGATGGAGTTTGAGCGAGTTCCAAAAGTGATTTGTTATTGCGTTTTTCGAACTACAATTTAGAGTCTTTTGGAATCTATATAAGATTTTTAATATTCATATAATTGAGCTGATTGGAGTCATATCTGAATCGAAATGAGCCATACGATTCTTGATACACAAAGAAGAATGTTCAATAGTATTAGTATCAGTTTCCGTGACAAACTTTATATCTCTGTTATGAATCAGTAAAAAATAACTAATATCAATAAGTTCATATAACTTTCACTGTTTTGGAAAATGTTTATAAAAATACCTATCAAAATTTCCTTTGATTTTGACAAGTTTCCCTTTCAGATTTTATGTGACCAACTTCCATCTGATATGCTATTCCGAAAATGTCTGATTTCTGAGATGTCATACTTGCAATCATTCAACCATCATATGAGGAAAACCAAGAACCGTATCAAATATCAAATAGTTTATCATCATTATCAGCGAATTATCAGCAAAACTGTCAATGTTATTATATGGCAGGACCGCAGAAAAAGTCGAAAGTTTTGAAACTATATTCAAGTTGGAGAATATACTTGGTCATTCCTCAAAAAATATCATCTCGTCTAACACCAACGGAATTACACACTTATCAAATCGTTATCACTTGTCAATCTCTTGAAACTGTAAAATAACTAGTTCTGCGCTCTTTTCCGGCTTGATGTTGCAGAATATTCAGTTATGAATCACATCATTATTTACGAACAATTCGTCATTTTCTACAAGCCGAGGAGTTCAATCCTTATCAATTATCAATTTATCATCATTATCATTAATATCAAAGAACAATAGATGTCATGATGGTTGCACAATTGGTCGAGTAACTTGATAACTCCATGTGTTTTCAATCTATGAAATGAGGCACGTTAGGTTTAGGTTTAGGCTATATGGAAGGAGATGGAGAAAGTGGAGGAAGTGTTGCAGATTTGTTTACTGTTTTGAAGGGAAAATATTTTTCACAGTCTTCCAATTTTTTCAGTATTCTCGGAATGCCTTGCTACTACACTCCGCTATTCGTTGTGAGACCAATTGGTGCTTCAAAAATGTCTGCGTCTCTATGTTTCTAGATTAGGTTTAGGTTCAGTTTGTTTGATTTTTTTCTATCTTCGACGCTCAATACATTCAAAACATGGTGAAATTATCGGAAAACATACTATACAGTACACTCCATAACAATATAGGAAAATTAGACAATTTCCGCGTGATGATAACAATCTACAGTATACCACGTGAAAAAAATGTTGAATCATTCATACTCGATCATTTGATCAGTTTGATATTCACTTGATAGTAGCAGGTAACTAATATTCATTGGGTCTCGAAACAAATATCGTATATTCAGTTGCTCACTTCTGAAATGGGAATAGAAGATCTTGCAAAAGCAAACGTATTAAACGAGCCGATTGTGACGAAAAAAGGGTATGATGAGGTGAAACTGAGTGAATTGGATGATGAGCCGGAAGGTGTGAAAAAGGAAGGAGGAGGCAGTAGAATGAGCAAGTCAAGAGCATCAAAAATGGAAGAAGTGACTGCTATTGAAGCGAAAACAACGAAGAAAGATGAGGAGAAACCATTGATTGAGGTGACGGCACCATCGGTCGATAAAGGATCACATGAAACTGTGTCGAGTGAGGAGAAAAATGGCAAGAAAACGAGTGCCGAGACAATGAGACCAATGGGCAATTCGAAGTTGATTGAGAAGCATGAAAAGAAGACTGGGTGTTGCTCTTGTATTATTTTATGATTTATTTAATGAATATTTCTGATTTTTCTGTGTTTTATTGCATAAAAACACTGTTTTATTCGAGCTTCTGCTTGAAAAGGAGAAACGTCGTAAAGTAAAATGCATTCAGTGCGGTATTGCGTGTCGGTGACTGCACAAATTTATTTACGGAGTTCGCTTCATAATTCAAATTTAAATTGTATATTTCTTCTTTTCTACACAAATTTCGAAGTTTTCAGTCATAAAATGATCAAATACAACGATCCTCGTGATGAGGAATTTGGTTTCACGAAATTCGAAGGAAAACTGTATGTGGGGAAGAAGCATTGGGCACCGGATTGGCCGAAACTACACAAAGCGACGGCGACGGTAACGATTGATAAAGATAATCCGTGGTGAGTGCTATTCTGTTGGAAATATCTATAGATTTATACAAGCTAAAGCTTATTTTCGATTGATGTAATCAAAAAAGGTGTATAAAAATAGTGGAAATCGCTAGCTCTCGGTGAAACGCGTAATTTTCCACAGTTTCGCTCGTTTTTTCAAAAAATAGATTCTCAAAATTACAACATTTGCTGAATTTTTAAATAATTAACATTTACAGGAAGTACAAACACCCAAGTGACACTCAAATTGTGCTAGAAACCGACAAATTAGATGCATATCTAATCAATCCAACTGTAACACTCGACGGTTGTTATTGTCATATTACATCGATGACAAGGAAGGAAAAGGAGATTCATATCACAATTGAAACACCAATGACAAATGGCCAAGAGGTTATTGTCAGGTTTCAAGCACAACGAATCAGTAAATTGGTGTTTTTTGATGACTTGAACGGATTGGCACACTTCGGGTTTCGTATTGGTGAAAAAATGATTGCAATTCGCTTTTTTGTGAGTTTTCTTTCTTTTTTCTTTTGAAAATCTAGTTTTATTTCAGCCGGAGTTTCGATTCGAGCAATTTATGGTAATATTGATCAGCATGTGTTACAAACAAAACAAGAAAGAACTACAAATTAACAATATCGAATACGAGGACTTTTTGAATTATTTAAAGTCAAAATTGTTGGATAAGAAGAGTAATGGGTGCTATTTTGATGCACATTTGAAGGATAGTAAGTGTTTTTTCAACATTCATTATAAAATATGCACTAATTCAGGCACAATTGCTGAAAAAGTGGCACTCATCTCCATGCGATACGATGAACGGAAAACAAAACTTCGTGATAGAAGAATTGTATTAGGATTTAGCCCAATGTTCCCGAAATTGACACATCCACATACGGCAAATGGAATGTGGCCGATTATTGTGAATGATGCTCATTTTGCACAAAGATTGGTTAGTTTTCGTATGTTTTTCTATTGAAATATGCAAAACTTTAGGGATGGCCAAATGAACCAGATAGCACGCCAATTACTACAAAATGTTCTTACGAGAAGTATGTAACTATTAGTTTGGCGAGGAAAAAGGATGAAACAAGGGCAACAAATTCAACTTTAGAAGGCTTGAACAATGATTGGAATCTGTGAGTCCATTTGTAAATTTGTAGATAAATCGATTCAATTTCAGTCGTTTCGAAATCCGCCAACACACGAATCCCAACAAATCAATCTACTATTCCTTCTGTATTTGTATCTGGCCTAGACAACGACACATCAAATATTGGTCATTACCACTCGCATTCGAGGTAAAATGGTCGATGGGTGACAAGAAGAAGGCAACAAATGTGATACATCTACAAAGGAATTTCAATCAATTCGATTTCACAGTCGGTTGCCCAATGATCATGGAATCGGAGAGTGAAGACAAACTGTTTCATGCCGGAAATCCGTTTATTCGTTTTCGAGCAGAATTGATTGATAAGATAGAGAAAGGATATACGAAATGGCCGAGTAGTGCGACATTGAATGGAACGGATTTGGTGAATATTGTGTTTAGTAATGGAGAAATGATACCATACTCGAAATCTGTAAGTTTTATACTGCTTTGAACATATTTATAAATCGTTTTGTTGCAGATTCTGAGAAAGTACTCGAAATTTGCATGCAAGTTGTTGGAAGAGCACAACGATAAAAAACAAACACCAATGATTCAAATGTTCGAATTCAAATATGAACATGTTGCACTGGTATTGGATATTATTCAACATCGATCATGTCATCTTACTTGTAAGTGTTACTGATTTGAATATTTCCTTATTTTCTCATTACAGTAGCCGACGGAACAGTACGCAATGTGTTGGCAGTTGCAAAGAAGCTCGAATGCCAATATGTGACAACATTCATTGATATCGGATTGGCACATGGAACCAATGATACTGATGAAATACTCGATAGGGCCGAATTGATGCTTTTATCGAAGGAATTTGATCTACCAGCTGTTACGGTTAGTTTTTCTTTTTTTTTCGTTATAAAATGGCTCTTTTTACAGGATCGACTATCATTCATAGATTCAATGTGGCAAACACATACTATATAGATATTATAAATATCCCTTCCTGTAGACTTGTATATATTTTCCATCATTCTGTATATAAATTGATTGATTTGAAATGAGACCAAGAGAATATGCATTATGAATCATTGCACAATTGGTCGAGTAATTTGATAACTCCATGTGTTTTCAAGCTATGAAATGAGGCAGGTTAGGTTTAGGTTTAGGATAGATGGAAGGAGATGGAAGGAGATGGAGAAAGTGGAAGGATAGTTGCAAAATTGTTTACTGCTTCGAAGGGAAAACATTTTTCACAATGTTCAAACGTCTGCGTCTCACTATTCCCTAGTTAGGTTTCGGTCCAGTAATTCCATAATTTCCTCGATTTTTCAGCCAATTTGGGGTTTTCAGTGAAAGAATATTATTTCCATCGAATGTATTCAAAATATTTGCACATTTTTTGTTATGATTAAACATAAACAGACAAATATAAGACATCTAATTTATTAAAAAAATCAACTCTGATAAATACCTTGGTAATACGAATAAAATAGTAATATGGTAATGTGAGATTATTCCTTGACCGCATTGCAATGTTGATTGAATTGTTCCACACATTGTCTCCACACAACCGCCTCAAACTTCTCATTCCATTTTGCCGAAAAGGCGTCGATTGTTTGGTTCCAACCGGGCAATTCCGAGCAAGAACGGATATTCAGGAAACTATCGATCATTTGAATAACGACATTTCTCAACTCATTACGCCTGCAAAATAATGAGATAATTGGAATATGGAAGAGACATTATATACCGTTTGATTTCCATTTTGAGTGAATATTGTCCGAGTGATCCATTCAAACTCGCATATTTTCCAGTCAACAACATTGCGACTGCAGCAGCGAATCCAAAGTAATCAGTTTGGTATGTCCACTGGCGTCCATCAAGCATTTCGGGACAATCGAATCTTTCGGTTCCCACTTTTCCAACAAACTCCTTTCCTTTCAATGCCTCCATATCAATTGCTGTATCCCATTCAATCAGTTTCAAAACGAAACAATCGGCAGTCAATAATTGATCCTTGGTCCAGTTTGCATCAATTGTTCGAGTGATGACAAAGGAGCTGGGCTTGATACTTCCATGTATAATGCCCACATCATGAACTTCTTTGACAATTGTGGCTGCTTGAATAATGAGGAAGCATGACAGATGCCAATTTGGTTCCTTCAAGTTGTTGGCGTATTCCTGAAAATTTACAAATGTTTCGGGATAAAAGAAGGGTGAACGTACGAGTAATGTGCCATATCCATAGTATTCAGTAACAAGAAATGAAGCATTTGTGAAGTAGTAGGATTCGAAAACTGTCATGATACATCTGTCAGCAATTCTCTTTGATGTTTCATTGTTCTTGCACAAAAGACGGGTTCTCATCTGGTGACACATATACACGTCCCAATCACACGACATATTTTGATACTACAAAACAATCAACATTACTGATATAACTTGTATTTGTTCATACCACAGACACAGATACAACTTTGCCCACTTCACTAATCGCTCGATAGACTTTCGAATAAGTTCCATGTCTAATCAATGTTTGTATCTTGAACCTTTCCCCGGAGACAACAATCATATTCAACGCCATAATCCCAATATCTTTGTATATATGCATATTTTGCGGTGTATCCATCATTCTCATCAATTGTCTTCGAAGCTTGACATCAAATGGATTGAATTCAACTCGATTCAAAACATATCCATCATCTCGTTTTTCATCGACTTTGACTGTTGGTGCCAGTGATTGAATTGATGTCATATCATGAAAATAATCTGGAAATGAAAATTGTTCATCTTATTCTAATAGAATATAAGTTACCCTCCACAGCAACAACTCGAGTTCCGTTTGCTGGTGATGATGTGACAATCCTCGGCGCTGAGCATTTGTCAACTTCACTAATAACATCATAATCAACTGAAAAATTAGGGTTACATGAACGAGGTGATACTTCTAACTGCTTACATTCCAGATAAGTATTGTTGGTCACTCGTCGATTTTCCAGTTGATCATCCAACATAACATGCACTGCCATTCCTTCGTCGATATTTCCATCGTCTTGCTTCTCACCAACATCCACCTCTTCATCACCATTCTTCACTTCACCAACTTCTACTCCGGTTCCCGATGATATTGCCGGTTCTTGTTCGATAGTTGCTGGTCTTCTCATCCCATTGTTGAAGCATTTGTCCATCCGGCATTTTCGGCAATTTCTCGTGTTGCTCGCCGTGATTTCACACTGACCACCCTTCTCACACGTGATTTCACTGTATAGTCGTACAGTACGCTTGTAAAAATGTTTGCAAGTGTCGCAACAACGTCCTCCATAATTGTTTGCAATATTGGTCGTTCGACCACAGATTAGACACCTGAAAAAATCTCAGCTGAGGAAACCATAACGAACAATTAGTGGACTAATCTAGCTTAGAACTACAAACAAAGAGAACAGCCAGAGCAATTTGAGAACATAATTTATACAAATTTTGACGGGAAAAGGTAAGAAAACTTTCATTTTTAGCAGAAATTTCAGCCTTGGCTCACTTTTTCGGGAAATTTTGGATTGAAAATACATGGTTATAATCGTATATAGATCTAATTATGCTGTTTATTCTTCAATTGTGGTTCTTTGAATTATGAGAAAGTGGGAGGGATCTGATCAACTATTCATATATCCCTCTTCAGACTATACTAGGAATGGAATTGAAACAACTTACAATTCTTGAGGTGGTGCGAATAAATCCATTGTGTCATTCTCATAATCGAATAATTGTGCATAATCATTGTTGAAATAGTCCTTCCCCAAAACACGAAATCCACATTCGATCTCCGACATCGGCAACTTTTTCTTGAAACGCTCCCTTGCCAAGCACAAGACGTTAGCGAATTGCTCCAGTTCCGACACCTTCGCCAACTCAGTCGCCCACAGAAGATGAAATCGAAGTGATGTTGCGAATATTCCATCCTTCTCCAATTGCAGATATATTCCGAGTGATCCGATATTCCGGCTGACATTTGCCAAGAGCGAATACAATTGAAGTACGCATTCTTCCGATCGTAAGTGCTTGTATGTATCCTTGGTTCTGATATCCTTTATCACTTCCAACAGCCATAATCTCATATCATCGTCGTGTGTAGTTGTTGAAAGTATCTGCATATGTCTGAAAACGGACACAATCATTTTCGACTTTGATAAAGAAAACTTACGATACAAACTTGGCTAGATTTTCAGTCGTTGGACTACTTTGGAATCGATCAAACGCCGTGTAGAAATCGCTCATATTCTATCGTTGATGTTTCTGGCAATGATTATCAAAATGAGAATTGGTTCACGCGAATTGAAAGTCTATATTTTTACGTTTTTTCTTTATCACTTGTGATATCAATTTTTTGGCTACTTGAGATATTAACTACATATACGTATAAATACGGTACAAAATATGACCATATGATAGCGATAACAGATTACTGTACTTTCTGGCATACTGTAGATTCATACTGTACCTCTCAACTTCCTTGATTGGGCAATTTCTGTATTTAGGAGGTATATCCATTCATTCCTGGAAACATGTTATCAGTGATAAGGATACTGATAAGACAGAGAAGGTAATATGGGATGAGGTTGATACTTTTTCAAAAGTATTATTTGTCATAGTTCTACTTCATGTGTATTGAACTGTTCTTGACATCACTTTTTTGATTTCTTATCAATTAATCAGTCACTCTCCACTTTTTGACCAAAAAATCAAAAATGTTTCTCTCTTTATTTCTATTATTTATTACTTTTCCATCAATATTTACATATAGCTTGAATTGGAAGGTAATCAATGAGTGATAACTATGATATGGATATATTATAGAGTATATTAGTCGGATCAGCTGATCAATATCCAGGTGTATCAAGTCAATGTTCAATTGATACTCATACATTTATCAAATCATTGAAACTAGCAGCAGAAGTGTCGATTGAATGTATAATAGAGAAGAAATGTACGGAATCAGAAGAGAAAGTGTTGAAGGAGAATATGTATGCATTGGACCGTAAGTGATAAGGATTGATAAGGGTGATAAGGATGATATGATAATAGAATATGATGCATTTGGTAAGTTACCAACCACTGGATTATTCGATATTCCATTGTTATTCGATGGTTCATATCAAGAGTGTCAACGGGTGAGTGGCACCAAATATGACACCAATTATTGTTATTTGTTGTTATTACCCGGCAAGGTATACTGTAGAATGAAGGATGCTGTAGATTACTGTAGTTTTATAGAACAACTCGTGTCATCCATCAGGTGGTGGGAATAGTCTGTTACCAGGTGCTACATTGTTCCGATCTGCAGTTTGTATGCCAATATCCTGTGATACTACAGTAACTCTTATAACTACTTTATCTTATCACTTATCACTATTATTAGGATCTTGTATTACTGTACAATCAACTGAGTGATCTACCATTCACTGCATGTGGTGCAGCATGTTCAATCAATGAAGTGGAGAAGGATACGGCATTCTGGATATTCACTGGATTTATGATAGTGATGATATCAATTGCAATACTCGCCACATCAGTTGATTATATCCGAGATAATGTTTATCAGTTGACAAGTGATAAGGAGAAGAATATCTGTAAGTATATCAGTATCCCTTATCACCTTATCATCATATCATTTCAGTCCTCAAACTCCTCCTCGCCTTCTCCTTCTGGACCAATGCCGGTCTCCTGTTATCAGTTGCACCACAAAAACCGGGATTCATCAAATCACTCGATTGTATCAGATTCTTATCAATGGCTTGGGTAGTAACAGGGCACACATTTACATATCTCGTTCCACCTGGTTATCACGATATCTTATCAATACCTAATCAAATTATTCAGACGTTCTAATCCCAATATCCAACTTCCCCGAAAAGTTCGGCAACCATCTCATTCTAAACGCCTTCTTTTCCGTTGATACGTTCTTCCTATTATCAGGAATTGTCGTCGCCTATCTATTCTTCAAAGAGAAACCAAAACGACAAATGATCATGAATCCCATCACTTGGATATTATTCTATGTTCATCGATATCTTCGGTTAACACCACCACTTATGATATTTATTGGATTCTTTACCGTATATGGTGCTTATGTTCAAGGCCCATTTGCAGCAATGGGATTTAGTATGTCATTTATTCTCCTAATATCTCAAT
Organism: Caenorhabditis uteleia; assembly: GCA_963573275.1. Lineage (NCBI taxonomy): Eukaryota > Metazoa > Nematoda > Chromadorea > Rhabditida > Rhabditidae > Caenorhabditis > Caenorhabditis uteleia. Next base: position 6,523,713 of record OY752137.1, read on the forward strand.
ATTCCTGACAGATGAGCTCATCCCCGAAGCCGACGCCTGCCGCGCCTCCTGGTGGCGTAACCTTCTATACATCAACAACTTCGGAGATGACAATAAACCATGTTATAGTATAGCATGGTACCTGGCAGTTGACACCCAATTATATCTAATTGCACCAATAATCCTAATTGGCTTCTATTTTTCATTTGCAATTGGCACATTTTTAGTGGTTGCTGGTTGTGTGGCAAGTGTTATTACCACCTATAGTTTGTATTATAGTTATGATTTTCCGGCCGACTTTTTTGGTCCAGGGTATGGTTTTGTGTTGGGCATATTCATGACAGGTGTTTCAGAAATACTGAATACTTCCATAAAGTGATCTACGACAAACCTTGGATCAGATGTCCACCATATTTGATTGGTATACTAACTGGGTATATATTGGCAACATTTGGAAAAAGACAAGTTAGGTTGAACTGGGCTCTTCAAATCATTGGATGGGCTCTTTGCTTTGGTATCGCTCTAGTATGCCTATTTGTCACTTATGACTATGATAAGGGATCTGAATGGAGGTACAGTACCCCTCAAGTATACATACGGTAACTACTACTTTTTCAGTGTCTTCACTCGAGCCACCTACTACAACTTCTCCCGTATCTTCTGGGCAATCGCCGTCTCCTGGGTAGTTGTTGCAAATCACATGGGTTGGGGAGGTATATCCATCCATTCCATCTATCCAATTCTAATCCTATCCTATATCCAGGTCCAATCAACAATTTCATGGCTCATCCGATATGGCAACCATTTGGTCGATTATCATATTGTGCATATATTGTTCATATTTTCATACTTTACTGTATATTGAATCTAGGAGACAAGGCGATACATTACTACTCAACTTGGCAGATTGTTAGTATCCCCTCTCATTCTTGTTGATATATTTGGTATATTCAGCTAATATATTATGGTGTTCCTGCGACTTTGGCATCCTACATTTTCGCCTTCTTTTGGAGTTGTATATTCGAAGTATCGACGTTGAAATTGGAGAAAATGTTGATCGAAGTGATAGTTGGCAAGGGGAACAAAGTTGCAGAGAAGAAGGAAACGTTGTGGGACGAGGAAGGAGCTAAACCTAAGATTTGAACCTATATGAATAAATTATTTGATTCAACCTTTTTGGCAAGGACTGTTGCAGACATAAATGCACCCATTGTATAGTTTTTATCACCACTGATAGTGAAACACATATAGTTTGATCGCCTTATTTCTTCACATTTATCACCTAACACTTTATTTACAGAAAAAAACTATAATTATCATCACTAGACTCTAGATTTCTCCTCTTCCGCATCCCACAATGTTCCTCGGTTCTTATCATTATCCTTATCACTGATAACATCCTTCTTCCGTCCAACAATCACTTCAATCAACATTTTCTCCAATTTCAATGTTGGTACTTCGAATAGACAACTCCAGAAGAATGCGAAAATGAAGGAGGCCAAGGTGGTTGGAACTGCGTAGTATGTTATCTGAATATACCAAATATATACCACAAAGAAGGATAGATACAAACAATCTGCCATGTCGAGTAAAAGTGTAGTGACACATTCCCAATGTTCAAAATATAGAAAAGTGTGAAAAAATGAACAATATATGCACAATATGATAATCGACCAAATGGTTGCCATATCGGATGAGACATGAAATTGTTGATTGGACCTGGATATAGGATAGGATTAGGATTGGATGGATGGAATGGATGGATATACCTCCCCAACCCATGTGATTTGCAACAACTACCCAGGAGACGGCGATTGCCCAGAAGATGCGGGAGAAGTTGTAGTAGGTTGCTCGAGTGAAGATACTGAAAGAATGGGGAGCTACAGTATACGGTAGGGATACTGTACCTCCATTCAGATCCCTTATCATAGTCATAAGTGGCAAATAGGCAGAATACTGCAATAACGAAACAAAGAGCCCATCCAGTTATTTGCAATCCCCAGTTCAACCTAACTTGTTGTTTTCCAAATGTTGCCAATATATACCCAGTTAGTATACCAATCAAATATGGTGGACATCTGACCCAAGGCTTGACGTACAGAATATCATAGAAATCGTTGACATCACTACAAAGTTGGACCATAGAATTTCATAGAAACATAGAACCTACCCATTGCCGAAAAAGTCAGCCGCCAAATCATAGTTATAATACAAAATATAGGTGGTAATGACACTTGCCACACAACCAGCAACCACTAAAAATGTGCCAATTGCAAATGAAAAGTAGAAGCCAAGTAGGATTATTGGTGCAATTAGATATAATTGGGTGTCAACTGCCAGGTACCAAGTGACACCATAACACTGATTTTGACTGAAGTTGTTGATATAGATTAGATTCTCCCACCAGGTTATTTTACAGGCGTCGGCTTGGGGGACTAGTTGGTCTGAATGATGAGTGATAAGGATTGATAAAGAGATAATGAACTCACTAAAGCCCTGAGCTGAAAATGGACCCTGCACATAATAAGAGTATACAGTAAAGAAGCCAATGAATATCATAAGTGGTGGTGTTAACCGAAGATATCGATGAACATAGAATAATATCCAAGTGATGGGATTCATGATCATTTGTCGTTTTGGTTTTTCTTTGAAGAATAGATAGGCGACGACAATTCCTGATAATAGGAAGAACGTATCAACCGATACGAAAGCATTGAGGAGAAAGTGATTCCAGAACTTTTGGGTGAAGGGTAGGATTGACATTAGGGTGTCTGGAAACATGTTGATTCATGAATAGATTCAGTCAATTTACCTGGTAACAATAGATAGGTAAATGTGTGTCCAGTGACTACCCACGCAATTGATAAGAATCTGATACAATCGAGTGATTTGATGAATCCCGGTTTTTGTGGTGCAACTGATAACAGGAGACCGGCATTGGTCCAGAAGGAGAAGGCGAGGAGGAGTTTGAGGACTGAAATGATATGATGATAAGGTGATAAGGGATGCTGATATACTTACAGATATTCTTTTCCTTATCACTTGTCAATTGATAAACATTCTCTCGGATATAGTCAACTGATGTGGCGAGTATTGCAATTGATATCATCACTATCATGAAACCAGTGAATATCCAGAATGCCGTATCCTTCTCCACTTCATTGATTGAACATGCTGCACCACATGCAGTGAATGGTAGATCACTCAGTTGATTGTACAGTAATACAAGATCCTAATGATAGTGATAAGTGATAAGATAAAGGAGTGATAAGGGTTACTGTAGTATCACAAGATATCGGCATACAAACTGCAGATCGGAACAATGTAGCATCTGGCAACAGACTGTTCCCACCACCTGATGGATGACACGAGTTGTTCTATAAAACTACAGTAATCTACAGTATCCCATTATTCTACAGAATACCTTGCCGGGTAATAACAACAAATAACAATAATTGGTGTCATATTTGGTGCCACTCACCCGTTGACACTCTTGATATGAACCATCGAATAACAATGGAATATCGAATAATCCAGTGGTTGGTAACTTACCAAATGCATCATATTCTATTATCATATCATCCTTATCACCCTTATCAATCCTTATCACTTACGTTCCAATGCATACATATTCTCCTTCAACACTTGCTCTTCTGATTCCGTACATTTCTTCTCAATTATACATTCAATCGACACTTCTGATGCTAGTTCCAATGATTTGATAAATGTATGAGTATCAGTTGAACATTGACTTGATACACCTGGATATTGATCAGTTGATCCGACTAATATACTCTATAATATATCCATATCATATCGTAGTTATCACACACTGATTACCTTCCAATTCAATTCATCAATCTTTGCACAATACACATTTGCAAATATCAATAATAGTAAATACTTCATGATTATGATGGTTATCAGTAAAATAGTTGAAGTTTATATATTCTATGGAAAATAGTGACGATATTTTCATTATTGATAAGCAAATATGAATCAGTGATAAGAGTGGAAAGTGACGAGTATGTGGGCTTTTTTATTGTCCGGAATATCTGTTGATCGATGATATTTTTCGTTGTGAATCATATTGGGTTGACTTGGTTATACTTTGTACTGATCAAATTATCAGATAGTGATGATGACTTTCATGAGCGTTTGAACTCGAACAATTCAAAAAAGAGCGAGTTCGACTGTTGAGAATGTGAATAATATCATTTGAAGAGTATATGAAACCGATGTATTATCAGTTCCAAAACGTATATCCAAAACAACTAAACACTGCAGTTTTGAAGCATGTGATCTCGCAGCGAAAAACATGTTCAAAACTACGGTATCTCGTTTTTTCCAGTTCAAAATAATTGTGCACCCGATGTGTCCTAAGCTCTTCCGCTTGAGACCCAACGAAACTATTCTCGATACTGGGGGTTTCCGAATTGGGATTGATGATATTCTGTCTATCTTTACAAGTGGAGTATGTATGCAGCATCTATTCATCTGATTTGTGACAGTAGATTAACTTGCCATTTCAAACCATCCAATCGTCATTACATGAAAACCAAAAACCGTATCAAAAATCAAATAGTTTATCATTGTTATCAGTTGTATCGTGGAAGCTGTCAATCTAGAGATAGTAGGATTATTTTCAACACAGAAGAGTTCGAGAGTTACCGGAACTATGATGGAGTTTGTAAGAAGTTATTGAAGGCTTGGAAAAATTGTTTCGAGTTGAAAAGTTATTATCAATTGTTTTCTTGAAACTGCAAAATAATGGTATACTTCACAAATATTACTTGGTTTTCTAGTAGCAAGTGGTATCTAACAATTATCATTTCAAACTAATAAGGCGACAAAAAACAATATGGAATCAGTGTTGGCTAACGAGACGATTGATATAATTGTGTTGAAACAGTATAATTATAATCAAGTTGGCTTTTTTCTGTTTAGAAGTCGTATATATTCTAGTGTTTATTTCGAATATATAAAAATAAATATTTGGTGTTTGAGTATTTCAGTCAAATACGTTCACCTCATACGGTTTTCCAGAAAACCCTTTTCGAACACTAACAAGTCACTTGACCAACTTGGCAATCATTCAATCATCATATGAGAAACACCAAGACTCGTATCAAAAATCAAATAGTTTATCATCATTATCAGTGAGTTATCAGCATAAATGTCAATGTTATTATATATGGGCAGGATTATTTTCAACCGCAGAAAAAAGTCGAAAGTTTTGAAACTAGATTCAAGTTGGAGAATATACTTGGTCATTCCTCAAAAAATATCATCTCGTCTAACACCAACGGAATCACACACTCTTCAAATCGTTATCACTTGTCAATCTCTTGAAACTGTAAAATAACTAATTCTGTGAGCAATTCCAGCTTGGTGCTTGCAGAATATTCAGTTATGAATCACATCGCTGTTTAAGAACAATTCGTCATTTTCTATAAACCGAGGAGTTCAATCCTTATCAATTTATCATCACTATCATTTATATCAAAGAACAAAAGGGTCATGATGGTTGCACAAATGGTCGAGTAACTTGATAACTCCATGTGTTTTCAATCTATGAAATGAGGCACGTTAGGTTTAGGATAGAAGGAAGGAGATGGAGAAAGTGGAAGGATAGTTGCAAAGTTTTTTTACTGTTTCGTAGGGAAAACATTTTTCACATTGTTCAAACTTTCTTTGATAAAAGAGTCGGATTTTCGTTGTGAGACCTTACATGGTAGGGTCCCCCGCATAAGCTGCGATCCCGGAATGACACCTAGCCTATCTTGTAGAGCAGGTTCAGGAGGCCAGAAAACACTTTTCATTATCTGCCACCGAGGCTCGCAGCTCGAGTTACAGCCCGATTCATTTTGGCTCATTTTTGGGTCTTTTAATCTCCGCTAATGTGTACGCATTCAAAGTACTCTGATTTCAACTGGCTGCGTGGCCGAGTGGTGTGAATGTGCGACTTGTAAACCAGACTGTGTTGGTTCGGTTCCCGATTTTTCCCAACTTTTTTTGCATTCATTTCTGGGTTTTTGAAGATAATTTTCCAGCTTTGTTTTTCGAAACATCAACTTGAACTCGTTTTCTGCTCTATTTTAAAATAATTTTTATGGTGAAATTGGCCGAAAAACGTTTTCTCGTGCTCTAATCCACACATAGTTTTGCAAAAATACTTGTTAAACCTGCTCTACAAGATAGGCTAGGTGTCATTCCGGGATCGCAGCTAATGCGGGGGACCCTACCATGTTAGTGAATAAAGAATATATGCGTCTTTGTATTTTCAGGTTAGGTTTAGGTTCAGTTTGTTCCAGTTTTTCCTTTTCATTTCCAACCAAGCCAGTTTAAATATGTTGAAATTTCAAGAAAACATATGATACAGTACTTTCCATAAAAATATAGGAAAACTAGTCAATTTCCGCGTGATGATAACAATCTACAGTATACCACGTGAAAAAAAATGTTGTGTCATTCATACTCGATCATTTAATCAGTTTGATATTCACTTGATAGTAGCAGGTAACTAACATTCATTGAGTCTCGTAACGAATATTGTATATTCAGTTGCTCACTTTTGAAATGGGAATAGAAGATCTTGCAAAAGCAAACGTATTAAACGAGCCGATTGTGACGAAAAAAGGGTATGATGAGGTGAAACTGAGTGAATTGGATGATGAGCCGGAAGGTGTGAAAAAGGAAGGAGGAGGCAGTAGAATGAGCAAGTCAAGAGCATCAAAAATGGAAGAAGTGACTGCTATTGAAGCGAAAACAATGAAGAAAGATGAGGAGAAACCATTGATTGAGGTGACGGCACCATCGGTCGAGAAAGGATCACATGAAACTGTGTCGAGTGAGGAGAAAAATGGCAAGAAAACGAGTGCCGAGACAACGAGACCAATGGGCAATTCGAAGTTGATTGAGAAGCATGAGAAGAAGACTGGGTGTTGCTCTTGTATTATTTTATGATTTATTTAATGAATATTTCTGATTTTTCTGTGTTTTATTGCATAAAAACACTGTTTTATTCGAGCTTCTGAGCAAAAAGGAGAAACGTCGTAAAGTAAAATGCAGTCAGTGCGATAGTGCGTGTTGGTGACTGCACAAATTTATTTACGGAGATCGCTTCATAAATTTAAATTTAAATTATATTTTTTTAATTTCTTCCTTCCCCTACAAATTTCGACGCTTTCAGTCATAAAATGATCAAATACAACGATCCTCGTGATGAGGAATTCGGTTTCACAAAGTTCGAAGGAAAATTGTATGTGGGGAAGAAGCATTGGGCACCGGATTGGCCGAAACTACACAAAGCGACTGCGACGGTGACGATTGATAAGAACAACCCGTGGTGAGTGCTATTCTGTTAAAAATATCTATAGATTTATACATGCTAAAGCTTATTTTCGATTGATGTAATCGAAAAAAGTGTATAAAAACAGTGGGAATCGCTAGCTCTCCGTAAAACGCGTAAAATTACGCTGAGTTACCGTTTTTTCACAGTTTTACTGAATTTTCAAAAAAATATTCCTTCAAAATTGCATTATTTGCTCGATTCTTAATAAAATACTTTTACAGGAAGTACAAACACCCAAGCGACACTCAAATTGTGCTAGAAACCGACAAATTAGATGCATATCTAATCAATCCAACTGTAACACTCGACGGTTGTTATTGTCATATTACATCGATGACAAGGAAGGAAAAGGAGATTCATATCACAATTGAAACACCAATGACAAATGGACAAGAGGTTATTGTCAGGTTTCAAGCACAACGAATCAGCAAATTGGTGTTTTTTGATGACTTGAACGGATTGGCACACTTCGGGTTTCGTATTGGTGAAAAAATGATTGCTATTCGCTTTTTTGTGAGTTTTCTTTCTTTTTTCTTTTGAAAATCTAGTTTTATTTCAGCCGGAGTTTCGATTCGAGCAATTTATGGTAATATTGATCAGCATGTGTTACAAACAAAACAAGAAAGAACTACAAATAAACAATATCGAATACGAGGACTTCTTGAATTATTTGAAGTCAAAATTGTTGGATAAGAAGACTAATGGATGCTATTTTGATGCACATTTGAAGGATAGTAAGTGTTTTTCTAAATATTTATTATAAAATTGCACTAATTTAGGCACAATTGCTGAAAAAGTGGCACTCATCTCCATGCGATACGATGAACGAAAAACAAAACTTCGTGATAGAAGAATTGTATTAGGATTCAGCCCAATATTCCCGAAATTGACACATCCACATACGGCAAATGGAATGTGGCCGATTATTGTGAATGATGCTCATTTTGCACAAAGATTGGTTAGTTGTTGATTGTTTTTCTATTTAAATATGCAAAACTTTAGGGATGGCCAAATGAACCAGATAGTATTCCAATTACAACAAAATGTTCTTACGACAAGTACGTAACTATTAGTTTGGCGAGGAAAAAGGATGAAACAAGAGCAACAAATTCAACTTTAGAAGGCTTGAACAATGATTGGAATCTGTGAGTAGTCTTGTAAATTTGTAGATTAATCAATTCAATTTCAGTCGTTTCGAAATCCGCCAACACACCAATCCCAACAAATCAATCTACTATTCCTTCTGCATTTGTATCTGGCCTAGACAAAAACACATCAAATATTGGTCATTACCACTTGCATTCGAGGTAAAATGGTCGATGGGTGACAAGAAGAAGGCAACAAATGTGATACATCTACAAAGGAATTTCAATCAATTCGATTTCACAGTCGGTTGCCCAATGATCATGGAATCGGAGAGTGAAGACAAACTGTTTCATGCCGGCAATCCGTTTATTCGTTTTCGAGCAGAATTGATAGATAAGATAGAGAAAGGATATACGAAATGGCCGAGTAGTGCGACATTGAATGGAACGGATTTGGTGAATATTGTGTTTAGTAATGGAGAAATGATACCATACTCGAAATCTGTAAGTTTTCAACTGTTTTAAACATATTCATAAGTCGTTTCATTGCAGATTCTGAAGAAGTACTCGAAATTTGCATGCAAGTTGTTGGAAGAACACAACGATAAAAAACAAACACCAATGATTCCAATGTTCGAATTCAAATATGAGCATGTTGCACTGGTATTGGATATTATTCAACATCGATCATGTCATCTTACTTGTAAGTATAATTTTGGTATTTTTCCTTATTTTCTTATTACAGTAGCCGACGGAACAGTACGCAATGTGTTGGCAGTTGCAAAGAAGCTCGAATGCCAATATGTGACAACATTCATTGATATCGGATTGGCACATGGAACCAATGATACTGATGAAATACTCGATAGAGCCGAATTGATGTTTTTATCGAAGGAATTTGATCTACCAGCTGTTACGGTTGGTTTTTCTTTGTTTTTTGTCATAAAGTGGCTCTTTTTACAGGAACGACTATCATTCATAGATTCAATGTGGCAAACACATATTATATAAATATTATAAATATCCTTTCCTGTAAACTTGTATATATTTCCCATTATTCTGTATATAAATTGATTGATTTGAAATTGTGATGAGCCGAAGAGAAAAATTATGAATCACACATTTATTAACAAACAATTCTTGATTTCACAGAAACCAAAAAATCACAATCCTTATCATTATATCAAAGAACAAATAGATGTCATGATGGTTGCACAGTTGGTCGAGTAACTTGATGACTCCATGTTTTTTCAATCTATGAAATGAGGCAGGTTAGGTTTAGGTTTAGGCTAGAAGGAAGGAGATGGAGAAAGTGGAGGGAGTGTTGCAGAGTTGTTTACTGTTTCGTGGGAAAACATTTTGCAGTCATCAATTGTTGATAGATTGGAAAACGAACTATGCATAGAATTTCATAGAATCGAACTGAAGATTGCAAAAATCTATAGAATATTGGAATACCATTTTTCGAAAATTGCAAATGTTTATGGAAAAAGCATGTGTGAAGTTCATAGATACCATAAATATCAGTATCATTGGATTATTTATATCATTATCAAATAATCAATTCATCAATTATGTTCGACGTGCGTGATGTTTCACGCAATCAGGTGATAAGGTGATAATAATCATTTCGCATAATAATATCAATAAATACACTCAAGTGTAAATTACCGTTAGAAGTATAGTTATAAAATACATAGTAAGTTTTCTCACATTCTGATCACCAGCTACCTCCAAAGTGGCTAGTTTATTTCGAATGTTTCATTCCTGGTGCAAATTATTGTAATTGCAGATGAGCAATCCAACACAAGAAAATGTTGCAACAGTTGAAGATGGTAGTAATGCAATTGTGCGGAGGTGTGTTTTCTTCTGTTTTTCACAGTTTCTAACGAATAGAATAGAACAATCGAATTTTGTTTTTAGTTTTAAGCTTGATTAGTCTAAGAATTGTTTGTTATGGTTTCCTGAGCTCTGCTTTTTCAGCTGCCAAGTATGCTATACAACTGTCGGTGTAGGAAATCATTATGGTGCGATAACTTGTGACAATTGCCGACTATTCTTCAAGTATCATATCAGCAAAATACCTGGAACTATTGCAACAAAAGCATGCTCAAATTTGAACTCGTGCCAACTGACTCCCAGCAGTCGAAAGTGTCAAGAGTGTCGGATGGCAGTGTGCCTCAAAATTGGAATGACATACCAACCAAAGGTTGTTCATCAAGCTGAGCCGGTTGTTGTGATTGCCGAGGAAACGACTATCAAAAGCCGACACGAAATTCTAGGACCAAAAAGTAACTTGACTTTCAAACAACTGAAAAGATCAATCAATGTTTTTCCAGCCCTCTCCAAGTTACGTGGTGCATTCCTTGGTACTGAGGCGATATCAATCGAAGAACATCGTGTTTTGATGATGGAAAGTGAGAGGGTGAATTGTGTGGAGACGAATGACTTGGAAGGCAATGATAGCGGATCAGAGGATAAGAGACTTTCGGATATGGCACAAAAACTTCGACTAGAAGTTTATGCACAATATGCAGATAGTGTCTATCTTGCGAATGGTATAATATTCACAACTGATTCCAGTTTTGAAATGAGTATTTCAGAGGAAGGACACGATTTCAAAGGAGGAAGGAAGGAATCGAAGGAAGATGAGGATTATCTCGAGCAACAAACACGCACAACACATTCGTCGAATATGATTGGTGTTGATTGTGAGTAGTTGAAAGTGACATCCCGTTTATATACCTCGAACTTTTCAGTCAATGAGTCTATTATCACTGGTTCAAACATGCGCCAAGCCATTTCGAAACCAGTCACATCAACACCAGCTAATTCGTTCATGGCGGTCTCTGGTAACTTGTAGTCAATCAGAATCAGAGAAACAACTTCCATTTTCAGATTTTTTCGGCAATTTCACCAATATTGAATCGAAACCAAGCAACAATAAACGATTCCTCAGAACTGATGGTTGGGGAGGAGTAGACGGTGGAAACGGAAGCCGAGTCCAAAATGAATATAAATATACATTATGGTTTTAATTGTGATTTGAATTTTAAAATAAACATTCTACAGATATGTTGTCACAAATTCAAAATTCAAAAAGATTTCTGCAAACAAAGATAACTGCTATTCAGTCAGCCATTGAATAAATTGACGGATATTTGTCATTGTCCTTTGCGAAACTTCTGTGCAATTCTGGATTTTTCTATTACTTTTGTGAAAACAGAAGATGTAGGAGGAGAAGGGAGGAAGGAATGAAGGTATAAACAACCAATTATGATTCCAACCAATTTCCCAGCAAGAGACTCCCTTTTCCCTCATAGTTTCTGTATATAAATTGATTGATTTGTAGTGCGAGAAGTTTTAATGAGACCAAGAGAAAATTGTGAATCACACATTTATTTACAAATAATTCGTCATTTCACAGAAACCAAAGAATTACAATCATTATCATTATATCAAAGAACAAATAGATGTCATGATGGTTGCACAATTGGTCGAGTAACTTGATAACTCCATGTGTTTTCAATCTATGAAATGAGGCAGGTTAGGTTTAGGTTTAGGCTAGTTGGAAGGAGATGGAGAAAGTGGAAGGATAGTTTCAAAATTGTTTACTGTTTCGTGGGGAAAATATTTGCAGTCATCAATTTTTTTTGGTATACACATCAATACACCACTCTGCTATCCAGTCACTTTTTGTTGTGAGACCTTAGTGCTTAAAAATGTCTGCGTCTCTCAATTTCTCCACTCTCTCATCCGTTCAGGTTAGGTTTAGGTTTAGGCTAGATGGAAAAAGTGAAAGGGTTTACTGTTTCAAGGTGAAAATTTTTCGCAATGATAGATTTTTCTACGTCGAAGTAGACAAAACCAACAAATTATCTTGTACAGTACTTTTTTAACTTTTCGTGGCGAGACCGAAATGTCTGCGTCTCTCTATTCCTCCACTCTCTCTCTCTCTTTCCCCTCCTTCTCTCTAATATCAAAAAGTGGATCCAACCTTGCTCCTGTGCCTATAACACCACCATTTGCGAACCAACACATTCTGCACATCCCTATTCAACAACAACAGTGTGATTGGGTTAATAAACGAGAAATTGCCGGATATCAACGGATAGAATATGCGGACCAATTTCAGAATATCCGTCTGAAAATCAGATGAGCTGAATAATCGAATGTCTGTTGTCTCGACAACTGTTGCCTGGCCGGAGAAGATGAATTGGAAGAGGAAGTAGGAGAAGGTGAAGATGGAGAGGATGATGAGGAGGAGCACGTGGATACAGAGACGGAGTTCTTGATAGCGGGAGCTCTGGTTTCGACTGGAAATAGTTTTTTGAATGGGAAAACTTTGGCTGAAACTTACAGAGATGAGCTGGCTCTTTTCTTTGCGGAACAAATGAGGTTTAGAAGGCAGGAGTACATGTAGATGATTGATGATAAACTGATAACAAAGACGGATATCACTATCACTGCACTTGTCTGAAAATACTGATTATCGCGAGACGAATACTCATCAATCAATATGATTTTGTAAATATAAATATTGTTTGTGAAAAAATCAGAAGTTTATATATATTCGATAAAAGAGTAATGAGCTAATACTAAATCTCTTATGATTTTTCGGGTAGAAATGAAATCTTGAAACCGTAATGCACATTTCTGATCAAAACATTTCGAAAACCACTTAGACATGGAATGAAAAGTTTCCAGGAATCACAAATATTCATCAATTTGGAGAGTGTGAAAGTTTTGAATAAAATAGATTTTCTGACAATCATTCTGATCCATATCTACTTACTAATGCATGCTTTTTTTATAATAAGTCTGTCACGAATTTTGCCGGCTGTATTATCGTGAAAGGAATCAAACCAGGAAATATCAGTATTGAAACTGGGAAAGTTCTCGAATCATATTTGGGAAACTGCTATGCACATTTTGCAGGAAGTATGAAAATATGTTTACAAGACAAAACTACTACGATCTTATGGTTTCATATCGAACGTGCAATGTTTCTGTCAAAAACAGCTTCAATTGCTTATAATCCTACTCAAGAATTTTCGTATGAAAGTAGAAACCTTGATATTTAGTGATGATTTTTTTGTATGGTTCGAATTATCAAAAGTATGCTCATTCGATTTGCAGTGTGAAGCCATCTGAGTAATCGTAGAAAAAAGCAAAGCGTAGGCCGTAACTTCAGTTAGAAACTATGAAAAATGCTCAACTTTTCAACTTTTTCTCTTGCTCAGATAATCTGAACTCTCATGAAGAATTAAGTTAGTCAGATAAGTATGCATTATGAAACATGAAATAACCATTTTTGGTATGAATGATACTTCCAAAATCTGCTATGAACCAAGTCATATTCAAAAAACAATGCGGCCATTTTTTGAGGTCAATAATATAGATACTTTTTGACAAATTTATCACTACTTATCAACTTCAACCAATTTTTAAAACTACATTTAGGGGAGAACTACGATTTTATTGGTAATATGCACGTTTATGTAAAATATATTCAACCTTATGAAACTGTTAAAACTTCTTCGACTTATCTTTCGATCTCAAATCTCCCTGTTTCGCAAAATTTGTAAAAAAATTTCAAGAAAACTCATGAGTAATGACGTCCCGGAGGAATCCGTTCTTACCTTAACATGTTCCTCCGACGAAACCAGGAAAAAATTCTGATCATTTTCAAAGTGTGCATGTGTCAAGTATATTGCTGGACTGAATATGATGAATGATATAATCCAATGAAACAATATCAAAACAATTGATGGTAGTCGATTGAGGTACTGTAACATTATCACTATATCATATCATATCATATCAGAATTGATAATATACCTGATTAAACTTGCCAGTATGTTTACAAATAGTGAGATACCTTTGTAAAGTGATGAGTAATACACCAATCATTCGAAGGATGAAGGATTGAGGACCGGAATTGACATAGAAGGATGCTAGACCATACTTATCTAATGAGTAAATGAAGGAGTTGCCAATGGAGAAGTAGCGGGGGAGCATTTGGGATATGAAGAGAAAGATAGTGACGAAGTCAGCAATACCCTGGAATATAGGCTCAGGTTGAATGTGGTGTGTTTTATCGAGGATGGAGCTAAACCTATCATGGTAGTTTTAGTATTTTAATGGTATTTATGGCTTATGTTATATCGAAACTAGCCACATTTGGCAAAGGACCAAAACAACGAACTATGGTGGATGGAGCTAAACCTATTTTGGTAGTCTAGGCCATCGATTTCAGCTGAACATGGCCTAGAACGCCAAAATAGGTTTAGCTCCAACCCACATGGTTGTTAGTCTTTTCGCACTTTTTTTTAGCTGGAATCAACTTGGAAACAACCTATCATTACAAGTAACAGGAGCTAAACCTATCCCATACCTGTGATATCATCAATGTATAATAATGACTCTTAAACTGTGCCTTCTTCCTCATCCTCATTGTTCCAATAACAATCAATATAATAAAATATATAGGCATAAGTATAATAGTCTCAACTAGAACAACATTAATCTGCCAATATTCCGTCAACATTTTTTTTTCGCTGAAAATATGTTTTCTAGAAGAAATGATACAAAATGAGTAATACAAAAAGGGGGCTCATGTGAGAATGTGAAAATAATATAATGAATGAAAGAGGTAGGGGGTTTGGAATACAGAGATCAGTTCATTAGACAGGACAGTTACGTCAATTATAAGATAGAGGTCTCTAAAATAGATAGGAATGCTCTATTGCGGGCTCTTTTGGGCTCATTCGGACCAATTGGCTACTAGTGTACTTTGAGCCGGGTCTGATATTTCATGTGATTTCAGTTGACCGGTTTTTGGAGGTGACTTTTGAAAGTTATCTGAGTCGGAAATTGCAGAAGAACCATCATTTTATAGAAAATAGAGGAAATATGAGCTGCTTGAAACAGTAAAACTTGTGAAAAGGTGTACCGTATATTACAGTAAGATTAATTTTTTACAGTTTCTAAAAATGTATACTTTTACATTGGAATGAAAAATTGTACTTACAATTAATGAAAGAACTGGGAACTGACAATACCGTAGCCATTCTACAGTAATGCCTTGGTGCAAAATTGGTTTATTTTTTCCGGTTTCAAAAAGTTGACAAAGCCCTATCAGCTATGGGATATGTACTGGTTTCAAATTCCCGAACAAAACGTTTTCACTTCATCAAAAATTTTGAAAAGTGAAATGTGTGAAAAAGTGGGCTCAAAGTTCGAAAAATTGCTACAATTTTGGGAGAACAGAAAGGATAAGTAGGTGAGAATGATTGAATTTTGAAAAGTTGCATAAGGAAAGATGATTTTTGCTGTTTCTGATTATAGATGATGCTATCAGAAAAAGAACAATGCCGTTACGACGACCACTTCACTCACAAAAAATTGTATAAATTACAGTAAGAGTGCAGAGCTTGATCATAAAGCTTGATATTGTTCAGTTTTTGATATTCCATAAAAATGATATGACTTTGTCAGCATTAGTTATATATTGACTTCATGCCAAAGAATAACCATCACTTCAACAGAAAATTTGGAAAGAAACATTGGTACTAGGATTTTTAATTTCCGAATTGACTATTCAGTGAAATGTATCACCGCAATATTTTCCCGAAACGTGAAGTCTAAAAGTTTTACCGTTTCATGATACTAATAAGGGCCTGTCGTTTTTCAAATTTCTGGTCGTGGTAGTGCTCCAATTCGTGTTTTAAGGTTACGGTAGTACTACAGTAGTATCTAACTTTCTTAAAATGTTTCAAGGTTCCACAAAATATCTACAAAACCTTAGGTCAGGAAGAAAGTTAGGGTACATCAAGTGCTGTAGCTGATTGACCGCTACAGTACCCTTTCACTTTTTCTATGTTTATGTTATCGAAAAAGTCACGGCGGCTGCTCAAAATTTATATCTTGGAAAAGGTGTCGACGCAATAATAATGAGTGAAAAGGAGGAGTACAAACACAATTTCCAGTGTGAAAATACTTGGAAATACAAAAAAGTGAAGTCAGAATAATGACATAGGATATATCATAATATTTGTATGAATATATCAAAAGTACACACATTCCGGTCAACTGAACCACTGTCTGTTTCAATGAACCTTCTTGTAATTTAGTGAAAAACAACATCCGAGTGCCTGGGAAAAAAAGTAGTACGGACAGACGAGAAGGAATCGTTATTTTGTGAGAAACTACAAAATGTTATTATTCTCTAGTTTGTTTTTGAAGAGAAGTCGTCATAGACCAAAAAGTTATATGAGAAAATGTGGTGATAATCTTCGAAATTCACATGTGCTCATTCATCCGAAAAACCACACCTTTCAGTGGTTTTGGTGTGATTTGTAATTTGACGGAAGTAGTTGGAGTCACAAAATATGAAAACTAAGGAAGTTGGTGGTGAACAGATGGACCTGAAAAAAAGCTATTTTGGATTTTTTGGGATAGTATCGATCGCAAAGAAATGCCGTCTCTTCAACTTTTTACTGTAATGTCATGGAAGTTCTACGATTATGAAGTAGTACTGTTTCAAGCATACAAGTTATTTTCAAAATTGCCGGTAATTATGCTTCCATGAAGATGTGTAATTTGGAGTTAGATCCCATATTTTCAAAGCTTCATGTCCAATAGCTAATCTTTCTGTTTTCTTTGCTAGTTTTTATTAGCACCAGTGGCAAGTGCTTCTATCAAAATTTTAAGTTGTTATATTTTTTGTACTGTACAGTAACCGTAGATTGAATTTAAATTTTCAACAGGTATAAAGAAGTAGTTCTGATAGTATTTACTTTATTCGTTAGCCACTGCAGTTCTATGATGATAGGCTATAATAAGGATTATACGGATTTTATATAGCAATATACGAATGATAACTGTTTCAGAACACTTTTATCAGATAAGTTTGCATATTTTATTGTTTTCTTTATCAAAAATTATCTTTGAAAATCCAAAAATTTATGCGTTAACGCCATCAGAATTATGCAGTACATGTGGTGTTTGATAGTGATTCATCTGAATACTCCAAGTATTTCCATCCTTCTGAACATCTTTCTTATCATTTATATCTCTTATCACCTCACTTTCTTCTTTCTACATATCATTTTCTTTATCATAATCTGTACATCCCTATTCAACAACAAAAGAGTGATTGGATTGATAAATGAGAAATTGCCTGATATGATAGGATAGTACAATCGGACTTGTTTCAATATTTGCTTATCACCCTCCTGACTGAATATCAATTCAAATACATAGTAGATGAATGTGAGTAGGGATAGAATGGCGAGTAGGAATACGTGGATACCAAGGCGGATCTCTTGGTGCCGGGACTTTTTGTTGTGGCTGGAAAAATGAGGATAAGTTCTGTTTCTCGAAAAGCTGAAATATTTGAAAACCAATTAGTGCCGATCAAAGCTCGTTAAGGAATCGAATATTTTGAAAAAAAAAGTTTGAAACGTTGGGCATGGATAACTACACTGCCAAAGTGCAGTATATTACCTCCTCTAGTGCTAAAGTTTTCGTTTTTCTCTCATTCATAAAGCCCTCAAAATCATTTTACACCATTTCTAGTCGCACTCTGCGTTCAACTAATCAGTTTAGAATCTTCTCCGTAAAACATTTCAGCATTAATTAAATATCCAGCGAAAGATAATTATTGATTGACGAAATTATCAATTATCAGGCAGTATATGCTCCTTCAAACTATCGTTATGATACTTCTTCTGTTTCGGAAATTAGTGAAAAATAAGTGTACTTTGGAAAGTTGATATGACAGCTTCATTTTCGACCATTTTCCTTTCTCATAGAAACTCAGCAATCTTTTTCTAGAAGTATCAACTGAAATAAATTTTTTCGGTTTCTCGTTAGTTTAAAAAACTTTAGAGATCATTTCATAGCGTTCAATCGATATTCATTTGGATTAAAACTTATGTTCACTTTCTAAGTTATCAGTATCTTAATATTCGAGCATACCAAAAATCAGCTAACCAAGTGCGCCAAGTAACTATAATCAATCTGGAGAAATGAGCTTGAAGGTCTCGCCGCGATAATTTTCTGTTTCTGGCAATAGTGAAAACTTGCGTGCTTTGGATAAAGTTAATAGTACAACATTTTCGGGTAGCTATCATTCATTTTAAATAGTTTTTTTCGAAGAAACACTAGAAGAACGTCAGCTAGAGAACTGTCAGAGCTCATTTATCGATTCACAACCGTAGGTCAAAAGTGAACTTGATACGATTTGATATATCGGTACAGTAAGAACTGTAGTAATCATAACTATCACTGTTTCTATGCATATAAAAGAATATAGTTTTTTTATGTTATTGATGCACCGTATGCCCCAACCTTTTCTACAGTAACCCAATATTTGATCTACCAAAACTTACGTGGCACTCCTTGCAATATGTTTGGCGGAACATAAAAACATCATGAGGGAATAATACATGTATATAATTAGGACGGCACAAATGAAGAATGATATGACCACACAATATGCAGATACTTTGGTATGTTGCTCGGTTGATATTAGGAATAGTGTAGCCTCCGATTCAAATTTGGCATCACCTACCAATATGGCGGGAATATACACACCAATCGACACCATCCAATGCACCAATATGATGAATATAGGGGATGTATCATTGAACTTGATACTCAATTGCCAGTTAGGTTTACAGATTGTTAGATATCGTTGAGTGGTGATGAGAAGGACACCAATTGCACGGATGATGAAGAGGAGGGGACCGGAATTGACATAGATTGAAGGAGCATGGATGGATGAGAGGGAGTAGTAGAAGGAGTTGAATAGGGAGAAATAACGGGGAGGGATAAGGCTGATGAAGAGGAAGACGGTTAGGAAATCGGCGAGACCCTGGAAGGATCAGATTAGTTTTATGGGAGATGTAATTTTTTCGATAATTGTGGTTCTAGGTGAATGCTCATTAAGCTTATTGAAGTTTATAATACTCTAAAATTATGTGGAACTTTTGAAACGGAAGAAATTTATATGACTCTTTGTCATTTTTCCTATATATCTGTGTATCGTTCTAGAAACAAATCTGATGTGGGTCTCTTATACTATACCGTGGTAGATCACAAAAATGTTGTGACCAATTTCACCCGAATCGAGTCTTTGACATTTCCGAGCTGAAGACTCAAGAAACGAAGAGCGGTTTTCAGCTATGCGCTTTTAAACAGTAGTTGTATAAAAGTCTACGGTTTTAAGGCACACGAGTGATCACGACTGACCGATTATAACAATTTTTCACATATTTGTGTCATAGTTTTTTTTCTCTGACCCCAGCTGCGAAACAATTAGTGATGATAAACCTCATTGTGTGTTTTTAGTAATTTTTTGAAACTGGAATATTTTGTGATTTGTGTAAAGTCCAGATTACTGACATCAAAGATGGCTTTTCAGCAGGGTTCAATGAAACCATCATTACTTTTAAAAAATGGGTTCTCAAATAGTAAATGAGTAACAATGTAGTCTTGAACTCTTGCTGAACATTAAAGAAATGTTCTGCAACATGGTGATGACACATTTGTCTGAACATTTTCAAAAGTCATAGAGCAAACCTATTGGCGGAAATTTGTGAGTCAAAATTGGAAAGTTTTAGTGAGAAAATTTGAAGATCCCTCACAAAGAGAGTGTTCAGGTGATAATTTTCGGTTGTTTGGAGAATCGATGCAACGGTTCGTTTAGATCTGAAGTTCGTGAGAAAAAATATCAGTCATCATTGGAGTGTTTGAATTTTTCATGATACGTTTTAATCTCCATTTTGACTGCATTTCAGACAAAAGAAGTAGTCAACTGCAAATTTGTAGATCAAAACTTCAGCTTTAAGTTTGCTGTTGACAACTCTCTGATAACTGTACTAAATTCTGAGATATGATCATTCTCCGACAGAGTTTGCAGTCCGCAGTCAGTTTCAGATTTACACTACGCATGAATTCTCAAAAAGTTCCCAAATGATACTTGAAAACCTCCCAATTTCTCATTCTACAGTCTTTTCATGTGAGGCAAAATTTAATATACAACTTGAATACCTCATGCAAAATTATTTCCGTTTCATATATTTCATAAAATTCTCACAATCCAATTTTTGGTCAATCAATGGTTAAAGCATTGTGGTCATATTATTCTCGCATACATCTATAACTATAATAATATATAATTATCATAAAACTATGAATTATAGTTTCAGCGTTTCTATTCTCTTTTACTAAATATAATATTTTATAGCATGTTGAAATAACAATGACGAAAACTTTTGCAGCTGAAATACTCAACGATACCTGTGAAATAATAAGTGTATAATAATGTGTGTGAAATTTCGGTGTATATCTCCTCCATATCAGTATCAATATCAGAATAATCAAATATAATGGTATAAGTATAATAGTCTCAATGATAACAATATCAATCTGCCAGTAAGGTGTTAGCATATTTAGATTATAAATATGAGGCAAAAAAGAGAATATAAAATAGAAGTATGGTTCAGTGGGCAACACTCATTATCACTGATATCTCTCTTGTCTGATATGATAAAATGTCAGTGATATGAACTTTTTGTGCGAAATTCTTATAATATACTCTATAATTTCAGGTGATTTTCGAAAACTTTTTTATCAAACAACCAAAAGATTAGTGATGTAGGAGAAGGAAGGAAATGAATATTTCGAGTACTTTGGAAGTTTTGAGAATCGACATTTTCTTCTGGTTTCAGGATTCGGGAAGACTCAAAAAACTTGAAGTCAGGGCCTGACTGAAGTCAGATAAAGTTTTTCCTCATATCAGTAGAAGAAATTCTGAAACTTTGCAGAAAGTTTAAGCTTGTTTGTATAAGTTTGAGCATTTCAAAGTTGTCGAACCGTATCGAGACCAAATCCATTGAAAAGATCACATTATTTGTTAGCAGTAAACCAATCTAGAATCATTTTCAGACAAGTGTCAGTCATTTCAAATAGTGTGTTTTTTGCAATATGGTTGGTATGAGAAATATAGAAAGTTGGGTATAACAAAGCATGAAAACTGGGTTTATTTTTTCTTGAGAATTCTTGAGTTCAATATCTACAGTGTTTTCACTGAAACTCTCACTTCAAAGAATAGTTTGAAATTTGAGAGTACGAAACTTATGAAGAATCTGAAAAGCTTGAAGGCTGAATTGGCAGAATGGTTGATTCTGATCCTATTCGAAAAACATTGAGGGAGGAGTTGGTTGATATGACAATACAACTGGAATATCAACTGGTATATCAACCATATCAACCAGAATGCCAACTAGTATATCCACCATATCAGCCAGAATATCAACTAGTATATCAATTGTATCAGCCAGAATATCAACTAGTATATCAACCATATCAACCGAAGTGATCTATAATATTATCAATCATCGGACCGAATATTTTTAGTGCAAGTCAGATCCGAGACAATGATTAGTAAGGTCAATATTTTTACCACCGTAATCAAACTGCAAAATCGTGCCGGGACCCTAATCGCACTATGTATATATTTTTTTCTAACATTTGTTTTTGCCATATAACAAATATTGTATTTTTCTAAAATAATATGACTATTTCTCAAAACTTGCAAGCTTCAAAGTATTTGTTTTCCCATTCTGTCTGATGAGTACACATGTCATTTTTGTTTTCAGATTTTCCGCCATTGTCAGATTTGGTAAATACATTAAATTACTCTTCTGTCACTTCGAAATGTTCTGATATGGGCCAATTTGAGAGTTTTGACGTCTACCAAAAACTGATTGAATAATAACAAGCGACCAAACAAAAACACAGCCTCTGTCTTGCAAATTGACAATTTTCGGTTCGTTTCGAGTCGAAAATATCAATTTTCGACCAGCTAACTTCCTTATCATATCACTGATTGTTTGATCTACATCCCTAACATTCGTCATCATTTTCCCACAGACTCGATTCCAATAACAATGAGTAGTATTTCTCTCTGATTTCCCCTCAAATATTGGCTGGAAAATTGAGACAATGTATTCATGGAATAATTCTCATTTTTTCTACCCCATAAATATTCTATTAATATCAATATCTTTTCTATAATTTCAGATGTTGACACCAACATGGCAAATGGATTTATTCATATTTGAGACTGTGATACTTGTTCCTATCTACTTTTTCATACTTGTTGATATTGTGATATCGAAAAGGAAGTATAAATCATTTAAAGGAGCATATTACACATTATTGGTGTCTCAGGTAGGACATTAACCTAAATACCTTGGAGGGAAGAATTGTTTTTTGATAGGCGCCTTTAAGATAGTATGCAAACTTTAGTTATAGTACAGGGTGCTGTATTAAAGGAGCACACGTGTGCACTAAAAGTAAGAGGTTTTCGAGAAGAAGTGTCGTTTTTTATATGCGCCTTTAAATATGGTATACAAACTTAAGTTATAATATACGTTACTGTATTAAAGGCACATGATAGAGTAATAACTTGTTTCCAAAGAGAAGATTTTTTTGTTGATATGCGCCTTTAAAACACAGTATGCGAAATTTAGTTATAATATGGGATGCTGTATTAAAAGTGCATACGATGGTAGAAGTAGCGATTGATAAATTCGCATAGCTGAAATTGTGCTACAGTACTACGAAGTTTCGAATGAATTTGAAATAAACATGTTTAAATCCTACTGTAGCAAAAAGCCGGATTTCAGCTGTGTGTAATTTTTTGCTTGAGGAAAGAAACTTTTTTTAAAACTTTGTGATGGGTGTCAAATCTACAAATACCTCTCCAAATCGTGGAATATTTTACAGGGTGTCGCCGACATCATAACCATCGCCATCTTCTCCAGTCTCATCCTCGCCCGTTACTTCTCCATCGGCAACCTCTTCCTCTACTCCCTTCGTCCTTTTGCCCCCTTATTCTACGCCAACTCCGGTCCATTCATGTTCACCACCCGAAGTATTGGTGTATTTATGATAACAACACAACGATATTTGAGTGTTTGTCGACCAAGTGGTAATATGTACTATGTTAGTCATAGGTTTAGTGCAATCATATATCCATTATATTTTTATAGTATTTCAATATAATCCCCTCCTACTCTTTGGTAATTGTCCATTGGTTCGTCTCAGTTATGATCTACCTACCCGCCATGTTGAATAGTGATGCGTATTTTGAGAATGATGTATCCTTGTTTATTATGACAAGTGGTAGACATGCACAGGTAGGAGCTAAACCTAAATTTTGATCTTCAAAAATTCACAATTTTTGAGTACGTGTAACTTTTTTCAAACTGAATATTTATTGATTCCGTAAAAGCTGATAGGTAGATCTAATCTATATCTTTAATTTGCGACCCCACTTCAATACTTTTGCACTTCTGAAACTTCTGAAAATCGGCTTCAAAGTAGATGGACCTAAACCTATGAACTATTTTTCAGATCTTCTCCATCACCGTAATGATATCCTTCGCCACCATGGGTCTAGGCATCATTATAATGTACAGTAGTATCGCCTCAGCTATCGTATTCTCCCGCTCAAAATCCACGTCATCATCTTCCAAAAAAGCAGCAAAACGATCACAAGATATTCGCCTAGCAATCCATGTATTCCTTCTTGTCACCTTCTCCGTCATATCATTCTTCTATTATATTGGTGAATATGTGTTATCATTCGATGACGGGGTATGTTTATCAGTTATCAGTCTGATATAATGAGTCATATATATTCCAGCGTGATCGCCTCAAATCATTCCGTCTCTGGTATCCCACGGTATCCGGCAATTTCTCATTCATCAATCCAATTAGTTTACTCATATTGAATAAGGATATTCAGGCACATATTGTGAGATTTGTGTGTTGTGTGAAGCCGGTAGGAATTCTGAGAAAGTTGAGTAATTTTAGCTGATGATTTTCAGATTGCTCAATCTAGTGTCAGCATTGTTATGAGGAAATCAACATTGAAAGCTTGAGGATAGCAAAACTTTACAATTTCATTACAAAAAATAGTGGAACAGAAAAGACACCAGTCAGCATGTATGATAAAATGATTATGATCATAATGGAATAATGGATACAATAAAAAACAGTTTATATTTATACCGAATCCCCGAGCAATTGCTCCTCGAGCAAATCGAGATCACCAATTGGTGATGGTTTTTCGGTTGGCTCGGCGAGCAATTCGTCTTCATCGCATATATCGATAACGACTGGTTGGCTGGATGTTGAGCAACATGGTTGATCCTGGAATGATATTTTTAATGATAAAATGATAAAATAATCAACTTACATCGTTAGTCACAACTTTTCTTTTCCTCGACCCATTTTGTTTTGGTTTATCTAAACGAAATTCTCTTATCAATAGTCTTATCACTACCACTCACCACCACCACCAGTTCCCAAAACCTGCGCCATCTTCATTTTATGCCATTTGACCGGCGAATCAACCGGCGGACCACTTGCACATCTAACCGGCCTCTCCAATCCATCAACATCGTTTATTTCCTCCTTGATTGGTGGTAATTGTATTGCAACTTGTGGTGTTTTCTTAAAATGCTATCAACTTTGTTATAAGAAAATATTATTAGTAGTCATACCGGTATATCAGCCATTTTCTTCGGATCCGGTTTTTGCGGAGTTTTGAGATACGTCGGAAGTTCAACATGTTTTGCTTCTTTCGATGCTCGTAGTTCCTCAACTTCTTGTTCCAATCGTGCCAATTGAGCAGAATATGTCTTTTTGACAGTTTCCAATGCACTGTAAATCGCTTCCTGTAAATCCATATTGTTTTTCCAAACTACAGTAATCCACAACTTACAGCTGATAATTCAAATTGAAATGCTGGATTACCCTTCTTCATCTTCGTCTCCAACTTCTTCAACTTTTCCTGTGCTTCCTCCCATCCCTTGTTCCTCTTCAATCCAGCTACTCGTATTTCATTATCTTTCTTCGCAATCGTCGCTTCCAATCCCTTTTTCTCTCTTTGTGATATCACAAATTTCTCTCTACTTGACTCAAGTTCACGGTTGAGTCGTCTGAAAATATTTTATATTCATTTTTTCCCAAACAAAACACTTACTGAATTTCAATATTAGCACATGAAAGATCCGCTTCAGCCTTCTCCACATTCAATCTCGCATGATCCAAATATCTTTGTCTTCCTTGAATTCTGCAAAAAATGTGGTGATAGTTTTGAACTCGCACAACCACTCAGGTAATGTAAGTCTTCGAACTTCCCGTATTTCAATCTCGCAATCTTTCAAATCGATCATTCCCACACATGAGTATGCCGAAGAGTGAAGTTGCTTTTTATCACTGTGTGTCCCTCGAACCCGTGCACTCTCCCACCGCGGCCAACGTTACAACCCCCTACACTACGCGTCCATCACAGCAACCCTCTCTAAAGCGCATAGACACTTACTCGTCATATTGTTGCCGGTTTTGCGCCACCATCGACTCGCACTTCGATTTCAGACCAGCGTTTCGATCGTTGAGAGCTCGAATTTGTTGTTGAATGACTTCTGATTGATACTTGTGGCCATGCAACTCCTGAAAATAACATTATTCATAATGTCCTCGGCGTTTTCTGTTCAAATACCTCATCTTTCGCGTCCAACATCCTTCTAAACTCTCTCGCGTCTTCTTGAAGCTTTCGATTCGCCATATCAATCACTCCGATTCGCTGAAAACTTTGTTTATGTAGAAAATGAGAAGTTTAATTACATTTTGAAGCTGAATATTGGCATCCATCATTCCTCGACGCTCCGCTATTATATCGTTGCATCGTTTTTCGGCGTTGGCTTTTTGTGACACCAGATTTCTGTAATTTATGGTCGATTTAATTAAAAGTTAAATAGCAAGGAATTTTGATTAAATCTTTTGCATTTCATAGGACAGCTTGATTGAAAAATGTGTCAAACGAAGTAGAAGGTTTGGCTTGTTTTTTCATTACTTTTTTGCTAAGAATAATGTATTTTATATGAGATAAATTTTTATATAGAAAAGAGTACATTCAAATCGCACGAAGGCTTTTTCATCACTTTTTCTTAATTGTTCTTTAATGAAAGCTTCCAAATCACTTGTCCTTTAGTTTTCATCATTTCAAAAGAGAGAAAGCTTAATTTTAGAAATTTTGGTTTGTTTTAAATGTACATTTCATGAGTTAAAAATATATGAAAAACATAGATGTAATCTGAAGCTTTTTTTAAAACTTGTATTGAATACAATTTTAACTTTGCGAATCATAGTTTCCAAGACACGTTTTGTTTTTCTTTTTTCAAATACAAAGCTTTCATTGTGAGTTTTATTGTGAGTTTTAAGTGAAATTTACCGATTACAAAAACTTTCTCTAAGAGGTTTTTTCTTTTCCAAAACTTTTGAAAATCGCTAGAAATCTTTGCGCTCTGTCTCTCGTATAAAATCAACGAATATAAATATCACTAACCGATTCTCCTGCGTCAAAACATGATCTCTCTGATTCAATATCTGAATCGTCGATTGTTCGTTCATCAGCAATTGTTTCAAATGATTAATCTCCTGTTCGAGTCGATTATTCGTTTGCACCAGTTGCGCCGCCGAATACCCCATTTGTACTTGTGGTGGTGGCGCTTGGATTCTGTAAATATTTCATATAAAATACGTAAAGAATGTTTAAAACATACCCAAAAAATGGATTTATATGTATTCTTGGCGGACTTCTCTCTCGACTTCTTGAGCGTCGTGATTTGTGGCGATGCTGGAAATATTATAAATTATTTATTGAAAAGAATATATTGATTAACCCTTCTGTGATCCATGTTAGTTTAGTCGAGTAACTGTATAATTAGAATAATAATTTGATATTAAAATGAGAATGCGATTTTTAAAAAATTCAAAATTACAGGTGGTGCTGCAGAGCGCGACTTCAACTCTACCGCAAACAACGCATAAAAACTTGAATTTTTAAAATTTTTATACGATTTGAATTGAAAGTTCATGACAGATTTAAGACGAAATAGCAACGAAATAAATTTACAGATCAATTTTTCCGAAACAGTTATAAAAATTGTGTTATTCATGCGTATTTCACTGTTTTTACAGACTTTCTACTTTTTGAGAGATTTTCCTACCATAAAACAGTTTGTTAAGTTTTCTAAGCCAAAATTGTCCCAATGTTGATAACTTCCATCATTTTGAACAGAAATATGTAATTTACATCGCTTTTGTCGTTATTTTTGGTTATTTTCAGTGCATTCCTCTCCTGATCAATTTTTAATAATCATAGCTACGGTTTTCGGAGCATATGACAAATTGTCTGCTTAAAAATATCTACTCCGCTTGTAAGACACAGTTCTCACAATAATATTGCTAATTTCGTGATAGAAGTTTATCTTTTTGTCGAGCGTTTCCCATTTTCATGAAATTTCAGTTCTTCAGCACTTCGAGTTCATATATTCTGCTGTTTCATTATAAAATTTTTCAAAACCTCTAAGAATTTTTTCAGCACATTTTTTGACCATGACTTTTTGTATATTTATAGTCAAAACATGTGATTTCCACATAAAAATCCACCTTTTTGTGTTTCCTCCTCGTCGGTGATCGACTCCTCGATCTGCTTCCCGAATCCCTCTCCATTCTCTTCTATACAACTATACAAACATGAAACCCGCTTTCTGTAATTTCTTAGTTTCATAGTTTTTCCTCAGAAGTTTCACCAGAAATTGTGTAATCCGAAAGTCTAATCGGTTAAATTTATAAGGGCCAATTTGAACAATTCCAATCGATTTGACATTTACAACTATATATAAGACAAAAAAAGAACGAAAAACTTGTTGAAGAAGAAAAAGATGAAAAATGTGTGATGAGGGGGGAAGATGGGGAAAGAAAAACCTTAATAAGAAATATTATAATAATTCAATAGACAAAAAAAGCATCAATCATCGTAAAAAATTGATAAAATCCGGGATAGATTGTGTTTGTGCATGTAAAATACTACAAAGAATCGCGTGTATTTAACTATCGAAATATCTCACCACGAAAATAAAACGAATATGATAACACCTACAGTATACCGCCAAAAACAACGGGCGTTCCATCAGAGAGAGAGAGAGAGAGAGACAAAAAAGCTGTGTGAGGAGAAAGAGAGAAACATCTAAAAAAGGGGTCGAATATTATACTTAACACGAGACATGGTGAGCAAAAAAACACGAAGAATCAAAAAAAATAAGTGGGAAAATCTACACACAACAGCACTTTGGTGAGGGGATATCTGGCCGCGCACTAAAATGTTCGAGTAATTTGAAAAAGGGGCTACCCAAAAATGGAGGACAAGAAAAATAAATAGTTTATATTTTCAGACTATTTTCAGCCAAAGAAACAACACAGAAAGTGATGGAAGAGTAGTTAGGGGGCGATTGAAATAAACGGGGGAAAGGGGAGGGGATTGTACACAAATAAAAAAAGTAATATTGAGAGAGAGAGAGAGGAATCATAATATTAATGAGACGATGACGAGAAAAAAAAACAAAGGATATTTGAAATGAAGAAGGCGACGACAAATAAATTGAATTCGATATTTTGCATATTCCTTACACACCACCACCACTCAATTATTGTGTTGATTGGAAATGGATGGGAGGACACGTGTTTGTTCATCTGAAAATGAAAAACATTCATTTTTCATTATTCTACAGAAGTTTTTCATAATTATCATTCAAAAAAAATTTTCCTTTTTTTGTAAAAATTTACTTATTTCTCCAGCAAAAGCAACAAAAAAAAGTTCGTTTCAACATTTTTTCGTCTTTCGTCAAAAATTTTCCACTAAAAGGTATGCAAAATGTTGACGATTCTCTCAATTTTGATATTATTTTTTGTTAATTCACGGATATTCGTCAATTTTATATCTTTAATCAATTTTTCGAATCAACTCACCATAAAACTCATTTCTCCGACCCAGCAGATGACTTTTTCACAACCGCCGGCGATTTATCTCCACCACTCGTCGCTGCAACCGAGTTGAATGTCGAGCTAACACTATTCGGATCCTGTAATAACTATCCACTTTATTTTCTGTTCTTCTGCAAATAAATCAACTCACTTTCTTAACATAGACCGACAAATTTTCCGGGAAAATCGTCGGTTGAATTTCCTTTCCATCGGCTGGCGGATTCAATTGAAGCGCGTCCATCTTCTTCCAGAATGTGTCACGATCCTTTTCGCGTTGTTTTTCCCTGAACCTTTTTACATTCGAGATAGTTTTTGAAAGTGGTTAGAGTGATTGGGAGGGTGTTAAACCAAGGATGGAGGGAGGACAATCTCCTTTGAAATATCACAATCCTGGTGAGATATTTCAAAGGAGCATAACAATTTCATGCAATCAACAACTCACCGCAATCGTTCTCCCTTATACGTCGACGTCAATTCATCAAACAATTTGCCATTCATTTCCATAAATGTTTTCAACACATTATAAACCAACGCAACAATCGTCTGATTCCAATGCTCCTTCGAAATTCTGTACAATGCTGGGAACATGATAGGCATCACCTAAACATCTTTCTATTAAAATCTATCAAAAAATAAAAAGCTTACCAATGAGCTAGTATCTTCAATCAATGACAAAATGTACTCGTTATTCCAAAAGTATAACGCTCTCTCAGCCACTTGGAAGTGCGGACTGCTCACACATTTCGCCAATTGTCGGAAAAGTGGCTCGATGATCTTCTTGAATTGTTCCGGTTCGATAATATCCAAAATCTCCTCGACTTCTCCGAGGAACATCACTTCTTTGCTGCTGCATGTTCGTGGCCAGAATTTGAGTAGCGCATCGAATACTTGTGGTGTTAGTGATGAATCTTTCTCGATGAATTGAACGACACAATAGGCTAGCTGCAAAATTTGATGATTTTAAAAGACAATTCTGACAAGATCGACTAACCTGAGCATGATAAAGTGACAAGCACTTTGGCTTATGCAACGGCAAGAGCACTTTCACCAAAAACACTTTGTGCTCTTGTTTCAACGGCAATGCGAATCCATTAATGATGCTTCCCAATATTTCAAGAAGTTCCCCAACACCATTGAATGAGTCGGTTTCGTATACGAATCTACAATTTTCATTATCAAATACTACCGAGAATAATATGAAACAAACCTCAAAAACATATTATTTATATGTTTGCGAATGAAAGCACGAAGACCCAAAAACTTTCCATAAATACGATGAAGCACAGTTTTGAGGAAATCGCGTTCTCTCGGATCCTCCGAATCGAACAGATCAAGCAATTTCAGCACAAATCGCTGATCAATATATTTCTTGCCGATCGACGCTTGGAAATCGGGCGACTCCAAGAAGCGAAGGAAAAGCTCGTAGACCAATTGCAAATGTGGCCATGATACTTCCAATGTTGGCTCATCTTCTTCCGGATCGAATTCGCAGTTTTCGGATGGTGGTAACACACGGAAGATGTTCTTCGACACCATTTTAATGACAGCCGGATAGATTTGTTCGACGATGGCTCCTTTTGTAGTGGTAATGTGATCGATGAGCTCGTTCAAACCGGCTCGTTTGATTTCTTTGCATTTCAGTTGAGCGACCGGGTCGTAGAAATCGAAGACGTATTGGCATTGTGACAATTTTTCGATAACCAATGCTGCTTGTTCTGATTGTGCAGTATCTGTAAATAATTTTTGATATTCCTGCGAGAATGAATACTTTTTTGCTCAATTTTTGGCTTGTTTTTGAATAATTTTCAGATCTTTTGATGAGAAAACCTCTCTTTCTAATTTTTTTGAATTTTGACTAGAAACGATGCAATTCCCGTGTAAATTATCATTTTTTTTTCTCAAAAATCAATAAATTACCTTTAATCAATGGCAATTGACTGAGCTCTTGTTGTGAATCAACATTGAATCTGCTGCTGTTTGTAATACGGCTGAAACATCCAAAAATTAATATATTCCTTTCATCTAAAACTTACGATCGCCGACTCGGATTCCTCTTATGAAACGGATCAATCTTATCAACAAACTGATTAGCAGTGGCTGACAATTGTTGTCCACCAGTGGCGGCGCCTTGTGTACGTGGTGGCGGAATTTGGTGCGGTGCTCCGCCGGTCAAGTTGTGACCACCTCCTCCGAGCATTGTGTTGTGTTGTTGTTACGAGAGTTTATCTACTGATCGTCGTAACAATTTTGCGATGGATGAACACAATCGGGACACGACGAAACCAACTCACACAATTTGTTGTTCGATGCGGTTCGTTGTCACTGTAATAAATATGTGTTATAGACATTGGAAAAGAGTTAAGCTGGGCGAGTTAAAATAGAACGCTTATCACAAGACACAAAAATAGAATGACCAAAAAAGGGTGGAATATGCAAATGGCAGAGATTGCGCAATATTACTAACTATATTGTTGCACAATTCATAAGAATGATAATTCAAGAGACAGTGATCCTTTAATACAGTATGTTGATTTTAGACAACTGCTGTATTCAAGGAACATAAAGATATAGTGACTTTCAAAATGAAGACGAAACAGTTGTATCTATCGTTGTTTTCGGCTTATAGAAATATTTCAACATGAAAATCTGCGTCTCTAGCTTTCGTGGCGGGGTATTCAAGCCGCATGAGTCAGCTAAACAATAAATTTCAGAGAAACACATTTTCCACCCTCAAAACTTTTTTGTTGACAAACTTTTCTCTCCAAAATCAATAAAACCCGCTAAACTTTGTTCTTTTTTCACTTAACTACGTCATTAAAAACCTATGAAACTTCTCGTGGTGATAACGATACAAAAGGTGTGAATCAATAATAGTTGAAATGATCAACACAAAAAGTATACATTTATATATCAAAACATTTCCATCGCCTGAATAACGATAAAGATCAATTGATTATAAGCGAGAGGGGGCTGGTGAGAGAGATGAAATGATGTGATGAAGATTGAGAGAGAACAGAGATAGAGAGGGAACACACGTCGAATGGATGGATTCTCAAGGTAGTTGATTACGGAGGCGGTTGGAGAAGGAATTGGAATATTGATGAGGATGGACGGCAAGAGAGAATCAATCAGATAAGTTGAGTTTCTAGAACTAGTTTTCTTACGAAAAAAAACGCTGAAAATTAGATGTTATCTTTAATTTCTTCTAGAAATTACAAACTACTTTTTGAAAGGGCTATTTTTGTAAAACCGGACAATGAAGAATAGCCTCAAACTCTCATCTTTGACGGCAGAAAAAACTATCAAAAACAGAACAAAACAACCGTTTCCGTATGAACCTTTGATACAGTATACAATTAGCATGTAAATTATCTTTTAAAGGGGCATACAGGAACTGTTTCGTATCTAGCCAAAGCATCGATTTGAACGGACGAATCAAACTATTATTAAGCTTATATGATCGTTTTTTGATCAAAACATGAGTCAAAAAGGGAAAAAGAGTGTTTGTGCTCTGATATCGGAGCATAGAATGAATGGAAATATATTAAAATAAATATGACTGACCGAAAGCCAAAAATGCTCGTTTTTATAGAAATGATTTGATTTAACTTTTAAATGTTCTAAATACGTGTAAATCTACACGCATGTTGTTCAAAAACTGTTTTATCTCTTTAAATCTCCAATTTTCCACACTCTATGACTCAAAAAAAGTGAAATTCCTGTTCAAAGAAATCAAAAACTATCTAACACGCACCAACGAGAAAGAAACGTATGTGTAATACGAAAAAAACTGATAAAATGGCAATTTTTGCATAAATTGACCACATGACACACGATTCCGGTGTTGAATATTTCTTGTAACAATAGGAGAACGGAACACGCGCAGAAAAATAACCAGAAAGTCAAGTGACGAAATGAAAGGAAGAATCTTGCGGGTGGAACCGTTTGAAACAAAAGGCATCAATGAAAGTTGGACCACAAAAACAATAACAAAAAATCGATTATGATAGGAGGCGGACACGTGCAAAAATTGATGGTGAACAACCGCTTGTTCTGAAAAAAGAGATGGAAAAGAAGGCATAGAACGGATTAAAATCTTTGTTTTTTTTGAGGCCCTCACCTCGTTCGTCAATTCTCCTTTTTTTGCACGTGAGAAGGACAAGATTTATTGTTTGTGTGTGCAGAATCGAGGAAAAAATATTTGGTTTCATATGAGGAGAAAAAATTATGAGAAAGTATATTGAGGACGGAAGTGGTCGATGTATTTCCAATTTTTAGGAAGAAAAACGGATGTGAAGGGTGCTGGATGACGAGGAGATCGATAAAACAGAGGAAATTGAAACTATTTTAGAGATTTATGAAGCTGTAATTCACAGAATCTAATAACAGTAATCTATGTGCCTTCAGAATATCTCACAACGATTAAAAAGCAAGCAAGTAAGCTTCAAAAACACGCATAAACCATTTCATAGTTTCATAACGCTTTAATTTCCAGAAACTGATTACAGTAATCTATGCGCCTTTGAAACATCTCACAACGATTGGAAATCGATTCCACAAAAAAGCAAGAAAGATGCTTCAAAAACACGCAGCACCACTCCTAAATCGAAACTTCTCGGGCTGCCAGCCAAAATAAATCGAAAAAAAACGTGAGCAATGTAAATTTCTTCCTTTGGCTCAAAAAAGTGGCCAAAGTGCGTGTGGGGCGTGCTCAGCCATGAGAAGATATTCAACCAAAAAAGGGATGAAGAAAAAACGTGTGTGCTGCTGTGTCTCGTTTTTCATTTTGGTTCAGATTTTTATGAGCTTTTCCTATATATCTATCACATGAGTAAAGCATCGGGTTGCAAATGATATTAATATGATTTGTGGAAGAGAAAATGGGCAATACAAGGAATTTAGTTTGATGGAAAAAGAGTCAAGAATGATTGTGTTCGATGACGAATCGACGAAAAAACGGGCCTGATTGATTCAATATTTGTGGTTCTATATTTTGAAACGCGTTTGTGTGCCTTATGAGCATCATTCTCACCTATATCACTAGACATAGACTGATGATTATCACTAAAACACAAATCTCTTGATAAAACAGCTGTATACATTTCATTCGTATCAGTGTGTGCTCGATGGCTCGTTGCCCAGGGCAACGGACGAGGAGGCGTGCAGTGATAAGAGATGGCTGATAACTATATCAGTGATAAGAGAGGATTTATAGCAGCGACTAAACATCAAGACTACTTTTTTGCCTGATATGAGATTATGTGGGTTGCAGATTATGGGAAATTGTGACTTTCGTACGAAGCAAAATATCATTTAGAACGAGAGACGCAGACAATAAAATAAAAAGAAATGTGATTTCTCATGTCTTCTTTCATCGAGCGGCTCATCAATCAAGAGACGGGTGAGACGTCGTGGCATGTTTTCAACAAAATATCTACCCAAATACACAAAAAAGCGGCCTAATAAATGTACTTTATTTGTTTGTCGGATCGATGCATTAGTCTCGAACACACAAGCAAACACCGAAATATTCGCGAGCCCCCCGGAAACATGTCGCGGCTAAATTACCCCAATTTTTGTCGTTGGAGTTTTTGTTGTGTCTCAAACGAAAAATGAAGATCGTGTGTTCTTTTCGCTCACCAATTATTACAGCATTCTCTCTCTTTCTCCCACCTGCTAGTCAACAACATGCGTCTCGGTTGGGTGAGAAAAAACGTGAAAATGCATGAAAATAGCTGGATCTGTGATATGACACTTGTCTGTTGAGAGACGAGCACTTTTAAGACGATTTCCAAGCGGGTTTCGAAATTCTATTAATAGATCTAACGAACACACAATTGCATGTGATTTTGTTTTTTTGCAAAAAATAACACAAACGAAATTTGATATTGCGGTTTGTGTTGTTTTTTGCGAAAGTTGAAAAAGTAAAGTATAATCGAAGAAAGGCATCACTTCGAGATACAAAAACAAAAAATTGTTGCTACGAGATATTCAGATACAAAAAATGTATTAGCAGAGTACGAAAATTCGTGAAAACTAAGATACAAAGTGCTTCCGGAGGAGAGAAACTTCGATTTTCTTTCGTCTCAGGATATTTTAAAGGAGCATACGGCAAATTTAGAGATATTTGAATAGAAAATTATAGATAAATCATTGCTTCGAGATATTCATACATAAAAACGTATTTTCTGATTAACAAGCTACTTTAAAATTTTGAAAACTGAACTATAAAGTGTATTTTTTCGTGCTAAGATATTTTAAAGGTGCAGAAGATAATTTCAAAGTTCTGTGCGAGATATTCGAAACGAAATAAGGCATTATATGAGGGAAAACATGGTGACATATTCAAATGCGCAAGCCTTTTCAGAAATACTAATTTCGAAATCTACAAAAAACAGCAAAACACCATTCCGTGACAAAACAATAACTACAAGTTTCCAAAAAAACCAAAAACTAGAAATATTTAGCAAAAAGGAATGGAAAAAGTGTGTGGTTGTTGTGTGAGAGTATTTGGCTCTCGGTGTTTGGGTAGAGAGAGAGACTGGTGAAAAGGCGAAGAAGAAGGAAGACGGCTAGTGTTGCACCGCCGCCACTCTTCGATTGCATCCCTTTCCATCTTTCCTCCCTCTTCCTATTATTCTCTCTTTCGATATTTTTGGCTTGCTTGCCTCTCTGACCGACATGAGGGGTTGATGAGCGATGGAGAAACGAAGGAGAAGAAGGGAAGGTTGACGGCCGATGGTGGTTGGGGGGACAGAGACGCAGAGGAGAGCCATAATTCGAGCAATATATAATATTGACTCTCGTTTCTCTCGATTTGAAAGAGAGAAAGGGGCAGAAAAAACATGAAAGTTGAGGCACATACACATACACACATCCATTTTCATTTCATTCTCTAATTGTTTCAGTTGGACGATGAGCCGGAGCAGAAAAAAAGGAGAAATAGAGGAAACTTAATTAAATTATCTGGTTATATTCGAACAAAAAGGGTGGATTCTTGGAAAATATAAGGATGTCAGAAGATGAAAAATCGCATAGAGAGGCGGCTTTTATGCAAAAAGAAGCGTCTAAAAATAGACATCCATAACTTTTGAAACTTGATATTTTACGAAAAGTCCAAAAAATAAGATTTCCACTTGAAAATACCACAAAATAAGCACAATTTGAAAGGAAAAAGAATTATAAAAAGTTTATTATCACAAATTAAAAGCTATGAATCAAACGGACTTGTTTTAAAAGATTTGTACCCAGTATTTCAATGTGGGATAGGGATGCAATAAAATAGGTGAGAAATGTACATAAAAGGTGTTATGACAAGCAAAAAAAAGAAGAAAGAAGTTAATCCTCATGTTCTCCATCGAGAAGAGGAGATTCTTCGCCGTTTCGAATGCGGCGAAGTGTCTTCAAATCGGTGATGCATCGCTTGAGAATGGCTAGGATTGCGAAGCCGTTCTGAAAAGAAATATTGTTTTAGTCGGGAGTATTTTGATCGAAATATTTTTAAATCACTGCCTGGATAGTTTTTTTATTCGAAAATCGAATTTAGGTTCATTTTTGCTGAAATAAAGCTTGAAATTGTGAAATTTGCCTTTTTTACAACAAATGTGTGCAAAAATTAGAATCCCGGTGCTCTGTTTTACTAAGGAAGGAGCTTATTCGGGAAAAAAATAGTGATTTACAAAATATGAGGTTTCATAGTGTTCCTGGCTAGGTTATGAAGTAGGAAAAATGGAAAATTTTCAATATTTGAAGATTTGTGCGTTGAAAATCTATAAAACTCACCAAAATCATAAACACATAAAACACGGCCTTCCATCCCAAATCATCTTGTATAATCGGAATCAAAAACTGTCCAATTGCTGATCCAGCCGATCCAGTACCATCCAACAATCCGGACACCGTACTCATTGCTTGTGTATTCCCAGCCAATGCTGGTTGTGATCCCAAATCAATCGAGATTGATCCCACAATCAAGTTATACGGTCCAGATACTGTCACACCAACTGTCGTCATAACAATTGCGTTCCAGAACATGTATGGTCCTACATGTGCATACATGTACAATGATCCAATCGAGCAAAGCAACATTCCAACAATCAATGGTGATCGTTTGCCCATCTTATCAGTGATATATCCACCAATAACACTTCCGATAATTCCACCAAAATCATACCAAATACTTAATTGATCGGCTTGTGATTCTTCCCAATGATAGGCATCAGTAAGATACAACGGAAGCCAGAAGAAGAATGCATAATTGACCAATTTGAGACAAGCATTGCAGATACAGTATGCCAATACTCCTGGTAGAAGTACGGCCTTCAAGAGACTGATTGGCTCGCCGTGGTGGTGCTCGGTGCTGAAAATAAGAATTTTTATTAGATTTTTTTGCTCATGAAACTGAAATTCATGCAATTTTATGGGACCTTTACGACAAAATTATCAAGTATTACTGTATTTCAGCGAGAAAAGGTGCGCTTTTACGAGTGAAAAAAAAAACAAAAACTATACAACACACTGTTATGAAACATGCAATTTTTCGAAAAACTAACTTTACATGTCTTTCTCGTCGCGTGCGGGTTCTGATATCACAATTTTAAGATTATATTCTTTTAAAATCCCTACCTTTGTCCATTCTGAGCTTCAATATGCTCATATTCAGCATCCTCCGGGCTTGAATCGATTGCAAATGCAACAACAAGAGCACCAACGAATATAAGGATGGAGTTGAGGAGGAAAGTGTACTGTAATTCTTATTTTTATTGCAAAGTTCGAAGAAAAGCCTACCTCATAACCTAACGGAAGAATAGCAGCGGTGAAAATCGAGCCAAATATATTGCCAACTGGTTGACAAGCCGCCCAAACACCCATCACAAATCCTCGATTCCCTTTTCCAAACCAATTCGCCATAATCGCAATTTCACTGGGCCATCCGCAAGCTTGAACGAGTCCAAATGCGATATACGTGATGATATAGTACGGACACGAATAGAAGTTGAACCATTTGGGGAATGTGCCGAACATTGTCAATGTAATCGCCGAACCAACCATACCAGCGGCGACGACGAGTTTCGGATTGAGTCGATCACCGAGCCAACCCCAGAAGAATAAGGCGGTTGCGTAGGCGGCCATGAAGATTGCATCGAGATTTCCGAGGAATTGTTTCGCATCTGCTTCATTTTCGAATAATGGATCGTGTGTTGCATTACTCAACCAATCGGCTTTTATTGATGATTTGACGCCACTCAACGATTTTCGACTTGCGTGGTAGAGGCCATAACTGGAAAATAATTTTGTTAAAAAAAATTTCCGAATGTTAGAAGAAAGTTTAACATAAACGGTTCCTTTTTGATAATTTTGAACAATCTAAGATTTTTTCAAGCGTTTATTTCACAATTTTTTTCCTAAATTAAATCTTTCAAACGTTAAAACTTGAAATATACGTTTCAAGTATTTCGTAAAATCTACAGAATTAGAAATTTTCAATTTCATTATTATTCTACAAACAAAACTTCAACAAACCTTGTAAAAGTCACCACAAAAACCAACGCCTTCCTCGTAGACATCACCTGCATAATAGTAATTTGATTCGAAATTGACTAGCAAAAAAAAAGTGCCTCGGCACCTTATCAGTTACAGAGTACGATTGATAAAGGCCAAAACTGATAAAGTTATAAAGTACTTGAAAATGTGTGGAGAAACATGACTACTACAAAGTACATTGGCACTACAAGTATCGCATTGAAACGGTTTTATTTGACAATGAAACAGAAGAAAAAACGGACAGAAAAGAGATTTGTGTGTTATAAAACATTGTTTTTGTTTAAAATAGCGAATATTCGAGAAGGAATGAAATGAGTCACAGATTTGTTTTATTTGATGTATTTGTCCATGAATTTCTTGTGGAATTCAGATCTGATTGCGTCGTTGATGAATGTGACGTCTTTTTTGCGCTCGTCGATTCCTAAAACATTATTTTAAAATAAATTAACTGATTTCTATTAGCAGTTGTGAATAACATTAGAACGGGGACTAGAAAAATCTCGAGTGTTAATCCTAGGCCAGCCAGTGTTAAATGTACAGGCTGGCCTAGGATTAACACTCGAGATTTTTCTAGTCCCCGTTCTAATGTTATTCACAACTGCTAATACATACCTTTAGCACAATTCTTGAAGACAACATCATCATCCCAACGTCTTTTGACAGTGAAATCTCCTTTCGATGTCGATGCACCGCCCGACACCACTGGATCATTCAACAACGGATTTCCAGCCAATATATTCGCCATTCGACTCTTCTCCTCTTCCTCTTTTTCCTTCGCCTCTCGATTCGTTTTCTCCTCCGCGCGTTCTTTCTTGATCTTCTCCAATTCGGCCATCAATGCGGCAGTATCATCGTCATCAGAATCATCGTCGGATGAATTTATCTGAAATACTTTATAATCAAAGCTTCTAGAAGAACACTAACATCATCGACAGCATCGTCGGCATCGACCGCAGCGCTTTCAGCGATTTGATCCATTCTCTGTTTTTTGTTGTGAGCTGGGACTGTTGTTATAGCGGCATCTGCGCGAGCACGCTTCTCACGCACTGCATTCTTCTCCTTGTCTTCCAATTCACGACGGAGATCCTGAAGAACAAAATCAACATAAAATAGACTACTCTTTTTTTCAAACCTTTCTTCTAAGATCTTCCTCGGTTCCTTGGCCAGTTTGACGGTACTTCATCTTTGTATGCGATGGCATATCCTTCGATGAATACTGATTCGAGAGTTTTGAGAGGTCTCCCTCGCCTCTGGCGGTTCCTCCGCGGGCCGGGTAGAATGTTGGACGATGGGCAGTTGTCATCTGCAAATTCAATCGTTTAAATACTAAGTTTTGACGAAATTGATAGAAAAAAATTATACGAGATTGTTTAAACGCTTATTAAAATTATTTCAAATTGCTAAGAAACTGAAAAATTGTGAAATACGTTGCAAATTATGCCAATCATTCGAAACAATATTGCTTATTGCAATTGCATATTGCGAAACCTAATAGAAGGTGAAAAACGCTAATTTTTTAAAGTCACAAGACCAGTTTTCATTCAACGGTAAAATTTTAGTGAAATATGGAATTTTTCGTGCAAACTATTAAATACATTCGGAAAATGTTTAAAATAAGAATATAAAACTAAAGAAACGTCGAAAAACATGAAACGGCAAAGTAAAATGGAGAATAAGGATTATTTTAGACGTTCACAAAGTATAAAAATATTACTATACGCTAAAAACTATCTATAACATTAAGAAGAACTGTTGCAAAACTTAATGAAGAAGTGAAAAACGCTGAGTTTTTGAAGTCACGAGACCAATTTTTGTTCAACGGTAAAATCCTAGGAAAATATACGAATCTTCAAATGAGAATTATTTTAAAAATTCGAAATTTGTCTAACAAACAAATATAAAACAAGAAAAACGTAGAAAAAAGATGAGAACGCACCGTAAAATGAGAAAACAAACGCAACGAAAATCAAGTGAATCGGCGTGGACGAACAAACGCGCCTATCGATATTTGGTTTTCTAGGCCACGGCCATTGCGACAAATGTGCACTTTGAGCTTTAGAATCGCATAAAACAAGTTTTTCCCTTGATGATTAATCATAATTTTGAACGAATAACAAAGTTAATTTTTTATTTATGGTCTATTAGTCAATATTTTTCCCATGCTCATCAATCAAATCAAAATATCACATGAATAATAAAATTGAGTTGACAAACAACAATAACCTTGGGAAAAAGCATATGATATTCAGGCCATGGTGAATATTGATGTATCATTCCTGCTCAATGATATTCTCTTGCCTCTATGAATCACTGTTCGAGTCTGTGTACACCATGGGAAGAACCAGGAACGGAATTGAAAGTTGAAGGCGAATACAATCAATCTAAAGTAGTGATAAGGATTGATAAGGTGATAACAACATACGGATCGAATATATGCATGAAGTTAGTCGATAATGCAGTTGTTATAAACATTTTTATCCTATCAGATGTGTCGCCAGGTATTATCAAGTGACCGTATCGATACCATACTCCAAGACTACAAAACACGAATCCTTGTATTACCACCTAGATTACTGTAGCTTCAAAAAATTACTGTACTTTTAATCTACCTGCCATGCAAAGTTAAGCTCCCTCTGGCGTTGTGTAGAGCTGTAGGAGTGGTAGACGGTGCGCTGAAAAAAGGGGAAGGTGTGCTGTCTGATACAGTACACCTACCATACAACAAGTGAGCATTAGAAGAGTGATAAGGTCACTGATAAACATTGATACGGTGAATGTCACCTGAGCAACAGTTCCGTAGTATATCAACGCTTTTCCGCATGTAGGATTAGGATTAGCGTTGAAAAACCAACCGAAATAGTAGAACATTAGTCGACACTCCCTTACTATGAAAACATAGAAGCCACAGATAAGGGGAATGAGCCAGTTGAGGGATATCATGATACGGATGGCTTGGGTACTGTAGGTAGTGATAAGAAGTGTTATCAGTTATCAATTACCCGAATAGTATTTTATACTTGAATGGGAATAACACAGCACAAAGACGATTGACAGACATTAGAGTAAAACTACACACTATAATAGGCAACATGAGCATTGAACAAGTGCCGAATATATATGAATAATGGATGATTGATTTGGATTCACTGATAAGGTGATATGATAAGGATATAGTGATAAGAGACTTACAGTACTAATCCGATGAAATAGAATAATAGACCAGTGGTACATGGTATCAATTGAGCAATATTCTGGCTCAACATCAAATAACCGAATGAGCTTCTCATAACTGGTATTTGTAATATTCCGATTATCACACATGATATCATTATCAGTCCGATTAAACATTCTGCTGATATTATCAGTCCTATCAGGATATCATAATGTGTTGGGGTATATCGAGAATCGAACTTGACAAGCTCACTGATCTCCATAACTGATATGATAAGAGATATAATTCCTGAGTATTACTACTATACGAAAAAAGATAAAAATGATAATGATAAGTCATGTGTTATCACTGATGATAATTATCATGTGATATGAATATTGAGGATACTAATGAGCACTTTTTCAATAACAAGTTTTATATTGCCTCCTGGGTATACTGTATCTTTTGTGCTTTTGTGATATGATATGATAAATATCACTGATAAGACTATGATATTAACCACTTCAAAACTTGTTTTCCTCCTCCTTCCCCCATAATTTCACATCTCTCTCCTCACTTCACTCAAAATGGAACTCCAACGAATGGCCGAGTTCGATAAAAGCTATATACCAACAAATTATGATATCCTGATAGGACTGATAATATCAGTAGAATGTCTAATCGGACTGATAATGATATCATGTGTGATAATCGGAATATTACAAATACCAGTTATGAGAAGCTCATTCGGTTACTTGATGTTGAATCAAAATGTTGCTCAATGTATCTCCTGCTCTCTCGCTCTTATATTCTATTCCATTGCTGTAGTACTGTAAGTGATAATCCTTATCAATCTCTTATCACCCTTATCAGTGAATATCAGCCAATGCTAAACTACTCGAATATCTTTGCGAATTCCATGCTGACCAATATGCCAAACATAGTGGGCAGTTTCACACTAATGTCTGCCAATCGTCTTTGTGCTGTGTTATTCCCATTCAAGTATAAAATACTATTCGGGTAATTGATAACTGATAACTGGTAAGCCTTATCACCACAGGAAGAAGCTCAGTATCCTTCTGATATCTATCTGCTGGACTATCAACCTTTTCGGTGGCTTTTACGTTTTCCATATCAGAGAGTGTAACGCCAAGTTCTACTACTACGGTTGGCGGTTTGGTAACGACTTATCCAGCCCAAAATGCGGGAATTTCATAGCAATTTACACCCTAACGATCCACTCGATATTCACCATTACTACCCTATCTTGTGATCTACTCACCATCTTCATATTGTCATGCTATAGGGTACCAACTACAGTATACCAAATCCTACAGTATACTTTTATTCAGAAAGCCTTCAACAAATCTCACAGTGGCGCTCATCGCCAAAGAGAGCTGAACTTCGCATGGCAGGTAGATCAAAGCACAGTATCCCTGGTTACAGTAACCCAATTTAGGTGATAGTTCAAGGATTGATATTTATGATTGGTGGGGTGTGGTATCACTATGCACATAAACTGTTGCCAGGTGGGGAAAGTAGGATAAAGATGTTCGCCACAACTGCATTATCAACCAACTTTATGCATATATTTGATCCGTATGTTATTATCACCTTATCACTTCTTATCAGTACTTCAGATTGATAGTATTCCTGTTCAATCGAGACTTCAGACGGTGGATATTTCCGTGTATTTTTGGTAAAGTTGCTCCCAGAGTGATTGTGCACATATCAAAGAATGATACTTGATACTCTCCGGTCCAACTTCGTATCAAATCGAATATTTACACTCTAGTACCGATCAGAATAATCATTATCACTAGTT
The DNA here is from genome assembly GCA_963573275.1 of Caenorhabditis uteleia. Classification (NCBI taxonomy): domain Eukaryota; kingdom Metazoa; phylum Nematoda; class Chromadorea; order Rhabditida; family Rhabditidae; genus Caenorhabditis; species Caenorhabditis uteleia. Next base: position 6,567,563 of record OY752137.1, read on the forward strand.
ATCAACCCTATAATTTGATAAAATTTTACTCGGGTGCATATTTTCGTCTACTTCCAACTCAGCCATTTCGCTTTTTCGAAATGGAGCTCCAACTGATGGCTGAGTTTGAGAAAAACTATACATCAACAGATACTGATATACTGATAGGACTGATAATATCAGTAGAATGTCTAATCGGACTGATAATGATATCATGTGTGATAATCGGAATATTACAAATACCAGTTATGAGAAGCTCATTCGGTTATTTGATGTTGAATCAGAATATCACGCAATTGATACCCTGTACTTCCGGCTTCCTATTTTATTCCATTGGATTAGTACTGTAAGTCTCTTATCACTATATCTTTATCATATCATTTTATCAGTGAATCCAAATCAGTCATCTCCAACTCCAACATAATTGGCTCCTTCTCCATGTCCTTCATGCCTATAATAGTGTGTAGTTTCACCCTAATGTCGTTCAATCGCCTCTACGCTGTGTTATTCCCATTCAAGTATAAACTGATATTCGGGTATGTTGTGATAACTGATAACTGATAATACTTATCACTTTTAGCAAGAAGTTCAGTTACATATTAATATCAACAAGTTGGATTGGCATACTAATCATAACTTTGTATGTTTTTCTGATAAGAGACTGCCGGTGTCGATTTTATTTTTATGGCTGGAGATATGGATCAGACTTGACAATCCAGGTAATCTACCGTAATCCTATACTGTAGAGCCTACAGTAACCCGTTATTTGTTTCAGTCTTGCGGTAATCTAATAGCAGTATATACCCTCACAACCCACTTCATATTCTCCATAACAACACTTGTTTTCGATATCACAACAATTTCAATACTCTCATGTTGCCGGGTAACTTGATCATTTGATAAGCTTATCATTATCACTTATCAGAACCCTTTCATCAAATCTCACAGTACAGTACATCGCCAAAGGGAGCTAAACTTCGCCTGGCAGGTAGATCAAAACTACCGTATCCCTGGCTACAGTAACCCGGTTTAGGTGATAATTCAAGGATTAGTGTTCATCACTCAAGGAATCTGGTATCACTATGGTCATAAAATATTGCCTGGTGACTTTTCACCAAGGATAAAAATGTTCATAACAACAGCATTATCAACCAACTTCATGCATATATTTGATCCGTATGTTATTATCACCTTATCACTTCTTATCAGTACTTATCAGATTGATAGTATTCCTGTTCAATCGTGACTTCCGTCGATGGTTATTCCCATGTTTTTTCAAGCAAGTTAACCAAAAAGTGGTGCATTCAATATCCAGGAATGATACGTCTCTATTCACCAAAAAGTGATCGACTGGATGTGTCATCATGTTTATCACCATATCATAATCACTAGTTATCAAAATTATATATAAAAGAATTTTCCTTTTCTCTTTTTTCACTCTGTTATACCTTTCACAAAATGGATGTGAGCGCATTGATGAAATTCGAAACCCGATATACCCCAACAAATTATGATATCCTGATAGGACTGATAATATCAGTAGAATGTCTGATCGGACTGATAATGATATCATGTGTGATAATCGGAATATTACAAATACCAGTTATGAGAAGCTCATTCGGTTATTTGATGTTGAGTCAGAATATTGCTCAATTGATACCATGTACCACTGGCCTATTATTCTATTTCATTGGATTAGTACTGTAAGTCTCTTATCACTATATCCTTATCATATCACCTTATCAGTGAATCCCAATCAATCATCCATTATTCATATATATTCGGCACTTGTTCAATGCTCATGTTGCCTATTATAGTGTGTAGTTTCACACTTATGTCTATCAATCGTCTTTGTGCTGTGTTGTTCCCATTCAAGTATAAAATACTCTTCGGGTAATTGATAACTGCTAACTGATAACATTCCTTATCACTAGACACAACTCCTTACGAATTCTAATACCCCTCAATTGGATTTTACCTTGTATCAGTGGCTTCTACATAGCTCATATCAAACAATGCGGGTTCATGTTTTACTATTTCGGCTGGTTTCTCGGCCCTCAACCTAACAATACAGTAATCCTACAGTATCCCAAATACAGTACTCCTCTCTTCTTCAGGTGTGTGGTAATACCATGTTTATTTACATTTACGCTACTCAATTCGCTTTCACTTCATCAATGTTTATCATTGATCTTATCACTCTACTCATATTATCTTGTTGTCGGGTACTGTAGGATACTGTAGGCACAATTACAGTACTCCAAAGTTTCAGCGAACATTCTACGAGCCCCGAAGTGGTTTACATCGGCAGAGAGAACTCAATTTTGCATACCAGGTAGATCAAATCTACAGTACTTTTCTACAGTAACCTATTTTAGGTAATAATCCAAGGATTCGTGTTTATCACTCAAGGAGCATGGTATGAATACGGTCATTTGATAATACCTGGCGACACTTCTGATAGAATAAAGATGTTCATAACAACTGCCTTATCAACCAACTTTATGCATATATTTGATCCGTATGTTGTTATCACCTTATCAATCCTTATCAGTTCTGACTTCAGGCTGATTGTATTCATGTTCAACAAGGAGTTTCGACACTGGTATTTCCCATGTTTTTATAGAAATGTTCGAGTCTCGGGTATCACTAGAAGAACATCAAATGAAAATTCCTCGATTTTTGTAATGACTTGATATAATTTGTTTTCGCTAAACCTAATGCTGTTTTTTTGTCAATAACACAATTTGATGAAAGCTTGAAAAACACTTGGTAGATCAAGAACAAAAAAGGTTGGTAGCTATTGGACAGTTTGTTGAAAACTTTAAAGGCTTTTCTCGGAAAATAAGAAACGCTCTTGCTTTGGTAAAAAAAACACAAGAAGTGATTCATGGGCTGGGGATTCTACAGATACATATCCCAAAAGACTTTACTCTTTTCATTGTTCATTTTCTATACTCTTTTATTCTTTTTTGTACCTATGCAATAAATTTGATCACTTGACAAAGTTCCTAAGAACTTATCTAATTAATCAAACGTTCCTCATTTCGCTCGTCGTATCGTGGGACTCATTCGCTTTTCCTCCCTATTGTGCTCTGTTTTGGACTTCCCACAGAATCGCCTGGTTATATAACACCTGATAGCAAATCAGTGATAAGCTGATAAGCTGCAGATGGACAATATCTACGATTTTGAATCAACAGTTGAGGATAGAATTGCTGGATTATTTGTTGTTTTGGTAAGTGTAAATGTCGTACTGTAGCTTTCACAGTAGCACACTCATGTTACTGTAACCCACCTACAGTACCCCATATTCCAGGCCTGCCTCCTCGGTGCCTTCCTCCTATCCGCTGTGATCTACGGTTGTCTAACCCTTCCATCAATGCGATCTCCATTTGGTAGTCTGACACTCAATCAGAATATCATTCAACTTATCGCATGTTTCAATACTCTTTCATTCTACCTGTTTGCTGTCCTACTGTAAGTATCTGTATCTACAGTATCCTTTTATCATATCAGTTATCAGTGATATCCGCCTCGTCACCATACACTCCTATCTCAGCGGTGATTTGGCTGCAATCCTAGTTGTCATGATTGTATCCAGCTTCTTCCTCATATCTATCAATCGACTATTTGCTGTTATCACTCCTTTCTATTATCGACACATCTTCAGGTGATAAAATGATAAGGATTAATATAACACACTTTATTTCAGCAAGGAGTTCATGGGAATTTATTTGTCTATCAACTGGACTTATCCAATTCTTGCCGGTCTCTATGTACTCGTTTTGAGTGAGCTTATCACTGATAATAAATGATAAGAGTGTTTTTAGGGAAATGCACATATATCTACTATCCATTTGGTTGGGTGTTTGATGACGCACCAGAGAATGATATTGAGGTAATTACTAATACGCTGATATCAACTACTGATAAATGTTATCACTGATAACTAAACCAGGCCTTCTGAATCATTCTACAGACATGTTTTGTTGTTTTCCTCCACGAAACATCTGCAAGTTTGTCATAGTTTAGTCGACAGCTGAAAATAAATGTAACAATATGATTGTGTTTCCAACTATCTACTTCCTATCATAACACATTCCACATAACTATATCATTTTCAGCCGTGCAATAACCTTCTTATGCCATTCCTCGCCTATAACCAGAAATTCTTCATATTGGCCACTTTTTTATCAGATATCATCACTGGAATCGTGCTGGTTTTCATGCGCGTAAGCAATTCCTTATCATTTCCTTATCACTGATAAGCCTCATTTTCAGAATAAAATCTATATTGAGAAAAGTAAAGAGACAAAACGGAGGGAGATCAACTTCGCCCTCCAGGTATTGGTGCAGGGTGGTGTGTTCTTCGCATTTGGATATTGGTATGGAAACGGAAGGAAACTGATACCCGGGTTACCAGAACAGTGGAAGATTTATATCACGGCTGCATTTTCAGCTAGTCTGCTACACACTTTTGATCCGTATGTTATCATTTTATCTTATCATTAGTCATATCACTTATCAGTTTGACTGAGTATCAAATGTCTTTATTTCAGTCTAGTCGTCTTCCTATGCAATATGGAGTACCGTAGATGGATCACAAACAAGAAGAGGAGTACGGTAGTATCAGTTGTCGGAAGGTCGACTACACATTGATAAGCTTATCACTAGTTACTCATTTCCCAAGAGTCTTTCATATGTGACATATTTTCAATAAATAATTAATCAGAACCTGATATACACTTTATCCTAAGACTCCGCCTACATTTTTTATCATCCTCAAGTGATAAGTGATTATTCATTATCACAGATCACCTATTAACTACACAGAGTGCAAATATGGAGGTAGGTCAAAATAAATGCAATCGCGCTCTATCGCTTATGACGTCATCAATTAACATTTGCTTATTTGGAGGTGTGTGCGGTAGAGCGTGTCTGCAGCTTCTTTCTTGTTTTTGTTGATTTTTCTATACTACACACATATGCGCCTTTAAGGTCTCATAGCAAAGTTCCTTATAATTTTCTGTTTTTTGATTGTAATCCTAGACAAAACAAACCACACCCACTGTGTACTGCATGCGAAAATAGGTTTGATAAAAGAAGGAATTCCCAGGTCTCCCGAACACTTTCCCACGCTTGTTGATGTTTTCTGAGACTCTTGGGTTTAGGATTAGGATTACTGTAGGTAAAGTGATCTACTTTGTTTCGGAAATGTGCAATATTGCGTCATATAAAGTGCATTCTCTATTTCTGTGAACTTTCTATCTCATTAATCACAGACATTCCATTTTGATCTACTTGATTAACAAAAGACATCAAGTTATTGTTATTGTCAATTTTTGATCACTCAAAAAAGTTTGATAACTACGCAAGAAGTATATGCATGAATAGACACAATTGGACAAACAATTGGGGGAGGAGGAAACATTGAGATATTGATGCTGATGTAGATTCATAGATTCATAGATTCATAGATTCATAGATTCATAGATTCATAGATTCATAGATTCATAGATTCATAGATTCATAGATTCATAGATTCATAGATTCATAGATTCATAGATTCATAGATTCATAGATTCATAGATTCATAGATTCATAGATTCATAGATTCATAGATTCATAGATTCATAGATTCATAGATTCATAGATTCATAGATTCATAGATTCATAGATTCATAGATTCATAGATTCATAGATTCATAGATTCATAGATTCATAGATTCATAGATTCATAGATTCATAGATTCATAGATTCATAGATTCATAGATTCATAGATTCATAGATTCATAGATTCATAGATTCATAACATCCCAACTTCCGGTAACATCAAAGTAGCACATTCCCTCCAGGGAGTGTGTTACTCATCTTCTGTTTTCCAACACCTGTCTAGTTCCACAAATCACCATGTTGCGTCATCCCTACATTCATATCAACGAATACACAAAAAGCGTTTTCGAGAACAAACCCTACCATTTAACACAAATTAACTGTTATTTGTGTCGTGTTGTTATTGTATGACTCAAAAAGAAAGCTGTAAAAAGCTGTAAATTTTCAGCCGTTCTTTGTCACTCCTCATATTTATTCGTTCTTCATTTCAGATGAAAAACATCACCTTCCTGGCTCAATTTCCCTTGACCTACGAGTTTAGTAATGAGGATCTGCTGGCTGGATTGCTTGTCTCACTGGTAGATCAAACTACAGTAACCCAAACACACAGTAAGATTCCAGGAATGCGCATTTGGTGGTATTATGCTTCTCGGTGTAATCTTCGGTAGTCACCGTATCCCAGCAATGCGATCTACCTTCGGTACCTTGACCATCAACCAAAATGTCGCTCAATTCTTCGCCTGCTTCTCCTGCTTCATATACTTCTTCTTCGGTGTCTTACTGTAAGTCTGATATCCTACAGTACCCCTTATCACTCCTTATCAGTGATATCAAGCCACTCATCCTCCACTCCCAACTCGTCGGCAACACCACAATGCTCATGCTTCCCATCATCCTTTTCAGTTTCTCCCTCATGTCTGTCAATCGTCTTTGTGCCGTCACCATGCCATTTCGATATCGTCACATTTTCAGGTAATCCTTATCATCTCTTATCACTTTATCAGTCTGTTTCAGTAACAAGCTAATCACCATTTATATCGGTGTTAATTGGACACTTCCAATTGTCATTTGCACTTATATTTTTGGATTTCGTGAGTTTTGTAGTCGCAGATTTGATTCGAGACACTGATAATTTCAGGTGATTGTAGCTTCATCTTTTATCACTTTGGCTGGTTTTTCACCGAGGGACCGAGGAATGAGGTGAGTGATGTGTTATCAGTGTTATCAGTAGTCGTCTATCAGCTGAGATCAGACATATCAAAATGTTAAACCTATGGGGACTGATAAGGCGCGTGGTTGGCTCACATGGATTTTGCTCGTTTGTAGTACTACGAGATTTCGAGTGCATATATTTTTATCAGTGAGGACAATTGTCCTGAATATACCCATGGGATAATCATTTGTGTTTTGGGCTCATTTGAGCCAAAATGGTCCAACTTGAAACAAACAAAGGAAAAAACAAAGAACACATTTTTCTGATTTGATAAGAGGAAGTGTTTGGGAAAAATAGTAATCAGCAAAAAAAAAATGAAGATTGGTTCGAGGAACAAACATTCCAAAAAACAAGCCTCTTATCAACTAGTGATATCTTATCACTGATAATCAACTTGACTGAGTATCAAACGTTCCAGAACTGCGGTACCCTCCTCATCAACTATGCCATGTTTTCCCAACTCATCCTCTCCGTCTTCATGCTCTTCTGCGATATCGCCACTTTTGTTGTCCTCATTTTCAGTCGAGTATGTTATCTGTCTGCGTCTCTCGTTTTACACACTCTCTGTTTAGAAGAAGCTGTACAATCAACAGAGCAAAGAGGTAAAACAGCGGGAAATGAATTTCGTCAAACAAGTATTGATACAAGGGGTTGTGTTTGTTATTCATGGATTCTGGTATGAGAAAGGATACTCATTGTTGCCCGGCAACTCGGAGAAATGGAAGTATTTCTTTACAACATCATTCTCATCCAATCTTCTTCATGTCTTTGATCCGTGAGTTGATCAGCACCTAACATATCAGCTTATCAGTTGATTTACAGAATGGTAATATTCATATTCAACATGGAATTCCGAATGTGGTTGCTACCATGTTTCTACAAAAAGGAGACGGCTAGAAAGACGACTGTGTTCTCTGTTGCTTCCAAAGTTTCAATATAAATAAAGTTATTAGAATAATTTGATGATGTTTTATTTTCAAAACATTTTATGGATTATATTCAATTGGGAGGTTCTTTCTGCGGACCATTCCATCTCCTTGGAACCACTCGCGGCGGAATTGCTTGGCTGCACCATCTGGGGTGTTGGTCCACTCAATGGTGATGCGGTCGTTGTTGGTGTCCTGTAAGTTATTGGGTGATAACTGATATGACCTGATAACATACCTCTTGTCCGAACGCGAATGCATCGCAGGAAACGGCAAGGAGAACAGCCTCCTTTGGGTCGAGTACACCACATGGTGGCTCAACACCAAGTCTCTTCATATTGGTGGTTTTGATTCCAAATCCGATACGGCGAGCCGATGAGTTGATCACCTTGATGTGATAAGTGTGCTTATCATCATATGGGGCGTTGAAGACGATCTTCGCGTTTGGTTGGGTTTGGATGTCTCCTGGTGGGACGGATTGAGCCATGTCGATTTGATACGATTTGGGATCGATAGCTCCAACTGATCAAACCCGGCCTTTTATAGCGATTTTCTGGCACGTGGCAAACGTGTTGATACACATCAACAATTATGTCACGTTTAGATATTGATAACAATCTATCCACGTATATGCCACGTGCCAGAAAATCAGTATAAAAGGCCGAGAAAAATCAGTTGAAACCATTCGACTCAAATCGACATCAATCAATCGACATGGCTCAATCCGTCCCACCAGGAGACATCCAAACCCAACCAAACGCGAAGATCGTCTTCAACGCCCCATATGATGATAAGCACACTTATCACATCAAGGTGATCAACTCATCGGCTCGCCGTATCGGATTTGGAATCAAAACCACCAATATGAAGAGACTTGGTGTTGAGCCACCATGTGGTGTACTCGACCCAAAGGAGGCTGTTCTCCTTGCCGTTTCCTGCGATGCATTCGCGTTCGGACAAGAGGTATGTTATCAGGTCGTATCAGTTATCATCTAATGATAATTTACAGGACACCAACAACGACCGCATCACCATTGAGTGGACCAACACCCCGGATGGTGCAGCCAAGCAATTCCGTCGCGAATGGTTCCAAGGAGATGGAATGGTCCGCAGAAAGAACCTCCCAATTGAATATAATCCATAAAAAGTGTTCATCAACCCATCTTTTGCAAATAAATGTTTTTGTATCCTAGTATTCTTGTTCTTGTCACGCTGCAATCGTCGAAGCTTTTCTGCAGCACAAAAGAAGCTCAGTCAACTTCTCGTTGTCATACTATCATAAAACAGCAACCTTGTATGTTACCGTAATCCTAATCAGCTTATCACCTGAATGTTTTCTGATATGTGAAAGGTGTGATAACAGCAAACAGACGATTGACTGATATGAGGAAAAAGCTGGAGACAATCATGACTAGCAGTATTCCGGCTAGATTATCATTAATATAGGAATGAATGACAAAGAGGCGGATATCACTGATAAGTGATATGATAAGAGGAATACTGTAAGTGCAGTAGGACACCAAATAAATAGAGTAGAAAAGTATGAAAACGAGCATCAAGTTGGTTGATATTCTGCTTTAAAAATTGAATCTATGAATCTATGAATCTATGAATCTATGAATCTACAAATTAGAATTATTGGTGCAATTAAGTATAATTGGGTGTCAACTGCCAGGTACCATGCTATACTATAACATGGTTTGTTGTCATCACCGAAATTGTTGATGTATAGAAGGTTACGCCACCAGGAGACTCGGCAGGCATCCGCTTCGGGGATGAGCTCATCTGATATGAAACTTATAACATCAAGAAAAGAGGGAACATACTAACTAGGGAATGGTATTTTTCCCCATCTAGAAATACCCTGAAAATTTGGCTCTTGACCTAATTTTGCATGAGGAATTTGAAAATGAAATCAAAATTTGCTAAAAATATTTTTGAATATGGAAAAGCTTGACATTTTTCATGTTTTATTGAAATTATCTAACTTTCTGCTGCTTACAAATGAATTTGAATGTGAAATTAAGATTCAGCATCGCAAGACGCGTCTTTAAAAAAAAGTTGAGCCTCTAACTCGAAAAAAAATTTCAGACAAGGTTTTCACACTTTCAGACATATATTTAGCAACTTTTATTATGTGTTTTGATCATGTCTAATGATTATCTTTTATAATATATAGGTCATTATCAAAACAAAAGTGGGGAGTTTCACCATTCCCTAGTAAATCCCATCGCTGCAAATGGACCTTGAACATATGCACCATATACGGTAAAGAATCCAATAAATATCATAAGTGGTGGTGTCAACCGAAGATATCGATGAACATAGAATAATATCCAAGTGATGGGATTCATGATCATTTGTCGTTTTGGTTTCTCTTTGAAGAATAGATAGGCGACCACAATTCCTGATAATAGGAAGAACGTGACGACGGAAAAGAAGGCGTTTAGAATGAGATGGTTGCCGAACTTCTGGGGGAAGTTGGATATTGGGATGAGAACGTCTGAAAAGTATGATGAATTAGTGATAAGATATAGCGATAACCAGGTGGAACAAGATATGTGAAAGTGTTCCCTGTTACTACCCACGCAATTGATAAAAATCTGATACAATCGAGTGATTTGATGAATCCCGGTTTTTGTGGTGCAACTGATAACAGGAGACCGGCATTGGTCCAGAAGGAGAAGGCGAGGAGGAGTTTGAGGACTGAAATGATATGATGATAAGGTGCTAAGGGATACTGATATACTCACAGATATTCTTCTCCTTATCACTTGCCAATTGATAAACATTCTCTCGGATATAATGATGGAAAAGTAATAAATAATAGAAATATAGAGAGCAGCATTTTTGTTTTTTTTGGTCAAAAAGTGGAGAATGACTGATTTATTGATAAGAAATCAAAAAGTGATGTCAAGAACAGTTCAATACACATGAAGAAGAACTATTTATGACAAATAATACTCTGGAAAAAGTCTCAACCTCATCCAAAAACTCCTTCTGACTCTTATCAGTATCCTTATCACTGTTAACACATTTCCAGGAATGGATGGATATACCTCCTCAATTAATGATACAGCAATTGCCCAACCAAGGAAGTTGAGAGGTACAGTATGAATCTACAGTATGCCAGAAAATACAGTAATCTGCTATCATTATCATATGGGCACATTTTCTATCGTATTCATCATTAAGGTTGACTATTATTTCTACATATTTAGGAAAAAGGGACATCACGTTTAGCCGTGTCCGAGTTTTCCAAAATGTCACGTTTCAAGAACCCAATCAATGAAATAACGATTTCATTCATTGTACTGATAATATACATAATTGACGACGAGGAAGGATGGACAAGAAGACAATGAATGTCACAGGAATCGAGGGATCAGCGGAGTCGGAGGAGATTGGCACAAAATGCCATAATTGTATGATCAAGGAGTTGGTCCGAACTCAGCAGGAGCTCCAGCAGCTAAAACAGCAACTGGAACACCAAACGGAGTTCGACAACCTGTTTTATGGTACTTATCGATAGTTTGAATTGATGGAAATGTTTGATTTCAGAATTACTCGGCAAACGAGTCTCGACACTAAAACTGGAGACGAAAAGTGATGAAGGAGAGAAGAAAAAATCATTAAAATAGTAATACTCGACCAGGTTATTTGAATAAAAATATAACTCGTTTTTATCGATTAAAAAGTTATGAAAGCTAAAAGTCTGTCGCATTCAACCTGGTCATACCTTCTGATTCGTATCACTAATAACATTCAAAAAGATAAGATCAAATGTGCTCATAGTTCCCCCTTATTCCCACACATCTTGAAATCACAAGAAAAGGCGACGAAAAGGTTGTTATCATTATCCAAAAAGTTCGACCATGGCTGAAATTTCGGCTTAAAATCTGGCACCGTTAATTACTTTATCTTTTGTTCCGGTCTAAATTCACTCGGGAAGCACTTTGAGACGTTTGTTTTAGTCGCAAATAATTCAAATCCTCATTTTCAGTCGAGTATGTTTTTCTGTCTGCGTCTCTCGTTTTACACACTCTCTCTCTTCAGAAGAAGTTGTACAATCAACAGAGTAAAAGGAGGTAAAACAACGGGAAATGAATTTTGTCAAACAAGTCTTGATACAAGGGGTTGTGTTTGTTATTCATGGATTCTGGTATGAAAAAGGATATTCATTGTTGCCCGGCAACTCGGAGAAGTGGAAGTATTTCTTTACAACATCATTCTCGTCTAACTTGCTTCATGTCTTTGATCCGTAAGTTGATCAGCACCTATCATATCACCTTATCAGTTGATTTACAGAATGGTAATATTCATATTCAATATGGAGTTTCGGATGTGGTTGCTACCATGTTTCTACAAAAAGGAGACGGCTAGAAAGACGACTGTGTTCTCTGTTGCTTCCAAAGTTTCAATATAAATAAAGTTACTAGAAATTAAGAATAATTTGATGATGTTTTATTTTCAAAGCATTTTATGGATTATATTCAATTGGGAGGTTCTTTCTGCGGACCATTCCATCTCCTTGGAACCATTCGCGACGGAATTGCTTGGCTGCACCATCCGGGGTGTTGGTCCACTCAATGGTGATGCGGTCGTTGTTGGTGTCCTGTAAATTATCATTAGGTGATAACTGATACGACCTGATAACATACCTCTTGTCCGAACGCGAATGCATCGCAGGAAACGGCAAGGAGAACAGCCTCCTTTGGGTCGAGTACACCACATGGTGGCTCAACACCAAGTCTCTTCATATTGGTGGTTTTGATTCCAAATCCGATACGGCGAGCCGATGAGTTGATCACCTTGATGTGATAAGTGTGCTTATCATCATATGGGGCGTTGAAGACGATCTTCGCGTTTGGTTGGGTTTGGATGTCTCCTGGTGGGACGGATTGAGCCATGTCGATTGATTGAGTCGATTTGAGTCGAATGGTTTGAACTGATTTTATCCGCCCTTTTATACTGATTTTCTGGCACGTGGCAAACGTGTTGATACACATCTACAATTATGTCACGTTTAGATATTGATAACAGTCTATCCACATATATGCCACGTGCCAGAAAATCAGTATAAAAGGGCGGATAAAATCAGTTGAAACCATTCGACTCAATCGACTCAATCAATCGACATGGCTCAATCCGTCCCACCAGGAGACATCCAAACCCAACCAAACGCGAAGATCGTCTTCAACGCCCCATATGATGATAAGCACACTTATCACATCAAGGTGATCAACTCATCGGCTCGCCGTATCGGATTTGGAATCAAAACCACCAATATGAAGAGACTTGGTGTTGAGCCACCATGTGGTGTACTCGACCCAAAGGAGGCTGTTCTCCTTGCCGTTTCCTGCGATGCATTCGCGTTCGGACAAGAGGTATGTTATCAGGTCGTATCAGTTATCACCTAATGATAATTTACAGGACACCAACAACGACCGCATCACCATTGAGTGGACCAACACCCCGGATGGTGCAGCCAAGCAATTCCGTCGCGAATGGTTCCAAGGAGATGGAATGGTCCGCAGAAAGAACCTCCCAATTGAGTATAATCCATAAAAAGTGTTCATCAACCCACCTTTTGCAAATAAATCAATTCCATTGTATCCTAGTATTCTTGTTCTTGTCGTGCTGCAATCGTCAAAGATTTTCTGCAGCACAAAAGAAGCTCAGTCAACTTCTCGTTGTCATAATATCATAGAACAGCAACCTTGTATGTTACCGTAATCCTTATTAGCTTATGAACTGACATGGAAGGGTCCCCAGCATAAGTTACGATACAGCAATAAGACCTATTCCATGTGAATATTTTCTGATATGTGAAAGGTGTGACAAACAGACGATTGACTGATATGAGGAAAAAGCTGGTTACAATCATGACTAGCAGAATTCCGGCTAGATTATCATTAATATAGGAATGAATGACAAAGAGGCGGATATCACTGATAAGTGATATGATAAGAGGGATACTGTAAGTGCAGTAGGACACCAAACAGATAGAAAAGTATAAAAACAAGCATCAAGTTGGTTTATATTCTGCTTTAGTGTCTGTTCCCAACTGTTGATTCAAAATCATAGATATTGGCTATCTGCATCTTATCAGCTTATCACTGAATTATTATCAATTGTTATACATATATTCAGACGATTCAGTGAGAAGTTTAAATCGAGGAAGACAGCATATGACTCAAACGGATCGACAAGGAACGTTGGATTAATAAGATATGTTCTTAGGAGCTTTTCAAGATTGAGTGATCACATTTATTATATAGAAACAGAAACAAGTTTTAAAAAAACGATGGAAATAATGAAATCTTCAGAAAAACATAACTCTTGAGGCACCACCCTGGAATCAGTTGTGTTTTTTGGCGATGATTCTTTTCACCAAAGCAAGATGATCCCTGTATTTCCAAGCAAGCATATTCACAAATGGCTCCCTAAAACATCAATTTATCATTTATCATATCAATAATCACTTACTTTAATCCTAAAGGCAACCTAATATTCTCCTCATTTGTTCTACTATATGCCACAATATCAGCCAACTGTCCCATTGCAACTGTTTCCAACGTTGGTATCAAACTCATTTCACGGAATGCAGTGAAATCATCACGATAATACTTGACGTAGATTGTGTTATCATTGCCATACACTTCCATGATAGTGAATGGTATATCATCGACTTGAAATACATGGTGCCATTCATGAGTTACAACATCGAAACAATCTATGCGTAATGGAGCACCGGACGAGAAATTCAATGATTGATAGATTTTGTTGTCAATCGCCCCTGAAATCATGTTTATATTTCTCAGAACCTAGCCGGCGATTCCTCAGAAGTAAAACTAAAAAAACTAACAACTTCTATAGCCAGCATTCTTCTTGTTATTCAGAAAAACAAATTGCTCTTTTTTGATGTTGGTAAACATATTCATCTGCTCATCATATTCATAAACAATCCTTAAACCATTTGAATGAGTTGTGATTAGGAAAAGTTTCCCATTTGTTTCACACAAATCCTTTATGCCGTCATGATATTTAGGCTGAAAGATATAATACAATCTAATTTTATCAACTCATTATTTTGAGTTGTTGTGGACATGGTCGAACTACGACTTTTATAGGCTCCCTCGTGTTTTCTTACCGTCGAAATTCCCAAAACTCAATTTCGTGGGCTCATTTTTATCAACATTTTCTGTACAAAACTAAATTTTTATGAGCATTTCTAATGGAAAAAAGGGACTAGAAAACAATTTTCAAACATGGTCGCTTTCAATGAAAAACGGAATTTTCGGATTTCAAAGACGTCATCGGCAAAACTTTCAGAGTGGAAAAAAATAATGAAAATTGTATGTTTTCTTATCAGTAATTTTGAAATGAACACTTACCAGTTCTACATTTGTCACTTCGGCTGATTTCAAACAAATGGCAACCATATGAAAGTGAGAAACCGCATAAAGCTTCCTATCCGACATGACACACGTATGATATTCATTCATGTATATATTCCTTATATCTCTCAATTTTTTCCACTCTAGTGTTTTCAAATCAAGTTCCAATAATTGGGTGAATGTACTGTATAAGTGCAACATAAACAATTGGTTCTTATATGCCAATAGTAGATAGTTATTATCGGTTGTGTGATCGAGCAAGTGGCCGTTTTTATAGTCAATATTAATCCATGTTTTGGAATCTGAATATTTGAGAAAACACCAAACTTTTGTTCCACTTACTCGAATCAAACTTATCGATACGAAATTTGTCAAAAAAAGGTTTTCGAATCACCCAAAGATCATCGCCAACTAAACAACTGTCCTCCTTGATAGTCTGATTTGAATATAATAGATGATCAGATGTGAATCGAGAATGGTCTGGAAATTTTCATGATACAGATTTTCTGAAATACGAAAACATACGATTAACACCATACTTCATCCGCTTCCTCCACACCAGTTTTTTTGTATCAAACTCAAAGAATTGTGCTGTTTTGTCTATATACATCCTCCTCAATAGTATCTTCCCCTTGTTTGGCATGATACTAATATTTGGTGTAGTCTCTGCCAATCCATAATTATCTTCAATCAAAAGACCATTCTTATGTTCTATTTTCTCCCATGATTCTGTAGAATATAAATATTTTATAACAATATAAAGAGTGTCATTGATAAACCTGATACATATTTCTCGACAATGAGCTTGTATCCAGCTAACATTCGAATTTTCCAATAGTTCGTGCCGATTTTGCAGTTGCCATACCAAATAACCTGGTTTGATTCGAATTGCATTACTGCAGAATATTTAGGTTTAGAAATAGATCGATAATCAATATTTGTGCGTAGTAGGGTCAATGGAGAGGGAGGAAAGAAGAAGGATGTGGGCTGGAGGGGCCATCATATGTTGTGCTGTGTACCAGATGAAGTAATATATCGCGAGGCTCACCCTCACCGCCAATGTCTTGGTGTATAAAACAGGAAAAGGGTGAGCAACAGGATGATGATCTAGATACACACATATAACGAATATTTGAAGCAGCACAAAAGATTCGAATGTATGACTTGATTGATACTACTGTAGTTCAAATCAACACGCCCACTCGTTTGAACTTTTATCACTTCAGAAGAAACGAATACTAAATATATCTATGTTGTTGTTCCTCCTCCCCCAATTGTTTGTCCAATTGTGTCTTTTCATGCATATCTTTCTTGCGTAGTTTTTTTGAGTGACCAAAAATTGACAATAACAATAACTTGATGTCTTTTGTTAATCAAGTAGATCAACATGAAATGTCTGTGATTAATGAGATAGAAAGTTCACAGAAATAGAATATGCACTTTATATGACGCAATATTGCACACTATTGAAATACTTTCTAGTAATCCTAATCCTAAACCTAAAAAACCTAAACCTACGAGTCTCAGAAAACATCAACAAGCGTGTGAAAGTGTTCGGGAGACCTGGGAATTCCTTCTCTTTGTCCATCTTGTTTTCGACAAAGTTCAAAGTGGGCGTGGCTTGTTTTGTCTAGGATTACCATCGAACTTCGCTGTGAGACCTTAAAGGCGCATATGTATGTAGTATAGAACAATCAAAAAAAAAAACAAAAAAAATCTGCAGACACGCTCTACCGCACACGCCGTGAATATCAAGTTCTGACTAATTATTTATTGCAAACGTATCAAATATAAAGGGCTCTAGGGAAATGAGCTCAGCAGTTAGTGACTAGTCGACCTTCCAACAACTGATACTACCGTACTCCTCTTCTTGTTTGTGATCCATCGGCGGTACTCCATATTGCATAGGAAGACGACTAGACTGAAATAAAGGCATTTGATACTCAGTCAAACTGATAAGTGATATGATAAGATAAAATGATAACATACGGATCGAAAGTGTGTAGTAGACTGGCTGAAAATGCAGCCGTGATATAAATCTTCCATTGTTCCGGTAACCCGGGTATCAGTGCCTTTCCAGCCATATACCAATATCCGAAAGCGAAGAACACACCACCCTGCACCAATACTTGAAGGGCGAAGTTCACTTCTCTCCGTTTTGTCTCTTTACTCATGTAGATACGGTTCTAGAAATATCAACGATTATCAGGGATAAGGAATTATAAGAATTGATTACACGCATGAAAACCAGCATGATTCCAGTGATGATATCTGATATGAAAGTGGCTAACACGAAGAATTGCTGATTATAGGCGAGGAAGGGGAGAAGGAGGTTATTGCACGGCTGAAAATGATAGAGATATGTGGAATGGTGGATGTGTTATGAGAGGAAGTAGATAGATGGAATTACATATCATATTGTTGTTACACACATTATCAGCTGTCGACTAAACTATGACAAACTTGCAGATGTTTCGTGGAGGAAAACAACAAAACATGTCTATATCATGATTCAGAAAGCCTGTTTTAGTTATCAGGGATCTTATCACTATATCAGCTTATCGTTAATTACCTCGATAACATTCTCTGGCGCGTCTTTGAACACCCAGCCAAATTGATAGAAGATAAACGTGCATTTCCCTAAAAACTATTCTTATCAGTTGTTATCAGTGATAAGCTTACTAAAGATGAATACGTAGACAGCACCAATGATTGGATATCCCCAGTTGACGGAGAAGTAGATTTTCATGAAGCCCGGGCTGTAATATAGTGTGTTACAGTACTCCTTATCACCTTATCACCTAAATATCTTTGAATAAGCCAAAGGTGTCAGAATGGCAAATAGTCGATTGATTGATATGAGGAAGAAGCTCGAGACAATCATAACGAGCAGGACTCCGGCTAGATCACCACTGATATAGGAGTGGATAGCAACGACGCGGATATCACTGATAATTGATATGATAAGGGGATACTGTAGGTACAGTAGACTTACAGTAAAACACCGAATAGGTAAAATAGAAGAGTGTTGAAACATGCGGTGAGTTGTATGATATTCTGATTGAGTGTCAGACTGCCAAATGGAGATCGCATTGATGGAAGGGTTAGGCAACCGTAGATCACAGCGGATAGGAGGAAGGCACCGAGGAGACAGGACTGGAAAATAGGATACTGTAGTTAGGGTACTGTAGCAGGAAGTTTCAAAATTTGTGTTTAGTTTGCATTCAAAAGTTGAACGATGATCTTCTGGTTGAGCGAACAGCGAACACAACTTTTATCAGTCTTATCAAATTCAATAAACTACTGTGGGCTACCGTAATAGCTACAGTACTACAATTACACTTACCGATACCAACAACAATCCAGCAATTCGATCCTCAATCGTTGACTCATAATCATAGAGATTATCCATTTGCACTTTATCAACCTTATCACTAAATTGTTATCAGCTTTTATATCCAGACGATACCGTGAGAAGTGCAAAACATAGACAAAAAATAAAGAAAAAAGCTGGGTCTCACGAATGAGGAACATTGAATTAATTAGATAAGTTCTTAGGAACTTTGTCAAGCATGAGGTAATATGTAGGTGTTGCGATGTGAACAAGCACTTCAAAACAAAATTGTTGCGTTGTCACGTCACAAAACTGATATTTGATATGTTATCAGTGATAAGGGATACTTTAAAAATACTGTAGGTGTACTGTAGCAATCAGGAGGTTAACCTAAAACAACAATGGTCCTACTAAAAAACAAAAGATCAAAAAGAGTAAGATAACTGATAAGACTTTATCAGAATATGACATAATGATTCCATGTATTACTCAATTATACACGCTCAGATATTTTCGGAACCTTTTGTGCTTGAATGACCACAAGTTTCAGTGATAGACGAGTTCTATTATCAATTCTATACTGATAACGCTATCACCAGACTTTGAAGTATTATATTGTCATAGTCATGGTGGTATGTGATCACCATGATAAAAATTGTTATATCTTTCATTATCAGCGAAAAAATTATACTTTATCAGGTGTTATCAGTTGATAAGAGCCTCAGGGTGTTAATTATCCGGCGATGCAACCACTGACACGATACTACTATTCGCCCTCTTTTTTATAATATTCCCAAATATCCACTTTCGATACTCCATATTGCAGATAAAGACCACCATTCTGATAATTGATAGTACTGATAAGGATACTGATAAAGTGATAACGTACGGATCAAAAGTGTGCAGCAGGCTTGATGCAAAAACATTAGTTATGTAGATTTTCCACTGCTCGGGGAGCCTGGGTACCAATTTCCAAGCATGGCCATACCAGAAGCTAAACCCAAAGAATACACCACCTTGCACCAATACTTGGAGGGCGAAGTTGATCTCTCTCCGCTTTTTTTCCTGACTTTTATATAATTTATTCTGAAATAACCTTCTTATCATCGCTTATCAGTGATATTATCACTCTCATGAGTATCAAGGTGATACCAGTGATAATATCAGATATCAGTGTAGCTGACACGAATATCAGTTGATTGTAGACTATGTAAATGTATAAAAATGGGGAGCATGCCTAAAATATTACGGTATTTTGAGGTAGATCAAATATTGATACTTCATCTCGAATCCCTTCGAATACCCAGCCAAATGGAAAATAGATATATGTGCAACTCCCTGAAAATAGGCTTATCACTCCTTATCAGTGATACTGATAAACTTTGTGTGAAAATATAGAGACCAAAAAGTATCGGATATGACCAGTTGAGGAAAATGTATATCTTCATGTTTTTCTTGCTGAAATACAGTATGCTACAGTACTCCCTTATCAGTTTGTCACCTGAATATCTGTCGATATAGAAAGGGAGTGACAACAGCAAAAAAGCGATTGACTGATATGAGGAAGAAGCTGGAGACAATCATAACGAGTAAGATGACAGTTAGATCACCACTGATATAAGAGTGTATGACAACGAAACGAATATCACTGATATTTTATATGACAAGAGGGATATTGTAGATACAGTATACTTACAGTAGGACACCAAACAGGTAGAATAGGAGAGTGTCAAAACAAGCGATAAGTTGAATGATATTTTGATTGAGTGTCAGACTACCAAATGGGGATCGCATTGATGGAAGGGTTAGACAACCGTAGATCACAGCGGATAGGAGGAAGGCGCCAAGGAGGCAGGACTGGAATATGGGGTACTGTAGATGAGGGTAATGTAGAAAGAAACTCCAAAGGTTTTTTTTTCATGTTTCAAAATGCGTTCTTAGATTTTTTCAAAATAACTTTCAACCATTCAGTTGTTCGGATGAAATTTTTAAAAAGCTTTATCAGATTTGATTAATGTAGATACTGTAATAGCTACGTAATATAGATACTGTAATAGTAAGACAGAAAGACTTACCAACATCAATAATAGTGTTCCCTTACTGTAGATGGGTTACTGTAGATGAGAGTACTTTATTAAGAAACTTCAATATTTTAATGTTTCAAAATGTGTATTTGGCCGTGTCAAATAATATCCCGACAATTTTTGCCAAATCAAACTTCACATCTTTTACCAGTCTTTTCAAAAACAAAAATCACTTCATTTCGAGCTGGGATATGGTATATTGGATTACAGTAATAAGAAGCCGCTTCGTATCAAAATTGTCTGTCTATCTATAGTCTAATCTATTTTTCACTGCAGCAAGATTAAAAGATATTTGATAGTTTAGAAACATTTGTAATATATAGTGTAGTGCCATTTCTGCTCGATTATCAACAAAATTTAGAAGAAATACAATAGACATTAAAGGCGCATACCGTAACCTAAACAAGAATGAGGTATACTGTAGCAGGGAGTATCACTGTTTCATATAAATACTGAATTCACTATTGGCTCCTCCTCCGTTACTTCTGCCAGACCAAAGTGGATATATTGATATATTCTTACCAAAACAAGACCCAAACCAGCGAGTCGATCAACAATTGTAGATTCATAATCATAAGATGGAATATTATCAAACGACATATTATTATGAACAAACTGAAGTATATCATTCGAAACATATGAAATTCCCACGAAATGTATCAAAATAATAAGCTGTGAAATTTATATCAACTGATAACATTATCAATTATCAGTAGTATGGCCGACAACGGATACTACAGTACTCCGATTGATTGTGATGAAATGAGAAAGGATCCAATTACGGTAATCAGTATTGCAGATGAAGACAACCAAACTGATAAGTGATATGATAATTGATAAGGTGATAAGACTTACGGATCAAAGGTGTGAAGTAGACTGGATGAGAATGTGCTTGTTATGTAGATTTTCCATTGCTCGGGGAATCCAGGGATGACATATCTAGCATTTCGATACCAGAATCCGAAGGCAAAGAATACACCACCTTGCACCAATACTTGAAGGGCGAAGTTGATCTCTTTCCGTTTCATTTCCTTGCTTTTATACAACTTATTCTGCAAATATCCCTTATCACTGCTTATCAGTGATCAGAATACCCTCTTGATAACAAGCATCAATCCAGTGATAACATCTGATATCAATGTTAATAGGATGAAGACAATCTGATTGTATTTGATATAGTTGGATAGGAGAAGTCCGCATATCTGAAAATACTTGAGCTGAAATTTTAGACGTTTCTGCATACCTCAGTCAATGGCGCTTCGACAAATGCCCAGCCAAATGGAAAATAAATGTAATTACATTTTCCTGAAGATATTCTTATCAGTTGTTATCAGTGATAAGCTTACTAGCGAGGAACACATAGAGACCGAACACAATTGGATATGTCCAGTTGATAGAGAAGTATATTTTCAGACAGGGTTTGCTGAAATAGAGTAAGCTACAGTAACCCTTATCAATTTATCACCTGAATATTTTCTGATATGCGAATGGGGTGATAACAGCAAAGAGGCGGTTGACTGATATGAGGAAAAAGCTGGAGACAATCATGACGAGGAGGATAACAGTTAGGTTTCCATTTAGATAGGAGTGGATGGCGACGAGGCGAATATCACTGATAGCTGATATGATAAGGGTACTGTAGGTACAGTATACTTACAGTAGGACTGCAAACAGGTAGAATAGAAGAGTATTGAAGCATGCAATGAGTTGAATGATATTCTGATTGAGTGTCAGACTACCAAATGGGGATCGCATTGATGGAAGGGTTAGACAACCGTAGATCACAGCAGATAGAAGGAAGGCACCAAGGAGGCAGGACTGAAGTATGGGGTACTGTAGATGGGGTTACTATTGAGGATTACTGTAGCTAGGGTATCAGTTATTTGGAAAAGTTGGAATATTTATGATAAAACTGGGATTAGTTCACTATCAAAAAAGTTCTGTAGGTATTAAAGGCGCATACCGTAACCAAAAACAATCCAGCCATCCGATCCTCTGTTGTATATTCATAATCATAGAGAGAAGTGGTGTTGGCCGCCATATTTTCAAAATGAGCAAAAATTTTCAGACATTTTTGTTTCTCAATTTTCTCACGACATTTTCCAT
The DNA here is from genome assembly GCA_963573275.1 of Caenorhabditis uteleia. Classification (NCBI taxonomy): domain Eukaryota; kingdom Metazoa; phylum Nematoda; class Chromadorea; order Rhabditida; family Rhabditidae; genus Caenorhabditis; species Caenorhabditis uteleia. Next base: position 6,590,222 of record OY752137.1, read on the forward strand.
GACATTTTCAACATTTTTAGGTATACTGCAGGTACGAGAGAGTGCTGTTTTGAAGAGACGCAGACATTTGATTTTCGATTCTTCCACAAATCAACCTACACTCTTTTTAATCGCCCTCACCCCTCTTCCTCTTTTTTTCGGTTCAATCATCCATTTATTTCCAGGAGAACAATTCGCGCCCTCAAGGCCAATCAACTGGTTGGCTGAGTATCAAACGCATACCGTTTGATACTCAGTGAGCAATGAAACAACACTACTTCCTTGTTGTTTTGATTTGTTATTATTAAACTGTCTATATAGTGTTTTTTTGCTGCAAAAACATCTTTGTCGGCGGCTTTTCTGTTTCCTTCAATAAAAGTCGTGTACTACTGATTCCCTCCCGTCCTAATATTTACCTGACATTGAGCCTCACCCCAAAAAAGGTTATTGTTTACTTCCCTATCACGATACTTGAGATTAGAGCACACAAACTACAACTCGTGATGTCATAGAAATTGACATGTGTGTTTCGATGGTGTAGTGGTTTTGGTCGCGACTGTTAGGTGAAAGGTCGAGGGTTCCAGGCCTACACAGTGTTACTAGACGTTTTGTTGGGAAACATGGATTTTCATATATATGAAAACGAGCAACTCCCTGGCCATAGATCAAGCTAAAAAGAGACAAAATGAATATAGTGTATCCAACTGTTCAAACAAATACTTCTCAACTTTTTCCCAATTGTTTCTCTCTTCCCGCAAACCATGTATGATTCACAAGCCTAACAAAAGTGTTGCGCGCGCATTGCATCTGTTTGCTATTAGATTGTCCGCGCGGAAGCTTATATCTTAATAGTTCAGCAACACAACGCCATATTTGGGCCCCACTGGACTCACACTTTTGCTCAGTTTGATGCAACAATGAGCGAGAAAGTTGGTGACCCAGAAAAGTCGGTCGATCCGATTTTTCGAATTGATGGACGGCCTGGAATGGAGAAGGAAGCGTCGGAGGCGTCGTTGGATAAGGATGGTGAGTGATGCTCCTTTAAAGTACAGTAGTCATAGTTTATCATGAATTTTTGGAACTAACATGCTTACAGTGTTCTCGCTGGATTTTATTTATTAGATTTCTGAGAATTGTTTTCACTATATTTATTTCCTGAAACTGGAAACTTTTTTTCAACTAAATCAGTTCTTTCAGATTACAGTACCCCTTTCCAGATTCCAGTGAAAACTCAGTAGTATTTTTATTTCGAAGGCATGCTCCTTTGAACCACAGTATACTTACTCGTGTTGCCAATTTATCAGCTTTCTGAGTATCGTTGATAGTACATTTTACTCCATGAAACTGTAAACTTTCTCCAACCAAGCATGTCCCTTTAAACTACAGTATCCCTTTCTAGCTTCCAGTAAAAGCACAGTAGTATTTTTTCGACAAGACATGATCTTTTAACCTACAGTTTTTGCCAGTTTCTTTTCAATTATATAAAGTCTTCCAGCAAGTCCCCTATTATTATATTTTGCGACATTGTTCACAAGAAACAACATCTCTGAAACCGTAACTCATCATGTTTCTTCAAACTACAGTACCTTTTTCCAGATTCTTTCAATCTAGCTGATGAAGATGCGGAAGAAACCAACTGGAAACTTATCTACATCACTGGAATCGTTTCCTTCCTTTGTGCCATCGAAGGAGCAGCAGTACATATGAGTGAATGGCCATACATGCGAGAGATTGATCCGGATTCAACTGTTCAATTCTTCGGTATCGCCACGTCAGCATCGAAAGCTGCCCATGCCATGTTTGTGTTGGTATTCGCTGTATGGAGTTTCAAATATAAGACTATCAAGTATGTCGTGCCGGGATATTTTAAAGGAGCATAGTTTCATTCAGAGCTCCATTAATCGCTGGTCGAATCATTGCAACTGTCGCATGCTTCTTGTACCTGTCTGTTGAGTTCCTGCCAAGTGGAAGGCGATATTTGATGATGTTCTGCTATATATTGTTTGATGTGTCTGGAAGTGAGTCATTAAATTATCGTGTAATTATTCTATTATGAATAGCACGTCATTGGGTGGATAATTAATTATAAACTTTGAAAATGTAGATGATAGTTTTTCGTTATGAGTTGAAAAAGGTTGGCTATAAGAGATAGAATGGCGGCGATTGCAGTACAAGTGAAAAAAATCAAAATGCTTTGAAACTGTAAAGTTTGTTCATGTTCAGGATTAGTCTCGCAATGACTATCATTTGATGTTCAGATTCAGAAAGTTGATAAGGTAGACTAAAAGATTTAGATTTGCTCAAAGCCAAATAGATAGTTCTCTGTTTCAATGAAGCATAATTTGTCTCAGATTTTACAAAACTAGTGATGATTGCGTGATACGACTTTTTGGTCAATAGGCATTTTCAGTATCACCAACACATCAAAAACTTTCAAATTCGAGGAAATGATGTTGAATGTATCGACCGTTCTCGATGATATTCGAATTTTTTGTTTCCTATATTAGATTAGTTGTGCAGCTTTTGAGGAGCACTATGTGTTAGATATTCGAACATAAACTCCTTCGGTTTTCGCAGTGATAAAATACTTATAAAAGTTATTTGGAATATTTTTATACTTATTTCCTAACATTATCAGCATGTCATTACGATAACTTATCCAGGTTCCCCAGCGATCCTTCGTGCCTATGTCGCCGCCATCTCCACCTCCAAAGACCGTTCAAAAGCGTTTGCCACCATGTCATGCTCCATGGTGTTATCAATCATAATGGGTCCATGTAAGCCTATATCCATCTACCATACCACCTTATACCATTACAGTAATCCAACTAATCTTCACCAAAATCCCATACCCCGGCTTCGAAATCCTTCCAAACGTTTTCTTCCACGTCTATTCTGCCCCTATCTGGATTGCAAATGCCACTAATTTCATATCAATTGCTATTATCTTTTTTGGAATGGAGGAGTTGCCAAGGAAGCCAAAGACTAAAAAAGGTCAGTTTCAGCCTGATTTGAGAAGCTGAAACTCTAAAATTCAGCCAAAAAGCCATCAATCTTCGAGTGGGAAGGTCTCAAACTTCGACTCGAAAAAATCAAAAAGGCAAATATCAACTGGATATTGGTTGGAATTGTGTGGATTGCGAAATGTGGAAAAACTATGACAGCAAGATCGATTGGAACGTAAGTTCACTGGAGCGCTTTTGCAATCTACAGTATACTTCCAGCCTAATGCCAATCCTCCTAATGGTGCAATATGGGTGGACTGGAATTCAAACAGTTAGGATTACCTCCGTCCTTATGGGTGGATCCGGTCTCTTATCAATGGTAGTGATCGGAAGTTTCATGTTTTGTAAGCTCGGAACTATGTAAGTCTCTGCGTCTCTCATTCCGCCGTTGTCTCTCTCTCTCTCTCTCTCGTTTCCCTAGAGAGTGTGTAGAACGAGAGACGCAGACATGTCACCCATTCCAGTGTCCAACCCCGCTTCATCTACCTCTTCTCCATCACTTTATTCGTGTTCCTCTACATTGTCACCTATCCATACGACTCAATTGGTGTCGAAGTCGCCATGTACAACGCCACTGATGGATCAGGGTGTGATCCGGCGAAATATCATTGGTGTGAGGAGGCAGTTGCACCAAGACCTATCATATTCTTGTGTTGTATGGTGTTTGTATTTGGTATGACTATTCCATCATCGAGTATTTCGTTAGATACTATTTATTCGAAAGTTCTTGGAAATATTGATCAGGTACTGTAGTCGTGGCAAGACCCAGGGATGATATTTGAGTTTTAGAGTGTTATGCAAGGTGCCGCTGTTATATTAGATGATATTATGTTGGTTATCACACCAACATATGCCTCGTGAGCCTCTTATCAGTTGAAATATACCGAAAATCACCATATTTCAGCTATATCTACACATATTTCGGAATGAAGCCACTTTGGATAATGAATGGTGTTATTATGTCATCAGTTGTACTTCTATGGATTGCAATGCTACCAAAGTTCAGAAATTACTCTTGAGGTTTTCCTACATACGTCGTTTTTTACAACGGGTGTATATATTATGTAACTATTTGTTCAGTTTGCTCATATAAACCTTGTTTTGATGATTATTGTGTTGCTATATAAAAAATATACAAACTAAAACATGTTACAAGAATCTTCTAAGCCAAGAAATTGTCAGACGTGCTGGAAATTTCGAAATGCAACAATTTACAGTTCTTGTCAGATATTTTGTTTGTGTGCCGCAATATTGCAAAACCAGTGTGCCTGTAATGCGTTTCAGTAAACCCAAGCCACGCCCACTTCTGGAAATTTTTAGTTTTATCAACAATTTTTGATTTTTTTGAAGTTTTACTGAAAAATAAAATGAAGGAAAAATTAAATAGTACTTTTTAATTGGTTTCTGAACGTTTTAGACTGATTTGACATGAAAAAACTTCGTCAACAGTGAAATTATGGTTCAAAAAAGGATTTCATTGAATTTCGCTTGAAATTTGCCTTGTCTCTCTTCGAATATCATATTTAATTATTTTCTTCGTTTATATTTGTTTGTTTGCTGGATAATCTTATCTCCAATATAACATTAGACCTATATTATTGTAACTTTATAATTTTTTCTAGATTTCTAAAATGCGCGCGGAATCGAAAAGCGTTCAATTTCGAAAACTGCACCAGTTCAGTTTCATTGTTTTTCGTCGAAACGATGAAAGGAACATTCGATGGCGGCTCATGGTAAGTTACACAAAATGTTTCAAGTAAATGTATAATATTTTAGGTTGATTGAAGAAAATGATCGACAGGATCAACAATATGATAAAATACTCAAGCTGAGAACATCAACACTAAGAAGAGTCAAGATCGTAAAAGAAAAAAAGAAGAGAAACTGGATTTAAAAAAAAAAATCTTCTATGACACGGATAAATCTTCTATGACACGGATAATCAAGCCAAACAGTGACAATCTAATAAAACTGAAGAGAAACTTCAAAAGTTTGAAAGTGACGACATTACCGGATCAGTTTGTTAATCCAATATTATTGAATCATGATAAGAGTGATGATTATTATCGTTATAGTTTTGATGATGGTGAAACGGTGTCGATACTAAAAACTGTAAGATTATTGAATGATACAGCTTCATTTGAATGTAATTTTTTCAGTTGAAGGACTTCCTACCTAGCAATCTACGAGCTCGATGTTATCCCAATTCAAACGAGGAATTTCGTCTTGTTAGAATTCCAAGCAATCATTTCTACAACTATTTGAGAGTTCGGATAGGAGAAGTTGATCAATGGATCTTTCGACGTGGGCAAAAAATTAACAAAATAGAAAATAATGTATAAATATTTAGGTGGAGCGATTTGGAAATTGTTGACAATAGCGCGTCGCTTCACACCACCGATGTTCCCTCTGGACGATCCTCGGCTCAATAAAGAAGATGCTTCATATTTCCCAAATGCTGCCATGTTAATATCAAATATTCGAAGCAAAAGAAGATTTCGTAAATTTCCTAGAGAGAATTTGTATCATGACATTCATGATGTTGATGGGCAAATCACTTTCTTCCCATTTCCATTCAAATCTAGAGTCATTAATCGCTTATCACCGAGCGTAATTAAACTCTCTGAACAATTATCATGGTAAGATATCTTTTAACAGTATATAAATAAACAAAAATATTTTTCAGTACAGTATTCTTCTATCGTACCTATGTGAAGCGTGAACGAAAACGATATTTATCGTTCGGTTTACTGTTCAACCACTCGGTCATGCCACCCGATTTCGAATTTCAGTTGACTCTTGAAATAGATATCAGATTTGGATTCTTTCCACTGACAACCCCGTCAATAACCACATTTCATCGACACATCACAAATGATAGCCCAACTATCGGATATCCACTTTTCCACGATTGGGACGATTTCAAGAGAAAAGCTTTCGATAAATTTATTGATGTTCATTTGTCATTCAAAATAGGTCTATTTCCAAATTTAGATCCGTCTCCGTATAACAGAGTAAGTATTTTATTCTTTGTTTCTTTTTCTACATATAGTTTTACAGAATTTGGAAATATTTTTCGAGCAGGACGCTGAAAATTACCCTCAGCTTGATTTCGAGATAAATTGTCACGCGAAACAAATGTTATTCGATATATTACATCATGGATCAGCTGATTTGACATGTAAATAGTTATTCTAGACTAAATCCAAGGAATAATGATTTACAGATGATAATATTGTAAGTGTTTACAAATTGGCAGTGGAGACGAATTGCAAACATGCCATAGAATATTGTGGTCGAGTACTACAAACAACGCATCCAATTAACAAGGATGAAATTCGCGCTCATCGTGTACTTTTGGAATTTATTCAAAAAAAAGTTATGGACAAGTCATATTTACAAGTAATGAAACCATTTTATATCTATAATTTTCAACTCTTTTCAGGATTATATCAATACAATGAATCATAAAAATCCACCACAACTCGATGATTATTTATAAAAAGATGTAAATATATTCCCTATGCTACTGTTTCATAGATTGTGAATCGTCGAAACTGTTTTTATCTAATAATTGCTAATTTATTTTGTCATTTTGCTCTTTTACCGATAAAGTGTTTTGAACATAAGACTCTGTCGATTTCCTGATTGTATTTTTCAATCTTCATTACTTTGAAATCATTGAAATGTTCAAATATTCTCGTTTTTTCAGAAACTGAAAAGTTTCAAAAGTTTACTATAAAAATGGCTGACCCTGTTGTAAGTGGTGAATTCGAAAACGGATCTTGGTTCGATTGATACGATTAAGAAAAATAATATACAAATGATTCTAGGAGACTTGATAGTGATATACAAGGCGACTCGCATAAAGCAGAAATGACACTAGAAACAACAAGATTGAGGAAAGTCATTATAAAACTCGAAAACTTATCTGATCGTGAAGATGGAATAACACCAATAGAGCGGATAATCAAGCCAAACAGTCAAAATTCGTTGTTACTAACATATCAAGATGGAGTTGTTCTGAGTGTTAATGAAGTTGAAGTTCGACCGGATCGATTTGATAATCCAATAAAATTAGATCATGATCCGAGTGATGATTATTATCGTTATCGTTTTGATGAGGGTGTCCATACAACGGTGTCTATTTTGAAAAGTGTGAGTTTTTGAAATTCATGAAAGTTATATAATGATATTATGTTTCAGTTGAAAGTATTCTTACCCAATAATCTGCAAATGTGCCTTCCTGCTTTGGACGAGGATGTGCGTCTTCGTAAAATCGTCTCTGCACATTTTGTCGATTATTTGGAATATTGCATCGGTCAAAAAAATCAGCGTATGTTGAAAACCAATAAATGAACGGGATGCAAAAACAGCTGGCGTTTTAAAAGGAACATTTTTCCAGCAAAAATAAGAGTTAAAAATTGTAAAGTAACAAATTTCCCCTTAAAAATCGTTGAAATCGGTTTTTTCTTACTTGTTGTCCGAACTCCTGTTAGTTTTACGTTTCAATCATTCCATGAAGCGGATTTCGCTTTGAGTTTTCAAATCGACTCGATTTTCAAAACCTAAAAGCCGTATCAAATGCTCAAAAGTTTGAAACACATTGAAAACAAGCGTCAGCTGTTTTACTCGATTATTAGCGTTTTTGTCATTCCCCCAATAATAATAAATTTTCCAGCCGATAATCTAGCTACTTCGTTGAAAATAGCTCGTCGATTCACACCACCACATTTCCAATTACACGATGATTGTATTAATCTAGAAGATGAAAATCAATTTCAATATGTTGCTATGAGCAGTGGAGTTCTTTATGGTTTGGGGCGAGAGCTTCCGCCGGAAAATCTGATTGAAATAAACTATTCCGCCGATTATATAATTAATGTTGAAGATGCTGAACTTCCCTATTCACAGCATTTAAATGGTTTTCCTGGTATTAATTGGTAAGCTTTTCAATCAAGAGACCGATCTAAACAATATACAGAAATCCCCGACTGACTTTACGTCTTATAATCTCTTTTCATGAACGTACACGAATTCATTGTTCGAGATTTCCGTATATTGATTGCAGATCGATCCCTGCTAAAATATTTACAAAAATTGTTTTCAGTCGTTTATTCGTGTATAGCTCCATGATACAACAAGAGTTTTTATCGATTGGTTTCGTGTTCAAACATGAAGTTGAATCGACTAACTTCCGAATGCCAGTAACTGCAACAATAACATTTGAATATGATTCGAGAATTTTAAACGTTGATACGATTAGCAGAGTGATAACGACATCTACTCCAACAATGGGATGCCCGGTATTCATGAATACTTCATCATATCGGACATTTTTTGGACGAGGGGGTCTGATCAAAGTGTCTATAAGAAAAGAGGACAACGAAGCGATGTTGAAGGGGTATAGTGGAATCAATAGGAATGCGGTGATAAAGGAAAGAGGCATTGAAAGATCAATCGAATCCGCCAGTTAAGTTTTCAATTTCATACCTTCTTCATATTAAGTTTTTCAGGACTGTAAGAGATATCAATACCCAAGTAAGTTTTGTCTTTTGATGAAAGTATTACTTTTCAACATTTCAGTTACTGCAAACTGCTTTCAATCTTGATGCAAATGTTCCAGATACAACAATATTCCCAAATCATGTAACAACGAGGAGAGTATTTGATATATTGTATCATGGAACAACTGATTTGACAAGTAAGCCTTTCAGTTATTGATAAATCTGAGAATAAACTTGCAGATGATAATATTGTTGATGTATATACACAGGCAAACGCAGTAGGATGTCATCAAGTTATGGAATATTGTAATCAAGCGATTCAAGCGAGTTATCCAGAGGGAGAAAAAAGAAGTGATAGTATAGAATTGGATAGTCAACGTAGAGCATTGGATGCTTTGCAAACTGTTGTAAAGGATGAGATATATTTACAAGTAAGCATATCAATTCCTTTATCAGTGTTTTACATCATTATGTTATAGGATTATATCAATACAATCAGCGTTATTAAGAACAAACCAATTGATGAATATTCCCCATGTGTTGTATACCGATTTCCAAATGGCGGATTCCATCATTGTTTATAAGTTTATTTTTACATAACATAACTCTATCATGTATAAACAATGTGTCATAAAAATCCACCACAACTCGATTATTTGTAAAAAGATGTAAATATATTCCCTATGCTACTGTTTCATAGATTGTGAATCGTCGAAACTGTTTTTATCTACTAATAGCTAATTTATTTTGCCACTTTGCTCTTTTACCGATAAAGTGTTTCAAACATAAAACTCCGTTTTTTTTACTTGATTGTTTTTAGCAGTCGTTATTACTTCAAAACCATTGAAAATTTCAAATACTCTAGTATTTTCAGGAACTGAAAAGTTTCAAAAGTTGGTCTTTCTATTATAAAAATGGCTGACCCTGATGTAGATTCGGACCCTGAAGATTTAGCCGCACCATTGACGACAAGGGGTATATTCCCCGGCGGATTTTGGTTCGATTGATAAGAAATGAGAAAAATAATATATAATTAATTCTAGGAAACTTGATAGGGATATTAGAGGACGCTCGTATAAAGCAGAAATGACACTAACAACAACAAGATTGAGGAAAGTCATCATAAAACTCAAAGGCTGTTCTGAAGAAGAAGTAACAGACATAGTTCGGATAATCAAGCCATTCAGTCGAAATCGCTTGTTACTAACATATCAAGATGGAGTAGTTCTGAGTGTTCACGGAATTGAAGTTCGACTGGATCGATTTGATAATCCAATAGAATTGGATCGTGATCGGAGTCTCTTTTATTATCGTTATTGTCTTGATGAACGTCGAACGGTGTCTATTTTGAAAAGTGTAAGCCAAAGTAATTCATGAATGCTGTATAATAATAATAATCTGTTTCAGTTGAAAGTGTTCTTACCCAATAATCTACAAATTTGTCGTAATCCTACTTCAAACCAGGATGTCCATCTTCAAAATATCATCCCTGATCAATTTGTTGATTATTTGGAATATTGCATCGGTCAAAAAAATCAACGTATGTTTAAAACCAATGAATGCACGGGAGGATGACAAAACCGCTGAAAACAACAGGCAAAACAGCTGAGGTTAAAAAAAAAGAATGTTTCTCCAGCTATTTCACCCGATTATTAGCGGTTTTGTCATACCCCCAATAATAATAATAATAAATTTTCCAGCCGATAATCTAGCGAATTCGTTGAAAATAGCTCGTAGATTCACACCACCACATTTCCAATTACACGATGGTTGTATTAATGTAGAAGATGAAAATCACTTTCAATATGTTGCTATGAGCAGTGGAACTGTTTATCCTTTGGATCGACAACTTGGGCCGACAGATTTGATTATAATCGAACCTCCCGTCAATTATATAGATTATAGCCATCGTCAAATTCCCTTTTCGGAGAGTATAGAAGACTTTCCTAGGATGTATAATGGTATTACTTGGTAAGATTTTTAAATATGGTACCTAACTAAACTGAATCTATGGAACACGCTAATCAAATATGCTTATCATAAGCTCGTTTCGTGTAGAACACAGATTTATTGTTTGATTCCTCCAAAAAGACACTGTTAAAGTGAATGAAGCTCAAAAACATCCAATTTTTGCGAAAAAAAAGATGTAATACCCTAAGTTTAGTACTGTCCGAAATATTTTCAAGTGTTTCTCGGAAAAAAAAACCTTTAAAAGTTTTAAACTTAATGGCGTTTTAAAAAAGTGAATTAATATTTGACTTTATATTGAGCGGGTAAAATATTCACAAATCAAGACATTTTCAGTCGTGTATTCGTGTATAGCTCCATGATACAACAACATGAGTTTTTATCGATTGGTTTCTTGTTCGAACATGTAAATAAAACGATCAACTTCCGAATACCAGTAACTGCATCAATAACATTCGAACATTCGACAGAGGATTTGAGAATGATAATGGGTAGTACGATTAGTAGAGTGATAACGCAATCTACTCCAACAATGGGATGCCCGGTATTCATGAATATTTCAACATATCGGACATTTCTTGCACGAGGGCCGGGCATGTTCAAAGTGTCTATATCAAGAGAGGACGACGAAGAGAAGTTGAGGGAGTATGGCGGAATCAATAGGGATCGGGAGATAAGCGAAAGAGGCAGGCAAGGAAACAGAACTGTAAGACATATTAATACACAAGTAATGTTTGTAGTTTGATGAAAGTATTACTTCTCAACATTTCAGTTACTGCAAAACGCATTCAATCGTGAAGCGAGTGCTCAAAATACACAAATGTTCCACAGTTATGCAACAATGAGGAGAATATTTGATATATTGTATCATGGAACAACTGATTTGACAAGTGAGACCTGAATTAATTGATAAATCCGAGAATGAATTTGCAGATAGGAATATTGTTGATGTATATACACAGGCAAACGCAGTAGGATGTCATCAAGTTATGGAATATTGTAATCAAGCAATTCAAGCGAGTTATCCAGAGGGAGAAAAAACAAGTAATATTGAAGAACTGGTTAGTCAACGTAGAGAATTGGCTCGTTGGCAAGCTCATGTAAATGATGAGATATATTTACAAGTAAGCATATCAATTCATTTATCAGTTTTACATCACTATTTTACAGAATTATATCAATACAATGAACGATATTGAAAACAAACCAATTGATGAATATTCCCCATGTGTTGTATACCGATTTCCAAATGGCGGATTCCATCATAGTTTATAAGTTTATTTTTACATAACATAACTGTATCATGTATAAAAAATGTGTCATAAAAATCCACCACAACTCGATTATTTGTAAAAAGATGTAAATATATTCCCTATGATACTGTTTCATAGATTGTGAATCGTCGAAACTGTTTTTATCTACTAATTGCTAATTTATTTTGTCATTTTGCTCTTTTACCGATAAAGTTTTTCAAACATAAAACTCCGTTTTTTTCCTTGATTGTTTTCAGCAGTCGTTATTACTTTAAAACCATTGAAAGTTTAAAATACTGTAGGTTTTTCAGAAACTGAAAAGTTTCAAAAGTTGGTTTTTTTACTATAAAAATGGCTGACCCTGATGTAAATTCGGACTCTGAAGATTCAGCCGCGTCATTGACGACAAGGGGAGTATTCGAAAACGGATTTTGGTTCGATCGATAAGAAATGAGAAAAATAATATATAAATGATTCTAGGAAACTTGATTGTGATATACAAGGCGAATCGTATAAAGCAGAAATGACACTAGAAACAACAAGATTGAGGAAAGTCATTATAAAACTCAAAAACTTATCTAATCGTGAAGATGGAATAACACCAATAGAGCGGATAATCAAGCCAAACAGTCAAAATCGCTTGTTACTAACATATCAAGATGAAGTTGTTCTGAATGTTCACGAAATTGAAGTTCTACCGGATCAATTCGATAATCCAATAATGTTGGATCATGGTCCGAGTGATGATTATTATTGTTATCGTTTTGATGCTATTCCAAAGGTGTCTATTTTGAAAAGTGTGAGTTTTTGAAATTCATGAAAGTTATATGTATAATGATAATATGTTTCAGTTGAAAGTGTTCTTACCCAATAATCTGCAAATGTGCCTTCCTGCTTTGGACGAGGATGTGCGTCTTCGTAAAATCGTCTCTGCACATTTTGTCGATTATTTGGAATATTGCATCGGTCAAAAAAATCAACGTATGTTTAAAACCAATCAAAACACTGGAAGATGAAAAAACAGCTGACGTTTTAAAAGGAACATCGTTGAAATTAGTTTTTTCTTACTTTTTGAATCCTGTTAGTTTTACGTTTCAATGATTTCATAAAGCAGATTTCGTTTAGAGTTTTCAAATTGATTAGATTTTCAAAATCAAAAAGCCGTACCAAATGCTCAAAAGTTTAGAACACATTTTAAACAAGTGCAGCTGTTTCACCCGATTATTAGCGGTTTTGCCATTTCCCCAATAATAATACATTTTTCAGCCGATAATCTAGCGAATTCGTTGAAAATAGCTCGTCGATTCACACCACCACATTTCCAATTACATGATGGTCGTATAAATCGAGAAGATGATAGGCAGTTTCAATATGTTGCTATGAGCAGTGGAGTTCTTTATCCTTTGGATCGACCACTTGGGCCGACAGCTTCGATTATAATCGAAATTCCCGTCAATCAAACAGTTAAGAGCGATCGTAGAATTCCTTTTTCGAAGAGTTTAGAAGACTTTCCTAAGATGTATCCTGGTATTACTTGGTAAGATTTTTAAATATGGTACCTAACTAAAGGGAATATATGAAAAACGCTAATCGAATATGCTTATCCTAAGCTCTTTTTGTGTAGAACACAGACTTATTGTTTGATTCCTCCAAAAAGTCTCTGTTAAAGTAAATGACGCTCAAAAACCTTCAATTTTTTGCGAAAATCGTGATGAAGGCCTAAGTTTTGTGTTTTCAAGTATTTCGCTGACAAAAAAATCTTTACAAGTTTGGATTTCCACTCTAAAAGAACTATTGAATGGCGTTTTAAACAAGTGATTTCATGTTTGATTCTATATTAAGCGGGTGAAATATTCAAAAATCAAGACATTTTCAGTCGTGTATTCGTGTATAGCTCCATGATACAACAACATGAGTTTTTATCGATTGGTTTTGTGTTCAAACATGAAAATGAATCGATTAACTTCCGAATGCCAGTAACTGCAACAATAACATTAGAAAATGAGGATGCGACATACCCAATCAGAAGTACGTTTAGTAGATTGATAACGCGATCTACTCCAACAATGGGATGCCCGGTGTTGATGAATATGGCAACATATCGGTCATTTTTTGAACGAAGGCCGGGTCTGATCACATTTTCTATAACAAAAGAGGACGACGAAGCGAAGTTGACGGAGTATGGCGGAATCAATAGGGATCAGGTGATAATGGAAGGAGGCAGACGAAGATGGGGCGACTACGCCAGTTAAGTTTTCAATTTCATACCTTCTTCATATTATTTTTTTCAGGATTGTGGATAAAATTAATACACAAGTAAGGTTTGTCATTTGATGAAAATGCTACTTTTGAATTTTCCAGTTACTACAAAACGCATTCAATGCTGGAGCGAGTGCTCAAAATACAGAAATGTTCCCAAATCATGTAACAACGAGGAGAATATTTGATATATTGTATCATGGAACAACTGATTTGACAAGTGAGCCCTGAATTCATCGATAAACCTGAAAACGAATTTTCAGATGAGAATATTGTTGAAGTATATAGACGGGCAAAACTAACAGAATGTCATCGAGTTATGGAATATTGTAATCAAGCAATTCAAGCGAGTTATCCAGTGTCACAACAAATGGGAAATATTGGAGAATTGGATAGGCATCGTAATGACTTGAGTGATTGGCAAAGAGATATACATGATGAGATATATTTACAAGTAAGCATATCAATTCGTATATCAGTGTTTCTTATCACTATGTTACAGGATTATATCAATACAATGAACGATATTGAACACAAACCAATTGATGAATACTCTCCATGTGTTGTATACCGATTTCCAAATGGCGGATTCCATCACTGTCCATAACTTTAACTTTGTATAACATAACTCTATCATGTATAAAAATTTGTACAAATAAAATTGTTTATTTGATTCGAAGAATTAAACAAAAACAAACACAACATGTAATAAACTTGCAGTATAGAAAATAAAATACAACTTTTAGTGAGTGCAATAACAAATGTAGAGATTTTGAGTGGAGAAATATGCAAAATGGCTAAGAAAAGTTGATAATCGACAGATAATTTAAACTTATTTCAAACGTGATGTCCTTGCCATACAAATTCTAGATCTGATTGAGTCCAATCATAATACATATGATCAGCATATAGATCGACTGTTGCGTGTTGAACGGCCCATTCACATGCTCTAACGTGGTCCTATAATAATATTATGGAATGAATAAAGATGTTTAAAGAAAATAATCACCTTGATATAGTCCTGATTGTTAAACCCATCTAGAAGAGGATGCAATCGTTGAAATAAACCTCCTAAATTAGCACGATTTGCTACAATTCGGTATACGGTTGTAAACGCTCGACAACAATATTCCTTGGCTCTTTCACATCCAATCAACTGTGCCAGTTCTAATATCAATCGAAATTCAGCATCTGTAAATGTATCATTATTGATGTTGATAAGAATATCTGCTTACTATCCATTTGAATCGTTCCATGAATCAGTATATCCAACAGTTTTCTAGTTTCCGGTGAATTCAATCTATTCGCAGGCATTGCATCAGGGTTTGTGAAGAAACCTAACTCTTTCAGTTCCTGAAAACATATAATTGAACATCAACAATCAATTATCGATATCTTACCTTGAAGTCATCCTCGACATTCCTATCAAAAGCACTTTCATTCTGTTCATAACCAACTTCAACGATCAGTCTTACCTGATTATTGCTCGAATGGTCTGCCAGCTTCATTAAGTCATGGAGACTGAATAGATTCGGACATCCCATTGATCGATAATTTTTGCGGAGTTTCCGACTAATCGTTGGTTGTCTTTTGAGCTTTACTCCGTTAATTTCAACTGTTACTTTGACTGTCAATGGCATTTCAAACGGCTGTCTCTCACGGTAATCTTGAATCGTATGTTCGACCCACAATGCAAATGACACAAATCCTGATCCGATATCGTATAACGCTATATGACTGAAAACGAGGAAACCGTATTGAATATGTTTTTGTCACTTACGCTTTACGAACGAATTCAATGTCTCGAATTACGTGTTCAAATGGTTGCCGTATATCAAGAGGAATAGTGAAAGTATGGCGAGGAATTTTAACGAGTTTTGGATGCTGAGGAAATTTAGTATGAATTCTTCCGAAATCTCTCATCGCAAGATTCGGAAAGTAGTTGTAATCGTATTGACGCAATTCTCCTTCGTGCATTTCCGTCATGTCATCTGCATATCGACGATAAAGTTTCAAAACAACAAGAGCTTCGGGTACTGCAAATGTTTCAATTTTTTAATTGAACAAAAATTGAAACGTACATGGTAAGGCATTTGGCGAGAGGCAACCGATACACACATGGATGAGATTACAAAAATCATCAACACTTATTCCATGCAAATTGTTACGTATTGTGTCATGTGCACATAGGATTTGTAGTTTTTGCGGTAGAAACACGGTTAACTGTAATATAGAACAATCATGTATCAATAAAATAAATAGAACAGACGTACCCGTTTGTCAAAGGCAATACAGGCCGGTCCCAAATGGAATATTTTATGTCCATCTAGTTCGAAATGTTCGTCGTTGTTTATCTGTATCGCATCCGAAATTTCTTGCATAACCTGCACATCTACGTGATAATCCGCCTCATCAAACGCCGCTCGTGTTGTTTCTAAGAGTCGCATTCTCACAATATTCAAACTGTTTGGTTTGATAATTCGGACAATCCTACGGGCATCTTCATCATATCTTCTTCTTTTTATAACAATTTCAACTTCTCTCAGCTTCTCGGTTACCATGATTATTCCTGCATTCCATGCTTTGTCAACCAATTGATCAAGATATATAAATGTGCTGAAAGTATTACATGTGGAATATTGATAATAAAATTAAAGTCACAAATCTACTGCTTCTATCACCGCTTCTACCTCATTTGGATTTTCGTCGTCAAAATATGTACCTTGCACCTGCTCATTTGGGTTTGGGTTAGGATTATCTGCAATTTCCACCTCCCGTTCCACGTACGGAGGATATTCGTCGAAATGATGTGCATGTTGCACTTCCTCCTCATTCTCAAATCGTACATTGCCATTATAATAGGCATCCAAATCGTTTCGTTCGGCCATTTAAGGTCGGATTAATCTGAAAAAGAAACTGAATCATGAACTAATTGGCGAATTCGAATACGCAAGGTGAAAATTGCCTGTAAAGTTATTTATGAAACTATTAAGTTTTCCAAAATGGCAAGTGAAACTTGCATGTCAGCTTATAATTTTCATATGCTTCGGCAATTCTCTGTGAACAGATAATGTTACATTCCATTTTGCAAATGGTATATTTCGTCATTGTATTGATTTGTGTTTATCAAATAAATTGGTTTATTTAATTTGAAGGATTTTATATACATAATAAGCAGATAATTACAATTTTAAATACAATCACAACATGGAATAAATCCGCAAAATAGAAAATAAAATACAATTGTTAGTGAGTGATATGACAAATACAGAGATTTTGTAATATGCAAAATGGCTATGAAAAGTTGATAATCGACAGATAATTTGAATTTCTTTCAAATTTGAAGCCGATGCCCTTGCCATACAGAATCTAGATCTTGAGACCAATCATAATACATATGATCCCCATATATATCGACTGTTGCGTGTTGAACGGCCCATTCACATGCTCTAATGTGGTCCTAAAACAATATTGTGGAATGATAAAAGATGTTAGGAGACAATAATCACCTCGATATAGTCCTGATTGTTCAATTCATTTGGAAGATTATGAAATTCTTGAAATAAACCTCCTAAATTAGGGCGGTTTGCTATAATTCGGTGTTTGGTTGTAAACGCTCGACAACAATATTCCTTGGCTCTTTCACATCCAATCAACTGTGCCAGTTCTAATATCAATCGAAATTCATCCTCTGTAAATTTTATATCCTTATTTATATTGGTACGAATAACTACTGACCACTCATTTCAATCGTTCCATGAATCAGTATATCCAACAATTTTCTAGTTTCCGGTGAATTCAATCTATCCGCAGGCATTGCATCAGGGTTTGTGAAGAAACCTAACTCTGTCAGTTCCTGGAAGCATTTCATTGAACATCAACAATTATAGATATCATACCCTGAAGTCAGCCTCGACAGATCTATTAAAAGCACTTTTATTCGTCTCATAACGAATTTCAACAGTCAGTCTCACCAGATAATTGTTCGGATGGCCTGCCAGCTTCGCTAAGTCATGGAGACTAAATAGATTCGGACATCCCATTGATCGATAATTTTTACGGAGTTTCCGACTAATCGTTGGTTGTCTTTCGAGCCTTACTCCGTTATTTTCCGCTGTTACTCTGACTGTCAATGGATATTCGAACAGAGTATGCTCAGAGTATTTTTGAGTCGTATGTTTGATCCACAATGCAAATGACACAAATCCTGGTGGTTCGCTATGGTATAAAATCACATGGCTGAAAACAAAGAAATCGCATCAAATAAGTTTTTATCTCTTACGCGTCACGATTGAAATCAAAGCCGTTTTCTTCAACTATGTGATCAAATGGTTTCCGGATATCATAAGCAACATTGAACGTTCTTGGATGAATTATTCGGGGTGGTGGCTGAGGAAATCTAGTATGAATTTCTCCGAAACATCTCATGGCAAGATTCGGAAAGTAGTTGTAATCGTATAGACGCAATACTCCTTCGTGCACTTCCGTTTCATCATCTGCAAATCGACGCCATAGTTTCAAAACAACAAGAGCCTTCGGGTCTGGAAATTTCGCAATGTTATAATGAAACAATATTTCAAACACACATGGTAAGTCAGTTGGCGAGAGGCTACCGATACACACATGGATGAGATTACAAAAATCATCAACACTTATTCCATGCAAATTGTTACGTATTGTTTCATGTGCACATAGGATTTGTAGTTTTTGCGGTAGAAACACTGTCAGCTGTAAAATATAACTATTGTTTATCAATGAAATAAATAGAACAGACGTACCCGTTTGTCGAAGCCAATACAAGCCGGTCCCAAATGGAATATTTTATATCCATCTATTTCGAAGTGTGCGTCGTTGTTTATCTGTATCGCATCCGAAATCTCTTGCATAACCTGCACATCTACGTGATAATCCGCCTCATCAAACGCCGCTCGAGTTGTTTCTAAGAGTTGCATTCTCACAATATTTAAACTTTTCGGTTTGATTATCCGGGCAATTCTACGTGCATCTTCATCATATCTTCTACTTTTTATAACAATTTCAACTTGACACAGCTTATCGGTTACCATATATATCAATGCATTCGACTTTTTTATCATTTGATCAAGGTATATGAATGTCCTGCAAGTCTTTCATGTGGAATATAACAAAATTCATAAAGCTTACCAGTCTACTTCTCCTGGATTCACCGCTCTTGGTTCCTCCATTGGATTTTGCAACGCTGCAATCATATTTGGGTCTAACTCGTAGATATCTACTCCTTTCACTGTCAGCATGTGTTCATTTTGCATCGCGAACATCATATTTGGGTCGTTTTCATCGATGATAAATGCTTCTTCGTTTGGATTTAATTCTCCATTCTCTTGAGCTCCTATCTCGCCTTCCTCATTTAAATTTCCGTCGTCAAAATATGCACCTTGCACCTGCTCATTTGGGTTCGGGTTAGGATCATCTACAATCTCCACCTCCCGTTCCACGTACGGAGGATATTCGTTGAAATTATGTGCATGTTGCCCTTCCTCATCATTCTCAAATCGTTCGTCGCCAATATAATAGGCATTCAAATAGTTTCGTCCGTCCATTTAGACGAGAATGGATCGGGTTAATCTGAAAAAAGTATGAAATTATGAACTAAACTGGTGAATTCGAATTTGCAAAGCGGAAATAAACAATGAAAACAAATCTAGTGTTTGATGCTGATTGAAAGTGAAGAATATTGATAAGAAGAAATCTGATGGAGAATCGTGGTATGTAACCTTTGCGCATGCTAGGAAAAACTCTTTTTTTGTCGATTCTAGTCGCCTTGTGCTTACTCCTCCATTGGTGTAAGCCCATACTGCCCGATATTCAGTAATTCAAACGACGGACGGAAGATTATTTCGGAAAATTATAATTTTCTAATGTTGATAGGATGAATCTACCCCAAACTAGACACTATGCACATCGAAAAGTATAGTAATTAGTTTAATTTCAGCACACATGTTCAAAAGGTTTGTGAGCTGAAAAATGGCTGAATTTTCCGAAAAACTGATACAAAATTTGGATTATACGCAAGGAAAACTACAAGCGGAGATACATTTCAGATAATTTTACATTCCATATTTTTCAAATGGTTGATTTCGTCATTGCATTTATTTGATTTGAAGGATTTTATATACATAAAAAGCAGATAATTACAATTTTAAATACAATCACAACATGGAATAAATTTGCAGAATAGAAAATAAAATACAATTATTAGTGAGTGATATGACAAATATAGAGATTTTGGATGAAATAATATACAAAATGAATAAGAATAGTTGGTAATCGGCAGGAAATTCGAACTTCTTTTAAACGTGATGTCCTTGCCATGCAAAATCTAGATCTGGTTGAGTCCAATCATAATACATATGATCCGCATATAGATCGACTGTTGCGTGTTGAACGGCCAATTCACATGCTCTAACGTGGTCCTATAACAATATTATGGAATGCAAAAATGTGTTAAATGATAATAATCACCCTGATATAGTCCTGATTGTTGAGCTCATCTGGGAGATTATGCAATTGTTGAAATAAATCTCCTAAATCATCACGGTTTGCTACAATTCGGTTTGCGGTTGTAAACGCTCGACAACAATATTCCTTGGCTCTTTCACAACCAATCAACTGTGCCAGTTCTAATATCAATCGAAATTCAGCATCTGTAAATATTATATCCTTATTTATATTGTTTGGAATATCTGCTTACTATCCATTTGAATCGTTCCATGAATCAGTATATCCAACAATTTTCTAGTTTCCGGTGAATTCAATCTATTTTCAGGCATTGCATTAGGGTTAGTGAAGAAACCTAACTCTCTCATTTCCTGAAAACATTTCTTTGAACATCGACAGTTATCGATATCTTACCGTGAAGTCCTTCTCTACAGACCTGTTAAAAGCTCTTTCCTTATGTTCATAACGAATTTCAACAGTCAGTTCCACATGATTACGGTTCGCTAAGCCACTGAGACTAAACAAATTCGGGCATCCCATTGATCGATAATTGTTACGGAGTTTCCGACTTATTGTTGGTTGTTTTTTGAGCTTTACTCCGTTAATTTCAATTGTTACTTTGACTGTCAATGGCATTTCAAACGGCCTCTCAGTGTAATGCTCATCGACCCATAATGCAAATGACATAAATCCTGATCCGCCATGGTATAAAGCTATATGGCTGAAAGCAAAGAAATCGTATTGAATATGTTTTTGTCTCTTACGCGTTGTCTCGAATTACGTGTTGAAATGGTTGAAGGATATCACAAGTAAAATTGATAGTGTTTGGATTAATTCTTACGAGAAGTGGATTCTGAGGAAATGTAGTATGAATTCTTCCGAAATCTCTCATGGCAAGATTCGGAAAGTAGTTGTAATCGTATCGACGCAATTCTCCTTGGTGCATTTCCGTCATGTCATCTGCATATCGACGATAAAGCTTCAAAACAGCAAGAGCTTCGGGTACTGCAATTGTTTCAATTGTATAATTGAAAATAACAAATCAAACGCACATGGTAAGTCCTTTGGCGAAATGCGACCGATACACACAAAGATGAAATTACGAAAATCATCAACACTTATCCCTTGCAGATCGTGACGTATTGCGTCATTTGCACATAGGATTTGTAATTTTTGCGGTAGAAACACTGTTAACTGAAATATATAACTATTATTCATCGATAAATGTAATAAAATGGATGTACCCGTCTGTCGAAGCCAACACAAGCCGGTCCCAAATAGAATAACTTATTTGTATCTATTCTGACGCGGTTGTTCTCAAGAACTCCATCCGGAATTACATTAATAACTACAACTTTTACATTATACTCTGCCGCATCAAACTCTCGTCGAGTTGTTTCTAAGAGTCGCATTCTCACAATATTCAAACTATTTGGTTTGATTATCCGGACAATCCTACGGGCATCTTCATCATATCTTCTTCTTTTTACGACAATTTCAACTTGTCTCGGCTTGTTGGTTACCATTATTATCAACGCATTCGAGTTGTTTATCATTTGATCAAGGTATTTGAATGTTCTGAAAGTATAACACTTAGAATATAACAAAATTGATTGAAATTACAAGGTTACTCCTGGATACTCCTCTCTTGCCTCCATTGGATTTTGCAACGCTGCAATCATATTTGGGTCTAACTCGTAAATATCTACTCCTCGCAATCTTCGCAGCACGTGTGGATGTTGCATTGCGAATATCACATTTGGGTTGTTTTGATCGTTGATAAAAATCATGTCACCATGCGCTTCCTCCTCGTTTGGATTTAATTCTTCGTTCTCTTGAGCTTGTATCTCGCCTTCCTCATTTGGATTTCCGTCGTCAAAATGCCCACCTTGCACCTGCTCATTTGGGTTGGGGTTAGGATTATCTTCAAATTCCACCACCGCCACTGCCACGTTCGGGTCCGGATATTCGTCGAAATGATGTGCATGTTGCACCGCCTCCTCATCTACAATTCGCTCTTCCTCCTCCTCATCTACAATTCGCTCTTCCTCCTCCTCATCTACAATTCGCACTTCCTCCTCCTCATCTACAAGTAGCAGTTCCTCGTCCTCATCCTCAAACTGTATTTCGCCTCTAAGGGCTCTATGATAGACATTCAATAAGTCTTGTAAGTTTTCTATGTCTTCTGGGTCCATTTCTTAGGCGAAAATTGTTCGGGTTAATCTGAAAAAGGTATGAAATCATGAACAAAACTGGTGAATTCGAATATGCAAGACGAAAACAAACAATAAAAACGAATCGAGCGTTTGATGATGAAAGTGAGGAATATTGATTAGAAGAAAACATCTATTGAAAAATCGTGGCGTGGGCCTATGCCGATGGTAAAAAAGGGGTTTTCGTAGAATTTAGACTTTTTGCGCTTAAACCGCCATCGGCATCGGTCCATGATTAGCCGTTTTCAGTAATTTAGACGATGGATGGAAAAATAATTTGAAAAAGTGGGATTTCCAAGAGAAATCTAATCCGAGAAACATACGTTTTAGAAGTTAGTGACATTCACATCGAAAGTTTTCATCATTCTCAAGTCGCAATTCCTTGACAAACATTTGAATCGAGCCATTTTAGAAAAAAACAATCTGATTCAACGGGAAAAATATTGTTTGTAAACTTTTAAGAGAGTTTGATAGGCAATTGTGAGTAAAAGTTACTTGCACCGGAGTGAAATATGTAAAATGGCTATGTAAAGATTTCAGAAAACAATCAAAGGAAAAAATAGCAAGTGAAATGCAGGCAAACTATAAGTAAGATTAAAAATTGAAGAAGCTAAGAAATCATGTAATTTGAGTTAGAAATTATGGATCATTGTTCGTAAGTAGAAGTGATATGGAAGAAATGTCCTTATAAAATGCAAAAAAACACACACAAAAATTCCCAATTTTTTCAAAATTCAAATTCGCGCTCGGTTGTAAATAGAGCGCACTTGCACTACTCACTATTGGCGCTTTTTCAAAAAAATTGAACGATGACCAAAACAACTCATAAACTATTCTAAGTTTCATGACAAAAACACTTCAAAATCACCTGCAAAATTATAAAACGATTCAGTTTTCCAAAATGGCAAGTGAAAGAAGCGATGTATTCTACTACACATTCCAAATATTATCAGGATTGTCATTCCTTTATCTTTTGTACAAATATCTTCGAAATAACTCGAAAATATTCCGAAAAATCACTATATCTTTCCCATTTTTATTCTTATTCCAGTTGAATGGCATTTTACTGTTATTATATGTCTCGGCAATGACTTGTGAACTAAAAAAACAAGAAGTCGAACTCGAATATTTTAAAAAATTGCTAGGCTTGTACAGTTTTGTGGCCGGAATCGTTTTCATGGCTCTCAACCCTATATCCTCTCCGTTCATAACATTTTTCGTATTCGCAACAATATTTATCGAGTACGAGCATCAAAAGAACATCTTGATTGACATACATGCGTACGTTCTGCTCGCCGAGCACACAATAGGTTTAACTTCAGCAATAAATTCCTCTGGTATGGTGCGATTTGGTTCGTTTGCTATTGTTCGCCTTACAATCCACTTGGTACATCCCTGAAGTATTCCGCAATAACTTTTTTTCAGATTATTTCATCAATTATGTTGAGATTGCTAATCCACCACTTTTCTTATCAATAAATCCGATTGATTTGCTGTTAACCTATCTGGCTGGAATCGCAATTTGTTGGAAACTGTTCCTTTTAACAAAAGAGAAATTGGAAGATATTGTCGATTGTTTTCTCTTATTTTTTCGCATGTTTTTTGTGTTCACTAAATTGGTAAGTGAGGCCAAATTTTGGAGCAGCATAACTTGGCTCATTGTTGGAGTTTTTTAGAGCACCACACGTTGTTCGACGCAGAATTTCTCGCTCTTTTGAATGAAATAAGCCTCGGCTCAAAAACATAAAAATGAGCCGAGCTATCAATCAGCAAGTGTGCCCCATAGCAATTATTCGAAAAGCTTGGCCATTTCTGGCAGAAAAGTCAGGCTGTGGCAGAAATTTCTGTCGAAAATCACAATTCCGATCAGCAACTATAACAGGAATGACCTAACTTTTCCAACTATTGCGATGGAGCGCACTTGCAAAAATTTTTGATTGACAAACTTTGGAGCAACATGTAACTTGGCTCATTTTTCAAATTTTTTGGTGCAACTGAGGTTGTACGACGCAGAATTTCGTGATCTTTTGAATGAAATCAGTCTCGATACGAAAAAATGAAAATGAGCCCAGCTACAGCCACAAAGTACATTTAATACCCAGTAAAACATTCCAGTTCCAAACCTCAATATTCATTCTACTCCTCACATCTCAACAGTATATAATAATAACGGATCTACCAGAGATTATGTTAAGTTTGATCGATAATTATTTATTCGACAACTTTTGTCTCCCCATTATCACCATAATTTCATATTTCCTAGTTAATTTGAAATGTATACAACGAATATTTCTAATCCAATTTGATATATAAATATTACACCTGTCTCTAAACCTAAACCTATAAGAACCTAAATCCACCTTTCTTTTCTCCACAATATGAATTCAACTGCTGGAATATTCTTGTATATTTTCCCCAAATCTGCATATTTCTACAGTATCCTTATCATTTTATCAGTCTTATCATATCTTTTCCTTTTCATCAACAGTGTGGTAATCTCCTAAACCTAATCCTAAGCCTATCCTTCCTCTTTCCCAGCGAACAGTCCATTATCAACAACTCCTCAATGGCACCACATTCCTATCCAAATTGATGGCATATCAGTTTTGTATATCAATATCAATCATCTTATCAGTACTGTACATTGGTGCAAATATATCTACCATATTCATCCACCAAGCTATTGATCTGCCATTGATATTTGTGATCTACCAATTTATATGCCTTGCCATGGAATATGGCAACAATTTGGTGGTTTTCTCATGTTTTGTCGACACTTTTTTCGATGATATCAAAATTTTACAGTCGTTCAAGTACCAAAAATTTCAAAATTTTTTTTTAGAAAAGTTGATTTTCAGCCTTAAAAACTGCTGGAAAACATGCGTTTTTGTGTCGTTTTTCTTCCTCTCTGTCAATCCATGGAGCAAGTTTTCTCCCATTTTTTCTGTAATTTTCAGCATATTTTCAGACAATGTCACATTCTATTTGGCTATATACAGTGCTGAAAACCTTGTTGTAAGCCTATATACCGTGTTTCCTCAAATAGAGCGGCACTGCAAACGCTGCTGTATAATGCTCATATCTCGGAATCTAGAAGCGTTATCAAAAAGTGGTCAACTGCAAATTTGTAGATCAAAATTTCAGCTACAAGTTTGCTGTTGACAACTTTTTGATAACTGTACTAGATTCTGAGATATGATCATTCTCCGACAGACTTTGCAGTGTCGCTCTATTCGAGGAAATACGGTAGGTCATTTTTTGCCAAAACAGTGGAATTTCAGATGATAAACCCAATTCTGATAGGTTTAACAATCGTCACATTGGCCTATAATCTGAGAAAACTTCAAAAAACGGAAGAATTTTCGACAAATACTGCTGAAATGTTCAAAATATTGGTGATTTCTACGATTTGCAGTTTTAAAATAGTAAGTTTTTCTACAGTATCCTTATCATTTTATCAATAGTGCTAAACCTAAACCTAAGTCCCACCTGCCAGTCCAAAAACTACAATATTTTTTTCAGCTGTTCCTCCTGATCGACATATGCGTTCTGATATATTTTGGATTTGAAGTAGTTCATCCGATTGTCTTATCAATGTTATCAATCACTGGAACAATTGATTCAATGATAATTTCGATAATTGCATTTGTTGTTTCACAAATATTGCATTTTCGAATCATTTCATGAACTGATAAAGTAATTACTGTTGATATGTCAAAATAGGCGACGAATGACATGAGTTCGATGACTATATACAACTGCATTAGTTGATTTTATAACTGGATATATGGATTAGAGACACGAAAGCTAGATACACAAGAAAGTCTAACCAAGTTCTTTGATTGAAAATACACATACATATACAAAAAAAAACTTTGAGTCACTTTCACATTTCTGGAAACTATTCGTTCCATGCACTGAAAGCGGCCGCAGCGACAAGAGGGTATCTTCTCGAGAATATCAGCAAGTAGTGAATCTTGTTACATCAAAAATCCAGAGTGAGATTTCGCCTAGTGGATTAATTAGTCATTAGTTGATTTCAGTTGTGGTCAAGCATATCTATTTCTGACAAAAAATCATTGGTGGAGATGTAGAAAGATTGATGAAACCGACTGGTATGTACTCGATTCGGATACACGGGTCAAATTACCGGTTCCACTCACTAGTGAGCAATTTGTTTAATTGTTCAACCTGATGGTATCCGTACCAACGTATTAGTTTCATACAGTTTCACCAAATGGAGAAATTCCATGTAGCTTAAAAATGACGATAGAATTCATGATGAAAGAAATGGAGGTAATACTTCGAGGGCAAAATATTTCATCGATATGCAGTACATTATCAAAAACAGTTGCAATAATTCAAAGAAGTCAACAAAAAGTTACAAGAAATAAATGTTTACATACACGAACTGTCAAACTCTACCGCTGACTTGTACCGTAACGGTCTGCAATTTTTCTCAATTTTTTGTTTGACTTGGAAAGAACGCGGTATACCAAACATCCACTTCTAATATGAACCAGCTATCGTTTTTTAAGACAGTATACCAATTGCAGTTGTAATTATACTACATTGTTTTGTAACTGTACATTAAAACATTTCATATGAAACCGATAAAAATGATAACAAAATATCAAAACATAAACCTAACTCCTCATAGTTTGAATTTCATCAGCTTTTAAAACAGCTGCAATATCCAATCTTGCAAACAAAAGTCATTTCCATGCCGCTCAAGAAAAATGTACAATTTCTTCCTTTTTCTTTTCATTTTATCATAATTATCCTATTTCTCACTCATTTGCTAATTTCCAAATGTTATGAGGTAGGTAAAAAATATAACGTTTTTCCGAGTTCAACCAAAAAATTCAGAAAATGACCGACAAAACAACAAAACTAAGCCGGAATATTCAAAAACTTCCCAATTTTCTGATCATCTTCCCATTTCTCAATATCACTATTATGTTATTAACAATGTTATCAATGAAAATACCAATATCTGTTGTTATTGGCGCTTTTTTATATACCATAACTATTGAAATATTCGGATTTATGACACATTTAGTTGTGAATATGACTGATATTTTGCTGTTATTTGAAGTTATTGGAATGTGGAAAAATAATGAAATAATGGCATTATGGGGAGTTCAATGCAATAGGTATTTTATTTTTTATTCACGATGGACACATTGGTCTCTGGTTCATATTTTAGGCTTAGGTTTAGATTTATAAACTTTCTCCGTTTCACAAGTAGGTCGCCTATAAGTACTGTAGTACTTTTTCATTACCAATATGACATTTTTGTGCAAACACTAGAAAACTTGAATCATCAACTTTGTAATAATTTACGGCCCGTTGTTGACATGTTCCTTTGGTACAGTATCCCTAATTTGATGCTG
This sequence comes from Caenorhabditis uteleia, assembly GCA_963573275.1. Classification (NCBI taxonomy): domain Eukaryota; kingdom Metazoa; phylum Nematoda; class Chromadorea; order Rhabditida; family Rhabditidae; genus Caenorhabditis; species Caenorhabditis uteleia. Next base: position 6,618,279 of record OY752137.1, read on the forward strand.
GTATTGTTGGAACTGTATTAAAGGAGCATACTAGAAGAGTTTAGCTCCAAAAACGGGTTTTTGGGGATTTTTGTGTGAGGACGACCTTCAGGGAAAGAAAAGATACATTCTTGGTACACACGATCCTTCAATACAGTATACCTATTTTGACGCTGATCTGGGAAACACTGTATTCAAGGAACACGAACCCGATGTGCCGATCGAAACTCAGATAGTGCTTCTATTTTTTAGCAAGTTTTGAAACAGTGTTCTTCTTTACGAGGCCTCTATGAAATTTGCAAATGAATTATTACAGACAAAACTTCGAACTCGTCATCTCCCTATCTTACTCATTATTCTTCACCTCAATAAATCCATTTAGTAGGTTTTTATCCCAGAGAAAATCGAGTTTATCAAAAATTTTCAGACGTCATCACTATATATCTTTATAATCAAAACAGTGATATTTTGATAGTGAATTTCCCGGAAAATCATATATTTCAGTTGAATCTATTTTCAGGAATCGAATATTTTTGGCACAGTCGCTATACTTATTTCTAGTTTCATATATCATTTATTTATACATCGACATTCTATGAATATACTTAAAATACTGCCATTATCAGTGTTAATTCTTTCAAAATTGGTATAAAATTTTCTGGTAATTCTCCCTGGAAATTGATGGTTTTTAGGCATTTCTCTTCACCAAGACACTTTTCCTACTGACCACCCGATTTGTGCACTTAATTCCACCATTTCCATCCCCAATTTCAGCGGTTGGACTGTTGGAAGTTATTTTCACACCATCGGGTTATATATATTTGTGTTATTTTCTGCAGTTTTGGATTACATGGAAAAGGAAACGAACGAATGTCGTAACCGTTTGAAAGTTAATAAAAGAATTACCACTTTGAAAAACTTGTCCGTTTCAACATTCATTCAAATGTTAGTCGAGTGATATTTACATTGATCTGGGGATAGTACCGATCAGTTATCAAGCTATCAAATTCGGAGATGAAATCTAAACGATGGGTCTCGACAAAAATTGCCGACAATACTCTTTCTCGGTAAGAGATCAACTGTTACAAGTAAATGGTTTAAGAAACTGAGATTGAGACTATATATTTATGCCATGATACTTGATGTAATTAATTTTTTTAAAAACATTTCTAATGAAATATTTCACAAAGCATGGAGCTCTTTCTGTGCACAACAAAACCTGACTGTTTCAATTTTTATCCAAAATTTTGAAAAGTGATATTCCTTTAATTGTCCAAAGTTTGACATGGTATTTGATATATCTCTTGTTAGTAAATAAATAAATGTTTTCACAAACCAAAGAGGTCTGTTCTTTCTTGAGCCAAGCGTATGCTCCTCTTTTGAACTATGTAGTGTCTTATATTTTTTCCTTTTGAACCATTTTTCTTAAATTTCACAGTTTCTGAACCTACTCTTCAGACCTACTATGTATTACAAATCAGTTATTTGCATATAGAGTTCAAATCTTCCTCTATCCAAATCCCACCAATTAAACCATCTCGAAAAACCTCGGCTCACCGATCCAGGATTAAATTCAAAAAGCAGCGCAACAGAGGGTTGAGGAGGCCTATTAACGTGCACATCTAGTGTGTTTATATATTCACCGTCAAACAACAAATAAGCAACAGGCAGTGGACACCGGCTAGCACGGAAAGACGGACCGAGAAGGGAGGGGGCCATTGAACAACAACACAAAAACAATATGCAACAGGAGGAAAGGAGGAGGAGGAGAGGATTAGCTCCTTCTAATTGTCCCTCTTCCCTTTTTTGCTCTTGAAACCTTTTTTGTCAAATTTTCCCAAGGCACTGATTTGCACCAAAGTTGCCATGTTTATGTATCTATTGCCTAACCGTATATTTTTCCCATACCTCACCCCTTTTACCGTTCCCATGTCCTGACATGATGTTTATCTAATCATCAATCAGCCTGATATACATCTATAAACGATTTACTTTTTCAAATCAACACCAATTAGTATATCGAAGGGAAACAGTCATTAGTCATAATACAAACAGATGGTTGCGTCTCATTTCATAAATGTGTGTAAGAAGAGGTAAACAAAATGAGGCGGTGTGTTAATTAGAAGGCTTTTAGATGAGGAGGAGATTGGAATTTGGAATTCAAAAGCTAGAACTAAGAGGAATGTTTACTTTTGATAGTTTTACATATTCCCAAAAGCTCAAGCAGAACGAATTGATGTCTAGTTCAATAGTGCCGTCGGATCTTCCACTCGAGACTCAACGGAATATTTTACTATACAGGTCCTATAAAATAGGAGTGATAATACATTGACTCGAATTTCCCGTTTTCTTATTTCATAACGAAGCAGGAAAATTGACTTTATCGTTGTATGTTATCAAAAAGCATTATTTGCAGTTTCACGGAAACTGAAAACTTTTGATAAATTAAATTATTGTTAATTTCATCTGTCCGTAGGGCGAAAAACATTCAAAAACCATATAAAATTTTGAAATGTTCTGCAAAATGTCTTCAATAAAAATTTCAAAGTCTACCAAAGCCAATATTCTCATTTTTCCCACATTTTTTTCCAAAAAAAAAAAAGCTTTTTTCTAGTTTTACACTTTTATGAGAAAGTTGAGAAACGCAATTTTGAACAAGTAGCAATGATAGTAAAATCAAGAAGGAGTACTCATACAATTATTGAAACAGAAAATCTATACTACCGACTTCCGATCAACTTTCCCAAAAAAACATTGCTCGAGAGACAACCATCAGGCATCTGTGACCTTGCGCAATTTCCTGTCTATCACTGTCCGTTCCTTTTATCTTTATTTTCCCACACTATTGTTGATTAGATAACTCTAATCAAGCGCCCAGTATCATAGTTTACCTCACTATCTGACCTATAAACCTATGTATATCTAGGGAACGAGCCAACTTATCAAAACAGTTAACATACTGTCTTTTGATGACCTTGTGAGTATACCACCGATGCTTTTTATGATCATATATCTGATTGATACATACAAATAGCACTACAAAGTTACAAAGTACACGAGGACATGTCTTGGTTTGTAGTGCCGATACAGTTAGAGTTGAAATATGAAATTTTTGTCGAACTTTAATATTATATCAGGATCTACAGCTCCAAAATTATCAACATTCCATCGTTTTATTCGAAAAAGTTCTATTTGAAAATTTTTTGAAACAGTTTTATTCCTACTAAAACAACAATCATGTGTTTTGCGCAATATAGAGAATCGGCATTCAACTCAGAAGTATATAGCCCCAAAATTAACAAATTAACAATGTTAATGGAGGAACAATTTCTTCAATTATTCTTGTAACATCAATATTCATCATGTTCTTGGCGATCCATCTTCCCCATCACCACCATAACATCTCCTTATCTCCTCCGTCCATCGATCACTTTCCCCTTGACCAGATTTCTTCTGACCAAGTTTAAAGACCTACAGAACGGTTCCTTGATTCTCAATACACCGAGTTGTCTCTTCTATCTCAGAAAGAGCCCCCAAATCAATAAACATAGTGCTAGTGTCACAAAAAACCGTCAAAGTTGCGTAATATCCTCCTCTTCCCTTTGCCATTCCCCTTTCCTCCAACAATACTCGATTAGATATGGCACCCAACCAACTGACGTGTTCTTATGCAATCGATCGCCTCTTTCATTTATTACGTTTTTCCTTTTTTTTCTTCCATCTGGAACATTATTCCATTGTTTGCCTTCTTATCATTATTTTACTACTATTTGTTACTTCTGACTGTTACTGATAAGAGACACAATTGAATTAGTTTTGATAAAAGAAAGCAGTTATTTTGTTGTATAGTTCCGAGTTGTGTGTGGTTTTTGAGACTTTATATTTTTTTTGAATGTTTCAAAAATTTTATAGCTGATTTTGTCGAACATAAAAATTCGATTTTGTGATATAGTAGTTACTGCTAAAATATTGCAGCTCTAACTAGAAATTTTTTGAAAATATCTTGACCCGAAAAATTCTAGAAAAGTGGACAAACACCAACCTGTTACCTACAGTACCCTGATATTTTAAAGGAGCACCCTTTTTTTTCAAAAAAAAACTCTCTGCGTCTCTCCTTTCCTACACTATTTTTTCACTATTTCAAAAAGTTATTAATAGAATTTTAGTGATAAATCGGTTGATTCGTCGAACTCAGTTTTTTCTGAAAATTTTCAACAAGTCATGAAAAACTTTTTGACGCAAATGGTCTAGAAAAGTGTGCAAACACCAGCAGGTTACATTACATACTACCTACAGTATAACCTGCTATTTTAAAGGGGCATCACTTATTCATGGACTTGAAACTTTGAAAATGTCATTCTGCGTCTCTCGTCTTCTACATTATTTTTTCTCGTTTCGGTCCAACTTTTCAAAACTTTTCGAATAGTGTGCAAACACCAACATACTATGTTGCATACAAAACACTAACCTACAGTACCCTATTACATTAAAGGAGCACAACCATTTTCAAAATTTCCTTTCTCTCCATCTCCCTTCTCGTTCCAGTCAACTATTTATTTACATTGTAAACTTTTTCAAAAAGAGTCAAATATTTGGCACACACCACTATCATCACACCCCTCCTCCTTATCACACCAATCACACACCAAACCACCCAAACAATATACAAACTTGGCCATCAACATTTTCAAATATACCTTTATTGATAACAATTCAAACCTATTCCATTGTTCTCCTACCGTACACCATTCATAGAATTGATCCTTCTCATTGTTCCAGTTCAAGGTTTCTCGGGGTTTTCACACCTTATTCAATTTTCAAATCCTGCACCAATACTACTTTTTTCTGGAGAAGGAGGCGGAGGATGGAGATGGAGGAGGAGAAGAAGGAGGAGAGAATAAATAAATGTGTGTGTCACACAAGTAATACTCTTGTTCTTCTCCGACCTAGTCATATATATTCCTGACCTGCATTCGTTTCTCTCCATTTTCCCTCTATTGTTGGTTTTTGAATCCTCTCATAATCGTACTGTGCTCCGAGGGTGATAAGGAGTTATCATATCTTTTGATAACTCTTTATTCACATATTTTGATGCACGATCAAAGATCTCCACATTTTTCTCATTTTTCGATCAGCTTCAAAACAGTGAAAAAATTGAAATATCCTTCTGAAAGTGATATCCAGCCTACAGTATGCCACACTTTTCTTGTCGAGATATTTTCTTGAAAACCGAGGGTTGTTTCGCTTTGTCATAGATTTTCTGTAGGATCAACAAAATTGATAAGTGCGGCATACTGTAGGCTGGAGAGTCTTGATCTACCGGAAACCATGAATATCTACAGTATACCGTACTTTCGTGGTGGAATATTTGTAAAGTGTTTCTGTTTCCAAGTCATGATTAGTTCACTATTTTACTTATTTTTCAATTCTTGATTGTTAGATATGTTCTACAGTAACAGTATGCCCACTGGTATACTGTAGATTTTGAGTATCATTAATGTATCTAGACCCAATGGTATGTCTACAGTAATCCATGCTCTTCTGCAATTTTAATGGTGAAATCGTTTTACAGTACTCTGGTATACTGTAGGAAGTAAGTTGAATCTACAGTATACCATTACTACCGTAGTCTAGCTCGAACTTTTTGAAGTATTGTATTCTGGGTATGCTACAGTAGTCAAAACTCTAAATTAATGTTTCCGAGAAATCATCTCAATTCTACCGTACCTCTTCCTAGAAACTACAGTATCCCTCTCAGACCTAATCACTGCTAACATCAAATAACCCCAAAAAATCGAAAAACTTTCCCATGACACCCTCCACCAATAAATTCAAAACCCATCCGTTTGCACCAATGTTTATACAACATGTCTCACCCATCTACTATCTCTCTCTCTTCGCCTTTTTCAAATAGTTTATTATACCGCAAAGAGCCAATAATTATCACCACTTGTGCTCTCCTTCTTCCTTCCTTCCTCCACCATCCAAAAAATATTCAAATACTTCTTTCTTCCCATTTCATTGTGGGTCACTCATTTGATTCATTAGATCCATATGGCCAACAAATATTCACCTGACCTCCTTTCACTTCCTTCTCCCTTTGGCACCTACCTTTTAATTTTCAAAAACTTCTACCGGTTTGGTGTGATGACACCCTGGGCGCCGCCATTGTTGGGTGAAAGAACACCACAGCCAAATTGAAGGGTGGGAGACAGGTGGGGGGGGGGGGGGGCATGAAAGTAAAGTGTAGTAATTTCGAATTTCACTTTTCATCTGATGCCCAGGTGTTGCTTGGGCAGCACCAGGTGTTTGATGGGTCTCGACACGACAAAGTGCATAGTTTTTGAAGGTTTCTTTGGCTTGAAAGAATGTGGTGTAAATACGCTTTAGTGAACTTTTCCAAATTATTTGACTTTTCTGGAAATCGATAGCTCGGTAGAGCAGATTTGCATTATTTTATACCGCTTCAGACGTATGCTATTATTTCCACTGTTGATGAATCTTTAATATATTGGACAACTATCTGTTTTTCATCCGATTCCAGGAAAATCGAATGTCTGAAAATAATCGTGAAAGTGTTTTCAGACAATTACCGTAGAGCATATTTGCATCATAGTTCTCCAAAAAATTTGATAATTTCAAGAATTTTATTACAGTTTCAAGATCAGTTTTTAAAGGTTGATCTGAGAAAAGTATCAGTTTTCTTCAATCATCGAGGTTGTGCTTCTAGTTTTTTTCCGGTAATGGTTGGATCCGTTATGTGACATAACTTTGTATACTGTCTGGAGATCCAGTTTCCTACAGTTTCAGCAATACAATTCTTAAAGTTTTGAAACATATTCTGTTGTTGGTTCCAGTGAAATTCTCGGCTTTGCTTTTCTTCTAGACAAAATTTTAATTCCTATAGAACAGCTTCCCATCATTAGCTAGACGAAATCTGTAATTTCCAGATTTTTACAGTATCAGATATAGGATTTTCTGAAGATTTCTGTAAGTTCTTTGGTGCACCATTCTTCAACTTAACTTTTGAAATAGGCTGAAATTACAGTTTTAGAAACATAACTTTAACTTTCCCAATGTTTTGAGGAATAGTGGTTGGTCTTCTGCCAAAATTTTGTCATATTTGCACCAAAAACACTTTTTCCGTGAAAAAATAGGCTTCAGACTTTCGAGCTCTTTACAACTTTTGAAATGTTTCATTACAAAAAAGCGAGTAAGAATTCAAATTGTTCTATTTCTTCTTCTTCTTCCTTTTTTTGTTGTATTGCGCCATGTATTTGACGAACAAACAAATGGTATAATACACCAAAAAGAAGAAGAGGAAGGAAGGAGTGATGAATAATAATAATAAATGCGGGTACCATCCCTTCACCCTTCTATTCATTCGAATTCAAAAAAAAAACTTGCACCAATGGTGTAGTTTCACACCAAACCGGATTATTGGTGTACGTCGAAAGTTACGCAATGTGAAAGGCGAACACTTTCCTTTATGCAAATCGCACCACTTTCATAGGTCATTAATTTTCATTTGTGACGAGGGAAGAGTTTCGATTTTCATTTGTGTTTTGGGCACGTGAAGCTGATGGCCTAGAATTTCCGTTTTTTGGGGTTTTGGGCCATGGCCTAGAATCCGAGGAGTGTTGTTTCTAGGCTAGAAAACGCTGCTGGGCTAGCTCCCACAGTTATAATGAATAATTCTAGGCCATGCAGCATTTGGCCTAGAAACCTCATCATGATTTTCTAGGCCATTTCTGGAAAACGGTCGAGAATCTATATATCGGTTTTCTAGGCCATATACTGAATTATTAAGACCTCTTTTTCTTGTGACAATTAGAGATTGATCTGGTATTTGGTTTTCTCGGCCATCATCAAAGTGGCCTAGGAATCTCTTCTGATATTCTAGGCCATCAAAGTTTTCCATTTTCAGTCCCCACCTTCTTATTCTAGACAACTATCCCTCTATAAAAGGTCACCCAACTCTTTCAACCTCCTTCTATTTACCCGGTCTTTTGTGCTCTATTATCTATTGAAAATTCAAACTTCTTCTCCAATTCATGCACCATTTTAAACCTAAACCTAACCAATTGAAAAATGAACAGTGTGAAAAGAGGTATAGTCATAATTCATTTGAGTGTCCATCCCTCCCATCTCCATCCCTACTTTCTCTTCCTATCCTCTCACTTTCCATTTCTGCCCATTTGTCACTTTTTTGAAATAGCCCCAATTGATTAGCCATCCTCGTTTTCCTTTTTTTTTCAAAGTGGTGTGTCGGCTTTTCGTGGTGGGACCCAAAGACATGCGCCTTTAAATATTTTGCCCAGAAAATTCAAAACATACTAATCATTCGTTTATTGAACTACCTTTTGAAATTTTCAAGTAACTGTACTTTTCGTTGTGAGACCCGATAAATTTTATTATCGTATAGAATACGGTATGTGCCTTTAAACTACAGTATACTGTACCCCACCAGTTTCAAAAACAAAACAACTTTACACCCTCCACACCATCATTGTCAAATAATCAGTGTCCGTGTCGGTACCACCCGTTCTTCTTATCATTCATTCACCCTTCACCCTTCACCCATCCATCACACCATTTTTGAAAGTGCAAGACACATATAGTACATATATTTCAAAAAAGTGAAGGTCAAATAGACGAACAAGTAATAAGCCGGCATTGAAGACACAATTGACATTGTATAATTTGATGGCCTTTTCGTTCTTTTTTAAGCTAACATTGCATCAATTATTATTTGAATATTGGTTAGGTTTAGGTTTAGTGCAGGCATTTTTTTAATGAACTTGGGTGCCTCAAGTATAGTGTAGTTAAGGCACCCATTAACTCATCAAAAGGAATTTTTAGGTTTAGGAATTCGAGTTTGTTTGTCAACCATTCCCACATAGAATAAACTGGGTGACTGATGTAAACCGTAGTAGAGGCACTCATAGGACAGATTGTTAAAGCTCTCATAATTCTTGGAAATTGTTTGCAGTAGGGCGTGTTTGCAGACTACAGAAGTTTTCATGGTGATTCGTAGATTCATAGAGCCACAATGCAAGTGCGCTCTAGTGAACCGAGCTCAAAATTTTTTTACAGACTTTGAATTTTTGAATAGTTCAGTAGAGCGCGTTTCCAGCATCTTGAAGCATAGTGCAAATACGCTCCGTTGTACACTTCTCTAGAATCAAAAGTTCGATGGAGCGCACATGCTTCACTTCGACAACCAACTTCCAAAGAAAAAATTCAAAAAACCGCGTAATAGGATTAAGTATTTGCATCTAATATAGGTCATTTAGTCAATCCTTCCTCTTCCATCCATCGAGTAATTATCCATTTTGAAACCGTTAACTAGGTACAAACCGTGACACCAAGGACACAGCCAACTCAATATGGCACAGTTTGCATCACTGACTGCACTTTTTCGAAATTGAATCGTTGAATAAATTATCGAGAGCCTTGTAGTACCGTTCCATCCATTCCATCCGCCTACCTAAACCTAGGCTGTCATTTTTTGCATCGAGCTAGATTAGGAAACTGCCAAGACTTTTGATTAATTTGTGTCCTTCAATTCTTGCATTGTTTTTTCTCGACCTTCTTGCCATCAAGTTTTGGACTAGAAGTGATTTTTTTGATATTCCAAATAATTCTGTTTCTGAATATGTTGAACCTAAGTCAATGAAAGTGTGATATACTGCCGTTGCGAATTGAGAGACCATTTTCGTATACTCGAAAAAAAATTCACACTATATTTGAAACGAGTGGTCTCGGAACGGAAAACATGATTGAGACTACTGTACCGTAAACGGACATATTGATAGACTCTTCCATTCGAGACCCATTCTGTCGATTTACGCTCTGACTGAGATAATGTATGGGAATTGGGAGAGTTTTATATCAATTTCAAGGAAGATATCAAATTTTGAACGAAAATTTGCTGATATTTCCGAATTTGCCGTTTCTCAATGTGTTTATACGAAACAAACCAAAAACTATTTTTTCTGTTCCTTCAAATCCGTATATTTGAAGCTGTGCTTTTCTGCTCAATATCTCAGCGTCGCTGCAAGATGTAAGCCCATTTCCTGTCGATATTAAAGTAACTTTGTTGTCCTACTGTAGTTTTGATCTACCATCTCCATCTGTTGGTACTATTTCCTACAACAGGCAGATGGGACTAATACTAATTATATCGCTTCCTTTTCAGAAAATATCTGAAAAACCTGAAACCGAAAAACACTCCGCTCCGTTTCTCTAAAAATATCCTTCCACGAAAACCAGTTCTGCTAAACCTAAACCTATGGTGCATCCGCCCATTTTTTCGCGCAGCTCTTCTTTTCCCACCCTCACCATTCACCATCACCCTACTCTATAACTATTGTAACAATCATATAATCTTCTTGCCATTCCCCTTAGTCAGTTGCTCTTGATTTACAATTCCTATTCAAATACCTTCCATATCTCTGCGTCTCTCCCTCCTACAAACTATCTCACAATCCCAAAACAAGTTCCATTGTTTCAACAAACGAGTTTTGCCAGTGGAACAAAATCCATGAAAACGAAGAAGGAGGGTGTCCTTCAAAACCATTTTCCGCCAAAAAAAAACCAAGGTGAACAGCCAAAAAGTAATCATAGATTTGAATGAGATGGGTGGGTGTGATGGTGGCAGAGGAGGGTGGAGGAATGGTGTAAGACAATGACAGCCGCGCCGTCGTTTACTTTTTGGTTTGATGAGAAAAAGTGTGTAATCCCCCATCCCACCCAACAACATATCCACACCATTGTAAACATTTATTTGAAAATGCTCCATTTCTCAAGTTACTTTTGTTTATTAAAAAAAGGCAAATCGGAAGTCACTTTGATATTCTTATATGTTTAGAAAATCGAGCTATTTTGAATATTATCAAAGCCATATATTTCTTAGGTCTAGAAAAAAACACAGTTGAAACAGTATATGATATATGCAACGTTCCATTCCAAAAACATATTGTCTTACAGCTTTGGAACATTATGAAAAATATCAACTTTGCAATCACTCTAATATTCTTATAGGTTTGATTGTTTCGAAACCACAGTCTATCAAAAGTCGTTTAACAAATAAAACACTTGAATTAGTATATTATCATTACAACAAATCTCGTGTTCTAAATATACTTCAAATAGTCTGATTCAATATTGAGCACTTTATTCAATACTCAATTATTCTAAGAAGTTTCCCAGCGCGTCTGCTACCATCTTTCCCAAAGTACCGCCACATTGTTCCTAGCTGCTTGAAACACAAAATATCTTGAATTGGGGCCGGTTAAACCATCACGATTATTTCCTTCTTTTCTTCTACTGATATAAATCTGCTTTGAAACCGTAAAGATGTTCCCATATAGTCTTATCAATTATCCCATGCTTGTAAACATTCATAACTCCAACTATCTCAAGCATTCATCTAGATCATCTTTGATAATGATTATCAGTTGATCAATCTTCTCAATTACTGTAAACAGCATTACCATCTCATTCAATCATTCCAATTCTCCCGTTAAGTTGCATTAGCACCAATAGAAACAGTAATGTTTGAAATTTTTTTACTAGACATTTGTCAACTTTTTATCACTTTGAAGCCGGAAGAGAGTAAGGATCTCAAACTCAGATCTAATACGAAGTGTGTCTGTAACAGTGATAATATTCTGAATCCTTCAGTTTTGTTGAAATATCAATTGTTCCACTTCCGCTTCAAAATAGAGTTCAACTTTATTTTATCAGTATCCTATCGGCATCAATTTCTCATCCTCATTATTCTCTTAGATCTACACCTACAGTACCACCTGTCCATCTTTTCAACTCTACAATTATATTGATTTCTCCATCTTGCCCATTTCCACCATCACCTCCCTATTACGTCACAATAATTTTGCTCCTGGGGCTCCCAGAGGCAAAATACCTATTATGCGCGCGAAAAGATAGTATATATATAGCCTATATGTTCACCACATTCCTCATTTACTTCGTCTTTTATACCATTACTTTTCCTCCTATAAATGTGTATATGTGTCATATTTCAGACAACTACTTCAATCAACTTGCAACAACATTCGTCCCTGCTGGTACCTTCTTTCAGTGAGTCAATTTATTGGGTTAGAAGCATTTGATACTCAGTCTAATAGGGAAAGTAGGTTTTTGGGCTACAAATATATATGTACGGTTTCACTATAGGTACATACTTTATAATCATTATCAGTTGGTAATCAGTAGTTTTTTGGGGATCGTCAAGTTGTTAGAAAAGTCACAAATTTTCACTGTTCGAAAAAATTCATTCTATAAAAAACGTCGTATTTTATTCCAATTATCCGTAGTTTCGTCGTCGATCATTTCCGAATATTATAAGTGCCAAACCAACGGCTAGGAACAAAGCAAGTGCGCCCCAGGGTCCCGATACGATTTTGCAGTTCGGCTACTGTATTTACGTTCAAAATGAATTTGAAACGCGTCGAGACCCAGGAGCGCACTTGCTTTATTCCTAGCCGTTGGTTTGGCACATATAATACCATACATCTAAAAACTAACAAATTTTTGATTATTCCTACAATCCTTAGTACTCATAGGTTTAACAACCTCACCCAAATAGTCTTACCTCCATCCTTCTCGTCCTGTCCTACCTTATCCTCCATTGTCCAACCAACAACTGTCCTCCTGCTGCGAGACTGTTCCCCGCATGTCATGCCTCATGTGCACATACCCAATCGATGAGATTGAATGGCATAATGCAACACATTCCCTCAACACCGACTGCCCAACCTGGACAAGGTCAAAGAACATGTAATAGTGGTCGGGAGTCGGTGTTGGTTGGTGGTGGGTGCAACATGTGGGATGCGAGGGAATGCCGGTCACGCAATGGTATCGAAATCAATATAGGGCAGGTGAAAGGATTTGTGGAAATTGGTACGAAAGGGAATTGATGTTGTGATAAAATACGGTTTCATCGAAATGAAAAATGAAATTCGTAGGGGGAAATATCGTTCTTGGTCGCAAATATGTTGAAAAACTCAAGGTAGCAGATTCAAAATTCAGGGTGTAGGGAAAACAAACTCCCCCTGAAATCAGTGTGTTTCCAGTTTCTCCGTTTTCTGAAAATGCCCATTTTTCTCCAAGTTTATTCGTTGGTGTATCAAATTTCGCTTTATTCCTCCAAAAAATCCATCATAGTACAGATGGAATATTTCATTACTTTTAGGTTCAAATACAATCTGATAACTTCTAACCAAATTTGGACACTAGTCCTGGTCTTCATAAAAGTAACAGTCCTACTCCGATATCAACACGAATTCACAATAATTCCAGTTTCTAGTCTCTATGATTGTCTGTTGGAAATTACATTCGCTTATTCTTGCCACTTTTGAATTTCGCCCAAATGTATCCAACATAGAAAACCAACATTCAAAACGTTCGTTATACTTCCAAAATTCTCGGTTGCAACTCGTTTTGAAAACCTGTAAATTTTTTACTAGAATAATGCTATCGTCTCTTTTTCAAAAAAGTTATTATGTTTTTTCATTTCAAAACATTGAAAATCTCTCGAAAAATAGGTTTGAAGAGCTTGCCACTTCCAAATATTTGTTTCCAAAATTCTCGGTTCCAAAAAAATCTGAAATTCAGGTACATAATTTGAGCAACTAATGATTCTTTCTTCGTTGTGGAACATAAAATATTGGTTTTTTTTCCTTCTCACTCAAACTATGATGTAGAATTATTATGAGTGTCAAGCTAACAGCTAGGAATAAAGCAAGTGCGCCCGTGGGTCTCGACTCGTTTTTGCATTTTGAAACGAAAATTTATTTTGAACATAAATACAGTACCCGAACTGCATAACGTATCGAGACCCAGGAGTGGACTTGCTATATACCTAGCCGTTGTTTTGTCCCTGGAATCTGAAAACGTTGTCCGAAAAAGGTCGCAGTTTCAGATCTTTGATATTTTTCCAATGTTTCTCGAGTATCCAGTGTATCCGTCGACAATTCGGTGTTAAAATAAATCCTTCTAACTTTTTCAAAATAGGGTACATCACCATAAAAGTCCATCGTACTCCTCCCAATCTAGTATTTTGATCAAAAGACCTTCACCTCCATTACCATTTTCATTTCATTTTGTCGTTTTTTCATCATTCCCTCCAAATCTTGATCCCCTCTCCCGTTTTTTCTTTCAATTCCTACCCAATTATCACATCGTTTTAACGAGCCTTCCTCCTTCCATTTTCGTTTTCCATTTCTCATTTGAATTTCAAATCAAAACTGGGTTACTACTCGTTTTTCACTTTTCCGTTTAACTGCTTCTTTCACAAAAAGGCAGGGGCAGATGGTTAATTGATGCGAATTTTTGAAGGAAAATTGAGTGGAAGGAGTAGAAGCTTTGAAAGTGATAAACAAAAATTATCAAAATACTTGTTAGATAAGTGATGAGTGATAGGTGAAACAGTGAGCTATTTTGGTGAGTGTTTGTGATGTTGCGACTTGGCATTTTTCATACTTTAAGAGCCGCTTAACCTAAGTCCAAAACTGATAAACCTAAACCTAAGGGATTGAGCGAAACTGATAGGTACCATAAACTTCTATAGATCTTTCAACTGCTTCAGAAAACTTCATAGAACATCAAACAGCCATAGAACTTTACAGAACACCATAGCATTTCATAGAACTCCATAAAATTATAGAACATCAAACAACCATAGAACTTTATGACATGCCATAGAAAGTCCATAGAATTACGTTGAACTCCATAGAATCATAGAACTGCATAAAACCAAAGAACATGCTCCATTACAATCATCAGTGAAACCTCTGATACCGTGATGAGAAAAAACAGTAAAAATTATTCACTAGTATACTGTATTAAAGGCGCATAACCCATTCTAACTGTATGATAATTTAAAATATCTCACCACGAGCAACCACCATTTCCAAGCGATGATCACTTTCTGAAATTCCCGATCCCAAAACATGTGAATTACCTAATTCAATTCCCGACGCCACACATTCTCTCAACAAATAGATAAACAAAAAAAATTCAAACTCAAGTACACCCAGGTCCACTCTTGTGTTGACTGAACACACATATAGATTGGTGTGTTGTCCACGAGGAGGAGAATGGTCCCCTCCCGTCCATTCAAATCCGACCACAACCCTCCTTGATCTACACACTGTCTCGTTGGGATATCCCGTGGGTCAACCTCTAATGCATATTCTTGCGTCTCTTTATCCCCCTTCTCGATGAGCGCAAGATTTGAATTTTGCCAATGTCCCCTTCTTTCTCTCTGTTGGAGATGTGAGGAGCAAGAATGAACGACGCAATGTGTGCATTATGATTTATCGTTGTGAGACCTGGATGGGAAATATCTTGGATTATATTGTAGTTTTAAAAGATTTATCTCGGTATCACAGTTTTTATAAAGTTTGTGAACTTGGCGAGAGACAATCATTTTGTTGAAAAAGTATGGATATAGCATTCGGAGCCGGAGCCAATTGTTCTGACAGAAGCTCTCGAAAAGCTAAAAAAAAAGTCACTGTTTCGGGGCAAATTCATCTGACTTGGAATACATATTTTTTTTGATATGGGGCTATGTATTATAAAACTTACCGATTTTGCATAACATTCTAAATTGAGTACAGCATGCTATCTAGGCCTTGCAGTCTTGTGTAGTGTTGACTGAGTCTGTGGAAAAGCTGGTACGAGCTCACTTTAAAAGTATCAACTCGGTCGTTCAGCAGAGCAGAAGGGCAGGCAACAGTTTTTTTTACATTTGAAAAATCTGTTGCATTAACAACTTATATAACAAACCAGGATTCTAACGAAAGAAACTCGCGCCTTCTGATATTATTGAATCAAGAGTCTTCAAAGTTTGAAGCTTAAAATTGTCCTCTCATTCTATTCTTAGCTCAATTGAGCTGCATCAACAGCTTTAATTGATAAAATTCAGTAGTTAGGTAAGACATTCCAGTGATGCTTCGAATATTTTGCAGTTTCATGTGTGGGACATGTACATGCTCATTTTTGGCCGTGTTCAGTTTCTGCATGTCCCCCTAAATATCTCTACTATTCTTATATTCTATTCTATATACATATAATTCAAACACAAACCAGTCGTCTTTTTCTGCTAGGTGGATGGCGCAATTCCCGAGTTGCGCCATCCACATTAATGATGAGGTCAAATGTATTGGGTAGTCGGGTTGCTATAATCAGTGTGTAGATCATCACAAAGGACATTCATATTTGCCGACATCATCTATCTTTCTTGCTTTCAAAAATAATAAGAATGCTGGAAATTTGAAAAAAGAGAGGGAGAGAGTGTGTAATGTGCGAGACGAAGACATATAAATTGATAGTCGCCCCCCAGATAGCTTTACGCAAGAGCCAAGTTGCGCAAAGCTTCTTGTATGCATAGTGCCAGGTCAAATGGTTATATCGGCAAGGCTTTTGATATTGAAGAGATATATAAGAAGTGGATAAGACTAGTGATCCTGATATAGGGTATATCAGTTAGGGATAAGGTATATAAGTAGTTATAACGGAAAACAATACAATCGAAACATTGCTCGATTGATTGTATTGGTGAGATGAAGGAAATTTGAAACATTAAATTATCTGTTATCATTATCACTAATCCACTTCATCATTATCAGCCGATGTGAGGTTCTTATCAATATTTATAAAAATGCTACCAGTGATACTCCTTTTGTGAACCTGTGAATTGTAGGTTTAGGTTCACCTTTATCTTACGGTTTTTCTGCTGATAAAACTGATAACCGTAATTGATAACATCCTCACAATCAGTGTGCTAATCCAACCACCCCAATATCAACATATCAAAATCCTATCATTTTATCAGTTTATCATAACAGTAAAGTATCCCAAATCTCATCCACTCACACCAGAAATTTGAAAAAGTCCAACCGGAAGTGTGTTCAAATTTTCGCGGAACCTGTATGTGCTTTGTGTATTCGGTTAGATGTCAGAAGTAATCAAAAAAGTAATGAACCGACTGGTGCATTGACCTGCTTCTTCATCTCTGTTCAAACCGACAGACAACCCGTGTTCGCTTTCATTTTGTTGCCGTCCTTGGCCCACCGACACATACTTTTCTCCTCCGGTCATTTTCCATTTTCAACACTTTCACCCTGGGTGGTCTTCATTTTCGTTCACTCCTCCTTTTTTTGTCATTTGAATGCGTGTCACTTGGATTGTTGACACGATTTTTCAACTTTTTTTTGAGTAGATCGAACTATACCAACCAGAAACTAGCGTCTCAGATAAGTTTCAAACATTTCTGAAACTGCAAAACTTCTGAAAATGTTCTCTGCACGTTTAAAGAATCATCTCCGTCTCTTGAATTTCCATACTGTTTTCCAAATCGTGGTGTGATATTTCTCTCATAGAATTCATACTTGGGTCTCACCACGAAAAGGCTTATTTCCAAAAAAAAGTTTTATGGCGATATCTCTATGGATTAAAAAACGAAATCAGTATAGTACTTTCAAAAATAACTGAAACTGAAATTTCTGAAATTCCCCGATTTGTCAAACTTATCGCGCTGCGCCTTTAAAATATCCCACCACGTTTTTGCCTGCGTCTCTCCATTTCTTATACTATATCACTTTTCGTGATAAAATATTTAGCTCTAATGTTTCAATAATGATCAAAATCCAAGCTACAGGATTCCCAAAAAGCACACTTTTCGTGGCGAGACCTAACTTTAAGTTGTATTCATTTTTGAGTATCATCCGAATATGCAGTGCTCTCTAAACAGTTTTCGATTTTTCAATACTTTCTGAAACTGTCAACTTTCTATATGCTATTTTCTTGTATTTTTCTTGTGAAATACTTTCTCGCAACAGTATGTTTGAAACGTTTCCCAGATTTTCAAGTATCAGTGAAACTGTAAATTCCTCTCTACGTCTCTCAATTTTATATACTCTCTCTCTCCCTCTATGTTCAGTTTTTTCTTTAAACATCTAAACTTCCACATCTCCATTTTCCCGCTTCTCATCTCAAGACCCACAAATTCAAACCCAATGGTGTACCGACCAGTACAGGGGTCCACATAATTAGAGGTTGTGGCCTGTCTCTGTACAAGTATTCCATGTGAACAGACATACGAGAAATTGGACTCCTTGTGCGATGATGGAGGAGGGCTTATTAGTTAGCCATCTGTTGAACAGACACATTCCATCATGCACCATCTCTAGCCACCCTCTCCAATTCACACTATCTTCAAAGCGGTAAAAAGTGAACATGGATGGTGGATGGAGGAGGAAGGAGGATGAAGCAGGTGTTCTCTGCCCTTTTTGCACACCCTCTTGATTGTGGCGGGAAATGAATGGTGAAGGGGTTGCATAAGGTTGATGAGCAATGGGTGTAGGGCTTTTGGTGAAAATAGAAAATATAGTGGTAGATCAGAGAAGGATATTGGAGAGATAAAGCAATGGAGAAGATAGTATTCCAAATTTACAGTTTCAGGCCAATTTTGAAATCAGGAAGGTTTTGAATATACTAATTCGCCGAGATTGCGCTAGTGAATAATTATGAAAAATTTTCATTAACCTGATCAGCTTGATCCTCCCTCATAATGAATCAATCGATACCAGCAATTCTACCAGCAATTCGGAGCAGTAATCCTAAATTTGTATAATCTCAATCTACCCTTTCTGAGTTTTTCAATTAGTCTCTTCCAATCTTTGATTAACTATTATTGGTCCTTCATTTCGGTAAAAAGATTTGACTAGCCATTGAAACTGTGAGCCTAAACCTATCATTCAATATCCCTACATCATGTTAGATAAGTCCTACTTCTATACCATTACCATTGTTTTCTCTATTATGAGCGAGATCTATATTTTTATGAAGTTTTTCTGAACAGCCTGATCAGCCTGATCATCCCTCATAGTGAATGAATCAGTCGAAATCGTAAATCTTGACGATCAACTATCAGTTTGAGCAAACCTAGTTGAAATATCATAGAAACTGTAAATCTAAACCTAAACAAAACTCAAACCTAAAAACTCTATGACTAAACCTAAGCCTATCCCTCAACATTCTTCCATGTTAGATAAGTTGCCTCACCCTGCCATTGTTTCCCCCATTTTCACCCGACAAAGCACCGATCACCTGTTGTGTGTATGTGCACCTATTCTCCCAGCTTGATATCTCGACATACAACCACGTAGGCACTCATTCTCAAATATCTGAGCGGTACATCATCAAGGATTGTCCCCCTCAATCACCTGTACCCACCTCAGCAATTTTATGATTATGGACATATGGTTGAGTAGACAGTTGGATTATAATGGAGATATCTAATCCACTTGATACTTATCTAATGTTGTTTTGTGAATGATGTAATACGTGTACTACCATCCAACCCATGTGTGAAACTGTTGATATTTGGGATAAACATTTTGGGTGTTGCGCCATGGTGTAATAGGCTGATTGACTGAGTATCAAATGACTAGAGTTTCAAGGTTTTTTCTGAATAATCAAATTTCTTGATATTATGCTGAACATATGGATCCCATGAAACGGAATAATTTTCAGACAAACTTCACTAGCTTCGCTCTTTCATTCCATCTGGTCAGTCTTCGAGAAGATATCACTAGGTAGGTTTGGATATGAGAAATCGCTTTTCACAAAAGTAGATACTGACTCATGCTGTAGGGTTACGGTGGAGAGTACAGTAACCGGGTACTGTAGTATAGCAATAGGAGGAATATCAAGAAGCTACGGTTTCAAAAAACTATGAAAAGTTTGGGAAAGTGAAGGATTGATACTTCGGTCTTGGTGTACCATAATGAGGTATTGTAGGGCTACTGTAAGTATAGAGTCACATTTTGGAAAAGATTATTTGTGTCATACTATCTCCAACCTACAGTAGCCTACCGTATGACTTACAAATCTCAAATTACCGGAAGACTTGATGAAATTGATGATAGATATTGTTGTTTGACTACGTGGTGACGAATGTCATATTTCTACCGAAATGAACTAGTTGTGGAATACTGTAGATTACTGTACTCACATTTTTTGCAACAAATCATATTGCCACAATGTTTTTAATCTACAGTAGTCCACCAAAGTTTTTCTCAATTCTTCAAGTGCCTGAACGATTGCGATAACAATTTCCTCCGATATAATCAACTAACTATCTATGAGCTGTGAAGTAGGAATTGCCAGGTCCCTCAAGTCTTCTCCCATCAACAAATTCAAAACACCTCGAGCAAGAGTCAATGTTTATATGTATACACATCTGTTATATCAGTATACAATGTATACCGAATGACCCGTATCATTACATCATTTTTCTCCTAATCTAAACTAAACCAAGAAAAAAGAGGTCCATTTTCTTCGCTCGTCATCAACTTTATGGGCCACTTGCGCAATGATATTTGAATCGGTTATATTTGTTATACTGTAGATATAGACACCATGTCAATCAAAAGTTATCAATGGAAGATCTATGATAATTGGGGCAATTAGGTGATCATAGATTCATAGATTCATAGATTCATAGATTCATAGATTCATAGATTCATAGATTCATAGATTCATAGATTCATAGATTCATAGATTCATAGATTCATAGATTCATAGATTCATAGATTCATAGATTCATAGATTCATAGATTCATAGATTCATAGATTCATAGATTCATAGATTCATAGATTCATAGATTCATAGATTCATAGATTCATAGATTCATAGATTCATAGATTCATAGATTCATAGATTCATAGATTCATAGATTCATAGATTCATAGATTCATAGATTCATAGATTCATAGATTCATAGATTCATAGATTCATAGATTCATAGATTCATAGATTCATAGATTCATAGATTCATAGATTCATAGATTCATAGATTCATAGATTCATAGATTCATAGATTCATAGATTCATAGATTCATGGATTCATGGATTCATAGATTCATCCTTCGAGAGCAATTATCTCAAACTATTTGAATATCTGCCAAAAAACCTTGAAGTAATCCGACCTTCTTATGAAGAAGAAGTTTATTTGCCATTACAGTACTCCTTCCCCTTCATGGGTGGCCGACAGGCGGCGAGAGAGTGTGCGAGACTAAGAGACACCAGACAATATACGCAATTATGCGTATATAGGTAACGGAATTTGACCTTTTAGGAACGAGACGGAGGAGCACTAGAAGGAGTTTTTTGAATTCAATGGGAATATGGGTATGAATAGGCATATAGGAAATGGATAATTGGCAAGAAGGAGAAGGGGGGGAGGAGGATTACAATTTGAATTGAATAGGGAATGAGAGGGAGAGAGGATATTTGAAATAGTATGCTCCTTTAAATAGTTACAGTATTCCTAGTGTCTACAGTAGTCTTATCCGAAGTTAGTTGATAAATAAGGATTGATGGGATATTCCGAAGTTCTAGTGATAAGTGATAACCCTTATCAGAAGTTTATCAGTAATTGGTAGAACAAAACTCCAAGATCCTGATATCAGAGACTAACAAAAGCTACAGTACCTCCAAGGGTAATTCACAGTAATCTACAGTAGTCCTGTCTAGTAATAGCTGAAAAAAGAGGGTTGATAGCTTTGTAGGAAGTTGTAATTGATAATCATTACTAGGAGCTTCAGCTAAAAGTTGTAGATCAAACTGATAAGAGTTACAGTATCCCTAGTATCTACTGTAATCTACCGTAATTCTATAATTGACAAACGAGGGTTGATATAGCTCAGTTTTGTGATAAGTGATAATCCTTATCAGTATCTTATCTGAAAGTGGTAGATCAAAACTATCCTGATATCAGCTACTGATAACATATCGGAACTCCTATACATTCTTCCAATCCATCAATATTCAAATATCCCTCTCCACTATAACTCATCCGTTCCTGTCCACCATCAAAAGTGCTCATTTATATATATCTAATATATTCAAATGTGTCCTACTGTCGGTTTCTCCCCGGCTGTCAGCTGTCGTTCCAATATCTCTGGACTCTCTCCTATATCAACACTCTCTCACATATGATACCCTCTCATTTTGCCATACTCTCTCAGCTTGAACCTTCTTATGATCGATTGCATAACCTATATATTGAAGAGTAAGAGGAAGACTGGCGGATATATATGTGTGCGCGGCTGTCTCCTTCTTCCAGTTCAAATTTTTTGACCTCTGGGTTTAGGAGGAAGGAGGAGCACGGGAAATGCGCCATATGTGGGGCGAGAAATGCGTCAGCTAATTGGTGCACTCGAAATGCGTTAATCAACTTCTTTATTATGATGAAACAGTGCACCAAGTTTGCGCCAGTGAACTTACTTGACTATGAAAGTTCTGAATACAAATCAGCTAATTTTCTACTCTATCAAGCCTTTACTGTAATTGCGCCAATACCATACACCGAAAATGCGTCAGCAATCTTAAACACCAGAAATGCGTCAATCAACTTCTTTATTCGGATCAAGGAATGCACCATATTTGCGCCAATGATCCTAATGCTCTTAACAAACCGACTAGGCACCGAAAAAAGCGCCAGCACTAATTTTGATCTACTCACCTCAAAAGCGCCAACAATATTCTCAAATCAAATAAATCACAAACCCATCCTCATTAGAATAATTAACAGTCTGCAGCCATGCATTGGAATTGTCGAATATATCTCATGTCAGCCATCTGCTCACCATATTTCGCGGGTTTTTGAACGGCTTTTTGTTGGGTGTCGGTTTGGTGTGGGTGGTGTATTTGCTATGGCGGCCCCTGGTACCACCATCCATGTCACTCGCCCTTCCGTTTTCACCCCCTTCCTACCTCCAATGATGATTAATGTTTTCAAACCGAAACACTGTTTTCTCACACCCATTTTGTTTATTTCCTGCTCCATGACCTAGTAACAGGCTGTGGCTCGGCCCCGTATTATTTTGAATTTTTTTTTGTAAAAACTCTTGAGAGTTTCGATTTTTTTTGAGATTCTTGGTAGATCAAGCTGTACTGTAGATCGACAGGAAATACGGTAGATTGTAGTAGATCAAATTGAGTTTGAAGTTGTTTGACATAGCTGGAAAAGTTCGAACCTCTCAAAGCTACAGTAACCCTACAGTATCAGTTTCAAAGCTTTAGACTCCAAAAGTTACTGACTCTGATAAAAGTAATGCTGAAAGTTTTTGGATACTCTAGGGTTACTGTAGATTCACAAAGTATACTGTACCCTAGTAGAATACTGTAAACTATGCATTTGTGGTATGTAGCAACTCTGAAATTTTCGTTTTTCTTAAAATATTTAATCTGAAACCATAGTTCAGAAAATCTACCGTACTTCAGAATCCCATGATTCTGAAATCTGTAGATTGTGAATTCCAAAGCTTTAAGCTGATAAATATAGGCTTAACAACAATGACTCTGCGTCTCTTCGTCTCACACACTGTTTCTCCTTATTAAGAATTTTGTCAGTTTCAATTTCTTCATATCAGAGAATTGTACGAATATCTGCAATACGATGCTTATACCATGGTTAGCAGCTTCTGTGATACTGTATCATACTGTATCATACTATAGTATTTCAACTGTAATTCCATCCATACCACTTCTACCATGTTCCCTATCCATCTCTCCATCTCTCACCCACCCTCTTCATACAACAACTACCTCGCGCATCTGCTTATTATGGTTCCCTCTTTCCCTTCCCTTCAAATTCAAATGTAGATGCTTTCTCCCCCTTCTTCTTCCACTAATTATGTAATGGTTTGTATTCCATGCCTGACCACACAATTAACAACTCACACCATCCATCCATTGTCCCTCCCTCCTCTCCACCATTTTGAATTTGGGTGCATATATATATTGCGCCATTTTTTGGACACATATATGAAACTTGCGTATGCCATGTCTTTTGTGTTACCGACTATGGTTATATAATATGATATAATGGGCTACTGTGGGATGGGGTACTGTAGTTCTACAGCTGGGCTTATCAGATGATATGCAATTGTTTATGACAGCTGAGAAGAAAGTGATAAACAACTTTTGAAAAAGTTTGGTATACTGTAGCTCATACTATGGTACTTTATTACGGTAGATCTCATATTGATACTGTAATGGGGTACTGTAGTTTTGTAATTGAAATCGTTCAACGGATTTTCATTGTTTCTGACACCTGGTAGATGGAGATAAACAATTTTTGAAACAGATAGGTATACTGTAGCTTATATTTTGGTACTGTACTACAGTATATTTAGATTTTTAATGGATACAATAATGGATTATTGTGCTTGAGATACTGTAGGTGCATACGATGATTTTATGTCAGTTCCAACAAGAAGAACGTTCTTGTGTTACTGTAAACAAAAACTATAATTAGGCCACGCTCACTTTTTCAAACATTCCCAAGGACTACTGTAGCCACGCCTATATCAACAGTAACTTTTTTCTCTCCTGAACACGGATATCACCATAAATCATTCAAATGACTAGTGAGCTGTAACCAATTGCCGAAAGCCGGCTTCACCCACCACCAACACCAACGAGAAATTTGAATATCGGCTTGGTGTGAGTGTCTGTCCACCCTCCACCATATGAGACCTCACCCACCCATTTGTTTGGTGCAATATATCTTGACACCCTTTCGGGAACGGCAGCCCTCCCCTCCTAGCATTATTCTGTGGCCGGCATGTGAGGGTAAACGGGGCGGGGTCCCTTGGCCACGCCCTTTGGTGTGGGTGCCTCCTCCACCATTACACACACCCTTACTACACCATGTCTCATCCATTCACCCAGTGTTCGTGTTTTTCGAGTGTTCGTTTAGGTTTAGCGAGTGGTTTACTAGCTGAAACTCGGTTTTTTGAGAGATTTTCAAAGAAAAAAGCTGAAAAATTACTATTTCCAGTGGAAAATAGGTTTCAAATCAAGTTTTTTGAAGTAAAAACAACGATTTTCAAGGTTTTTCAGCCAAAAATACGCTGAAAGTACACTTTTCCTTCTTAAAAACACGTTTTTCACAACTTTTCCACATAAAAACCCATGAAATATATCATTTTTGCAGGAATATCTCAACCTTCGGTCACCCTAGTCAACCGAAAATTATCGACTCCTGACACTACCCGCGTCTTTCTTCATACCAAAAATGCATAACAATCAATCAACACCTTTCAATCAGTCACAACATTTCAACTGTAAGTCAATGTTCTTCTTTTTGTGTGCAAGCTCGCTCTATTGCTAATCGTAGCGAGACCCGTAGATATTGAGATAAAGTAATAAATAATGATGACTTTGAATGATAAGATGATGTATCTACACATGTACGTTTGATATGCTTGATTATCATAGGTTGATTGGTATCATAGATTTATGGGCTGGAAATGGAATAAAAAGGGAATAATACAGAAGAAGCAAGTGCGCTCCATCGAACTGCGTCGAGTGAGAGAGTTTGTATGGGGAAGAGACGTAGACACACAAGTAATGAAGCGTTGATTCGGAAATTTCAGTTTCAGTTGGGAAAGTTTGTACGAAAACTTGGAGGGAAACTGAGATAAAACCTTTGAAATATCTCACAGCAAAAATTTTCCACTCATCGAGATGTTTCAGTATTTCGAAGCCTCAAAATGAAACTCTGCTCCTTTAAAATATCTTACAACGAAAACGACATACACTAGAATACTGTTTCTCTCCGGAAAGTTGAGAATTTCTGTTTCTTACCAACTGATTAATACGGATTTCTGTTGAGGGACCATTTTCGTTGTAAGATATCCCAAAGGCACATACAGTATCTTATATTAGTCCAATTCACTCACCATGATATCCATAATAAACAATAGATATACACAATGTAGTACATACTATGATATCCCCCAACGGCAAGGACGAACGGTATCAAATAAACAAATATCCTCCAATTGTATCGTCCTGTTATTCCTCCTTGCTCATTTCCCTATTTCTTAGGTTTAGGTCCATCTAAAACGGTTCGACAATTTCAAACAACCATTCAAAAACCCCAGAATTTGTTGTCCTTGGGGGATTGAGATTTTCGGCGATAAGCGGAAGTCTTTACCTCCTCCTCTTACTCTTTATCGCCGTTTTTCATTGATTGCTGATCGTTAAATTGAACCGTTCCTTTCAATATTGGTCGATTTTTATAGCTCAGTTCCTTGGAAAACACTTTGCTTTTTAGAATTTTTGATTTTCAAGCATTTTGAGCGAAAAATAGACTTGCAAACTTTAATTATTTTGAACTCCCGCATTTGGGTTGATGCAAGTGTGCTCAACAGAAAGAGCGCTAAAGTTTAGAATTTAAAAATACAAAAAATTAAGGAACCTTCTTTCTCCACTTATTCACCTCATTTCTCACTTCTCCATAATTTTTCTTCTTTTTTTTCTTCTTTTTACTGTTGCCTGATGGGTTTATGAGGTTTTCTCGCTTATTTAGTGTTTTCTTATGACTCTTCATCGTTAAAAATGAGGCAAATAGAGAAGAGTGTTAGGGTTTCGAGTTTATTTTGAATTTAGAAGGTTTATATACGTTTCTCCGTATTACGTAAAGAATAAAAATGACTTTCCTCTTATTTTTCATGTAAATATACAGTGAGAAGCAAGAATTCGAATAAATTCTAGCGTTGCTTTGAAGAAAAACGGTTTTCCCATAAAACCATCAGTTTCTCCCACTCCTTTCTGTTTTCCGACTCTCAAAGTCGCTCAAATTTATTATATATACTCCCATTTGATTCTCTCACCCATATTTCTACCTTTTTTATCGCAAAAACCCTTTAAAAAAGCAAAAAATCGCTCATTAAAGGCCATATTTTCAAATTTACACTCCCATTGCACACCAATTAGTCCTTCACCTCCAATCTTCAAATATAGTAATCTTGCCACCAAATCTGACCTCTATTTTCGCCAAAGTTTGTTCACCAAGGTGCGAAACTTCCAAAACTTTTGGGCAGGGAGGTAGATAAGCATCAAACTAGTATACGCTTTTGATAAATGACTGTGTTGGCGAGATGGTGATGAGCCGCCAACTGGTACCGTTTTGAATTCTATACAACTTCTTCTTTTGTCGCTTATGCATGTTGATATTGTATTAATTGTGTTATACAAATTGGGTAAACAATCGATTCCCTCGCTCATGCTTTTTTGAATCCGTCGCCTGTCTGCCGACAGTTTTTGAATCAAGCTGCTGCCATTGTCTTCTTCTTCGTCTTCAACACGATAATGCATAGGTATTACGCGAGAGCAGACAAAATATCGGCACTGAACACCACCTGGCGCAGTATTTTCTTTGCTTTTGCATCGGCCGGTAACGGCTGTCTTCTGTAGATATTCGAATTTCCCCCCTCGTCGTCGTCCACCACTGTCATTACGATGAATTGCGCCACTGTTCGGAATTCCACAAATAGTGTAATATTGGGTCAGATTGAGAGAGAGGAAGATGAATAAAGGGACCCCTCTGGAGTAGAAGTTGCGCAAAAACTGACCGAGGTTCAGATGATGTCAGACGGGTTTGAATGGACGAGAGGGGTTATAAAGCTTCTTGAATCTTCTTCCCAGGTGTTCGTTTAGTTTTACACTTTTTCACATATAAATAATTTCATCCGAATCTCACCTCAACAGCTGTATCCAATTGCGTAACAACCCTCTCTACTTCCGAGCCATCAAATATTCAAATGAATATGATCTATTAGTTCTGTCAGTATCTCATTTCATACAATGTAAGCTTATTTGCATTACGAGAACATGATGGTCCACTTAATGGCGGGACTTATGAGACGAGAAAAGGGCTTGACACTGTTGGAAGTCAATGCAAATAGAAGGATTGGAACCGAGGAACATTTGAAAAAGTTGCACAAGTTGTAACAATAATTATCGATTTGTCATAAAATAAACAAGGTTCAATTGTTTATAATTGTGTTATATCCAGTTTATTGTGTGCCAGTGGGGCGTCATTGTCTTAGATGTTGTAAACTATTATGTTTTTCGACACTGAGTTTTTATGATCGAATGGTGTTAGTTTTATGGCGATTAGCAGAGGGTGTGGGGGTGAAGTAAACTGTTTGAAAAATGGGGTGGAGTGTGAGAAAGTGCGGCGTTTTGGAGAAGTTGTTTTAACCCATATCTAGCATTCTTTTGTATTTTTCTAACCTCGTTCCGTCTTTTGCAGCCTCAAGTGATAAACATCACGAAGTTGCAGATCTGATGCAGACTGACGGGGATTCGAGGGATTCGGGAGTTTGTGATATGGACTATACATCAATGCCAACATCATTCGAAGCGAATCCAAGTGCCGCCGTCAAAAGTGTAAGTTCTGCTGATTCGAGTTTGTAAATATATAAAAAAATTTCAGATGGAAGTTCAGATGAATGCAATCAACAGCGATGCCTTGATGGATGAGGATGATTCAGAATATTTCGCCGAATTAATGAAACTACCAAGCGAGGCGTCTGAAAATCTTCAGCCAACATTCGACGATTTATCACTTGGCGCAACATCGAAGAAGTCGATTCAACAAGCGTTGTTGAGGAGGAAGAATGAGTCAATTACATATGATGAGTCACCAAAATCGCGTGCTTGTTTCGCTCGTCCTGTGCTCGCCAATCTCAACAGCAACACTGCCCTGAATCGCAAACGAACGTGCCCGGCATTCAGTACAAAGGACAAACGACTCAGGAATGCGCAAGGAGAGCCTGAAGTTCTCGCTGGACGAGTTGTTTTTGGTGCATATGTGTCGCCAAGCAGACATGCTACACGATCAACCCAAGGAACAACGCTTCAACGGGCGATGTCGACGAGTGTCGTTGAGACTGGTCAAGTACAGTATGAGAAGGAAGCGACAGTGTATCACTTGGAAACTTGTGAAGATGTCTGTTCGCCAGCATTCCGAAGAATCACGGCATCAACATTGGCGAAGTTGCTCGATAAAGGACTCGATTACTTCAAGAAGAACTATCTACTGATTGATTGTCGCTATCCGTACGAATATGAAGGTGGACATATCAAGACAGCAGTCAGCTTGTTTGACCCAAGTATTGTTGGAAAAATGTTCTTCAAGCCGCAAAAAGTAGGATATCCGAAGCCTACAGAATCGCGAACTCTGATATTTTATTGTGAATATAGTCAGAAACGCGGTCCCTCAATGTAAGTTGTTTGCTTGTAAGTTGTAATTTTGCAAATCGGCAATTTTTAGGGCCTACGCTCTTCGAGCATTTGATCGTAACTTTCATTCAACGGCTTACCCGAACTTGGCCTACGATGAAATGTATGTCTTGGATAAAGGATACATCAACTTCTTCAGAGAGCATATGCAATCGGGAAGATCAGCGGTAAGAGGCAGTGTTGCCGGTTGAATTGGCAAATTAGGAATTTTCAGGAGCTTTGTGAGCCAAATAATCACATTGAAATGGTTGATAAGCGGTTTACGGAGGACTTGAAGATGTATAGCTTCCATAAGAAGTCGTTTGTTATGGGAACAAGTGTGAAACCTGCTGAGTGAGTCATTTCGTTTCTCAAATTTACTTTCAATATGCTCATTTCTAGCTCCGTATCCCGACAAACCCTTCGAAGTCTCTCCTCCGGCACACCTACATCAAATCTACAACGAAGCTCCTCAGCGCACTATCTGAACAACAGATTATCACATAGATCCTTGAACTTCACAACAACAAGCAAGTGGGATCCATCAGCATTCAAAATGGAAATAGGAGAAGAACCACGGCGAACACCATCACCGGAAAACGTTGAACCGATTGTTCGGCCGCAATTCTCATAGTATGAATCCTTATTTGTATTATATATGTCAGAAATGAGCATGGGAATGTTGTGAATCTCTGAAAAAAGTTTAACTGTACCTTACAACTTTCCTATACTCATTTCTGACATGTATCGCATCTGTCTTGCATTACTTATTTCATTTTTCTATATATTATCTAACTATATACATATATAATAACCTATTTTGTACCATCCTATCTATTTACCCATTTTTCCCCCATTCTGCTATTCTCACAACTAATATTTTTGTTTCGTGTCGTCTTTGTTTTTCATTTTGCTATACAACAAAAAACCTGTGATAATCCTGTGAAGCCCATATGCCAATGGGCAATAGGTATTGATTTCTTGTAACCATTTTTTTGATCTACCCCCCACAACTGTTATATGTATTCCAAGTAGGCGTTGAGTTGGCACAATACGGTGTATTCACCTAGGGCCCCCCAATTTATATGTTCGATTTATGATTTTTTTTTCGCTGAAACTGCGTCAAAAATCATATTTTTTCCCCTACTTTTCGATTAAAAAATGTTGTATTTTCACTGTAACTCACCTCATTTCTGTAATTCTTGATTTTAGAAGCGTATGTTTCAAAAAATCGAACAGTGAATGATTCTTGTCAAAATCTGCCATATTTTAGGGTTTCCTTTATCGTGTATTTTTGTTTACAAACTGTAATTTCGACCTATTTTGAAAATATTATTGAGATGTCTCGCAAAACTTATATATGTATTTAACTTGAGAGAAACGTGGCCTTTACCGTCTAATTTGCTTTTTACTAGGAATCAATATCAATATTTGATATTGTAAAACAACACCCGAAACAAATAGCAGAGTTTATCTTTTTAAACATAGATGTACAAAATTAAATTATTCTGAATAAATGTTTTGAATTCTAATTTTTCGTTTTTTTCTTTTTCTCAGAATGACTGGTGGGTGGCTTCTGTCGATAAAGATGGATAATCGGAGCAAAAATACAATTCAGCTCTCGTTTTCGCCTAAATCAGTGAAAAGGCATGTTTTCTGAGCTTTTCATGTGGTTTCATGTAACTCGGTGGCTGAAACTTGTCACAACTCTACTTCAGAAATAATCGGGCCAAAATTTCCCATAATTGATCCGAATATCACCAAAAATTGCAAATATCCCGCCGAAAAGATTTAAAAAAAACAATTCAGCTTTCATTTTCCGACCAAAACTGTTAAACGGCATATTTTCGGAGCTTTTGAAAGTCTTATGCGATTCCATGTGAAACACCGGCACAAGCACATCACGATTTCCTCATTTCAGCAAAAAATCGGCCAAAATTTACCCTCAATCCGCCCAAATATCCATTAAAACTATTTAAAAACCAGACGAAAAGACTCAAAATAAATGAGTTTTATTCACAAGAGAATGAATGGATAATAAATAAATAATAAAACTGTCGATAGAGAGAGAATACGCTTGTTGTTTGTTGTGAGATCAATATCCTTTGACAATCGAGTCGGCCAATTTCAGCATCACCATCTTTTTCAGCGTGTTCAGCTTCTTCGTGAAGTTCTCGTTCAAATCGTTGGATTTGTCGACGCTGAATGTGGCAAGGAATGATGATAGTTCGTAGAGGATATTTTTTGAGAATCGAATTCCATTTTTCTGAAAATCGTCAGTTAATAGAGTTTTGGATAAAACACGACTTACATTTGAATCCTCCTTGATAATCATGATAAGATAATCAAACAAATCATAATAATATTGAGTTGGCACATCGGGCATCATAATTAGCGGTATCAATTGCTGTAAATTTTGATTATATTGGTCAAAAAACGATAATTCTTACTTGAACACAATCCATAACCTCTCCACAATGCATCATCTTCACAAATCGCTGATAAGAGTACAAAAACGTTAATGATGGTAACGCTAGAACTGAATTCGAGCTGATTGAGCCAAGAATCGTCAACGACGCGAGTTCTTCCTTCGAACTTTGTGATACAATCCTCGAAACTGTCGAATCAATCGTCTTCTTTGATGCCGATTTCAATGCCCATCCGAGTGCTGCACTCCATTCGTTCATTTTCAAATATCTGAATGTCATGGTATTCGACACACAAAGCTTTGAGTCTTCTAATCGGTTTTCGCAACAGATTTCATACAACTGAAATTGAAATAGTTTATTTTCAAACGTGTTGAAAGCTTACAGCCTCGGCCATCTCATCATCATCAATATGTAGAGCTTCGATATGCGATTCAAGTCGGAGAAGTCCTTCAGCACCACAGGATATCAAATAACCGGCTCCAATTTCCCAGAGGCTGAAATTCAAGGCTATCAATTGATACAAAGAAAAATCCACTTACTCTGAATGAGATATGAGCATTGAAGCATAACTCATAATATGGTTCTGTCTCATTCTGACCAATTCCGGATCCAACGTTGATTTGTAGATCAAATCAACCAAATGAACAGCCAACCATGGATTTTGCATGATCAATTGTTGAAAATTACCATCGTCTCTGGCTATCAGACACCAAAATTCGTCAAGTTCCTCCTTTTTCTCCTCATCATCCTCATCAACGAAAGTCGATCGACATTGATGTGCCAATTCAAGAAACTCCTTGTAGTTTGAATATGGATTCTTGACCAACACATAGAATGGCAGAAAATGCCACCATTCGGTTAGAACTTTTGTTGCCATATGCGCCAAATATTTGTCATCGCCAAGCAAGATTTTGGTGAGGAAAATGAGGTTTTGATCGGCACCGTATTTTCCAAACTCCAGGTTTTCTCGCATTATCTCCTTCCATTCGCGGACCTTGTCGATCTGAAAACATGGAAATATAATGTTTAAAAACACAGAAAATGTAATACTTTTGCCTCATCCATCAAATCCTCGACATGGAAGAAAGAAAGAGTATCAATGAACAAGTCAACGCCCGGATTTCCTTTGATCATTGACAGCAATTGAGTACACTCATCGAAATGACAGCATAATATCGAGACAATTACTCCAAGCCAATATTCATCAGATTGACCGCCATCATGTGGTTGATAAGCATTTGCGGATGCTTCTACTTGAGTTTTGACAAATGAGAAACTCTCATTAGCCCAGGAAATGAGATCGGCACAAATCGAGCCGTCACTCCTTCCAAAATGAAGTTTCTCGTAAAGTGACCATAATGCAAAGTCTCTCATTAGATGCTCATTGGAGCTCATACTAGCGGCATTCAGTAGAATAGATCGGTAGGTTCGTGAGAATGTGCAACATCTAGAATTTCGGAATTTTAGGTATGAAGAAAGTTGTTGACGTACGTTGTAGCGATTTTATCGATGTCTGTGGCTTTCTGGCATTTGTCATACACTGTGAACATCTCGATGACTAATCTTCGCATTGTCGTGTTGCTGAGTAGCTTTCGGTTTTGATCAACCTTCTCCGTGAGCAGGAATTCGCATGGAGCTGTAAAACTACAATATTTGCGGCCAAAATGCAATAAATTACCTTCATCAGTCTTCCGCAAATTGCCAGCATCGACACACACAAAAACTGTGGACGAATCGCTTAACGCGATACCGAAATCTTGTTCCATTACTGTAAAAAAAGGAAAATAATTGTAAATCCTAATAAAACGGCAGAAAATAACGTTTTTTCGAGCAAATTAATTAACTTTATATAAAGAAAAGCACATTTTCAAAACGTTCAAGTTTTTGAAATTTATAGAGGCAAAAAAAAGAGTTTAAAAGTAAGTTATGAAGTTAAGATGAAGCTTTAAAAAATTTGCGAAAAAAATAGAATTTAAAAAAGTGTGTTGCTTACCGCCTCGATGTGTACGGCCTCTGCATTTAATATGACGCGCATCCGTCTATTGAATAATTTGATCTTCATTTTTCCTCCAAAAATAGCATTTTCCCGGTGAAAATTCAAACATTTATAATTCGAAAAGATTAAACTACATATTTAAATTACTATTTTATCATTTCAGTAAGCTTTCTCTCCCAAACTTTCGATTTTTCTGGCGATTTTCGTTCCCTTTCTTCCCGTCACTATATATAATAATCCTCGTTCACCTCCGCCAGCCGATATTATCTTTTTTCCTTTGTTTCTCTTATTAATAATCGTATATTCCAATCTTCTTCAACAATAATAATCGTATTTCTAGAGAACATGGGCGATTTTCAAGCCGTATTTAACGGTTTTCGTGAACGGCTCGACGCCGCACACCACGTCGCCGTCGAACACCGATGGGAGGATTGCATCGAGTTGTACACTGGAATCTTGGCTGATATCAAAAGCTGCAAGGCGAAAAATCAGAAGAAAGAGGATCTCGATGAAAAAGCTGTAAGTTTTCAGTACTTCTTTTTATGAGTTTAGTGATTTTTTGCAGGAGCTTCTCAAATCTATCGAGAAAATTATCAAAGATGCGAAACAAAACATCAAAATAGAAAATGAACTGCTGGAAATCATCACAAGGCAGAATGGAAGTCCAGAACCACCAGCTGATCCAGATGTTTGGTCCAAGCCAGCACCACTGCCCAGTAGGGTGAATTCAAAGGTAGTTTTGAGTCTTAAGGATTAAAACCATTTTTTTATTCAGAAAAACTCGGCGACTACCGCACCGGGAAAAGCATCGAAGCCAGGGAAAGGAGGAGGAGCAGCACCAGCAGCTTCAAACATATCAACAACCAGCGGATATGGACAAGTGGATAAGAATGATAAGCCAGTCAACCCAAGTCAATCGATTCTACCGCCAAATGCAGCTGGTGAAGTATTCGACGCATCACTTTACGACACATCAATTGTGCAAGCTGTTCGAGCGTGTTTGCAATTGACATCAGAATACAATCATACGTTGATGAATGAAGTTGTGGGAATGACAGATGTCAAGACGATTCTACATGAAGCTGTCACATTACCCTTGATTGCTCCCGCGTTTTTCAAAGGAATTCGATCACCATGGAAAGGTTTATGCCTCGCTGGACCACCTGGAACCGGAAAAACGCTCATCGCTCGAGCCATTGGATGCGAATCGAATAGTTCGTTCTTCTCAGTTTCATCCAGTGATTTCACAAGTAAATGGCGTGGTGATTCGGAGAAAATTGTGCGATTACTATTTGAAGTGGCGAGATTCTACGCGCCGTCGATCATATTTGTCGACGAGATTGATTCGATTGGCGGACAACGAGGACTTTCGGGTGAACATGAAGCGAGTAGAAGGCTGAAAACCGAATTCCTGGTACAAATGGACGGCATCAAGAACAAGGCAGATGAACGACAAGTGTTCGTGATCGCCGCAACGAATCATCCATGGGAATTGGACGAAGCGTTGAGAAGAAGGCTTGAAAAAAGAATTTTTGTACCACTACCGGAATTAGAATCGAGGAAAGTGCTAATTTTGAATAGCATGAAGGATGTGAGTTTTTTAAAAGTTTTTTCTGAATTAAAAATGTGTGTTTTGCAGATGGTCGTAGCCGATGATCTGAATTATGATGAATTGGCACGAAGAACAGAAGGATATTCGGGTGCCGACGTCATTTCAATGTGCAAATCAGCTGCTTATAATGTGTTGAGACGATTCGACACGTTGAATCTGTCGGCTGGTGGAATCACACAAAAGCTCGAATACCTGAAAGACGAGCCGATAAAAATGATGGACTTTGAATTTGCACTTCGTTCGGTTTCAGCAAGTGTCACGCCCGAATCGGTCAAAAAATGTCAAGAATGGTGCGAATCGTATGGATCCACATAAATATTTTGTTTTGTGTATTCTCTTTCCTGTTCTTTAACCCGAATGATCTCATTGCCCTTTTTATTATTTTTTACCCCGATTATTTCATGTTAAATAGTATTTCGACATATTCCAGGGATTGGAAATGTAAATTGTACATTTTAAAATTATATTTATTGTTTTGAAATGAAAGTGATATTTTATAATTGTTATTTTGTTGAAAAATACTGAAAAAATAGCAACAATAAAAAACTATTTTATAGAAGAAAACAGTTTTCTCTGACTACTGATTGAAATTCGTAAGTAAAACACAATTTGAACAGCCGCCTGTTTCTTTGTCGCTTCGTGATGAGACCAACACTTCAAGGCGCATGCGCCTTTAAAAGCCGAGTTTAAAGGAAAACACGGAATTCAATAGAGTTTTGTGATTTATTACAACGTTATTGGTCATTAAAATGTAAGTTTTTCGTTAAATATCCATAAAAAGTGTAAAAATCATTTTCCAGGAGCCACGGTGCAGATTCTGATGACGGATGGGGTGAAGAAGAAGAGGTTCTTAAAGAGAACATTCCGAGCAAGCCGGCTAGTCCTCAAAAACCGGTGTCATTTCCACGAGAAGAAGTCGTTGATTCAGGAAATACGTCGAATTCGTAAGTTTAAAATGACAAGCAAATATATTATGTGATGTTTAGGCGTACATTCGGATCAACATCTGGAAAAAATAAAATCGACAAATTGAATGATTCAACGTTTGATTTGGATACGATGAAAGGGCGAAACAATGCTAAAATGTATGCCTTATTGGTGTTAAAGTCCTGTTGAGTTCGTTTACAGACCGGAGATACACCACGAAATAATCACCGAATCGGAGCCGGAGTCTGAACGTGAAGCTCCATTCAGTCCAGATATTGAACCAAAACCGAAGGGATTTGGTGGAGAAAGTGCGAAGGCTTGTTCAACATTCGCTTCTACCTTCGGTAGAAAGCAGTCGTTCGATTATCAAGACAACTCGAAGGTTTGCATACGTTGACGTTTGTTTTTCCTTACTATTTTGATATTTCAGAACAACGATCTCAAACCCACTGGATTCGGTCGACCATCTGCTGTTGTTCAGGAAGAAGACAAGCCATCTGCTTCGAATAGATTTGCTAATGTTGATGGCAAAAGTGGTGGAAGTTTTGGAGCTCGAAGAACTGAAGGTGGAAGTTTTGGAGGTCGGAAAGTTGAAGGTGGAAGCTCTTTTGGAAAGAAAACTAGCGATCCAGCTGATTCTGGGCCACGTTGGACTGAAGAGGAGGAGAAGCCGGTTGAGAGAACGACATGTGGTGGTGGTTTTGGACAGAAAAAATCGGGTGGATCATTTGGAGCAGCGAAAGATGTTGGTCAAGAACCCGAGAATAAAACAACATGTGGAGGTGGTTTTGGCCAAAAAGGAACGCAATCAGCTGGATTTGGGCAGCCAAAGGTTGAAAACCAAGAAGAAAACAAGAAAACGACAACGGGAGGTGGTTTTGGTCAGAAGTCAGCGCAATCAGCTGGATTTGGACAATCAACAGTCGGTAGTCAAGACCAAGAAAAGAAAACAACTGGTGGTGGATTTGGTAAGAAAGAACCACAGTCAAACGGATTCGGTCAATCAACTGGGGGTGGTTTTGGCCAGAAAACACCACAATCGAGCGGATTTGGCAACTCAAAAGTCGCGAATCAAGAACAAGAAAATAAAACAACTACTGGCGGTGGATTCGGAAGGAAAGAAGCGCAGTCGAATGGATTTGGTCAGTCGAAAACTTTTGGACAAGAACCAGAGAAAAAGACGGTTGGCAGTAGTTTCGGAAAGTCTGGTGGTGGTTTTGGACAATCTCAAACGCAACCTGAAGTGGAGAGATCGAGATCGTTTGGAAGACCATCAGCGGAAAGTGCTGATAGACCACGCGGATTCGGAACACCACAATCTACTTCTTCATTCGGATCAGCTGGACCGCAATCATCTTCATTTGGTCGATCGAAACCAGTGGATGATGAGCAACAAGCACCGAAAACGGGTTCATTTGGAGGTTCGAAGCCATTTGGACAATCGAATGGATTTGGTTTCGGGAAAAGTTCACACGAAGCGGAATCTACTGGATTCGGATCATCAAATAATGAGGGTTTCGGAGAATCACGGCGAACTGGAGGATTCGGATTTGGAAGTGATGGTCAAATGGACAGAGGTTTCGGCGGCGAGAATCGAGAAAGGCGAGACGACAGGAGCAACAAATGTTTCAACTGCCACCAAGAAGGACACATCTCTAATGATTGTCCGGAGCCGAAGGTAGCTTTTCTTTATGTTTTTTTCGAATAAATTGAGTTTCAGAAGGAAAGAGGACCGTTGATTTGCTTCAATTGCGATGAGGAAGGTCACCATTCGAAGGATTGTGAGAAGCCGAGGGTAAGAACAACCATATTGTTGGAGATGTTTATTTCATTATTATTTCAGCGTGAACCGAAACCAATCAAATGTTATAATTGTGAGGAGGAAGGACATGGGTCAAAGGATTGTCCACATGAAAAAGTGAGCATTTCGAATGTTTCCAAACGGCAAAAACTATTATTCAGAGACAAAGGTGTCAAAACTGCCGGGAGGAAGGCCACGAATTGAAGGATTGCCCAAAAGAAATTGTACCAGCTACGCAAGTATGCCCCAGATGCAATGAAGGAATTCATTGGAGTAGAGATTGTCCGACAAGACCACGCGATGGTTTGTTTTTAGTTTCTGTATCAGCAAACGTTTGATTTTCAGCCGAAGGAAATGTCATTTTTCCTTATGTTCCTAAGTTCAAAAAAGGCGACGACTTGTACAAAAACTGCAAGCCAAACAAACACATTGATTTTGAGGAGAAAATCATTGGAACTAAGAAGGGCTTGAGACTTCCAGATCTGCCGTACGTCAACGCATTCTTGTTCTCTCAGCAATCTATGTTTTAGAACGTTCGACGCATTCAAACAACTCACAGCTGAAATTCGTGCTAATTTGGTAGAGATGAAAGTGACAAGGCCAACACCGGTTCAAAAGGCAGCATTTTTACAAATTCTGAGCGGTCAAGATATTGTTGCATGCGCACACACTGGATGTGGAAAAACATTGGCATTCTTGTTGCCGTTGGTGGTCAACTTGCAAAATGATACGCCGAATAATGATATGAGAGAAGGTCCTATTTCACCGAGGTAAAATAAGTATGTGTTGATGATATAAAAAACAAATTACAGATGCCTAATCATTTCGCCAACCCGCGAGCTTGCTGCGCAAACTTACGAAACTGCACGGCAACTTACACGCAATACTGGAGTCACACCTGGATTGATTTATGGTGGTTATCACGTAACAACAAATCTTCAAAATTTGAGAAGTGATGCGGTATGTTGTCATAATCCGCTGACGAGCAATGCTAAATATTTCAGCCAATTACTATGTTAGTTGCAACAATGGGACGTCTTTTGGACTTCATCGAACATGGAGACGTCACATTGGAAAATGTAAGTTCGAAGAATAACTGGTTTCAAATACGAATGCAATTTATAGTTGAAATATCTTGTCCTTGATGAAGGTGATCGAATGGTTAGGACTTACGGCACGGCTCCAAAGATTCCGATTGTAGTAAAAGAAAGAATTCCTGGCAAGCAGCGAGAAGAAGATGATGAGCGCCGCGATTTCGGATATGATTTGGGCAAGATTATCCCGGGCCCGAAAGAGCGACCATACCAGGCGATTCTTTTCAGGTTTACAATTTTCATGAAGTAAATTTCACTGTACCTTTTTTTCAGTGCAACTTTCGATTATGAAGCGCGGTCATCCGATCTTACCCCATTCATGAAAAAAGACTACATATTCGTAGAAGTGGACCAGATTGGATCCGCCAATCAACAAATTGAGCAATATGTTCTGATGGTCTCTCAGCCAGAAAAAAGGGATAAGTTGTTCGAATTGCTCAATATTGATAGTGAAACATTGGAAGTCGACGAGGATACAAAAAACATGAAAGTGAAGACATTGGTTTTTGTGAACACTATCAACATGTGCAATACTTTGGCTGCCATGTTGGGTAATTGTGGATATAAAGTGATTAGTGTAAGCTTTTCTAAATTTTGTTCTTGCTAATAACAATAATACAGATGAAGCATAATGGAATAATAAAGAATTATGTCGTTTTCAGATGCATCGCGATCTCCCGCAGGAAGTTAGAGAACGGACGCTCGATGATTTCAACAACAAGAGATTTGATATTATGGTTGCAAGTGGTGTTGCTGCACGAGGACTGAACATCCAATTTTTGGATCATGTCATCAACTACGACATCCCGAAATTTTGTTTTGATGAATACGTCAACCGAATCGGAAGGTAATTCAAAAAAAAAATTTGTAAAAACGCAATTTGTTTGTTCATAGAACTGGTAGAGCTGGATTTTCGGGACGATCGACTGCATTCTACGATCCTAACATGGATAGCGAAGCGGCTTCAAAATTGGTAGAAGTTTTGGAAACTGCTGGAAAGGTATGCGTTCATGTATATGTTTCGTAAGATATTCATCGTTTTTCAGCCAGTGCCAGACTTCCTGCTTCAAGATCATGCTGGAGGTGGACAGAATGCCGACAATGACGACGAAGACTGGTAGACACCAGCTTCAATTTTATAATAATTATTTCTAACAAATGTGTTTTTTGTACTGATATTATTCAATGTTACTACATAATGCATGTACCATTTTATTTTTTTCAATGTAATTCTACGGAATGATAGGTTTTACTGTTTTTCTGCTCTCAAAATGTTTTGTTTTTATAAATAAATGTGTTTGACTTCGAAGTTTTTGAGAAATTTGAAAAAAAAATTGAAAACACAGATCAATGAAGCATAGAAATATCACGACCAGTAATTGTGCCCTTTGTTCTCGGTATAGACGATCAGTGAAATGAAATGATGTTTTTGTCGCCGACAGGAAAACTTTTGAGAAACTTGGTAGATCGATTTTAGTAATTATTCGAGTTGTGTCTTGTATAGAATTTGACAAATATGAAAAATCGGAAATTCTCTGGCAAAAAAACAATAGAAATAGTCGATGACCATACTTTACACTCCATCTGTTCCTTATCATGTTTTTGTCGAAGTGACGACATCAAAAAAATGAAACAAATAGTGAAAATACCAGTTCCAATTGACCACTGATCCATATAAATATGGGATTGTTTGAATTCGAAATATCATCAGTCTTCTTATCATTTTATCAGTAATCATGAAATTCCTCTTCGTCCTTCTTTTGGCATTGATCGCTGTCGTCTCGGCAAGACCCGGATATGGTGCACCACAAGGATATGGTGGTGGTGGAATGCCATATGGTGGTGGTGGTGGTGAGTGTTAATGTTGGTGATATTGGTGATATGGTGTGATAACAGATATGGGCATGGGTGGTGGCGGACAACAAAGTTGGGGACAATCTAGTGGATTCTCGAATCAACAATCATCGAGTCAAACCGGTTTCCAGAATAGTTTTGGCCAAAGTGGATGGCAAGGAAGGAAATAATTGGTGTCGTTGCACCAATTGGTGTGTTATGGTGACGATATGTTTTTCACATAACAATAATAAAAATTTCCACAAATATTCCATATTTATTGAGCACAAATGTATAAAACGATAGAGGCGGAGAGAGAGAGAGAAAGTGGGAGTATATTTGTTATTCTGCACCACATTTCATGGTAATCATAAAGACATTCGGAGTGACACCTGGCTTCTTGAATACGGCGGCTGCGTCGGTTTCAGCTTCATCAACCTGGAATTGATTAGTGATAAGATAGGGTTATTGATAAGGTGATAAGGCTAAGATGTTGATATTTTTTTGAGCGAAAATTCCATAGAACTTGTATTGAGCTTGCAAACAGTTGTCATAGATTTTTATAGATATATGCATAGAACTCCATAGAACTATTCATAGCACCACAGAAGTTCATAGAATTGTCCATAGAACCATAGATCATCATGGAACAACCATGAAAATGAATAGAACTTTCATAGAACCTTCACATATTTCGCTTTACTCCATAGAATTATATATACCTCAACATAGCTAATCGACAACTTATCATCCTTCAATGGCGCCTTCCTGCGAATCACCACCATATTCAATGAGAATTTTGGCGCAATGAAATCGGTGACCGGTGTTGTCGCGTACGCCTCAACATTGCTCGTCTTGACTTTGATCGCGAAACGCTTATCCGATTCATTCATAATCTTCAATATATTCTGACCTTCCGGTGATGACCATTTCATTGTTGATGCACTAGAAATACATTTGATACTCAACCAGCCGGGTGGTTCACATACCCAAAGTTAAGTGCCATTGTACTGATATTCAACCGATTTATAGGTTTATCCGAATATATTCAAGTTGATAGGTATGGACTGATATGATAAGGATGGATAAGGAGGGATGATATAGGTCACGTCACGTCATAGTTCACACGTTTTATGTATTTTTGATATTGTAAAAATGTGTAATAGATGTATGGGAAATCTATGGAGGTTCTATGAAAGATGTTAATGTTCTATGCATGCTAGTTCTATGAAAATCTATGAAGATATAGGAAAGGTTTCTCATAAGTTCTACGGACACCCTCTACGGTGCTTCGAACCAAATTCTATGAGTATTTCTATAGATAGTTCTATGGATAGGTCTATGCACTGTTCTATGAATAGTTCTGTATTAGTTCTATGATGATCTAGGATGATTCTATGCAGTTTTTACGGTTCTATGCATAATTCTATGAAGAGTTATATGTTCTTTGAAAAATTCTATGCTAGTTCTATGAAGATCTATGGTACATACTTCAGAGATCTATGACAGTTGTCGCCAAATCCTACAAAGTCTACACTCCAGAATAACATAACCATCAATCATAGTTTTGTTATTGAAGTTTCAACGATAGTTTGAAGGAAACCAATAGCAACTAAACTGGTTGCATGTGCAGAATACCAAATAGTTGTCATCCAAAAATTATTTATATTCAGACACTTAGTCTACGTCTGCTCCTGATCTTCTTCATTTTGCGCCACACAACAATGGTTGTATCCATCCTACTCCTTCTTCTACTATCCTATCCTATCAATATAGTGATTATAACTGAAATAATCCCATATAAATATATTTTTAGAATGCACAGTACAATCTGGCAGTTATATGGGGACAAGTATCAAATGAAGCTGACATGTGGTTTCCCATCGGTCAGACGGAAGCCGATTGATTCAATACCTGCTTTGGAACTATAAGTTGCATTGTATCTTGCTCATATATAGTAACTCGTAAAGTGTTTGAAATCTCAGGCAGCAACTTACGACGATATCAACAAATGTCAG
Organism: Caenorhabditis uteleia; assembly: GCA_963573275.1. Lineage (NCBI taxonomy): Eukaryota > Metazoa > Nematoda > Chromadorea > Rhabditida > Rhabditidae > Caenorhabditis > Caenorhabditis uteleia. Next base: position 6,661,087 of record OY752137.1, read on the forward strand.
TTAGGAACCATTGGTATGATCACTAGTGCCATTAGAACTGATGCTGGATCAGGTATAAAACTGGTGATAAAGGTATGTTTGAGGGGTGGAATATGATAATATTGATATAACAACAGATCAAAAATGAAACTGCATGCGGCTATTCGCCACCATTTGAACAGGCATATCAGGTATATCAGGCATATTTTCCGTGAATAAATATTTTCAACCTAGACTGAACTAGATGATGGTTTGATCACTATACCATACAGTATATCATCATCTGCCAATAACATCCTGTTCACCTATTCTAGAGGTTTTTTTCCTAAAATATATTCAGCTATAATGCAATTTCAGAAAGCCTATGCTATAAAGGATGGCAACCATACTCAGAGAATGGTGTCAGTTGGAGTTATTGTGTAAGTTAGAATCATAAACAGTTCAGAAAATGCGATATTTTTAATAGGTTTATCAAACATCTAAAGACTACTTTGTTGGTCCACAGGCTGGAATGAGAAAGTTATGTCAAGCAATGGGGGCAGACTTGGTGTATTTCACTACTCAACAACAATTGGAGTTTGTTAAAAGTATGAAATTATGGTACAAAAATAGAGCCATGAAGTCTAGCTCAAATATATTTTGAGTTGTGCACCTTTAAAACAGTATGCTCCTTTCTATTCAGTTTTGAGTTACTGTACTAAAGGCGCACATACCGTATTTCCTCGAATAGAGCGGCACTGCAAACGCTGCTGAATAATGCTCATATCTCAGAATCGAGAAGAGCTATTAAAAAATGATCAACTGCAAATTTGTAGATCATAATAGCTGTACTAGATTCCGAGATATGATCATTCTTCGGCAGTGTTCGTAGTGCCGCTCTATTCGAGGAAATACGGCATACTTATGAGGGACTAGACTCAATTTTTATGACTCTGATATTTTCTCTGATAATTTCCTAGATATTCTATTGAATGTGAAGAACAGAAACGACGAAATAGTTTATCTAATTGACGGTGCTTCCAATGACGATTGTAAACAAGGTGATGCTGGATGCGGTATTTCAGACTCTACTGTAATGTCATACTGTAATATTACAATAAGGATGATTGATTTTTTCAGAGATACATATTTCAAGCAGGAGGTAATACCATTGATCCAGCTGCTTATAGTCCCATCACCGCCTATTCTTATTTACCCGGACAGATGCTTTATCTAAAATGCACTGATACTTGTATAATGCAGAGTTTGAAGTAAGTTGTGTATCATAAATTCTATTTTGGTTTTTTTAAAGCATGCAATATGGCATGGCTGGAATCATATGTGGCAGGAAGGACAATTGATGTGAAATATTTTCTGTCTATTTTTTCTTTTGATTCTGTAGTATTCTATAAACATTTATGTTGTGTATTGGAAAGGAAGAAACCCCTTCTAACATATTTTATGAGATTCGTCTGATTATAATCGGCATATTGATATGGTAGGATAATAGAACATGAAGTACGATGGATATAAAACTGCTGAATGGCATGACTACATGGATTTGTAATGTGTTTTGTTTTTTGATTTGCCATGATATCGCTGTCAACTAATTGGTTTTTCGCAAGTATGTATAAATGGCAGAAATTGCTAGGGAACTCGCAAAAATTTAGTCAGACAACATCAGGACAAGGATCAATTCCAATTATCCCTTCTGGTTGATGTGAAAGTTAAGGTATTTGAAAGTCATGAATCGTCTGAAAAAGCGAAGCATCAATTGGTAGGAAATAATTGGAAGAATCGTGTGATAGGTGAATTGAAAAAGTTGCACAATAAACAACGAAAGAGTGCGCGATTTATCAGATGAGTGTTGATCCGACAATTCTTTAGTGGAGAATAGTTGTGCTGATGTATCTGTAAGTATGATCAGACTGGGAATATACCCGGGGAACAATAAACAATGGCAGTATTCCTAGCAAACCAAATCTCCCATGAAAATACCCGATTAATTCAGATCTGAAAGTAAGTTATAGACAAAAAAACGGCAGAGTTCTTGGTTAAAATAACACGTGTTGTGATGTTTCTTTTGCTTGAAAGGCTTGATTCCTGGTGTGAGATATCATATCCAACAATATTGTGATGTTTCCTGAATGTCCCGAAGAATTTTTAGAATGATTTTCGAAGCTCTACATGCTCAAATCTACCAAGGAAAACAGTTTCATCAAGTTGATTCGAGTTTGTTACTGATGTCGTATCTGGTTTAAAACTGAAAATTAGGAGTTCTAGTGTTGTTTTTCGTGATCTACGTGATATAATCTACCGTCTACACTATTTTCAGCAAAATCGAAAAAAAAATTTTTTTTCAAGATCTGATTTTAGGGTTGGTCATTTTTCAAGTAAATTTACATATTTTTCGAGGTTTTAACGAACCAGAACCATTTATTCGTTATTAAAATCTGATTTGGAGTACATAGCGGAAAAAAACCTACAAAAAAATTTTTGGCCGAAAAAAAAGCATGAACAATAGTATGCAAAATTTTTGATGAAAAAAATTTTTCGAAAATTTTTCGCGTTTTTTTCACCGAAATGTTATTATTTTGTGCCGAAGGGGAGCGGAATCACAAAACTAGGCTGGAAAAGTGGTCCGAACACCATAAATTGACGATTTTGCAATTTTATGAAACTATGAATCGGCTCTCACGTTGTTCGTGTAACAGATATCGTGTTGGGAGTATTTTTAATCGAATCAGCTCAATTTTTACATTAGAATCGTTTTTGAACGATAAAAAATTCTCCCTTAGAAAAAATTCATATTTTCATAGAAAATTTTAAGGTAAAGTTTTTATTTTTATTTTTCACTTAAGCCTAACTTAGGTTTAGCTGCACGCAACGACGCGCCGCATTCCGCACCTCTCATTTTTTAAACGCCGGCATCGTTTTTTCGGCATTTTACCCGATTTCTCGGCAATTCTTGAAGCAAATTTGTTGCTCCTTTTTTGTAAAATAATCTCCATAAAATTCTGCATCTTTTAATACATATCCCATCAAATTTTCGCCTCTAGAAATTTTTCTATATGCTTCCCCGCCTCTTCGAAAAGCTGTTTCGCTCATAATGAAGTTTTATGGACGAAAATTGAATGCAACATGATTTAAAAGGTGTGGAATTAGATTTTTATAAAGTTTTATAGAAGCATTCACAAATTTGTTGAAGAATTTCCGAGAAAATCGGCAAAAAATCATGGAAAAGTGTAGTTTTATCGATTTCTACCAAAATTTGGAGAAATTAGAAATGGCAGTTCCGAAGAAATTTACGCTTACGGTTTTTACAATTGTCATGAAAACATCAAATTCACATAATTTTTAACTACAAATAGATTCAACACAAAATGGATACATAATCCGATTTATCGAGAAATCTCTGATCAATTTTGTTGTACGTTCTGTTGAAATCATTAATGGGTCATGCTTTAAAAGGTACAGAATTCAATTGAGATAGAATTTTATAAAAATTCAGGATTTTGAACAGATTTATGGCGATAAAGGTCATGAAAGTTTCAGAATTGAGAGTTATGCATCATTTTTGACCCCACAAAGATTTAAATGGTTACTAAAGAACGGAACTCGACAAATCCTTGAAATATTGAAAATATGAAAACACAATAAAGCAACAAGAAATCTACGAGAAGGCATTTGATGGAATGGCGATATGAAAAGAGTGTCAAAAAGTTGTCTAGCTCCAAGGATCCGGCTATTATCGAATTTTTCTTACTCTTTTCATGGAACCGTGTGAAATCATCATAATCTTGTATGAAAACACCTTTTTATCAAAACAGAATTGATTGCCGGTGTTTTATGTGGCAATTCAAATACACTGTTCCTCTGCCACTTTCTATCTACATACTGAAACTTCTAGACAAAGTCAGATGAAAAATTGTGACATATCACAGCTATGTTTTTTCAAATGAAAATTTTAAGTATAGCTGCCGCTGTATCGAGTCTTTCTTGCATATAAGAAAATGACTCAATTCCCAATAACTAAAAAATTTCAAAAACTTTTCAAACGAAATTTTGACCAGGGCATCCGCCGTGTTCAACATTTTCATGTACATCTAGTGCTAATATCATCGAAATATCTGTCACACTTTACTATTTGTGACACAGACCGACAACATTTACAATTCATGAGCTTATTCATCGACAGCGATTTCAAAAGCCTATACCATGCCCATTGAGGAGAGCGAACCGGAGAAAACAAAGAACAACAAAAGGGAATAATGGAGCTTTTACGTCCATTCCTCCCAACATAACAGCAACAAAAAGTGAGACATTGGAGCTTTTCTGTCCGCCGTCTCAATTAGCAACCAATATAATGAGAAACTGAAGCTTCTACGTTCAGTTATTAAGGAAAAAAAGAGAAGAAGAAATAAACTCAATTATTATTGATATTGTCTGCATTTCCTTGTTCTTGATGATTGTCGAAAATTGTTGAGCCCTTTGCTTCCCGATGTCCATATCATCCAACATGAAGACTTGATACATTCCTCTGAAACATTAGAAGTTATTTTAATGAATCGTATGTTAAAATGTTATAACCGTTCTTTCTATTGCTATCAACCAAAGCTTCTGCTATATTTACTGTATTTTCTTGATGAACAAGTACAAAACTACACTAACAAAGTTGTATTTTTAAAAATTTTATAAAATGTAAATTGGGAATAGCTTCCGCCGTATTGGACATTTTTACATTCCTACTGATACTTTCTTTTAACTTTTCCATACTAAAAATTCTCGAATGACCCTAATAAACCGAAAAACTTGGAAAAGAGTGCCTAAATATAGAATAATTGACTAACCATGTAATTTTCTCCAATATTCTGCGCCGTCTGCAATTCCATCGACTTATGAGTCTTCCAGATTCGTTATCGCCGCATAAAGTTCGATCATTGACAAAAATCCACCAAATGTTTCAGACAATCCGATGCGAGTGAGTAATAACACCAACATCTGTCAGATCTGGAATAATTTGTTATATTAATTGATATTATTAAAAATAACATACTTGACTCGATAATTAATACTCGTTTTAATCTCAGTTGCTCCGTCACCTTAGTCACAATTGGCACTTTTTCACTTCATTCGCTCTTGTCGACCATTCTTATATCTTCTGCTTCAACCCGCATTAATCCAACTCATAAGTTTTGATATCCGATTGTTCGTAGATTGTATGAAGTTGAATAGCATCCTCATCCATCACATCTCGATCGGCTCCGATTGTATGTATCTGAAAGTTTTTATTTAGAAAAATTCATGGATGCCGACTTACCTGAGTCTGTCGACTATTTCTCTGATTAGCCGCTTGTTGAATCTCATTTGATTCGTTTCCCGGTGTTCGATACTTCTACTCTATCTCCTTCAACTTATTTCGCACATTCTTGAAGATTGATCTTGTTCCATTGCTCATTTGCTTTGCTTTGCATTCCATTCCAATCCATTCACCAGCCAACACACAAACAACAAACAACTTCCCATATTCAAACTAATAAAAAAAGGTACAAATTCAGGATGCCTAATACATAGCAAATTCAGACCTAGACCATCTAAAATGGAGAAGAGACGCTTCCAATGATCCGTAAAAGGCAGATGTAAGAGGATAAATGAGTATATTCAATGAAATGTGGGCTACCTAGACCATCTAAAATGGAGAAGAGACGAGTGATCCTCAAGTCATTGAATAGAAGATATTCGAAATTGAATTGATTTGAAGGAGAAAGAATGCCCCATACACCAATAGGTTCTACCTAGACCATCTAAAATGGAGAAGAGACGAGAACGGTCTTGGTGTTTGGGAAGAAGTAAGAGGAGTCATTCAACCATCAGTGAAGAGCACATATTGAAGAATGATGCGAGTGAAAAGAAAACAAGAAAGACTCAGTTAGAGGGAAAATTGCGAAAAATTACATGATTTTTTGTATTGTTTGTTGCTGTGGATGGCTAATGTTTTGTTGAGCCAAGTTTGTCGTTTTTGAGTGTTCTGAAAGAAACAAAACTTTAAAAAGAAAAACGACAATGAAAAAGATTGTGAAAAAAACATATTTCCGAATAAAAGCAGAAGATTTTGGTTTTGGACAAGGTAAACCGCTAGGGAGACGAAAAAACTGGTTTCTTTTCAATATTTGGGAAGTAAAACCCCTAGAAAGCATGCAAAAAACTTGAAAAGCTAGGATTTTTAGAAGAGAAAAATACAATCGACACCTTCGAAATTTGAAAATGATGACAAATGTTTTTGACTAGAGTCATCGAGAAAAAAAAGCGCGCGCAAAATTCAACAAAAGATCAAAAAAAAGAAAAAAATTCAAAATGGCCGCGGTCTAGAAAACCAAGAGGTGTGTACTCCTCTCGGAGTATGTTTTTTGAGTGAAAAATGAGAAATTCGTTGAAAAATATTCAATTTCTCAACAAATTTGCATCGAAACATAACAGAAATTTGAAAAAACATGAGTGTTTTTCAATAGTGTTATTGGGAACGCTCACCAACAACAAAAATCGCTTAGAATTGTTGAGAGATCTCGATTTTACAGAGGCGAAAGTTTAGCAAGATAGTCTAATCTTTAGAGGATGGTTTATTTGAATATTACCTGTTTTGATTCAATTTGCCATTTCGGAAGCTACGTAGTTTTTCTTCATAAATGAATGAGGTAAAGCTAGATTTAGCTTGCTCTGAGTTTTTTGCGTGACATTCATTTTATTGCAATTTACTAAATTTCTCAGGAATTCTTTAACCAAATTATTCGGGGCTCAGAGAATGAGCAGTCGAACGAAGTGCCATTTGTTGTGAACTTTTCAAGTTTTGGTAGACAACTTGTCATAAAATAAACACCAATTTATCTTTAAAACGATAAAATATAACAACAACAACAAACATGCAATGATTAAAATGCTCAATTATTCGAAAATTTCGCTTTATACATTCGATCCTTGTTGTACACTGTGACCACTGGTCCATCGTTATGCCCTCTTATCTACAAAATATTGTATAATATATGTTGATAATAATATCAATTTTGTTGAATTACCTGAATTTCACCCTCCAACTCCTTATCCTCGTTGATCACTTTGAAGGATTTTGTCACTTCGAGTAGAAATCTGAAAGTATTTTATGAACTTATGAATGAAAAATGTTGATTTACTTTCGAAAATCTCGCTCCGGTTGATATAAGTGGATTTCTTGGCGCTCATCATTGATTCGAGGTGATGCAAACTGCCTGAAAAAATGATATTCAGGTTAAATTTTGGAAAAAAACTTACAAAACGGCTCGAACAGCAAGACTCCGATCACATCTCAAATATCCAAAAGTTGTGGCGTTTGGGAAGAGACGAGGTGCTTTCTGAAAACAAAACAATAGAAACTTAACGAAAAAACTTTAAAACCTTGGCGAAATCCAAATCAAACACTGTGGTTGACATGTCGCAACCATCCAGCAACACGGAATTAACACTCTTGATCTCGACTGTACTGTCGATTTCATCAATCTGAAATTGATCAGTTGTTTGAATATCAACTAATTGTTTGAATATCAACTTACATTTGAAAGTGTCAAGTGTCGAAGAAGATGGCACTGGTTTAGAACCGTTCCGAAAAGTTTATCCAAGCTGACAAAGTTGAAAATGCGAAGAACTCTGCAATTTTTCTCAATTATAAAGATGAATAATGATAAAAGTTACCTAATAGTCTGCCAAGTTGATTTTGGATACAAATACGCTGTTAGAAACTCTTGTACAGCTTCCGATTCGGATGATGGTTGCAATGGATGCACTTTTTTGTTGGCGATTCCGATATTCACCTCGAATGCTCTTAGAAATTCAAAATATGGAGAAAAGGCTTTTTGATATACCTTGGCGCTATTTTCGCAATAATTGGTGCGAAGAAGACAGCTGACGAGATATCATACATGAAAAATGTGAGGCGTTTGACCATTGAAAGGGATTCACATCGTTCTCGTCGTTCGGAGAATGCTCGCAAGATTTTCTGAGAAAAACAATATTTTTCTAAATAATAATAAATAAAAATACCTCAACTTCTCTTCGTGTATTCGCATCACACGCACAAATCTCTAAATGAACAGAATCCAATGCGATTCGATCGTCTCGAATAACTTCTAGACAACTTGTTGCATCAGACAATGGTACTTCGATGAAATCTGAAAAGGTATATTGGAAAACTATTATTATCTTATTATTTACCGTCCAATCGACAAGCAACTTCTTTTTTCGGCGACGAACACTCATCGTCCGACACACCTCCAACATAATAAAACTTGATGAAGAATGATTCGCCAACTTCGAGGTTATGAATTCTCCCGAATTCATAATCATCATGGAAACATTTCTCCGGCGATCTTTTCCATCTGAAACTATTAAAATGTAACAAAAATAAGGAAAAAAATACCTTGGTGGCTGTAGAGAAGTGTCCATATCACTGAGCCCTGAGAAAAGTGACAGTGGACTTCCTAACGATCCGAATTTGATCGAATTCGTTGGTGTTCCTTCCATTTTGTCTGAAAATGTATAAATTTTGTCAAAAATCAAAAAAAAATATGAAAAAATTAGACTTATTTATAAACTTTGCAAAGTTTCAAATTTGTCCGAGTGGACTACACGAACACAGGTCTAGCACGGAAGAGACAAAATACAGTGACCCTCCGTAAATAATATTCTTAAATTTGTGATATATTTTTTGATCTACGTTCTCGCGATTGTTTGTTTAAAACAATCATTTTCTCCCGCCAAAAATTTAAAAAGTTGTCAAAAATCTCCTTTATCTTTTTGTGGTCCGAATTTTTTGTTTCTTTTGGAATTCCGTCAGTTTTTTCGCTGATTTCCTTTCAATTTTGAAAACAATTAGTTAATTTGGAACTGATACCTCCATTTTTATCCCTTCTACCCACAATGTGACCTATTTTTCTGCACTTTTCGGACAAAAACGTTCGTCGAGACATTTTTCGAATTAGTTCTTGATTTCTACTTTGTAAATGTAATGTAAAGTTTGATATCGTTCTCCAATACTTCCCCATCCTATCTGTTTCTCCTTTTTCCTTTCTTTTAACGCGCAATGAAAGCAATTAGTGTAAAGAAATGTATTAATGACTCATATCTGCCAACGTTCGAATTGTCGTTTTTTGAAAACCATTCGTCTTCTGCAAACTGTTTTATTTATTGCTTTTCCAGACACAAAATGGGATGTATCATGAGCCAGGAGAGTGAGGCGGCAAAGCTTTCGAAAAGCATTGACAAAAGATTGCGAGAAGATGCCGAAACAGCCGAGAAAACGATCAAATTGTTGCTGTTAGGCGCCGGTGAATCCGGAAAATCGACAATTCTGAAGCAAATCAGAATCATTCACGACGATGGCTACAGTTTTGAAGAGCGAAGAAACTTTCGAGCTGTTGTTTACAGTAATATGATGCAGGTAATCCTTTTCTTGAAAAATTATAATATAAACTGTTTTCAGTCCTTATCAGCCATCATAAAAGCCATGGTCACATTGAAAATCAAGTTTCAAAACGTCGACTCGGAAGCAGATGCCAGGAAATTCTTCATGTTCGAGCTCGACGATCAGAAGGAATCACTTCCAGAGGAGCTGACCGCCATCATGAAGAATATATGGCAAGATGGTGGTGTTCAAAAGTGCATGGAAAGATATCGAGAATTCCCACTCAACGACTCGGCATCATACTTTTTGAGCCAAATTGATAGGATCTGCTCACAAAACTACACCCCAACTCAAGATGACATCGTGAGAACACGAATCCGTACAACTGGCGTCATTCAAACCGAATTTAATTACAAGGATCGGCTTTTCAAGTATGTTTTCTGTTTTTTTCAAAATAAATAGGGAATTTTCAGAGTGTTCGATGTTGGAGGTCAACGATCAGAGAGAAAGAAATGGATTCATTGTTTTGAAGATGTCACCGCCATGATTTTTTGCGTCGCCATGTCGGAGTACGATATGGTGTTGATGGAAGATGATAAAACGGTATGACAAAGATTTTTAAATTCAAAAGGGAGCAAATGTTTGTAGAACCGCATGCGCGAAAGCTTGAAATTGTTCGACTCAATCTGCAACAACAAATGGTTCGTTGACACATCGATCATCCTATTCCTCAACAAAAAGGATTTATTTGAGAACAAAATTGAGCACTCGCCACTTACGATAGCATTCCCGAATTACAAAGGTATGATTTGAAGAGATTTTGAAATCTATAAAAGTGTAATTTCAGGAGCAAATAACTACGAGGAAGCATCCGAATATATCAAGGAACAATTCGAGAAAGTGGACAAACGAGATATCGGACCAAACCAAAAGGTTAGTAGAAGTTTGAACAATAATTATAATGAATTTAATTTTAGATGAAGGAAATCTACACCCATTTCACATGCGCCACCGACACCAACAACATTCGATTCGTGTTCGACGCCGTCACAGACATTATCATCCGCGAAAACCTACGCACTTGTGGACTATATTAATCATTATCGGATTTCGATCCCTCAAAACTTATTATAATTAACTCTCATAATTGAAAAGACTTATGAGTTATTACAACAGTGCCACAATTTGCATACACCGCCTTTTTCTCTTTACGGTTATCTATTGTCAATATCTAATTTCTTCTTTTACTTGTACTGACTAAATAACCAAACACACTGTGTTTTATTTTCTTTTTTTTGTGTAAATATGATGAAATCCAGAAATAAAATTTTCAAAAATTAACTGTTTTATTTCCTTCCTCATCTTTTCGAGTTGGAAGAAACCATTTTTCGACTTTCAGGAAACCATTTTGATATTTTAATGAATGTGAAATAAAGAAGGTTTTAGCAGTATTTATTCGGTAAAAAACTTATCCCACTGTATATACTGTTTTATTATAAACATGAGAATAAATATCGCCTTCCAAACTGATTATGTGTTGATAGGATGCAAGATATGTGAAATCCACCTGAAATATGTTACATTCCTCCTCATATTTGTCCAAATATAAATACCGTCAGTGGCGCGATATCGAATGGTGGTCTCGTTCCTTGTGGATCTTTATCACATATATCTTCTGTTTTTACCTTAACATAAATCAACATAAAAAGTAATCATAGGAAGAGGTTTTATTGTCCGACTCCCTATTTTTGTTCATAACTCTTCTACAACGTTTCATTTTTCAAGAACCAACTTTTATAGCAAGATAGGAACTTCCAGAGGTTGTCTTCCTGGTGTAGTTCACATTTTCCAATGCAGCCCTATAGCAAGTACCTTCTGTATGAAGAATCATCTGTATTTTGAATGTAATCGTTGAAATGATAATTTACAAAACATACAAGACAAGATGAAGCTGAATAGCACTCGCTGATACATGTTTCCTTATCATTCATTCCATAAGACGTCCATCCACTGTTTTGAGGTTCAGATATAGCTTCACCGAAAATAATCGCCATCGAATACTTTTCCTTTGCATAAACCAATTCAAGTTGTGAAGAGAATGGGAAGAATAGAATGAAGAGCAGTAGGAGCATGGTGTAAAACTCAGTCAAATGAGAAGAATTTTTCCCCAAATGTGTTGACATTTCTATGACACTAGACAGCATTAATCAAAAGGATATTTGTAGTCTAGTGTTGTACCAGGTGCAGATGTGACGGAATGTGAAGGCAAGAAGATTATGAGGATTCCTTTTTGCTCAACTGACAATAAAGAGGGGCTATATCAGAGGAGGTTCAACAACCAATTTCTGTCGATACTATCGTGAAACATTCAGTTCGAAGGAAAAATAAAGGTTTCCCACTATCATACTTCAATCATATACATATGGGATAGGTTTATCTTCGAATAGACCTAAAACGTTGAACTTTATGATTTCTCCCTAAATAATATAGCTATTTCTATCGAATTTCCGATCCGTGCATTATTCGACATCACTTTGGATTCTAGTTTGAGAGATTGATCATTGTAAGTACCGTATCTGCCTAACTTTAAAAAATAATAACTGAAGCTATCTAGAGTGTTTGTATCCACCTTACCACAACAATATCCATAGATATACACTTCACTCCACTTCATTTGCCGCATGTATTCCTCACTTGATCCAAACTGTTCTCAAATCACTGCCAAATTCTATAGAGCATTCTGTTATCTTCCTGGACATGACTTTCTATAAATACCAATGAGCCCAGAATAACAAAAATGTGCCATCCAGTCCTTGACAGCCACGTCTTCAGGAAGTAATTCTGGTCACTTGATATTAAAAAATAGGGTTTCGGTTTTGAAGATTGAAACACACAATATGAGAGAAATAATGATAAGTTCGATGATCAGGGTCGGCGCGAAAAATATCGGGAATTGATACTTTTTATGTCTTGTGATTGATTCAAAATTTGGGTTCTTGTTGAAAGTCAGAGACTGCGGAGAACCAAGGAAATTGAAGATGATATGGTGCATATTTAGGGATTCGGAAGTACTGTACCTCTACCGTACACCTTTATCGTGGTGAGACCCATAAAAACTTCCAAACACTACCAGAAAGTGACTCATCTTACTGTACTTCTGTCTTCTCCAAAAAAACAAAACCGCTTCCTAAAAAACAACCAGTTCACATGACTCACAACAAAAGTTTGCCAAATTTCAGAAGCTTCGTACCCTCCCACAACTTCCGCAAATGACGTTGATCACTGTCTGCCGTCTCTCACTATCACACACTATCTCGCCTGATTGTCCCCGAAAAATTGAAAAGATATGACCATTTTTACACAATCAGAACAGCGCGAGTGGGTATAAAAGAAGTGACCAGAAGAGAAAATGGATCATTCACAACAATCATGAAGTTTCTCGCAATTATTCTCGCATTGATCGCTGTCGCCTTCGCCAGACCTGGTGGTTACGGTAGACCAAGTGGTGGATATGGACCACCAAGTGGTGGATATGGTGCACCAGGCGGTGGATACCAAGGAAGTGGCGGATATCAAGGTGGTGGTGGACCAGGCGGATTCCAAGATGGTGGATTCCAACAAGGTGGCGGTTTCAATCAAGGAGGATTCAACCAAGGTGGTGGATTCCAACAAGGACCAGGAGGACCAGGTGGATTCGACGCCAGCAGTGGTGGACAATTCGGTGGACAATAATTTGGTGAATATGTTTTGTATCAATTATGGGTCGACGATTTCTTATCGAAATATCTTTCTTTTTTTTGGCGTAATAAACTTTGCCTTATCACTTCCTTGTTTCTCCGAGATTTTCTTATCATATTAACAGAAGGCTATAGATCAAATTATCTTATCATGAAGTAATAAAATGTGTTAACAATCAAATATATCAGGCTCGCTAAAATCAACTTTAAATACATCGAATATCCTTGCCAACTCCATCATCTTCTTCCTCTCCGAATGAACTTTCTTGACGGCGTTGACAACACTCATCAGTCTTACCAGACGACCGGCGTAGTTCGAGCGCATCTCATGTTTCAGATAGTAGGAATGGAGATTGTTTGCAAGTTCATCACGCACTTTCTCACTGATTTCCATCACACGACCTTGCATTGCTTTGCCTAGAAGTTTTTCGTTTCGTTGGTTGGGGAAGTGGTGGTTTTTGTACTTTTTGAGGCGGAAGTTCCTGATATGGTACATTTTAGACTAAGGAATTGGAGTTACTATATTATTATCTTTTTATCACTGTATCATAACAAAAATAAAACACTGAGAACCATATTTTCAGTTGTTTCAATTGATCAGTTATGTCTTCCTGTCTTCCGAAAAAATTCTCATACGGTATGTCAGTTTGGGGCACTGTTAAAGTTTGGGAAACACTGATAAAAATCCGATCACTGTTTTCAGATGATAACTTTTGGAAAACCATTATAACAAGACAGAATTGGAATCCAAGCCCTTATTGAAGCTTTATAACTTTTTGAAACCGTTTTATTCGCAATCTCATCGGTTTCGTTCAAATCAAGTTTACGGTTTATATTTACGGGGTCATATCATTGTGTGCGGCTTTATTACAGTAACATAAGATTCAAATTTGCTAACTTTCGTGGAGGCGATTACATGTACTAGTGCGATCAGCTTTACCGACTAGCAGTGATAATAATAATAGTTGATCGCACCTAATAAGATACAAGACTATATAGTGATTATCAGTCGAAAGCTTCCATATTTTTCAAAACAGTGAACTTCAATACAAACCTGCGATCTGCCAACATGCTTGACTCAACATATATGCCATCTCAATTGAAGTTGGTTTCAACTCTGCCAATGGTTTTGCCACCAACTCGAATAACTTGACTATTGACTCGCGGAACATGCTGAAGATTACAGATATTCAGGAGGCTGAAATTGTCTGAAACATACTGTCTTATCCTATCACTCGGTATGTCGGATATCTCGGTGAAATCGATTTCAAACTGTTTTGTCACCAAGTGCAGGTTTGATATTGCGAATAACTTAATAATCATCTATGGTTACATATATGAAAGTATTATTCTCACTTTTTCATCAATAATCCGTTGTCCAAACATCCTCACAGACATTTCAGATCTCTCGAATCGTCGCCAAATATTCCATATCAATTTGAAGAACTTATACTACAAAAAGACACAAGTCAGTGAAACTGGTAATATTATAACCTTATCATCAGAATCCAATGACCGAAACTCTTCCGAATATCTCAACCACATTCCAACCACTATCATTTGTTGCTCGAATATGGCGAACATTTGCCGGACGGGTAGTTGTTCGAGGACCTGAGTTAGTCACATTTGTCATGAATGTATTACTTCAAATTGTTAGAACTAAAGTTATCCGACTTTTGTGAGACAGTAAAAATTTAAATTTATCATAATCGCTAACTTGTAGTCTATGTTTGAGCTTATCAGTAGATTTATCAGTCATCAAAATAGTAACTTTTGTTACCAGCCATACTGCCATTTTTCAGCAAAATATTAATAGTTTCCAACTTTTCACCAATTTTGCAAAACGTTCCAACACGAGAAACCCACGCAAACGCATAGTTGTTAGTTCTAAACGTGTTCTGAGATTCTAGACCACTTTCATAGAATTCAGTTAGAGAAACTCCAAAATAGGTTTAGAGCCAACCGCCATGGTTGTTAGCGGGTCTGTCGTTTTTCGCACATTCTCTCAATTCTTCCTACAATCGGCCTGATTTGTCTGTGAAACAACCTAGTACACCAAAAAAACACTTACTGTGAATCGTTTTTTAAGTTCAGCATAAACATATACTGAGAAACTGTGATACTTATCATGCTTATCAGTAGATCAACTCATCAATTATCAAAATGGTTTTGATATCTCTGTATTCAGTGAAAGTTTGATATTTTTCAGCTACAATGTGCCAAAAAACATGTAATATATTTCGGACAGTTGAAGAGTTGAAAGTAAGCGAGAAAGAGTACAAGCGCGATCAAAAAACTTATCTAGTTGTTCAAGTAGAACCTATCACGAAACATTATAAATTTTAAGGTTTTCTTACAACTTATCAGTACATATAATTACCTCCATATCCTCCTCCTTCCTCTGTTCCTTCCTCCATTCCTGCAGACCCACGTCCATCTTTTCCAACATGTTCAACTTGTCGAAATCCGCTCTTTTTATTGGTGGCTCGTACTAAAATATATCAAATTATCATAGAAGACTCCCAAAAAACCAACATCATCCAATATCTTCCTTATCTTCAGTGATAACTTGGACACATCCATGATAGTCTTCGGCTTATCAATCAGCAAACTTTCAGGATAAGATAAGGGTAACAGTGATTTTGCGGACGGCGCATCGTTATCTTTTTTGACCCGGCTTGTTGGTATCGAATCTCTATTCCATTGTACATCTGGAAAAAAGGGATATGTACCTTTAAAATATCTCGACAGATATTTCCTCTTCGTGGTGAGATATCTTGAGTGTTTCTTGTATTCTTGAAATTTGTGAAAGTCGCAAAAGAGTTTCTCTATAAATCGTGCTGTAAATGTTATGCGCCTTAGTACTGTATTCGTGGCGAGATATTAACTGTCGTTTTGATAGAATAATTGTGTTTTTTCGGTTTCTAATGAGTGTGAAGTTTTGTATTTTTTCTTGAAACCCCAATATATCGATTTCCAATTTATATAAAAAACTTACTCTCCGGTGTCATTCCCAATGATACACATTTATTGAATCGACACAATCTACATTGATATCTACAAAACATCATTTTATCAGTTCATCTTATCATTACTGATAGTACCTATCACTACTCCCAACTGCACATTTCTCTTTCCCACCTCGACATTTGTATTTGCTTTCTCGAGACATTACCACTGTTCTTCTGAAAAGCCAACAGATTACATTTTTTCAGGATTTTCCGGATCTTACCTGAAAAATGCGGCACATGCTCTGCACGATAAAACACCAAAATGAAGTCCATGAGCTGGCATAGAGCACACTTTACATATGGCATTTGCTGGACAGGTACTTGGAGAAGAGGCGGAGGTGGATGTGGATGGAGATGAGGAGGCGGAGGAGGCATCGAGGACTAATGACATCTGGAAGAATGGATTTCATAATTGTGATAAGAGTGGCTAGAAGCGTTAAGAAAAAGAGGATAAAGCGTTTCAATGAATGGTTCTATGAAAGTCTGCCAAGTCGAATCTTTAAAACAGTATATCCGATTTCAAATAGAAAGGTATAGCTAGTTTCATGAGTATTGTGTCAATTTGTCATGCATATCGAAACTTGCCATGAGTGATAGTTGAAGGGGTGAGTAACCATATTATTATCAGTTATTATTACCCTCGTCATCAGAAAAATAGAATCAGAGAAAATGGAAAATAGATTATTTGTGAATTTCGGAAATGGGAAAATGTATTTAACAACTCAAAATTAACTATCTCCAGAAAAATTTTAACAAACAAGGTTTTTGAAACTGTAGTCATTTCGTGTCTCTGATGTGATATGAAGTTTTCCAATTTTTAACAGCATACATTTGAAACGTTTCTAGTTTCTGGACAAAGCAAAAAGCGAATTTCGGACATATGTATGTCATAAATATTTCTTTTTCAAGCAGTACAAACAAGTTATTATCAGTTATACGGTGATAAAAGAGAATGAAAGTTTTCAAAACTTTGCAACGAAAAAACTAAATTCAGTGTTTTCCGAACTCGCATCACAAAGCTATATAGGAATCGCTCACAACAGAAACTTTCCAAGTTTTTTTGGAAGTATTATAACAATGTTAGATAGTACTCTACTGATAATAATATCAAAGTGAGCAGAAAGAGGAAAGTGACGACTAGTAGTAATTGAAAAATGTTGCAAATATGATAATTCGGAAACAGGGATTCAATATCAGCCACAGTCTGACAAGGAAGAATAGTGTGTACAACAAAAGATGCAGACAATATTCAGTTAAAGCTATCATGAAACGATTTTCGGTTTGAAATGTTTTGAACAAATCCTACAGTATTCTACAGTATCATACAGTACACATCTACCAACAATAAAACCGGAAATACCCTTGAAATACTCTACTATCGCAAGATTTAGCAAATTAGTGAATTACAAATGGAAAAAAGATGGGCATTTGAATCGAAACAGTGCAAATTGCGATAGAATATATTGACCACAAATCGGGTGAATTCGACGAATGAAGGGGGAACAGATCAACCCAAATGATAGAGGGAGAAAATGATCTGATTTGAGTGATGACGTAGATATGATAAGGGAGTAGTCGTGTTATCAAATGATGGATTACTGTAGAGAGGGAGATGCGCTCTATTGTACTCTTTGAGCAAGAAATATTAGTAACAGGAGGAGAACCTGCACAACACCAACACACAACAAAAATAACAACATAACACACCTTTTATGGTAGATATAAAATATTTATTGACAGATATGTACAATTATTTGAGGTATTAGATAAAGATCAACAAATAAAGAGATCCTTATCGGACAATCGAATTTTAAAGACATCAAACAACTCGCATAACTTCATCATTTCCTCCCGTTCTCGTTCGATTTCCTTGACGGAATTCACGATTTTCATGAGCTTTTGGAGTCTCCATGCGTAGTTTGATACGTTTTTATGGGCATAGTAGGAGTGGAGATTCTCGGATATTTCATTGAGGAATGACTCACTCACGTCGGTTGAGAAGGATTCGAGGGTTAACTCGGTTTCTGGAATATTTAGATTTAACATTAGCTTCATTTCGGCGACCAATCGAAAACTTAAAAATCAGCATAATTTTATTAAATTTTAGAAAAAGTAAACTTTTGGGGAGTTTTGAATTTGGAATAACCTTGTCGAAAACTTCAATATATATTTTTGGCTATCTGACAATTGTTCGGTTAGTTTTATGCATGCGTCTTCAAAATATTTCATGAAACATCATAAATGACAGACACAAATTATCGGAATAACTACTTGCATAGCTACTAAACTACTATTTGTTATATCCGCGATAACACCATTGAAAAAAACACTCTCGAACGTTGTGCTTTCAAAATATCTATTTCGCGAAGAAGAAAGAACACTAAATTTATAACATAACAATACTACCAGAATCATGATATTTTTGGGAAACAATTGAAACTGTAATGTTTTTGAAAATTTTTAGAATTTAAAATAATGAAAGTTTTTTGGATTTGAAAAACTTCTAGTAAACTAATTCGAATGATTCACTTATTTTGGTTTTGAATTTATTTAGGACATATATGTGTACGGTATGTGCCTTTAAATTATCTCAACCCGAAAATGTCTATTTTTTATAATGATGCATTGTTGGACGAACCATTGAAAACTGTAAATCACGCTTGATTTTGATATAAGCTTGAAAACGTAAAGTTATGTAAATATATTTTTTGATTTTCGAATCATTTCAGTGATTCTAATAGAAACTGCTATCTATCAAAAAAAAATCCAAAGTTCACTCACCCAAACTATTCCACACCAATTGACACAACATATATGTCATCTCAATAGTCGATGGCGCCAAATCCGCCAATGGTTTCGCCACTTCCCTCTGCATTCGTCCCAATTGTTTGCCGAATAGCCTGAAACGACAAAATGTTGATTATCTAAAAATGCTCCAACATTCCTAATCCCTCACATGTTCATCTCATCATTCGACCGATCGGTGATATTTGAGTAGTCAATTTGAATGTTATCCAGGTTGGCGGCGTTGTAGTTTCCACATACGATCACCTAGAATACTATGATTATTTGGATATTGATAGGGATGATCACTACATTATCCTTGTAAACTCGATGACCAAATGTGTCGACTGAAATGAGCCATTTCTCGAATTTACGCCATCGAGCCCACACTTTTTTGAATATCAGCATCTGAAAGTTCAAATGTGTCGATGGGCAAAATGCTATAAGCTCGCCGCAACGCACAGTGGTTTAGCAAAAATAAAATGTGTATATACCGCATTTCCTCGAATAGAGCGGCACTGCAAACGCTGCCGTATAATGCTCATATCTCGAAATCTAGAAGAGCTATCAAAAAGTGGTCAACTGCAATTTTGTAGATCAAAACTTCAGCTACAAGTTTGCTGTTGACAATTTTTTTGATAACTGCACTAGATTCTGTGATACGATCTTTCTCCGACAGAGTTTGCAGTGCCGCTCTATTCGAGGAAATACGGTATAAGCGGCACCTACCTTCTCGCTAAGCGGCAACATTCGAAACTTTTCGGAGTGTAGTAGCCACGTGGCAATTCGAACCAAATCGTTTTCCCATTTTTTATTTGGTATTTCGACAATAATGGTTTTTTCAAATTTCAAATCTCCAAATTTCCGTTCAGATCTGTAATTCCAAAGGGCAAAACGCATCCTTTCCAATGCATTTAGCTTGAAATATTCGGCATTTATAATTGGAGGCATTGACTGAAAAAAAGGATGGGATTAGGTTTAGCTCCATCCACTTACACTCGCTAATATCGTTTTCAACCGATTGACAGTCGGTGTAACATCCACCAATATCTTCGGGTTTTTCAATGTTCGATACAAATCAGAGCGGACAATAGGCTCAACAGCCAGTGAAAATCCACCCTCTGAATCATCATAGGATTCGGAGGAGTTGCGATCGATTTGAACATCTATAAACAAGATAGTTCTCGTGTCGAGACCCATATCAACGTACTTTCCGGTGTCATTCCCAATTCCTTACACTTCTTCAATCGACACGCTCTACATTGGTATCTGTCATTTCCACTAACATCACATTTACCAACATTTCGTTGTCGACACTTGTATTCCTTCTTTTGCACCCAACTCCGCCTGGAATTTAGGTTTAGGTTTAGGGGATGGATAGTAAAAGTTCAACGGAATTAATGTGGCCTTTGAAGATTGCTTCTAGATTTCAAAACCCAACTTTTGATCTATTATGAGCCGCTTAATAAAATTTTGATATAACTTTCAACTTTTAGGGGTACAAATACCCCTTATGCTTAAACTTCATGAAAATTTACTTACCGAAAGAAAGCAGCACAAGCTCTACACGAAAGTACACCAAAATGATTACCCCTCGCTGGCATTGCACAAATAAGACATTTGGTGATGGCAATTGGTGAGGGTGTATCATTGGAACACGGTGAAGAGCTGGATGAGGATGGGTGAGAGTCGGTTGACATGATTTTGAAGGTGCTGGAAGTGGTGGTAATATGTACGGCTTCCATTTTTGTTGGGCGGATGAGCGGAGCGGCGGGAAGATGTGATGTAGGGGGAGAGGATGAGAATAGGCTTTGGTGTGGGCGTTAGAAGTTCTTATTAGCCGAAAACAAGATAAGAAAAGTTCAAAAAATATCTATGAGGTAAGTTGATGTTCTTAGAATATCAAAATATTTATGAGAAAAAAAGGCATATCTACTATTTTATAAAAAAACCAATATATGAGTTTTGTCTGTCCGTCTGTCCGGTGTCACCCTGCACAACCACGTACCCCCACCTACCCTATCATGTCGGGTACCCAGTGCTGATCATCAGCCCAGTACTTCACTTTTCACCTAACCGCCTCCCAGCCGTGCAAAAAGTGACCAAAGGTGTCATTTTGGCGGGAATTCAAATTTAGTTTTTCATCATTTTGTACTGCTATCGTACCCGACCAAGCCAAGACATGATATGATACCATGATGTGCCCCGGAAAATTCCAGAACATTGACGGTCATTTTGGCGGCAATTTGAATTTGAATTTTCTACTTTTTTATCATAATCGTACCCGGACAAAACAACATATGACAATGTACCACAAAAAGTCATCGAATGTTCTAGAACAAAAATTTTCATTTGCGCGGCGATTCAAATTTTAGTTTTTCGAGTCGGAATAAAACAATACATGACTCGTACCAAACGTACCCAAATGTTCCCAGCGCAGGTCCGGAGGGTGGCCGAAGGCCGCCCGACGGGCCTGAGCTGTTTTGACAACCATTTTTGCGGCAATTTGAATTTAGTTTTTGTGTTTTCTAACCAAATCGTACCCGGACAAAACAACATGTGACATCGTACCATGGAATGTTCCAGAATATTCTCGAACAATAATTTTCATTTGCGCGGCAATTCAAATTTTAGTTTTCGTACACGAACAAAACAGTACATGAACATGTACCAAACGTACCAAAAAATGCCTGGCCCGGACCGCGGCGCCCGGAGGGTGCCGCGGGCCGCTTGCTTTCGAAATTTTGGCGGAAATTCAAATTTAGTTTTTGTACTTTCATACCAAAATCGTACCAGAACAAAACAATACATCACCAAATGCCATCGAATGTTCCAGAATGTTCTCGAAACAAAATTTTTCAAAATTTAAATTTGCGCGGCGATTCAAATTTGAGTTTTTCAAAATTGCCCGGACCGCGGCGCCCGGAGGGTGCCGCGGGCCGCTAACTTCCCATTAGACGTACCAGCCGAGTACGTACCCGTGTCCCCCCCTAGTCTACAATTTTATAAAAAAGTCAATACATGAAGTTTTGTCCGTCTGTCTGTCCATTGTCACCCTGCACAACCGTGCCTCGTGACCATGCCTATCATGTCAGTCATCCATCCCTGATCAGCGTTTCAGTTGAGCGTTTTTCACCTAACCGCCGTCTAGCCGTGCAAAAATCGATCAAATGTGTCATTTTGGCGGCAATTTGAATTCGAGTTTTTAGTGTTTCCGTACCCCACCCACGGGGGAACAAATCAATACATGATATCGTATCATGACAAGCCTCAGAAAGTTCTAGAACATTGACGGTCATTTTGGCGGCAATTTGAATTTAGTTTTTTCACTTTTCTTGCCTAATCGTACCAGAACAAAACAACATGTGACATTGTACCAAAAAAATTCATAGAATGTTCTCGAACAAAAAATTTCATTTGCGCGGCAATTCAAATTTTAGTTTTTCGAGTCGGAACAAAACAATACATGATTCGTACCATACGTACCCAACTATACATGGCGCAGGTCCGGAGCGTCGCCGAAGGCGGCGCGACGGGCCGGAGCTCCTAGTTAAAATTTATATAGCAAAGTGAAGTTATGTGGTTTTGTCCGTCTGTCCGAAGCCTGTCACAAATGAGTACCGTACCCCGTGACCTAACCTATCATGTCAGTCATGTCATGGGGATCATCGTTGCCGTTGAGCGTTTTTTGCCTAACCGCCCACCAACCGAGTTAAAAACGACTAACCACTTCATTTTGGCGGGAATTCAAATTTAGTTTTTGTGTGTTCATAACCGAACGTCAACATGAAGTGTTTGTTGGATCGTGGGTACTGTAGAATGTTCTAGAATGTCATGGAATATTCTAGAACACCGACGACCATTTTGGCGGCAATTTGAATTTAGTTTTTTTGTGTTTTCTACCCTAATCGTACCCGGACAAAACAACATGTGACAACGTACCAAGAAAAGTCATAGAATGTTCTCAACGCATAATTTTCTTTTGCGCGGCAGTTTAAATTTAGTTTTTTGAGTCGGAACAAAACAATACATTATCATGTACCAATAATACCAAAAAGTACCTGACCCGGACCGCGGCGTCCGAAGGGCATACTCTCACAACCTAAATCATCAAACCAATCTCTCTCAACGGCGGAGGTCCGGAGGGTGGCCGAAGGCCGCCCGACGGGCCGTAGCTCCTAGTCAAGAGGTAAAAATAAAATAAAAATAGGGGAAAACTTCATCAAGAGCTAGAAAAAAACCTCATGATGAATGAAACCCGACACCTTTTTTCTCTATTTTCCCCTCTCAATCTCCGATCAAAGAACATTTTTCCTATTAGTTGTCATTTCTTCGCCATGGAAACAAGCTCAAAACAAGCGAAATAGTGTGAAAAGGTGAGAGACGCAGAGGGCGACAAAACTTATCTAAATGAAACGCCAGAAAAAGTGGTTGCAAATCGATCATTTTTGCGTTTTTCTTATCGAAAAAGTGTTGTAAAAAATTGCGAAATTGTCACAAAAACACACGAAAATTCAGGTGAATGGGGAGAATGGGAAGGCAGAAAATGATGACAAACATACGATTTGGCTGGGCATATGAAATAGTGTTGGTGTTTGAGAGACGCAGAGAAACGGAGAAGTTGTTTCGATGGTTGGGAAACGAGAGGATTAGAGAAATAAAAGGAGAAACGAGTTACAGGTTTGTACCTGGAGCACACTTTTTTGATTCTTATGTACTTTTACACCATAAACTACACTTCTGTGTACATCTCGTCGTCTCGGCGACCCCGCTGCCGCCGCATTTATATGTACGCACTTTCTCTCACTGCCCAACGATGCAGTTGTGGTGTAGTGGTGTGTAGCTAGGCCGACTGCCGACAAGGCCGCGGGTTCGAGACCCACACGACGGCGCGCGATGAACGTTTACCATCTTTCGGGGCATAAGTCTATTGATGATAACCTAACCTAATGCTGAGCGCTTCTACTTTTGAAAATTGTTTATTAGATTAAACCCATAAGTTTTGCAATTGTAGAAAGTAGAGATCCGATGTCGCTTCTTTGGATTTTGTGGAATAGTAGAAATCTTCAGATTCGATTTTTGAGCGAGGAAGGCGGGAACGGAAACAGTTCCACCAGTCTTTAACACTGCTTAGGACGATTGGAATGACTATTATCGGGTTTCTGAAATCGAAATGTCAACAAATTTCAGTTTTTGTGAAAACCTACAGTAAGACAACCATCTCGACCAAGTTGAATACCAATACAGTAGGCTCAATCTTACGGTAGATCAAAAACAGAACAAAGGCGAAGAAAATATCAAGTGTTGCTCCTGTGTAAGCCAATCGAGATGCCAACTGAAAGTACAGTAATCCTACAGTACCCCATGAACTACAGTATACCTTAAAACTCCGAACATTTTCCTCGGTTTGAAATTTCGCTGCCAATGTGTGTTTCGTATTACAAGATGTGCCATTTCTTAACTGATCACGTACTCGAGTGTTGTAATACCGTAGGAATAGAAAGTACTGTAACTATTGGATTACGGTAGCTGGATACAGTATGACTTACTGGAACACAAACACCAACACCTAGAATATTTAGGATTACTGTAATTTTTAAGTTGAGCAGATGGGCGGCGAATAGGAAAGTGATGAAGAAGGAGGAGAAAAAGTGACAGAAAATGATGAAGATGGTGAGCCAGAGACGGGGAACGGATTCGTAGTCACTGGAAAAAGAGGAGATTTTGACAGAAATTTCAGATAGGAACAAATTCATACACAAAGAGGAAGGTGGCGATGGATCGCTCGATAAGGAATGTGATGACACCACCACCCACTGTTCCAAAATAGTGCCAGACCAAAATGGAGCCAAATAGAAGGGGAGCTGATTCGGAGGAAAGATAGACAATGGGAAAATGTCCATCGTTGAACTCGACACCTTCGAATACTTGACCCGATTCTGAATTATCTTATTTACTATGGCGTCAACATTACCAAGCTCATCATCAGTTGTGAAATACAAAAGATAATGAGATTCAGACGAAACAGGAAAGATTCGAATTTCAAAAAACTGAAAGTTATAGGGAAATTTTTTTCCGAAGAAAAACGGTTTCACTGGGTAGATTTTAGTTCTGATACTCGAAAAGGATTTTGTTTAATCCTTTTGAGATCTCAACGAAACTTCATACAGTAGTGTTTAGATCTAAAAAATTTGGATGCTGATAGTTGAAGACTACTATTATCAGAAGAAAAAGTATGACTACATTCATCTTGAATCTCTAAATCATTACAGTAGTTCTAACTCTGCCTACTGTAATAGTTATGAAGCAAAACAGTCAGTTCATTTTCTGAGCAAGTTACTCTATCAGATAGTGATCAAACTTTTTGCGAGAAACCGAAAATGAGACATTTATTGTTTTCATATAACTTTGAAGCTGCATGAAAAGTTGAGCATTCAGGTTAAGAAAGAAGGGGAGAAGCAGCAGAAGTTACTGTTTTTTCAATACTGTAGCATAATTTCTCCTGAATCGTCACCAACAAGCTGTTTCATCAGACATTGCTAATATTTTCAAGAAAAAACAGTAAAATTTTAAAGTTTTTCTTGATGATCCGCTTGAGGAAAAGCTACCGAAAAAAATGAGTAAGCGAGTGAAAAGTCATTTCAATTGCACATGTTCTGTTTTCAATGTGCTGATATTTCATGCACATTCTGACTTGAATCAATTATTTCGTGTTTA
Organism: Caenorhabditis uteleia; assembly: GCA_963573275.1. Taxonomy (NCBI): domain Eukaryota; kingdom Metazoa; phylum Nematoda; class Chromadorea; order Rhabditida; family Rhabditidae; genus Caenorhabditis; species Caenorhabditis uteleia. Next base: position 6,686,721 of record OY752137.1, read on the forward strand.
AGGTCAAGAAGTCAATAATTATATTCCGATCAGTTTTTGATTTTTTAAATAAACGATTCTTCGATACGGTACTTCGAGTACGATGGAGCGCACTTGCTCTCTCCATAACAATTTCATTACCCAAACTATTTATTTCAGGTGTTTGTTTACTAGGCTAAAAATCAAATTAAACTCCGAGGTTTGATTTCCCCGAGAGCACCAATTTTGCACAAAATATTATAGTATGATTGATAATTATATGTATGTTCAACTTCTCCAAAAACGACATACCTTCAACATTAAATATGCCATATTTATAAAACGAAATAATCAAATAACCAATCAATGCCTCAAACCAACACGAGAATATGATAGATATAACAATAGTTGCATTCAAATGAAACTTCCTTATCCTCCACATAATCATCACAAAATAGTAGGTCAAAAATGCGCAGAAGCTGAATAACAATGCGATGATAATAGCGAATGGCAGGAATTTCCATGTGATATATGAATTATCATTCAAGATGAATATTGGCAACCAGAATATTGTCGAGTTATTGACAAGAATATTCATTTGAAATGAAGAAGTTAGGGAGCAGGCGTATGTTTGATATCGAATGGCAAACAGCTGAAAACTTCAAAGATGAAAAAAAATGGAGAGAAATGTGAAAAATATTTGGAGGTACGTAGTTAGCTGTTGGCTGAGTAACAAATGAGTTCAAATAGTCAAATTATGGATGAGGCGTTTGATACTTAGCCAGATCTTGGAAGAGACTATCGGCTGAGTATCAAACGCACGTAAACCTAACAAATATAGCCCATGAGATACTCTGAGCATCAAATGAGATGGTAGCTCCTTGATAAAGTCATTTGATACTCAGCCAACTGTAGGAGTATCTGGAAATTCTGCTGACTGAGTGACAAATGAAAGTTAACCAAATAATCTAGACCAGTTGATACTGAGACGTAACACAAAAACTTGACTGAGTATCAAATAAAATGGATCATGAATCCATTTGATACTCAGCCAATTCTTGGAATGTCTTGAAGACCTGCTGACTGAGTATCAAACGCGTACACAGCAAAAAGTTTGGTTGCTTCAAACAGCTGATTGATTGATATATTTGTTGTTCGTTTTTGCAGCAGCATGTTTTTTGTTTTCTGCAAATCTGGAAATTATAGAAAACATTTCTGTGAACTTTTCTAATCTTCAACGATATCACAAGGAATGAAAACTGGTACGTCTGCGTCTCCTATTTTCCACACTATTTCTCTGAAGAGTTTCCAGTCGAGACCCATCCCGTGAAATACTTCCTGGGCCTTTAATTTCCGTTTCATCTCAAAAAACCATAAATCTGAAAATCCTGACTTCTGAAATTATAGTCACAAATTTCAGCTGCATTTTCGAAGTTCCCACGAAATGGTCTCGAAACGGAAAAACAACAACAAGTGTGCATTGTGACGTCAAAGTGTTCACGGACTGCCATCTCATACCATAATTATTTAGGTTTAAGTGTACACTCCTTCTTTTGAGGATTAAAACATCAACAATATTTGTATCCATATCCTCAGGACTACACACTACAAATTATTTGTGTTATGTTGACTCAGATGTGATGGAATAAAAAAGTGATATAACTGAACAATATGAGGAATTAGATGTGTTCAGATTATATTGATATGTATTCATTTGAGGATTTATATGTACATCATATTTTATGTTGAGTAGTAGTCGTTTTTTTTCGAAAAACTCTATCATGCATATCGTGTCATCTTTGAGTTAGAATGATGTAATTTTTGAACAAATTAAGTTGTCTAGAGGTTTTTTGAATGGAAGTCAAGTATCTCCAACTCATCCACCAATATTTGAGAACTTTCCGAGATCTGAAAATCTGAAGGCTGAAACTGAAATTTTTGAAAATTTCTGACTTTTTGTTTTTTGATGAAATCATTATTTTGACGTAAATTTTTTTTCGTAGTTTTTATCAAGCAAGTTGCTTAGAGTTTCTACATGTATATTGTGTTTCTGAAACTGAAAAATGCACATATTTTCTAGAAATAGCCTATCTGAAAATGTTTGATTTTCCCACCTTTTTTCTCCCATACATCGACTTGTGTACTTCCTTTTTTCTATAGTCTTGCATTTTTCAGACTAAAATTTTCCATTTCCGTGATTTCTCAGTTTCAGAAAAATAACTTTTGTTAACTTTACTTCTCAAAATAGTGCCGTGATCGATTACGATTGCCAGAAATATTTTCAAACTGTTTGATTTCTAAAACACACATTTTTTGAAATTTGCTTATATGAAGAAAGTTGATAACTTTCTCCTTTTGTGAGTTATTTCTCCAAATAGCAGTTGTGTAGTATTTTTGAATCTTCGAGTTTGCTTTGAAAAATTCGGTTTCAAGAAACTGTTTTTCAATAAATTTTCATCTCAAAAACGCTTGTCCGTCGGAATTGTAGTGCAAAAAAATGATAAATTTCACACAGCCAGATATCTACTCGCTCAGAAATTTTGATACTTTAGGCACCCAAAAAGTTCCTGAAAATCTCAATTCCCCGATAAAATGATTTCCCAGAAATTTGTAAATAAATAACACGAAATATTGTCTTTCATTCTTCTTCGTTTTTATATTTCCCTTTACAATTATTGTTATTATGCAGATATCAGAGAAATATACACATACACACACCTCATTTCCATTATTATTCTATTCTTCTTCTTCATTCTGTCTACAATTCATTTGTTGATAAACCTAAGTGATGCTCGGCTATTTCAATCGAACACATTCGATGATCGATGGAAGTTGGAAGACATACGAGTTCTTTTTCGTTGTGGAAGTGGCACTTATTGTTTTCAGGTGGGTTATTTTTTAATTTTGCAAGATTATTTTGTGTCTGTGGGAATGTAGAATAGTCTGGAACTAATTGTAAACTAAATAAAAATATAATATATAACTAATAACGCTAGCTGAATAGAACCAAGTTCAAACTGATGAAGTAGTATAGTTACTGTACAAAACCGTAAAAAATTGGTTTATTCCGGAAGCGTTGTTAGAAATTGTTATACGTTTCCACAGAAAAATCAGTGCTAAAAAGCGATTAATATAATTATTTGAACAAATCTTCAATTTCTGGAATAATCTTTTCTGTTTTTAAAACATTTTTTAAATCAGAAATCAACTAGTGACACATTGAAAACATTGTGCTGACACAGTACAAATTCAGACGATGAAACAGAAAAAAACAGAAAAATTGACATTTTCACCAACGCGTGGCAAATGCATCTTTTTTTTTTGGTTTTCGAAATTAATCCCATCAGTAGTACACTCGAGTTTTGTTTTCGAAATTTATAGAGCACTTGGAGACAAGCATTGATAGGCAGCATGTTCCTATACAAAAAATTTTGGAAACAGTAATTACTTGGACAGCGCACATGTTTTCAAAATTTTCGAAAACTCAAATCTATCTGAAGCATTTGTCATTATATTCCGAATAGATATGATCAAAGTGATATGCTCATCAATGCGAGAAAATGATTGATTTTCTCCGGATTCGAAGTTTTTGGAGCTATCACGAAACTCGCCTTGAAATATAGATTTCGAAAATTGCAAAGATCACAAAAAATGACAGAGAAAACCTCCTGGAAACAGGTAAAAATTGTGTAATTCAATATTTTCAAAATTATCAAATATCTCATATTGCTCTTGGTTATATGTAGAACACAGCCTGATATGGTCAAATATGGTCTACTATATCCTAACCCTGATTATTCCAGTATCTTCTACATCCTCCTCTGGTTCTTCATAATCCTCACCGCCAAAAACATGCATCGTAACATTCGAATGATCAATGGCACATATTATGGTCAATATCTCATTCAATTATCATTCTGGGGTATTCAACCAATATTCATCTTATCCGGTGCATTAGATGGTAAACCTAATTTCCTTACACATTTCCTGTCTACAATTATTTCTCATTATATATTTCCGCATACAAAAAAACCTCCCCCGGGAAATTAAGAATCAGAAGAAAAAGAAGACGTTTGATTTCAGACTCGTTCAAATTCTCGAATGAATTGTTCAGTCTGTGTAGTACTGTACGAATATGTGGAATGTTTTATGGTAGGGGATGTGAATGATGTCATTGCTGAAAATCGAATTTCAGCATTTTTCGCTCTTCCAGCATTGGTCATTGAACGGAGCTTCGCCACTTTTCTAGTCCGGGATTATGAGAGGAAGACGAATGCTGCAATTGGTAATATATTGGTGTTGATTCAGATGAGCTTGGCGATAGGATTAGGATTACACTTTAATTCGGGTAGATCAGAAATATTGGTTTTTGAACCTAGGAATGTTTTCAGTGAATACCAAGAGTACTGTAGCTCATACGGTTGGAGCAATTATTGCCAATTTTTCGGCGGTTTTGGTGAGTTTCATCCCATTAAAAGTTTCAATATCTAAAGATTGATATTGAACACTTGAAATAGTGAAAAAATCTGAATAGATGTTGGAAGTACTGTATGCGCCTTTAAATATTCTTTTTTTTTCTGCATAGACGTTATATACTCAGCCAATAGCTATCTAGATAGAGTACTTATACCAGTTGACTGAGTATCAAACGTCTGACATAATGTTATTTATTTGATACTCAATCAACAGGAAATGACTTTTGCTGTTTCTCCGGAAGCATTTTAAATCAGAGAACGAAAGTTGGAATAGTTTGATCATGAAAGGGAATCTTAAAATGTTGATACTAAATTAGTAGAAATGGGATTATACTGAGTATCAAACGCACCAGCTGCCAATGATACATTTGATAATCAGTCAACGGTCCAACTCTAAACGTAAATTATTCCAGGTAAATCGCCTGAATGAGTATATCAACTCAAAATATTATCACCAAATGGGCCAAGTTGCATATAGTTTGTCAGAACGATTTCAGATTACTGAGAATATTCGAACCGCACAGGTTATCACACTTTACAGCATTTTTCAAAACTTTGTTATCTTCAGATGTTCAACAAGATAGTATACTCCATCTGGATATTCAATGTCATTGTCAACACTTGCCTCATCCTTGATAACTATGATATCCCCATAACTTATCTAAATCTCGCCTCAGTCATGTGTGACTATTCCATCTTAACCTACGGAGTCATAGTTCCGATGATCTACTATAAACAGACTGAATCCTGGCAGAAACGATTGCAATCAATGCTGGTAGATCAAAAAAGGGTTACTGTAGCATACTGTAGTGTTTCCAGGGTGACTGCCGCCAACAACGAATCACACCATTGAAAGACACCTTCGGCCATGAAATGACTTCAAAAAGTGCATGCCACGAGACAAGCCGCTATTTTGATATGCTGAATTCACAATGGGAAAAGAAATGAAGATGGATATTTGTATATAAATTGTATTTGTACACATTTCGTCCCTCCCCCTCTTATCAGATATATAAATGTATTGAATGTCCCTAGATGGGGGAATAACAACAAACGAGAGTTATACCACTTCTTGATTATTATTCAGTTTTGTCTCGTTCTCTATTTTTTTTTCATTCATTCATTTTTTATTCTGTCTACAATATTGATAAACCTAAACCTAAATGCTCGGCTATTTCAATCGTACACATTCAATGATCGATGGCAGTTGGGCGGCGTACGAGTTTTTCTTCATTTTGGAGGTGGCACTCATTGTTTTTAGGTTTGCCATTTTTTTCTGACATTTTCGTGGATTTTCTAATCTTGGGGCCTTGTTTTCTCATGCTTTTGGAAGTTGATGACTCAATTTTTTTTTGGGTGAATAGAAGAATTATAGCATGTTTTGGTGGGTGGAATATTACTCATCAAATGATCTTTAATCACAGTTTCTTGATGAGACTGACCTAGGAGTACTGTATGTGCCTTTAAAACGTTTGATACTCAGTCAATAGCTATTAAGTTAGAGTATCTGAAATGTCATACTAGTTGATTGATTGTGAGTAACAAAGGACTGTAGCAAGGATAGATATTTGATACTCAGTCAACAGTTTCATATTATTCAAGCCTGAAAGTACTGTATGCGCCTTTGAGAAAACTTTTTCATTTCACTGCGTAGACGTTTGATACTCAGTCAACCGACTTCTGTCAGTCGAGCAGGAGTACTGTATTCGCTTTTACGATAGTTTTTAGGAAGACTTTCTGAAAGAATCCATGTTGACTGAGTAACAATCGGCTATATACATTTGATACTCAGTCAGTAACAGTCTCATATATTTCCAGTATCTTCTACATCTTCCTCTGGTTCTCCATCATCTGCACCGCCAAAAACACCCATCGTAACTCTCGTGTGATCAGTGCCTTCTGCTACGGTCAATACATCCTACAACTCTCATTCTGGGGAATTCAACCAATCCTTCTGCTATCAAATAGCCTAGATGGTATGACGTATTCTGACCGATATTGTAGCTAAAATTCGCGTGAAAGACAGGAAATTGGCGAACCCAGACTCTCTATTATTCCCCATTGACATACAATTTTCAGATAACAACAAATCAGCGAATGAACTTTTCAACTTTTGTACGACGTGTCGAACCATTGGACTGTTTTATGGTTTGAGCGGAGTTTCAGCCAAATTTCAGACAGGATTTTCAGCATTCTTTTTCTTACCAGCATTGGTCATTGAACGGAGCTTCGCCACTTTTCTTGTCAGGGATTATGAGAGGAAAACGAATGCTGCAATTGGTAATATACTCGTGTTGATTCAGATGAGCTTGGCGATAGGATTAGGATTACACTTCAATTCTGGTAGATCAAAAAATGATGGTCTTGAAATCCATCGTATTTCAGTGCACACCAAGAATACAGTACCCCACACAGTTGGTGCAATTATTGTCAATTTTGTGGCAGTTGTGGTACGTTTGATGCTCAGCCAGCAGTGAAGAATATATTTTCAGGTAAATCGGCTCAACGAGTATATCAACTCGAAATATTATCATCAAATGGGTCAAGTTGCGTATAGTTTGTCAGAACGATTTCAGATTACTGAGAATATTCGGACAGCACAGGTTATCACATTTTTTCAGAAAATTTCAGAATTCAAGATTTTCAGATGTTCAACAAGATAGTATATTCCATCTGGATATTCAATGTCATTGTCAATATCTACCTGATACTTGACAGTTATGATTATCCTATCGGCTACCGTAACCTGGCAGCGATACTGTGTGACTACTCAATATTAACGTGAGGTTTTGGTGAACTACTATAGTTACAGTATCATTTAGATACGGGTTGATAGTGCCGGTTGTAACCTATATACAGACGGATTCCTGGCAGAGACGGTTGCAAGTTATGCTGGTACCTGGGTTACTGTAGTCTACCGTACAACAAATCATGTTTCAGAATTCCTGCTGTAATCCAAAAGTCCAACCACTAAAATCAACATTTGGTCATGATATGCACTCAAGGGATGCGGGTGAAGAAGCGACAAAGTACTTTGAGATGTTGAAGACTCAATGGAAATAATTGTCATATTTATTTGTCTGTTTTTGGGTCAATAATACTATTAGTGTATACATGTGGAATTTGGAACACATCGGGTCATTTGACATTTTTTATTGAGAACAAAAAATTAGAAGGAAAATAGAAAATAGGGAAAATATGCTGGAGCTTGATTGCCGGGCGATCACTTCTGCAAATAACAAGATATGTGGATATCAATTTTCCACATCGATGCGTCTCTCATTTCCCACACTCTCTCTTCCCTTTCCAGACTTCTCACCACATTCTCCTCCATCATATATAACTTCAGTCAATATCAACGAATCACGCAAATCCTCACACATTGACGAGTTTCGCAATGCTAGATTATTGTTGTTGAATTCGATTTGATGTTTGCCGAGGGAAAATACACGCTGAAAAAAGTGATAAATGATAAGGTGATAATAGTTATCACCTTTAGATTTGGAAGATCCACAGTTGTCAGATTCTTGTTATTGTTAATTCGAAGAGTCGTAACATCTTAAGAATAATGATAAGGTGATAAGAACAGAAAAAAAACTTACTACTAGTCGATGCAACAATTTCCAATTTTCCCAAAAAATCCAAATTGGTTAATGATGTGTTTTGAATGAAAAAATGTCCGAAAATATTCTTAACACTTATCAGCTTATCAATATACTTCTCATCACCAGTTGTTATCATAATATCACCAATAATATGTTGACAGTTAGATGGGAGTGATTGCCAATCAGTGTAATCACATGTTATCTCTCCATCTACAGTATCCCTTATCATATCAGTTGATAAGCTTACAGTATACCTGATCTTGTATCGTTTTTGCAGAAAAGGACTGGAAAATTCATGAATTCAATGTGAGGTTGAAGGAAAAGTTGCATTTCTTGGGATGATAGACAGAATTCCGGGTGTAGATAATCGAAATTGATACGGAACTTCTTATCACAACATGTGTTCTCCATATATTCCAAATTGGGCATCATCAGTCTAGTGAGATTCGACAACCATTTGAACTCCAAATTATATTCGTATTGTTCCGCCCTCGACTTCAATCGTCTCAAGTTTTTGAAAAACGAGACATCTTGAACATCTGTTTGAAATATTGATAAGGGTCCAGTGATATTTTCAATATTATTGAAAGCAGATAAATCTGTGAGATTATTATTCATGAACAGATCCCTCACTGTTAGTCCTGATTTGAGGAATGTGCAATTTCTTAAACGTTCAGCCGTATCATAATCGGCTGTTCCACCCCAACATCCTCGACAATCGACCAAATTACCGAAAGACTCCACAGTCTCTATTACATCATCCATCCGTTGACATAACGAGGTTAGGTTTAGCTTCGGATTATCAGACAAATAAAGTGGACAAGTAACATTTTGAAGGTTATTTAAACCTAACACTTCCATATTCAAATTTCTAGCTATTGAAAAATATCGCCCTATAATAATAGTTTATCATTAATTTTCCTCATAGTTCATAACATACTTGACATACTATCACTTTTATTTTTATAATCGCAGTGTACTTCCCTCAATTTAGGCATAAATGACAAACTTTGATATCTCGATTTATATACATCAAATGAACCCTTGAGCACTTGAAGATTCTCGAAATATGGTGATATTTCATAATTTGATAAATCCGATGTTTCACCGAATGCAATATTCCCACATACTTGACTACAATTCTTTGGATATGTCACAATTGTTGATGAGTTGATTTCCTCGGCAAGAAACCAACATTTGGGATCTATATAGGCTTATCAGTTGGTGTTATCAGTTGATCAATTACCACAATCAAAGAATGCATTGTATTCTAAGTGTGAGTTATACTGACTATTGATAACTGATAAATATAGAAAAAGTAGTAGTAGAAATTGAGATTGCATAGCAACTGAATTGAGTGAAAAAGTCTTCTCCTTTCCCTTATACATACCAATTATCAACCCACATTTTTTGAAATATCACCACCATCTTTTGCTTGAAACGTGGAAATAACGCCTTCTCTTTTGACATTTCTTTTTATTGAGAACAAAAAATAAAAAGGAACAGGGGAAAAGGGGAAATTGTGCTGGAGCTTGATTGTCGGGAGATAACTTCTGCAAATAATAAGATATATGGATATAAATTTTTCACATCTTTGCGTCTCTCATTTCCCACACTCTCTCTCCCCGTTCCAGACTTCTCACCACATTCTCCTCCATCATATATAACTTCAGTCAATATCAACGAATCACGCAAATCCTCACACATTGACGAGTTTCGTAGTGCTAGATTATTGTTATTGAATTCGATTTGATGTTTGCCGAGGGAAAAGACACGCTGAAAAACTGATAAATGATAAGCTGATAACAGTTATCACCTTTAGATTTGGAAGATCCACAGTTGTCAATTTCTTATTGTTATCAATTCGAAGAGTTGTAAGTTCTGAAGGATGGTGATAAGGTGATAAGATTTGATAAAAACTTACTACTAGTCGATGCAACAATTTCCAAGTTTGCCAAGAAATCCAAATTGGTCAGTGTTGTATTTTGAATGAAAAAATGTCCAAATATATTCTTAACAGTTATCAGCTTATCAATATATATTTCATCACCAGATGTTATTGTCACATTTCCAATAATATGTTGACAATCAGATGGAAGTGATTGCCAATCAGTGAAATCACATGTTATCTCTCCATCTACAGTATACCTTATCATATCAGTTGATAAGCCTACATTATACCTGATCTAGTGTCATTTTTGCAAAATGTGACTTCAAAACGCATGAATGCAATGTGAGGTTGAAGGAAATTCATCATTTCTTGGGATGTTAGACAGAACTCAGGATGTAGATGTTCGAAATTGATACGGAATATCTTATCACAACATGTGTTCTCCATATATTCCAAATTTGGTATCCCCAGTCTAGTGATACTAGGTAGATATTGGAGCTCAAAATTAGCATAGTAATATTGATCTTCATATGATTTCAATCGCCTCAAATTTTTAAAGCACGACAGATCTTTGATATCAGATTGATATATGGATAATCTTCCGGTGATATTCTCCACATCATTGAATACAGATAAATCTGTGTCCGCGTCTAGATTCGTCACATATAACATTGACTTGATAAGTGTGCAATTTCGAAATTGCTCGGTTTTGCCAAATTGTGTTGTTCCTCCAATACATCCACGACAATTCACTAAATTATCATAAGCCATCACATTCTCCAATACATCATCCATCCGTTGACATAACGAGGTTAGGTTTAGCTTTGGATTTTCATATACATAAAGTTCACAAGTAACATTTCGAAGGTTATCTAAACCTAACACTTCCATATTCATATTCAGAGGTATCGAAAAATATTGCCCTTTAAAATATCATTATTCTATATTGCCTGAATTCATAACATACAATAAGTTTTATTCCTATAATGGCAGTGTACTTCCCTCAGTTTGGGCATAAATGATAAACTCTGATATTTTGATCGCAATACGCTAAATGAGCCTTTCAAAACTTCCAGATTCTCGAAATATGGTGATATTTCATAGTTTGATAAATCCGATGTTTCACCAAATGCAATATCTCCACATACTTGACTACAATTCTTTGGATATGTCACAATTGTTGATGAGTTGATTTCCTGTGCGAAAAACCAACATTTGGGATCTATATAGGTTTATCAGTTAATGTTATCAGTTGATCAATTACCACAATCGAAGAATGAAGTATAGTCTGTGTTGTACTGACTTTTGATAGCTGATAAATATATAAAAAGTAGTAGACAAATATGAAATTGCATAGCAACTGAATTGAGTGAAAACTCTTCCCCTTTCCCTCATACATACCAATTATCACCCCACATTTTATCACATATCATCATCATCTTTATTGTGTTTTTATGGTCAATAATATTATTGGAGTGGTCAATTCCATTTGTATATTTGTGTGAAGTTAGCAGATGGCACAAGTAGTGGCACATCTTGATCTACGTTGTGCCAATGTGTAGAATGTGTTGGTACAGAAGCCGTTGTTACGCCACGCGGCACAGTTGGTTGATGAGTCGGCGATGTATGATGTGCAGGTGCCTGAGGTTACTGTAACTGAGGAGGATGTGGTGGATGGACATCTACCACAGGTGCGTTGACAATAGGTCTGAAAGGAATCGGGGTACTGTAGGTGTACTGTAGATGGTACTTACATTAACAAAGGTTTGAAGTCCAACAGCATTACAGATAGACAAGTCATTGGCACAATTGGTGACTGCATCCACACATCCTTGTTGTCCACAGAGACCACAAGCAGCTGGACAATCTTGAGCAATGATAGTAATCCAGTTGACATTGGTGCATTGGGTGCGGGTGATGGTGTTGCAGTTGAGTCGTGGAACTGCAATACAATCGATTACTGTAGTAGATCCCAATTGACTTACATTGAGCATTTGGACAGCTGTATGCATCAGTCTGACAACACAATCCACATGTTCTTGGGCATGATGATACTGCAGCCGTCTTCATGTCTTGAATAATCGCTGCTGGAGTTGCTGTAGCTGTTGTATAGCAAGCAAGTGGTCGTTGGATGTCTGTATTGGCTCGTGGATATCCATCAGCAACCACTGGAGCAACGTAGAGTACTGCACAGGCAGCATCAGAGATGGTATTGGAGCAGGCGACGGCAGCTGGAGTCCACACAAACTGAAAAATATGGAATGATAAGATTGATGATACACTGATAATCATACAGATGTTCCGTTGTAAGTAGTACAATTCAAATCTCCACCAATGACAGCAAGTGTTGGTGTGAATTGCACCAAAAGGAATGATAGGATGAAGTGGAACATTGCTGCAGAATGTAGTGTCTACCTTGTCGAAAATGTCGGTTTATATACCACTTTCCCCTCTCTATTTGCTCATCCTCCATGTTGAAATAATTTTCTGTGGTTTTACAATGTGTTACATACAACACAAAGGCCCACATAACATGCACTTGGGACAAAGAATAGCTGAGTACAAAATGATACATGAGACAAGCTGGATAAACAAGAATGGAGGGAGGACACTATAAAAGGAATGATTTATTGGTTCTTCAGTATTCAGATATACAATCATGTTCCATTTCATCCTATCATTCCTTTTGGTGCAGTTCACACCAACACTTGCTGTCATTGGTGGAGATTTGAATTGTACTACTTATAATGGAACATCTGTATGATTATCAGTATATTATCAATCTTATCACTTTATATCTTTTAGTTTGTGTGGACACCAGCTGCCGTCGCCTGCTCCAACATCATCTCCGATGCTGCTTGTGCAGTCCTTTACGTGGCTCCAGTGGTTGCTGATGGATATCCACGAGCCAATACAGACATCCAACGACCACTTGCTTGCTATACAACAGCTACAGCAACTCCAGCAGCGATTATTCAAGACATGAAGACGGCTGCAGTATCATCATGCCCAAGAACATGTGGATTGTGTTGTCAGACTGATGCATACAGTTGCCCAAATGCTCAATGTAAGTCAATTGTGATCTACTACAGTAATCGATTGTATTGCAGTTCCACGACTCAACTGCAACACCATCACCCGCACCCAATGCACCAATGTCAACTGGATTACTATCATTGCTCAAGATTGTCCAGCTGCTTGTGGTCTCTGTGGACAACAAGGATGTGTGGATGCAGTCACCAATTGTGCCAATGACTTGTCTATCTGTAATGCTGTTGGACTTCAAACCTTTGTTAATGTAAGTACCATCTACAGTACACCTACAGTACCCCGATTCCTTTCAGACCTATTGTCAACGCACCTGTGGTAGATGTCCATCCACCACATCCTCCTCAGTTACAGTAACCTCAGGCACCTGCACATCATACATCGCCGACTCATCAACCAACTGTGCCGCGTGGCGTAACAACGGCTTCTGTACCAACACATTCTACACATTGGCACAACGTAGATCAAGATGTGCCACTACTTGTGCCATCTGCTAACTTCACATAATATGTACAAATGGAATTGACCACTCCAATAATATTATTGACTATAAAAACACAATAAAGATGATGATGATATTTTATGAAATGTGGGTTGATAATTGGCATGTACGGGGAAAAGGCGAAGACTTTTTCACCCAATTCAGTTGCTATGCGATTTCATATTTGTCTACTACTTTTTATATATTTATCAGTTATCAAAAGTCAGTACAACACAGACTATACTTCATTCTTCGATTGTGGTAATTGATCAACTGATAACATTAACTGATAAACCTATATAGATCCCAAATGTTGGTTTTTCGCACAGGAAATCAACTCATCAACAATTGTGACATATCCAAAGAATTGTAGTCAAGTATGTGGAAATATTAGATTTGGAGAAACATCGGATTCATCCAACTATGAAATATCACCATATTTTGAGAATCTTGAAGTGCTCAAGGGTTCATTCGAAGTATATCAATCGAGATATCAAAGTTTGTCATTTATGCCTAAATTGAGAGAAGTACACTGCCATTATAGGAATAAAACTGATGGTATGTTATGGGAATAATGAATAATAAACTTTTCTTATAGGGCAATATTTTAATATTGCCAGAAATTGGAATATGGAAGTATTAGGTTTAGATAACCTTCGAAATGTTACTTGTCCACTTTATGCATATGAAAATCCGAAGCTAAACCTAACCTCGTTATGTCAACAGATGGATAATGTGCTGGAGAATGTGATGACCATGAATAATTCGGTCAATTGCCGAGGCTGTATGGGTGGAACGGCCGATTATGGTAGAGCCGAACAGTTTCGAAATTGCACATTTATCAAGTCAATTCTATTTGTGACCGATTTATTTATGGTTTTAAATGATACAGATCTATCAGTGTTCAATGATGTGGAAAATATCACTGGAAAACTATCAGTGTATAGTACTGATATTCAAGATCTATCGTGCTTCAAGAGTTTGAGACGATTGAAATCATATGAAGATCAAAATTACAACTGTAATTTCGAGCTTAAATGGCTGCCTAATATCACTAGACTGGGGATACCAAATTTGGAATATATGGAAAACACATGTTGTGATAAGATATTCCGAATCAATTTTGAAGGACTGAATCCTGAATTCTGTCTAACATCTCAAGAAATGCAATTATTCCTTCAACCTCACATTGCATTTATCCATTTTGATGTCACTTTCTGCAAAAATGACACTAGATCAGGTATACTGTAGGATTATCACCTGATATAAAGGGGTACTGAAGATGGAGAGATAACATGTGATTACACTGATTGGCAATCACTTCCGTTCAATTGTCAACATATTATTGGGGATGTTATGATAACAGCTGGTGATGAAATACATGCTCATAAGCTGATAAATGTTAAGAATATATTTGGCCATTTTTTCATTCAAAATACAACACTGACCAATTTGGATTTCCTGGGAAAACTGGAAATTGTTGCATCGACTAGTAGTAAGATATTATCAACTCTTATCACCTTATCACTATCATTCAGACCGTACGACTCTTCGAATTGATAACAATAAGAAACTGACAACTGTGGATCTTCCAAATCTAAAGGTGATAATTGTTATCACCTTATCATTTATCACTTTTTTCAGCGTGTATTTTCCCTTGGCAAACATCAAATCGAATTCAATAACAATAATCTAGCATTGCGAAACTCGTCAATGTGTGAGGATTTGCGTGATTCGTTGATATTGACTGAAGTTATATATGATGGAGGAGAATGTGGTGAGAAGTCTGGAAAGGGAAGAGAGAGTGTGGGAAATGAGAGACGCAGAGATGTGAAACTAAACAAATAAAGATTCCTGGTTAACTTCCGGTGACAATTGTTGGAAAGTGAAAGTCAGACAAATTATCTCTGAAATTTGAAACTGAAGAATCTAGTACAGTCAGATAACGGGAAATAGTGTGTATTATGAGAGACGGAGACAAGAAACTCCAGTATCAAAAAATTCAGCTACGTGCGTGACAAACTAGAAATTTCCTCCGACTCCGAAAAATTTCCTGATTGATATCCACATTTGTTGTTATTTGCAGAAGTAATCGGGCGACGGCAACAATCAAGCTCCAGCACAATTTCCCTCTTTTCAGTTTTCCTTCTAATTTTTTGTTCTCAATAAAAAAATAAATGTCAAAAAAGAAGGCGTTATTTCCTCCACATCATAATTTTCCCGTTATGAGTAATCAGATTGGCAAATGTCACCTGAGGCGGAAAAGAAACGAATTCTTTAGTTTCGTTTCAAGCATGCTTCTCGTTGTTCTAGTCTTATCACTTCCTTTTATCAATTGTGCTGATTATGATAATCCGGATGAGTACTTTGATTGTGGTGAGTCTTGCCAATGGATACTGTACCTACAGTACCCCTTTTAGATCCTGGTTGCTTTTTCAACGAAGTGTCTATCAACCCGAGGAGTATTTTGAATTATCCAACGAATTGTACGACGGTGTGTGGTCAGATCGAATTTCACTCGAGTTATGATTTCACAAATGCTCAACTCGATACATTATTTCAAAATTTGGAAGTGCTTAAAGGATCATTTGTTGTGTCACAAACACTTTTCACCAATTTGAGCTTCTTCAAGAATTTGAAGGAGATTGAGTGCAGGATGGAGAATAATGGAACGAGTGAGTTGGGATACTGTAGTTTAAAGGAGCATACTAGATGCAAAGAGTTAGTCGAGCAGAAGTTAATTTTTCAGTTGCTTTATTCAGCGATTTTTGATCGTGTGAAAATTGAGAAGGTATACTGTAGTTTATAGGCACATTGTTAAAAATGAAACCTATTTCTTTAACAATAAGCTACTGTAGTTCAAAGGAACATATCATAATCCAAGAGCTCAAACTAGACACTCTTATTTTCCCATGACATCATTTTCATATCAATATGCACCCACGTTTTTCTATAATGGATTACTGTAGCTCAAATGGCGTGCCAAGACCTTGAAGGATACTGTAGTTTGAAGGAGCATACTAGATGTAAGAGTTAGTCGAGCAGAAATTAATCTTTTGGTGTTCTTTTTTTGTGATTTTTGATCGCTGTGAAAAACAAAATAGTATACTGTAGTTTGAAGGCGCATGTTCAAATATTTTCACTTGTGTGTTCCACTTCAAAGGTACATACCGTAATCCAGGTGCTCAAACTAGAAAATTCAACTTTCCCACGATATCATTTTTATATCAATTTGCACCCACGTCTTTCTATAATTAGAGAATGGACTACTCTAGCTCAAATGTCGGACCTATACTTGACACAATATTATTTATTTTATTGTCACTTATCAAATTATCAACCCAGACTTTTCCAGAACTACATTTCGAAATTCGCCAAAACTCGAAACTCGTCGACCTCGGAATGCCAAATTTGCAAAATGTGTCATGTGATATGTATATCTATTCGAACAACAAGTTGAATTTGACATCATTCCGAAAACAATTGAATGATGATAACACTCAACTGATAAGGAGTTATGATAACTTGGTCAATGCCCCTGGATGTGTGATACCACTGATAACATCATCCAATATCAAATCACTCAAAAAATGTGCCTCGATTCGGAGTGATGTCAATATTTTTGATCTACTCGCTGATAACTCAACCAAACTCGACTTATCACCTCTTAACAGTGTGCAGGAGATTGTGGGCCGACTCGATATTAGTTCCCAGGATATTCAGAACATTGGTTTTCTGAAAAACCTGAAAACACTAAAATCGGGTGGAATGGGTGCGAACAACCTAGAAATACATGACATGCCACAAGTGATTCGATTAGGTGTCAGTAAGTTACAAGTATGTTATCAGTGATAATCATATCAGTGAGTATGTGATAACTTGTAGATTATGGAAAACACATGTTGCGATGAAATGTTTCGGGTCAGCTTCAAGAATTTGAGCCCAGACTTTTGCGTCACTAGTCAGGAAATGGAGCAATTTTTGAAACCTAATATCATGTTTACCAACTTTGACGCAAAATTCTGCGAGAATGATACTAGAACAGGTATACTGTACGCTTATCAACTGATATGATAAGGGATACTGTAGATGGAGAGATAACATGTGATTACACTGATTGGCAATCACTTCCATCAAATTGTCAACATATCATTGGTGATATTATGATAACAGCTGGTGATGAGATGTATATTGATAAGCTGATAAGTGTTAAAAATATATTTGGCAATTTGATCATTCAAAATACTACACTAGAAAATCTGGATTTCTTGGCAAACCTGACAAAGATTGCAATCTCTGATAGTGAGTAAATGCGCTCTACTGAACTAAACCTTTTTTTGCAGATTCCACGGCTTTTCAAGTGATATCAAACCCAAATATTTCAATGGTACATTTGCCCAAACTTCAGGTACTTTATCACCTTATCAATTTTTATCATATCTGTTATCAGCGAGTGTTTTCCCTGGCAAAAGTGCAGTTTGACATACAAGATAATAGCCCGGAATTGAATGATACACTAACGTGCGAAAATTTGCGGGAGCAAATTGGAATGACGAGTATTATATTGGATGGAGTTGATTGTGGTGGGGATTGTGATATAAAACAATAATTATATGTATATTTAGAAATGATATTGAACCCTGATATGGTGGAAATGACTACTATAACAGTGACAACTACAACCAAATATGATAGTGGAAGGAAATGGATATTGATGTTGATTCCTGTTTTAGTCCTGGGATTTTAGGAATGAGATAATAAATGAATTGATTTTACCTGCTAAAATGACTACTTGAAAAAAAAATGGAAGGAAGGTTGGTACAGTATGATACAATATACCAACAAATCAGCACGTATTATCATGTATATTGTATCTTGATATGGTGTAAATGACAATGACAATGCTGTTTCACTAGATGCACATTATATCAACAGCTTGTGAAGTACTTATTATAGTCTCGGTAATAATGAAAATGACACAGAAAATATTTAGTCGAAATTTTTAATGAAGTATTAGAAGTTCTATAAGCGATACAGTATGCTACAGTATACCAATAAATCAGCAAGAATTACAATGAATAATATAATGGGAAAGCCTTTGAACAATGCCATTACAGAGTTAAATATGAGGAATCTAACACAAACCATCAGATACAGAGTTCTACAGTAACCCAACCAAAAAAACTGAATTTTTATGAATAACAAAGTCTATAAAGTTCTTCCTGTGAATAGTCATCGAAATATATATTTTTTAAATTGTGCAGTTCAGCTCCAAAAATTACTATTTCAAAAAAACATTTACATTCTCATTGAATTTTGCTACAACAATAACTTGTCTATCAATAGGTTCAGTTTTCTCTTTCATATCCATTTATTTCAAGTTCCAACAAATCAAAAACATTCACCCTAAACCAACCAATTATAACTAATAACAAGGTTTGAAAACTAGTCATATCTGCCGCCGTCAAAAAAGCTCGATATGTCTCCCATTATGCATGCTCTCAAATACTCTCTAGTTTTCATATTTATTTCCTCCATTTTCCCAGCTTCATGGGATAACTTCGATCATTTTTATGATTGTGGTATGTGCAACTGATATGATAAGAACTATTATCAGTTATCAGATCATGGTTGTTGGTTTAATGAAACTCGTGTCAGTTCTGAAACCATTTCAAAATGGCCTACAAATTGCTCAACAGTATGTGGTTCCTTATCATTCACACCACTTACTGATATCCCAACTGATAAGTTATCAGTGTATTTTGCCAAGTTGGAAATATTCAAGGGACCGTTGATTGTGATAACCACAAAGTTCGTGGATTTGAATTTTCTAGGAAACTTGAAATTGATTGAGTGCAGATTTCACAAGGGATATGATAGTGAGTTATCACTTATCACTAAAATATTATCACCTTATCAGCTTTCATCGTTGATATCTCCGACAATAAAAACCTTATCAGTATCATGCCAAACCTGAAAAAAGTGACATGTGACACGTATATCAGTGATAATCCTAAACTGAACATCACACCGATTCGTAATCAGTTGAATGATTTTTGGGATGAGAATATTATCAGTTATGGCAACCTTATCAATGGACAAGGATGTTATATATCAATTGTTGATAAGAAGAATATCAAGAAGTTGACCAATTGTACAAGTGTACGGAGCAATATGTTTGTATACGACCTAGGCAAAAAACTGGACTTGTCGCCATTTTATAATCTTGATACAGTGATAGGTCAACTGATTATCAGTTCACCTGCATTTCAAGATTTATCATTTCTCAAAAACCTGCGACGATTAAAGTCAAATGGGTTTGGTGAAAATCTAAACTTTGAGCTGTACGGTATGCCACAACTCAAGAGGCTAGCACTGCCTAATTTGAAGGTTTGTCGACTGATATGATAAGAGATAATCATTTTATCAGGACTTGCAAAACAGTTGTTGTGACAGGATGTTCCGCACAAGTTTTTCTGACCTCCACCCTGACTTCTGCCTAACTACCCAAGAAATGGAAGTGTTTCTACATCCCCTATCAATGTTCAGAAAATTTGATGGCACGGTTTGCCGGAATACGAGTAGATCAGGTATACTGTAGTTATCAACTGATATGATAAGGGATACTGTAGATGGAGAGATAACATGTGATTACACTGATTGGAAATCACTTCCATCCGATTGTCAGCATATTATTGGTGATGTTATGATAACAGCTGGTGATGAGATATATACCGATAAGCTGATAGATGTTAAGAGTATATTTGGACTATTTACCATTCAAAATACGGTACTAGAGAATCTAGATTTTTTGCCAAACTTGACAAGGGTGGCAAGCACAAGAAGTATGTAAATGCGCTCTATTGAACTTATGATTTTCTTCCAGATATTACTGCGTTCAAAATTCACAACAATGTGAGATTGCAAAAATTGGAAATTCCGAATTTAATGGTAACTTGAAAAATCGAAGAAATTCGATAATTTTTTGTCTAGCGAGTATTTTCACAATCACGTATACAAATGGACATAAAAGACAACAATCCAATGTTGAAAACGACGAGAATGTGCACAAAACTCATGGAAAAAATGAGCATGACAAATATATTTTGGGATGGACAAATATGTAGTAGGTTAAATGGTATTTACTGTAGTTTGATGGATACGGTATTTGTAGAGGATACGGTGGAAGATATACCAGATAGTGGTGGAGATGGAAGGAATTGTGGAAGGAATGATAGAACTATGATAGTGATAATTATTACGGTTTTGTTTGGATTTTATTGGGAATAAAATATTTGATCTTTGCTGTGTTGAACGATTGAGGCATAAAATTTATTAAAGTTGTAAAAAACATTTCAAAAAAAGAGTTATGAAATAAAAATATAAACGAAAGAATATTTTGAAAAAGTTTGAAATCATCGAGAGGAGAAATTATATGGATGATGGCTAATTGGCTCGCCATTTTTGTCAAGAGGAGTTATCAATAATGGGCTAAACTCATGTTTATTCTCTCGATATTCGCGAACGAATGTACATCTGTAAAAATGATATATTGATAACTGATAAGACCTTGTGATAACTAACCTGACTAAAGTATCAACCGGTAGAATGTCAGTAGTTCCATTGAGATCCTTCCCAGTGTAGAATGTGCTGCCAACTTTCGGATGAGCAATGAATCCATATTTCTGGGGTCCACCACCGTGCATGTCCTTCACTATCCAGTTATCACCAGTCGCTAAGAATCGACAACACTCCTTCCGAACTTGATCGTGATTCTTCCAGATGCTATTGATTCGTACCGCTTCCCACTGCATTTCCTTCCGTCCACACTCGTATGTAGCGATGACTTCGACGACATCATGGGTATTGAGACGACTTCTAATCCTGACTGGAACCGAGATACGACCGATGGAATCTGACCATAACTGATATGACTGTTGTTGTAGATTTGCTCTCAATACAACAGCATTCACCCGAATAAACACTTTTCCAGGGTGTTTCATATGGTATGTTGGTTTTAGATCCCTTACGAAGGTTATCTTATCACACTGTCCATCGTTCTTATCATAGGTTACAACCACCCCCAACTTGGTCCATTCTTCCATTTCACCAGTGTAGATACAATCACCAGATAACTGAAAATATCATTGATAATATATATGATAAGGAAGTGATAGACTTACCGCACTGTTGATAATCAGCTTATCAATCACTGGATCATACCGGACAATGATACCAACTTGTCCCTTCACAAAAGTGTTTGGCTCCGGATTGGTCTTTGGCATCGAATTCGATTCAATGTACATCAATTCCCTCTCCACCTCCTCTTCAGTGATTGGAGTGATCTTTTTCGAGAAGGCGATGAAATGATATCCAAGGATCTCGAGTTGTCGCATAACCCGAACATGAATATAGCTACCAACATTCACATCCATACATGTGCCCTCTGGTTCGGTTCCAGCCACATTTGTATTGAATGGGATGAACACTTTCCCAATGTTTTCACTATATCCCTCCATCTTGCATTTCAGATGGTCGATATTGGTGATCATCACCTTTTCGGATAGCATATCAGATGGGCGGCATGCTGATTGGATCATGTATTGACCATCGATTCTCTCGGCTGTGTACATCAGTGTTTCTCCTCTCTGAAAACAAAAGTTATGAAAAATATCTGAAAATATCGAATACCTACCTTGTACAATGTTTTCAAATCATCAGCATCTGGAATACTGAGTTGAACGGCTTCCAATGGACATACCAATGGTCCTTGACGGTAGTTCGACACAATTGCCTCGGTTCTTGAGATCTTGATGATCTTTCCGAAGTCGATGATGTGGCGAGTGTTGAGCTTTGACATGATTGCCTGCGAGTGTTGTTTCTGCAAAAAATATCGTTTTTAATGGAGTTGATGAGGATAAATGAGCGAAAAAATATTTCAAGCGAGCCAACATTTGGGCTGCAGTTGGTTGTCGTAATAGTATTGAGTGAACCGTGTATCTTATGAAAATGTGATTGAAAACATAAAGCGAATAAAGGAAAAATCATGGAAAATAATAATAAACTTGGACTAGAACGAAATTAAGAGAAGCGACAAAAAAATGACCAAAAGGTGTGAAGTAATGACATGAAAACTGAAAACTAAGAAGAGAAATATGCCAAAACAACATACCGTGAACTAAAAAAAACAAAGAGAGAATCGCTTTACTATTTTTTCCCCTTCCATGTGCAGTTTTCGATCAAAAGAAGGTTGCAATATATATTTCGAGGGTTTCGGATCTACTACCAAACCGATATTTAGGTACCTAATTGAGAGTTGCTTGGAATAATAGATCATAAAAGGTTGGCTGCAATACAAATGGAAATATACGTAAGCTAGCACTAGAACAAAATGAGGAGAAACGACGAAAAAACCGGCCAACCTGTGTGGGTGATCGGTGCACGAATGACGGATATCCGTTTGGACCACACGATGCACCATGATACGCGCGTTATACAATGGGGAGACCTTTTTGACCTTTTCGAAATGTGTAAAATATTGACTAGATCTTATCTTAGCAATTTTTTACACAAACATGTCATAAACATGTGGGGATATTCTCAATCAATAGAAAAATTCATAGAAGAAAAACTATATCAGTGAAATAGTGAAGAAATGTGTAGTATGTGAATGAATACACGATTTCAAATGTCTTTTCATCGTAACTGTAAATAAACATAATCATAGCGTACCTTCAAAAAAGTTCTAATATGGGGCTAAAACAACTTGTAGACTGATACTTTGTGATCAGTTGTTATCACATATCAGTAACGCTTCTAAGCCTAGCAATTATAATTCTAACAACCAAGAAAGAGTCACCTCCCAATTTCATTTCTACTGATATGATAACAAGTATTCTTATTTCTGTGATAATATTCCTAATAGCCCCAAGACACGCTTTCAACTACTCGGATATCGATTTATTCTATGATTGTGGTAATCCTTATCAACTTATCACTTTCCTTATCGATATACTTTTAGATCCGGAGTGTTTCTACAACGAAAACTTTATAAATGCCAGAACAATCATCAAGTTCCCAACAAATTGTACAAAAGTATGTGGTCAGTTGGTATTCAAATCAGATATTGATATAACACCCGATGAGATGAGACCATATTTTGATAATTTGGAGATACTCAAAGGCACATTCTCCGCTGTTCAGACCCATTTGCAGAATTTCAGCTTTTTGGGAAACTTGAAAGAGGTTGATTGTGCATTTGCTGATGGTGTTATAGGTAAGTGACTGATATGATGCAAATACGCTCTATCGAATTTTTAGAGCACACATTTGACGTAGGTCAAAACAGTAAACTGACGTCATTCGAGATGAACGAGCTGACAAATGTAACATGTGTTCTTGTCATTTATGAGAATCCTAAGCTGAATGTGACAAAACTTCGATATCAGTTGGATGATGATAACAGACAATTGATAAGGAGTGATAACAATTTGGTTGATGTTAAGAGTTGCAATACACCTGGAGTTGATGAGGAACAATTGCCATATATGGAAGGATGCAAGTCAATTCGCTTTGATTTTTTTGTTGATGTAAAAGAAAGTTGGGATTTGAGGCCATTATACGGGTTAAAAAGTATAATTGGACAATTGAATATCATGTCAGATGTGCATAATGCATCATTTATGAGAGGACTGACTAGAATATCACCGTTGTCATATATGGAAGCACCTGGATTGGTACTAAAGGGATTGAAGAGGATGACTAGATTAGGGATGCCAAAGCTTGAGGTATACTGTGAATGGATTACTGTAGTTATGTGATACTGTAGATATTGGACAATACCTGTTGCGATAGAATGTTCAGGATTGTTATGGAAGATTTACATCCCGAGTTCTGTCTCACTTCACAGGAAATGGAACTATTTCTTAAACCTAATGTGTTATTCAACTCATTTGAAGCTGGATTTTGTAAAAATGACAGTAGGACAGGTATACTGTAGGCTGATCAACTGATATGATAAGGGCTACTGTAGATGGAGAGATAACATGTGATTACACTGATTGGCAATCCCTTCCATCCAATTGTCAGCATATTATTGGTGATGTTATAATGACAAAGGGTGATGAAATATATATTGATAAGCTGATAAGTGTTAAGAATATATTTGGATTGTTAGTAGTGAAAAATACAAATTTAACGAATCTTGATTTTCTGGGAAACCTGACATTGATAGCTTGTCGAAACAGTAAGTAAATGCGCTCTATTGAACTGAACGGATAGGTTTAGGAACAGCTGCATTACAAGTTATTGGCAATAAATTGATGAGTAGTGTAGAATTGCCTAACTTGAAGGTGAAACTATTTTGCAGATGAATTTAAAGATTTTTTTTTGCCGTTTCAGCGCGCATTTTCACCAAGGACTTATCAAATTCTGATAAAAGATAATAGTGATAAAATGAAGAGAGGTGATATTTGTGATAAGATGATGGTATCACTCCAATTGACTGTTGTGAATGTGGACGGGGTTTTGTGTAGTAAGATATTATCATATTTGATAGTGATAAAGTTGATGATTACTTTTCAGATGAGATTCGAAGTATGGGATCTGCAAATCCACATGATTTCATACTTTTTCCACTGTTTCTATTGTTTTTGATATTTTTGTGAATGAAATTGATCTAACTAATGATATGTGGTTGTCTTTCCTTGTTCTTTTCTTTTTTTTTCGAATTTTCTCAGCTGTGTATGATATTCCGCATAAATATGGTCTTTTGATTGACCATCGAAACACTCTCCTACATCAACGATTTTTCTAAATCATCATCACATTTTTGATGTTAGATGCCTTAAAACACAAATAATAAGTTATCAAGATAATTATTGGTATAGTTAGTTTTAGCAGAAAACGGCTGAAGTGCCGGAGTATTGTGATGGGAAAATTGAATGGAATGGAAGCTTCTCAGAAGGGAAATAGAAAAAAATGAACTCAAAACTCATCAAAAATATTTCATCCACAGCTTCTGTTGGTGTTTTATGAATCTTAGATTGCCTGATAGTTTGTAGTTTTTCTTATTTTTCATGAGTATTACGGTTTCGGTTGTTTGGTATGTTTTTTTGGTAACAAATTCTGTAATATGTTTTGGGAATGGAATTAGGTTTTGGAAGAACATTTGCTGTGAAGGAAAATGTAGTTGTTTTAATATTCTAAGCTCAAAAAATTCAAAACCTGCACCGTTTTTGATGGTATTTTGTGAATATTAAATTTATTTGCGATTTTCGACATCCCTCAACTCCTATGAATATTACCGTTTCTGTTGTTTTGCATATTTCGTTATTGATTCTTCAATTGATCGGAGAGCTGTGTTGTTGGTTTTCAACTGGACAAATACTTTTGTGGTAATTTTGGTGATTTTAAAGAAGCAATACTTAATCACACGTTTATAAATTTATCCATGTAACTAGTGTTCAAGTTTTGTACTTCATCACAAGATCTTTAATATTTCTCGCCGATGTTAGATGCATAAAAACACAAAATCTCTGTAATTACTAGTATAGTTAGGTTTAGCAGAATAGTGAGATGGAATAACAGAATGGTTACTCATCTTTCCTGTTTCCTATTTTTCCTTCATTTTTCTTTTGTATCAGCTGTAGTTTATCGAAATATCAGCGAGTTTTTTGATTGTGGTATGAATCACTGTATTTCTTATCAGTGATAATATTGATGATATTCAGATATCGATTGTTATTATCAAGAAGCTGAAATAACAACAAAAACCATCAAAAAATATCCACGGAATTGCACGAAAATATGTGGTCAGATACGGATCGTTAGTAGAATTGATATGGAAATGGAGGAGTTGGTGGAATATTTTGAGAAGTTGGAAGTTATCAAGGGATCACTTATCATTTTTGGAACGGATTTTACGAACTTGAAGTTTTTGAAGAAATTGAGGATTGTTGATTGTATGACAATGGAGTACACTATCAGTGATGATAAACTGATAACCCTTATCAGTATAGTATTACAGGGCATATATTCAATATTGGTTACAACTCGAAACTCGAGGCATTTGATATGCCCAACTTATCTAATGTGACTTGCCCAATGGATATTCACAACAATTCACGACTAGATATAACTCCGATTCGTTATCAGTTGAATGATGATAACACTAGTCTTATCAGAAGTTGGGATAATCTTATCAACACCCCAGCTTGTCATATCCAATGGATTGGATCGATGTATATGAGGGATGTTAAGAATTGCACTGATATACGGGCGGATGTGTCGGTTGAGGACTTTGTACATGTGGAAGAAGTTGATACGACTCCACTCCTACAAATCAAAAGTATCACTGGATTCTTGAAAATCAATGGAACTGGCATGGAAGATGTGTACTTTTTGAGGAATTTGAGGAGTTTGAAATCGAATAGTAATGGGGAACCGGGGTTGGATGTGGTGGATATGCCGGAGTTTAAGAGATTGGGGTTGGAGAGATTGGAGGTATTTGGAATTGTAGTGTCATATAAATATGTCATAATTTCAGGCAATTGAGAACACTTGTTGCGATGGCATGTTTAGGATTAACCTCAAAAATCTGCACTCTGAATTTTGTCTGACTAGCTATGAAATGGAACAGTTCCTAAAGCCCAACGTCATTTTCCAATCATTCCGAGCTAACTACTGTAAGAGAGATGTTAGAACAGGTATACTGTAGTTTGATCAATTGATATGATAAGGGATACTGTAGATGGAGAGATAACATGTGATTACACTGATTGGCAATCACTTCCATCCAATTGTCAACATATTATTGGTGATGTTATGATAACACATGGTGATGAAATTTATAGCTATAAGCTTATCAATGTTAAGAATATATTTGGATCACTGATTATCAAAAATACTAGTCTTGAAAACTTAGATTTCTTGGATAATCTATCGAAAGTTGCCAATAACAATAGTAAGTGATATGGTGCTTATCATTATATCAGTTCATCATTCCAGAAACAACCGCTTTCCAAGTGATATCTAATAAAATGTTAAGAGATGCAAAACTAGCAAACTTCACAGTGTGTGATATGATCAACTGATAACATACAAATGATTGATATTCCAGAGAGCATTCTCATTGGGAAGAATACAAATTGATTTCGATGATAATCATCCTGAACTACAGAATTCGTCGGTTTGTAGGAACTTTCTGAATAAACTTGATCGAACAAATGTAGAGTATGATGGAGGGCCATGTGGTGGGTGATAACTACTGATATGATAAGGGATAAGACATCAGTTGCAGTTGTCAATTACAAACCAAATAAAAGTGAACCAATCAGCACATTCATCCGGAGTAGTGGTTATCATTTCAACATTTTATTTTGTTTTGTGTTATGTATACTTTATATTTCATAAATCTGATACCATTATATATTTCCTGTGGTGGAAAATGTGGTGAGTCTTGTAAAATTAATGAGTCAGGAGTCTGAAAAATTCCAAAACTCAGACAACTTGCAGAAGATACTCAAGTGCAGGTCATTCAGTTTCCGAGTTATTGCAGTGCATTCTTTTTCATATTTGTTAGAACATCAAATATCTCCCCATTCATCATATCAGTACTTAACACCCATCCGACATTTATCAGAAATTTATCTGGTTTTTATTCATTCATTCATAGTAAACTTTCGTCTCGTAATAAAAGATCTATAAACTAGACATGATTTGTTTTGCACTCAACCGCTGATATGCGCCCCACACTATCAATTATCATGATAATCACCAACCTCGAAAATTTCTCACCACACTTGATATGCATGCGAGTGCTCTGCTATTTCTGATACTTCCTCAAGTTTATAGTTTTAACTACTCCGATGTCAATGATTGTGGTAACTCTTATCACCTTGTCACTTACTTCACTAATATTATCATAGATCTTGGATGTTTCTTTAACGAAAGCTTCATAAATGCCCGTACAATCATCAAATTTCCAACAAATTGTACGAAAGTATGTGGTCAGTTGGTATTTAAATCGGATATTGATATAACACCCGATGATATGAGGCCATATTTTGATAATTTGGAGATACTCAAAGGCACATTTTCTGTCGACTCGACTCCATTTCAGAATTTGAGCTTCTTAAAAAGCTTGAGGGAGATTGATTGTCTATGTGCAAATAACAATGAATGTGAGTGAAATTCTTTTAAACTATCTCACAACTATTCCTAGCCAGCAGCGACGAGCCTGGATTGGTATTTCAGGGATCAAAGCAGATGACTAGATTAGGAATGCCAAAACTGGAGGTATACTGTAACTGAATTACTGTAGATATGTGATACTGTAGATATTGGACAACACTTGTTGTGATCGAATATTTAAGATTGTTATGGAAGACTTACATCCCGAGTTTTGTCTCACTTCACAGGAAATGGAACTATTTCTTAAACCTAATGTTTTATTCAACTCGTTTGAAGCTGGATTCTGTAAAAATGACAGTAGATCAGGTATACTGTAGTTATCAACTGATAAGATAAGGGATACTGTAGATGGAGAGATAACATGTGATTACACTGACTGGCAATCACTTCCATCAAACTGTCAACATATTATTGGTGATATTGTGGTAACATTTGGTGATAAACAAAGTGCTGATAAGCTGATAAGCGTGAAAAGTATATTTGGCAGCTTGATCATTCAATACACAGCTATGGAAAGCGTCGATTTCTTAGGAAATCTGTCACTGATAGCGACTGCAAATAGTGAGTAAATGCGCTCTATTGAACTACCAAAGATTTTAGGAGTCCCTGCGTTGCAAATCACTGATAACGTCCAAATGAGAACAATAAATCTTCCAAGCTTGAAAGTGAGTTGATGAACTGATATATCTGATAAAGATAGGTTTCAGCGTGTATTCTCACTACGAAGTTATCAGATAGTAATAAAAGATAATCCGCGTTTGAAAAAAGACGAAGTTTGTAATGATCTCATGAAGAATTTGAACTTGACTGTTGTTCAATTCAATGGAGTGGAATGTGGTAAGAGGATAAATATTTTCTCGAATGTACTGTAGTTTTAGGACCATATAAAGGAGTATCTAGAAATATGCAGTTTTGTGGATTGATAATTATGTTATTTTTTGAGTTGATTAGCCAATATTGAAGTCTATTTATAATATAAGGGAAATAATAATGCAAAAAAAATCCAACACTCATAAAGCACTTTTATTATACATCTTTTTATTCCACTTTGACAATATCAAAGGCTATCATTAATGAAATAAAAATATGAAATTTTATAATTATGTCACTGATAAAAGCGGTTTCATCAAAAGGAATATCAGAAGTACATTGAATGATCGACGGCTGATTTTCTTCTGCATGATGACACCCGACTCTGGAATTTCATGAACTTCCAATAGGATAAGTTCTCTGGAACCAACCACAGTTCCCACCATTAAACTGAACACTCGTCATTATCAGTTGACTTATCAGTTTGTCACACATATCAGTTGTCTTCAAATCATTATGATTATCTTCTATCAATATTGTATCAGTATCCGGAGAGTAAACTCTCTAAAAGTTTCAATTGTGATGCTTCAAATCACCATTAGAAGAATACCTCCAAACTGGGAAGGTTCACACTGACCAACATTCGATTTCTTTTTATTTGAAGCGGCGGAAATTCTGCAATTAACCTAAATACTTTTCGGACTATGTACTCACTTGTTTTGATGGTCGCGACTCTCACCAACTTTGATAAAAAATCTAAGTAAATCAGATTGCTATCACTGATAACCAGCGATCCGAATATATTTTTAACATTTATCAGTTTATCAATATACATCTCGGTTGTGGAGTTTATCATAACGTCACCGATAATATGTTGACAATTTGATGGTAGCTTCTGCCAATTAACAAAGTCACATGTTATCTCTCCATCTACAGTATCCCGTATCATATTAGTTGATAACTACAGTATACCTGATCTGTTGTCATTCTTGCAGAATCCACCATCCAGAGTATCAATAACAACATGTGGCTGCATGAACAACTCCATTTCTTGCGAGTTTAAGCAGAATTCTCCAAGCATATCTTCGATCTCGACATGAAATATATGATCACAACATGTTTGCTCAAGATACTGTAATCCTATATGAATATATCAATATTATACCCACGGTATACCTTCAGGTTTGGTATGGCTAATCCGGTCATAAATGCTTTTTTCACTGACAATCCAACCCCATACTTGGTTTGTCGTATTCTTGTCAAATTTTTCAGAAAGCTAGCATTTTTCATGCCGGGCGATAAAAAAGTAACTTTCCCAGTAATGTTTTCGATGCCATGCAGAGGGGTCAGATATGAAGCCTCTAAAGACTCCTTCATACTTATAAAGAAGTCATTACGCAATGATTTGCAATTTTCGAACATTGGAAGATCCCAATCAAAACCCACATCTCGTATATTGCATCCATCAGCATTGACCAAATTGCCATCACTCCTTATCAGTTGAGTGTTATCATCATCCAACTGATATCGTAGTTTTGTCACATTCAATTGTTCGTTCCGGAGTATATCCAAAGAACAAGTGATAAGTGATAGATTATCCATATCAATTGATATCAATTGGGTGTTATCAATTATTTGGAACTCTGAAACTTATCATTGAAAAAATAAATCAAAAGTATGACCAAACCTCCCGTGGGCCATCCTGGAAAACTACAATCAATTATTTTCAAGCTCCCCAAAAAACGAAGACTTTGAAAATCGGAGTCTATAATTTTCAATATGCCTTTCAACACTTCCATATTCTCAAAATATGGTCTCATATCAGCCGGTGACATATCAGTAGTATTATCAAACATCAATGTTCCACATACTTTTATACATTTTTTCGGGAATTTGAGTATTGTTGTGGAATTTACAACGTCCTCATTAAAGAAACATTTCTTTTCTATAAAGGTAATGATAAGGTGATATTATATCAATAAATTACCACAATCATAGAAATGTTTTGCATTGTAATAATTAATACCGTATACTTTATCATAGAACCAATAATAGTGAAATATCAATAAAATGTACTTGATGTGTGTAGTTTGCATGTGAAATTTGAATGATTCGGTGTTTTATGTAGGTGGATATTATGATAATTGATAGGTATAAAATCGAAGGAAATGTTATCATGAGAATAGGTTTATGAACAATGTAACATGCATAAAAATATTACAAAAAACGAAGTGCTACGATTGGATGCAAGATTTCTGATAAATGAGCTGATTGAGGCATCGATATTGGGCTTGTAATTAGTATCTAAAAAAGATCCCTTATAACTTATCAATAGTTATCACCCACCACACGGTCCCCATCAAACAATATTGAAGTATATTTATGATATACAGGACAAGAACCCGCAAAATTTTTCATTACTCATAACGCACTTTCATTATGTACACACTATTTGTTTCAGTTTGAAAATATCAAAAACTACAATTAATGATAGGCAATGTTATCATGAGGAAAATCAGGAGAACATTAAATGGTCGGCTTCTGGTTTCCTTCTGCACGTTGACAGTAGAATCTGAAACTTTATAGATATCCGGTGGGAAAGATTGTCTGGAACTTACCACATTTTCCATTATTGAACTCAATCGTTGTCATAATCAGTTGATTTATCAGTTTATCACACATATCTGTTGTCTTCAAATCATTATGATTATCTTCTATCACTATTTTATTCATATCCGGAGAGTAAACTCTCTAAAAAAAACTCCAATTTGATTGCTTAATTGTATTTTTTGAAGCTCACTTCTAAACTGGGAAGATTCACACGGGCCAATATTCGATTTCGTTTTATTTGAATCGGTGGAAACTCTGAAATGGGCCTAATTACGTGCCCAGAAAAACGTCCTTACTACTCTTGATGGTCGCGACTCTGATCAACTTTGATAAAAAATCCAAGTTGTTTAGATTGGTATCACTGATAATAAACGACCCCAATATATTCTTAACATTCATCAATTTATCAATATATAACTCATCCCCCTTTGTTAACAGAACGTCACCAATAATATGTTGACAGTTCGACGGTAGCTTCTGCCAATTGACAAAATCACATGATACCTCTCCATCTACAGTATTCCTTATCATATCAGCTGATGAGACTACAGTTTACCTGGTCTAATGTCATTTTTACAGAAACCGCCATCGAAAACGTCAATGATAACACCTGGTTGCATGAAAACTTCCATTTCCTGGCTACCCAGGCAGATTGTTTTGGATAATGACACAAGCCGAACAATAAATATATGATCACAACATGTTTGCTCAAGGTACTGTGATCCTATATCAGTATATCAATATTATAAATAAAGTATACCTTGAGATTCGGCATTGCCACTCTAGTCATTGACGTTTCAGTTCCAATCACTGTTATCCCAGCTGATCCGTATCTGATAAGCCGAATCCTCGTTAAGTTTTTCAAGTGACTGGCATTCTTCCATTTTCCGGAAATATAGAGATCGCCGGTGAGATTTTGGATACCATATAAAGGTTTCAATAATAAATCCGAACTAGGTGCGTCGTCTACAAACGCTAAACCTCGACGCAATGATTTACAGTTTTGAAATTCTGGTAGCGAGTTCTCATTAACATATCGTATATTGCATCCACCAGCATTGACCAAATTGCCTTCACTTCTTATCAGTTGAGTGTTATCATCATCCAACTGATATCGTAGCTTTGTCAAATCCAATTGTTTGTTCTGAAGTATATCCAATGAACAAGTGATAAATGATAGATTATCCATATCAATTGATATCAATTGGGTGTTATCAATTATTTGAAACTCTGAACTTAACCATTGATTGAAAAAATCAAAATTGGGATCAAACCTCCCAATGGCGAACCCGGAAAACTGCAATCGATTTCCGTCAAAGGCTTTAAAAAACTGAGGCTCTCAAAGTCAGTATCAATAACTTTCAATATGCCTTTCAACACTTCCATATTCTCAAAATATGGTCTCATATCATCCGGTGACATATCAGTTGTGTTGTCAAAGATCAATGTTCCACATACTTTTTCACAATTTTTAGGGAATTTGAGTATAGTTGTGGAATTTACAACTTCTTCATTGAAGAAACATTTCTTTTCTGAAGAGATAGTGATAAGATTATAAATTATTAATAAATTACCACAATCATAAAACCGTTTTGCATTCTTATAATTGATACCGCATACTTTATCATAGAGCCAATAACAATAAAATACTAATAAAATGTACTTGATGTGTGTAGTTTGCATGTAAAATATATGTAATATGGAATGTTATGTAGGTGGATATTATTATAATTTATGGGTACGAAATTGAAGGAAATGTTATCATGAGAATAGATTTATAAACCATGTAACATGCAAAGCAAAAACACAAAAAATAAGGAAATATTACAGTGGGATGCAAGATTTCGGTTAGATATACTGTTTGGTGCATCCAGGTTGGGCTTGAAATTGGTATCTAAAGCAGATAGTTTACCACGTATCATATCAGTAGTCATCATTCACCACACGGCTCTCCATGAAATGTTGTAGATGCCGAACATGTTACATTTCTCTGTAACAAGTGTCAACCAATAACATGTCAATCTTTGTTTGACCAGTTATAAGAAAGTTTGATCAGTTCCCTAAAAATCATTTTTCGATGATATTTATTATCTTATGATAACATTCATTTCCATTTTCTAACCCATCAATTATAACACTCACATCTAATATGCTCATTTTTGATATAGATTTCTAAAGTATGCCACCTACATACCTGCTGATAATATTCTTATCAATTGATGTATTTTGTTTTGATTATGATAATATTACCAAGTTTTATGATTGTGGTATGTTTAGTATCAGTTCAATAGTGCAAACTTTCACTCAGATCGTGACTGTTTCTTCCTCGAAAGTCAAATAAATGCGAGAACTATTATAAAATATCCGACAAATTGTACAAAAGTATGTGGAACATTGATATTTCGATCAACAATTGATATCACACCAACTGAAATGATACCGTACTTTGAGAAGTTGGAAGTGTTGAAAGGCACGCTGAAAGTGTCTGAGACAAGTCTTCAAAATTTGTCTTTTTTGGGTAATCTGAGGCAGGTGGATTGTAACTTCAAAAATATAGAGAAAAATATCAGTGAGTTACCTTTAATTTTTTCTTTCACATTTCGGTTCAACAGTCCATCAATTCCACATAGAAGATAACTTTGATCTGCTCCACCTCGGAATGAATAACTTGAATAATGTGACATGTCTGATGGAAATCTATGGGAATATGCAATTGAACTTGACAAAGATACGATATCAGTTGGATGATGATAACACGGAAGTGATCAGCAGTATGTACAATCTTGTCAACTCTAGAGGCTGTTACAATCCTTACATCAATCAAGAAGAGATGGAATGGTTCGGCAAATGTCGATTCATTCGCAGCGATGTTGATGCAATGGTGTACCTCGACAACAAATATTTGAAAAAAATGCAACAAATTGAGAGTATTACTGGATCCCTTAAAATCGTCACAGACAGAACAAATTTGTCATTTCTATCGAATTTGACTAGAATTCGATATTATGGACATGAGGGAGCGGGACTGATAGTGTCTCTATCACAGTCTGTGAGAAGATTTGGAATGGATAAACTAAAAGTATTCGACTGATATGAAATAAAAAACTTATCATTTTTAGATACTTGAGAATCGTTGTTGTGATAGATTGTTTCATGTTGTTTTTGAAGACCTACACGAAAATTTTTGTCTCGCTTCCCAGGAGATGGAACTTTTTATGCAACCACATGTTGTTTTTGATACTTTTGAGGCGAAATTCTGTAAAAATGATATAAGATCAGGTATACTGTAGTTATCAATTGATATGATAAGGGATACTGTAGATGGTGAGATAACATGTGATTACACTGATTGGCCATCACTTCCATCCAATTGTCAGCATATTATTGGGGATGTTGTGATAACATCTGGTGATGAAATATATATTGATAAGCTGATAAGTGTAAAGAACATATTCGGATTGTTGACAATTCAAAATACGACACTGGACAATCTCGATTTTCTGGGAAACTTGACAAGAGTTGCGACGAGATATAGTAAAGAACTGCGCTCTATTGATAAAATGTTCATATTTTAGATCTAGCTGGATTTCAAATTTTGGAAAACAAGAACTTGAAGAATGTAAATTTGCCAAATTTACAGGTATAGAAATTAACTATTTTATTATCATTAAAAAAACTCAGCGAGTATATTCGATCAAAAAATATCAAATACTGATAAAAGATAACGATAAAGAACTGAAGTCAACATTGATGTGTGAGAATATGAGAACGACGCTGAAAATGACTGAAATTGAGTTGGATGGGGGAGAATGTGGTATGGTAGATCATAGCAGGAGTGATGGAATATATTTGTTTTTTAGTGAAAGTTGAGACAACAACTGGATTGGTAGAGACCACAACTCAACAAAATTTCACAAATGCTGAGACGAAGGTTGATTCTGGAAGTATGAAGATTGATATAATGGTTTCTTTGGTTTTCATGTTCATTCAAGCTTTTTTGTGATTTAGAACAAAAACAATAGTAAAAAAAAAGATCCCAAATAAAATATAATATACGACTTCACTCTTTCTTTTTTTCGCATTTTTCATTGAAAACCTTATACCTTGTGATATAAAGTTTATCTGCTACCACACAACCTATAATCACGAAATCATCATTTCTTCAATATACTCGGAAGCTGAATACCTCATGATTATGATAACTATACTAGTTTTATATTTAAAATTAATATCGACACTCAAATCAAATTACTGTGGTTAGATAATTCTTTTCTTCAATGTAGTGCATTTTTTGTTAACAGATGAAGATTGTTATTTCAACGAGGAAATGATAACTCCGGAAACAATACAACTTTATCCATTAAATTGTACAAGAGTATGTGGGATCATCAGATTTCATCATACTGTGGGAATAGACTCGGCTTTATCTTTCAAAACATTTGAAAACCTCGAATATTTTAAAGGAACTTTTAATGTTATTGGTACTGGATATACGTCGCTGATTTTCTTGCGAAGATTGAAGGAAGTTGATTGCACATCGGATGGATCAGGTTGGTTGTGAATCTTTGATTTATCAGTAGTTTCATTACAGCCAATTCATTCGAAATTTTCAACAATCCTCTCATTAAATCACTCGACTTAGAAAATCTGAACAATGTGACTTGCGAAATGCATATTTATAACAATACATTACTCAATCTCACTTCATTTCTTAATCAGTTGAATGTTGATATGTTTGGGAAAATGAAAAATTGGAACAATTATATCGACTCAGCAAGCTGTGGGGTATCCAATATTTACGATGGAACATTGACTCGTCTGGGAAACTGCAAAACTATTGATAGTGATGTATTGGTTAGTAATCTATGTGTGGGATGGAAAACCGATCTAAACCCAATCAAGAATGTCGAAAATATCAACGGTGTTTTGCGGATATCATCGGATGTTATTGTAGACTTGTACTTTTTCAAGAATCTTAAAAGTTTACGATCGGATGGAATGAATGGTACGGCTAATCTCGATATTTATAACATGCCGCAATTGGAGAGGCTGGGATTTGAAAGTTTAAATGTTAGTTAGAAAAAAAGCTGTTGTTCATATCATTCGGTTTTCAGACGCTTGAAAACACTTGTTGCGATCGCATGTTTCGAGTTAATCTGAAAGATCTTCATCCTGAATTTTGCCTGTCTACCCAGGAGATGGAGCAATTTATGAAGCCGAATGTCATTTTTCAATATTTTCGAGCAAAATTTTGCAAGTATGATTTTAGAACAGGTGATATACTGATATGATAACTATGTTAACTTGAAATCTTAGATGGCGAGTCAGTTTGTGACTTCTATGACTGGCAATCACTTCCAACAAACTGCAAACATATTGTTGGGGATGTTATGATAACAAGGGGTGATGAGATGTATACTGATAAGCTGATAAGTGTTAAGAATATATTTGGAACACTTTTAATTAGAAACACAAGTTTAACAAATCTTGATTTCTTGGGAAACCTATCCAAAGTTGCTAATTGCAACAGTAAGTAGATGCACGTATTATTTCATAAGTAAGTTATTACAGAAATAACCGCCTTCCAAGTGATATCAAACAAAAAATTGAGGGACGCAAAACTAGTTAATTTAACAGTGAGTGATATAATCAACAGATAACATACAAATGAGTGATATTCCAGAGAGCATTCTCATTGGGAAGAATACAAATTGATTTCGATGATAATCATCCGGAACTGAAGAATTCGTCTGTGTGTAGGAACTTTTTGAAGTCACTTGATCGGACGAATGTGCAGTTTGATGGAGGGCCATGTGGTGGGTGATAACTATTGATATGATAACTGATAAGAGATATGTTGTAGATGTCAACTACAAGCCGAATGCTAGTGTACCAATCAGCACATTTGTTCGAAATCTCGCATCGAATTGTAACATTTTGTTCAGTTTTGTAATTTTATTTTGCATGTTACATGGTTCATAAATCTAATCTCATGATAACATTTTCTTCAATTTCGTACCCATAAATTATAATAATATCCACCTACATAGCATTCCATATCACATATATTTTTCATGCAAACTACACACATCAAGTACATTTTATTGATATTTCAACTTTATTGTCTTTTTAATAAAGAATACCGTGTTAATTTTTATAACACCAAGCGGTTCCATGATTGCGGTAACTTATCAAAATCTAACAATCTTTTCAAAACTTTTGCAGAAAAAAAATGTTTCTTCAATAAAGAAATTGTGAATTCCACAACTATACTCAAGTTTCCAAAAAATTGTATAAAAGTATGTGAAACATTGATATTTGACAACACAACTGATATGTCACCCGATGACATGGAGTCATATTTTGGAAATATGGAAGTGTTGAAAGGGGCATTGAAAGTTATAGACACTAACTTTCAAAGTCTCAGCTTTCTGAGGAACCTTAAAGAAATTAATTGTAGTTATATGGGATGGCCGAGAGGAGGTGTGTTCATAATTCTAACATATTTCAGTGAAATTTTCAGAATTCCAAATAATTGATAACACCCAATTGATATCAATTGATATGGATAATCTATCACTTATCACTTGTTCTTTGGATATACTTCGGAATGAACAATTGAATGTGACGAAACTACGATATCAATTGGATGATGATAACACTCAACTGATAAGAAGTGAAGGCAATTTGGTTAATGCTGAAGGTTGCAATATACGATATGTTGATGAAATATCGCTACCAAACTTTCAAAACTGTAAATCATTGCGTAGCGGGTTACGAATAGACTCAACTAGTTCGGATTCATTATTGACACATTTACATGGTATCGAAAATATCACCGGCGATCTCTATATTTCATGGAAGAA
The DNA here is from genome assembly GCA_963573275.1 of Caenorhabditis uteleia. Lineage (NCBI taxonomy): Eukaryota > Metazoa > Nematoda > Chromadorea > Rhabditida > Rhabditidae > Caenorhabditis > Caenorhabditis uteleia. The sequence goes on from OY752137.1 coordinate 6,725,657, forward strand.
TGTCAGTCACTTGAAAAACTTAACGAGGATACGACAAAACAAGTATGAAGTTGGATTAGTCGTGTCGAGTGATATACTGGCGCTGCCAAATCTCAAGGTAAACTGTAGTTGCAAAATGACATACTGATACAGGTTTACAGTACCTCGAGCAGACATGTTGTGATAAAATATTTAGGATTCGACTTTCATCAGGAATCTGCCTATCTAGCCAGGAAATGGAAGTGTTCATGCAACCGAATGTGGTGATCGTTGTGTTCGAAGGTGAATTCTGTAAAAACGACAGTAGGCCAGGTATACTGTATTTATCAACTGATATGATAAGGGATACTGTAGATGAAGAGATAACATGTGACTTTGTCAATTGGCAGAAGCTACCATCAAATTGCCAGCATGTTGTTGGTGATATTTTGATAAACTCAACTACTGAAATTTATAATAACAAGTTGATAAACGTCAAAAACATATTTGGCTCATTAATTATCAGTGATAGTAATCTAATCAACTTGAACTTTCTATCAAAGTTGGTTAGAGTTGCGACTATCAAGAGTAGTAAGAAAATAAATGCAGTCAAGTATTCAGGTTTATTCTAGAGTTTGCGCCGATTCAAATAAGAAGAAATAGACTGTTGGTGAGTGTGAATCTTCCTAATTTAGAGGTACGCTTTAAAATTTTGATTGAAATATCAAAATTGAGATTTTCAGAGAGTGTTTTCTGTGGATACGAATCAAATATTGATTGAAGATAATCACGATGATTTGAAGACAACAGATATGTGTGATAAGCTGTTGAGGAAACTAATAATGACAGATGTTCAGTTTAACGGTAGAGAATGTGGTGTGTTTCAGTCTACATATTCAGTTAGAAAATCCTTCAACTTTCCAGAATCCAATGCCAATCTGCAGAAGAAATTCAGCAGTAGGTCAATCAATATTGTCCTGATATTTCTGGTGATAATATTCCTCTCTCACGTTGTTGCAATTTTTATCCCAATTAAGCTTTGCTTGTAACATGTTCAAAGATTTATAAAAATTGAGTATTGAAACTGATTCATGGGATCGTCCCTATACACTGATTAACTTAGAAAATAACACAACAATTATCAATAGAATTGCGCTATCTCCGATACTATATTCCATTTAGACGGTATAAAAACCGTTCCGGGCGGATGATCAGCGGAGGACGAGCGGAGGATAGGCGGAGAATATGCGGAGGATAGAAAATGATGCTTTATGAATGCTTCAAATAAATAAAATCAAATAAATAAATAAAAATTCAAATTGAATAGGCGCTTCAACAATCTTTTATAACTGTAAAGAATGGTATGATCATAATCATCAATGTATACATTTCGAGCCATCCGGTTACTCCATTCTTTCGAATATCGAATGGTCCTGAAACTAGATTTCATTCGAATAAGCATCCTTCCATCTACCACAATCAACTCCATTGAATTGAATAACAGTCCAGTTCAAATTATTCATCAAATCCTCACAAACTTCGTATCTTTTCAAATGTACATTATCACTTATTAATATTTGATAACTTCGTAAAGAGAATACACGCTGAAATCTATATTTAGCTGTCTTTTCACTCATAACCGCACCGTCAAACTGGGAAGATTTATTGTTCTCAAATTGATGTTATCAATGATTTGCAACGCAGGGATTCCTAAAATCTTTGATAGTTCAATAGAGCGCATTTACTTACTATTAGAAGATGCAACCAGTGATAGATTACCTAAGAAATCTAAGATTTCCAATGCGGAGTTCTGAATGATCAGACTGCCAAATATGTTTTTCACATTTCTCAGTTTATCAGAATACTGTTCATCTCCGAGTATTAAACTGACATCACCAATAATATGTTGACAATTGGATGGTAGTGATTGCCAATCAGTGTAATCACATGTTAGCTCTCCATCTACAGTATCCCTTATCATATCAGTTGATAACTACAGTATACCTGTTCTTTTATCCTTTTTACAGAATTTAGCTTCGAATGAGTTGAATAACACATTAGGTTTAAGAAATAGTTCCATTTCCTGTGAAGTGAGACAAAACTCGGGATGTAAGTCTTCCATAACAATCCTAAATATTCGATCACAACAAGTGTTGTCCAATATCTACAGTATCACATAACTACAGTAATCCAATTACAGTATACCTCCAGTTTTGGCATCCCTAGCCTCTTCATGTTTCTCGCTTCTCTCAATATCAATCCAGGTGCCTCCATATAAGATTGTGGTTGGATTCTTCTCAAGTTCTTGAAAAATGAGGCATTCTTGATATCCGGCGAATACGCGAATTCCAAACTTCCAGTGATACTTTCTATATCATATAATTCAGTTGCGAAATAATTACTGAACTCGTAAAAATAAAGATCATAACGAATTGACGTGCAACTAGATAAGAAAGCTTCGCTCAAATCGCATCCATTGGCATTGACTAAGTTGCGTATACCCCTTATCAGTTGCCTGTTATCATCATCAAGTTGGTGTACAAGTTGTGTCAGATTCAGTTGAAAATTGCCACCGATTTCGAGAAAGCATTTCACACTTGTCAAGTTGTTCATTTCAATTGAAGTCAATGCAGTGTTATCACCTAGTTCAAATGTGTGCACTACAAATTCGGTGAAGCGTATTTTAATCATATCAACCACCTACCTATAGCACCATTGTTAAATCCACAATCAATCTCCCTCAAATTACTTAAAAAACTAAAGTTCTCAAATGGAGTCCAGAGGGCGGAGAATGTACCCTTCAACACCTCCAACTTCTCAAAATATGGTTTCATTTCATCGGGTGTTATATCAATATCCGATTTGAATACCAACTGGCCACATACTTTTGTACAATTTGTGGGAAATTTGATGATTGTTCGCGCTGTTATGAAGTTTTCATGGAAGAAACATCCAGGATCTACGATTATATTGATAAGAAAAGTGATATGGTGTTAAGGGTTACCACAATCATAGAATAAATTGATATCCGAGTAGTTGAAACTATATACTTGAGGAATAATAAGAAATATCAGAGTGCTGACATGCATATCAAAATGTGGTGCAAACTTTTCATGGTCGGTTATTCATGATAATTGTTAGTGTGAGAGGCGTATCTGGTGATAACATCACAACAATTCATTTCTAGTTTGAAAGATCTGATGTTTGAGTCAACATTTTTTTCTTCATCTACAGTATACCTTATCAGGTGAAAAAAAAAGTTAATTTCTTACCCAAAAATAAGTTATGAAATGTATCGAATCAACTAGTGACCACTCCAAAGAATAATAAATTCCTAATCATTATTATCAACAAATGATTATACGGATGATTGCTAATGATAAAATTAACACATGGATAATATTAATTTGGGTACTATTCTTCTTGACATCATCGCGAGATTCTTAAATAAATCATTGTGCCTCCTTCAACATCATTAATCTTACCACACTTTCCACCATCAAATATTATTTCAGTCATTTGCAATGTGCTAATCAGTTTATCACACATATCAGTGTATCTCAAATCCCTATGATTATCTTCTATCAGAATTTGCGGAGCTCTCGGTGAGTATACCCTCTGAAATCCATAGTTTGAGCATAATTTCACAATTTCAAGTTGACCTGTAAGTTGGGAAGATTCACTCTTCTTAACACTTGATTCCACATTATTTGAATTCCAGCCGTTCCTAAACCTATCCTTCTAGTTCAATAGAGCACATTTACTCACTATTCTTCGACCCAACTCTAGTCAGATTTCCCAAAAAATCCAAATTGTCCAAATTAGTATGACTGATACATAACAATCCAAATATATTCTTCACACTTATCAGCTTATTAGTATATATTTCATCACCCCTTGTTATCACAACATCCCCAATAATATGTTGACAATTGGATGGAAGTGATTGCCAATCAGTGTAATCACATGTCATCTCTCCATCTACAGTATCCCTTATCATATCAGTTGAAGTATCTACAGTATACCTGTCCTATTGTCGTTTCTGCAAAATCCACCTTCATAAACATCAAATACCACATGTGGTTGCATGAACAACTCCATCTCTTGAGAACTTAGACAGAATCCCTCAGCTAAGTTTTGGATAACAACATGGAATTTTTTATCACAACAAGTATTTTCAAGATACTGTAATAGACAATAAGTACAGTAACCAGGTACAGTATACCTTTAAGTTAGGCATGTTGAACCTGTTCATTGTCGATGTATGCATTATCACCAAACCTGGTTGTGCTGATACTTGTGTAATTCTTGTCAAGTTCTTCATCAATGATAAATTTTTCAACTTTTTACGTTCATCAATATATAATGTGCCAGTAATATTCACAATACCATATAGATTTGTCTTTGTAATCGTATTCGTTCCTCCAGTGTAATAGATATCGCCACGAACCGAAGTGCAATTATAATGTTTAAAAAAGTAGTTATCGATGAATGGTTGATTACATCCATCTGCATTGATAAGGTTATCATAACTTCTTATCAGTTCAGTGTTATTATCATTCAATTGTTTTATGATTTTACTCAAATCGAGAAGTTTATTCTTCCATATTTCCATAGGACAAGTGACGAGTGATAAGTTATCCATATCAAGGGATGCTAGTTGTTTGTTTTCAGCAACTTCGAAAAAATGCCCTGAATTAAGATTATCATTTTATCAGAGGTGATAAGGCTTACAGATATCATCGTTTCGAAAACTGCATTCTATATTTTTCAAGTTATTCAAGAAACTAAGACTTCTAAGGTTTGTGCCACGTACCCAAAGACTTCCCTTTAGCACTTCCATATTCTTGAAATATGGTATCATATCATCTGATGACATATCAGTCCTAGATCGAAATAGTAATGTTCCACACACTTTCGTACAATTCGTTGGAAACTTGCGTATAGTCTTCCGGTTTATAACTTTTCCCTCAGTGAAGAAACATTCCTTATCTATATCAGTATTGATGAGGTGATAAGACATTGATAAGTTGATAAGTTACCACAATCATAAAATAGGTTAATGTCAGAATAATCAATACTATGAACTATAACAAATATGAAAAATATAAAGAAAGCTGGCATGTAAAACTAGTCAGCTGAAGAATGATTTACGAAATATTCAAGTTAGTGATTAGAAAAATAATTGATAGGTTCATAGGCACAAAACATGTAAAAAATTTTACATGTTATGTTTTCAAGCTTCGCAGTTTTTCTTTTTCTCATATTTGTTTCTTCATGGGGTTCATTTATAATGGCGTTTTTTTATATTGAAAGTTCATTTTTATTTGGTACAGTGCTCTCTTCACTAGTAGATCGACTTTACACTTCATGACAATGTATACTAACTTTTGGTCGCTACAGTAGTTGGTACTGTGTAGCCTAAGCATCATATACCAAATTCCATGTCAACACATGAACACTTTCAATCATAAGTTATATACCAACTATAAATATCAAATACGTCCTTTTCTGATTGGTCAAATCTAGTGGTATTAACTATGTAAAGCTTATCATTATTGTGGTTATTCATCATTGCTTATGTGGATTCTTTTAGAGATACAACGTGATATCAGCTGCTATTGATAATTGATAGGTATATCAAAATGTTCAAACATCTCTTTTAAAGCCGGCAAAGTATTGCAATGCTTATCAAACTACATTTTCTTATAACTCTTCCAATTTTGCCCATTGTTGCCAATGTAATGGATTTTTTTGATTGTGGTATTGATCAATATGTTATCGATTGATGAAACTAACTATTTGCAGATAAGAAATGTACATTCGATGAAGTTGAGATACTTTCCTCTAACATTGAAAAATTCCCGAAAAATTGCAAAACAGTATGTGGAAGTATACGGATGAAAGAATCGACGGATATGACATCGGATGAGTTGGCCCCATATTTTGAGAAGTTGGAAATATTCAAAGGCTCAGTAGTTATTCGTGACACAAAGCTTACACAATTGAGCTTTCTGAAAAATGTGAAAGTTTTGGACTGCGCAACGAGGGATTACAACAAACAATCGAAAACGCCTGGAGCATTTCAAATTACTTTAGCTAACGAGTTCACTATCTCTGATAACTGGTATTTGGAGACAATTGGAATGGATAACTTATCTAATATTACATGCATCACGAGAATTGATAATAATTTCAAGCTGAACATTGCGGATTTCCGTCAACAAATGAATTATGATGAAAAGATTCTAGGCTCGAACAACTTACATGATGTACAAAAATGTAATAAATCTGTCATGAATGTTGAAGACGCCCAATACTTCTCCGAATGCGAATCGATATGTCATGATGTGTTTGTCAGCAACTTCGGCACACGCTTTAAAAGCTACGACATGTTTCTATCAATTAAGAATATTACTGGCAAACTGACAATCAATTCGACCGACTTGGAAGATATTTACTTTCTGAGAAACTTGACGAGTTTGAAATCGAATCGTAAACCAGGTGAATCAGGGTTGGAAGCTGTTAATATGCCAAAGTTTAGAAGATTAGGATTGGAGAGATTAGTGGTATATGGAGTTATCGTTTTATATTAATATAATATGATTCCAGGAAATCAGTAACACTGGTGGTGATGGCATGTTTAGGATTAACCTCACAAACCTGCACTCCGAATTCTGCTTAACTAGCCATGAAATGGAGCAGTTCCTCAAACCGAATGTTATTTTCCAGTTTTTCCGAGCCAACTACTGTAAAAACGACAAACGAACAGGTATACTGTAGATATCAATTGATATGATGAAGGATACTGTAGATAATGAGACGACTTGTGATTTCACTGATTGGCCATCACTTCCATCCAACTGTCAACATATTATTGGAAATGTTTCGATAACAAGGGGTGATGAGAAGTATACGGATAAACTGATAACCGTCAAGAACATATTCGGATCGTTAATTATCAAAAACACTAGTCTTGAAAATTTGGACTTCTTGGGCAATCTGTCAAAAGTTGCCAATAATAATAGTGAGGGATATGTTTCTTATCAAATCAGTATATCATTCAGAAATCACTGCGTTTCAAGTGATATCGAATAAAAAATTGAAGGATGCTAAACTAGCTAACTTAACAGTGAGTGATGTTATCAACTGATAACATACAAATGAGTGATATTCCAGAGAGCATTCTCATTGGGAAGAATACAAATTGATTTCGATGATAATCATCCGGAACTAAAGAATTCGTCGGTCTGTAGGAACTTTTTAAGGACACTTGATCGGACAAATGTACAGTATGATGGAGGACCATGTGGTAGGTGATAACTGTTGATCCCATCAGTGATAAGGGATATTTTGTAGAAGTCAATTATAAGCCGAACACAAGTGAACCAATCAGCACCTTTGTCAGGAACTCATCTGATTTCGGTGGAACAATAACTATTCCATTTGTTTCTTTGTGTCTTTTCATTATGTTGATAAGATTTTGTGACCAATAAATACTCGCCGTCCTTTTAGTCTCAACAGAGAAATGAACATCGATATTTGAATGGAAAAACAACATTGTGTTCATTTGGTGGTGACTTTCCCCGTCTAATTTTGGTATTGCTCGGCCAAATTGACTTTGTATCTTCCATATTTAACTTGTATCTTTCTTTGTATCTTCCATATATCTAACATCAGAGTACCCAAACTAAAAATTGTTTTGGTGTTATCACCTGATATGCGTCTCACACTACCAATTATCGTGAATAACCGACCACGGCGAGTTTTCACCACATTTGATATGCATGCTGCGTTTTTTGACATTTCTTCTAATACCTCAAGTATATAGTTTCAACTACTCGGATATTAACTTATTCTATGATTGTGGTAATCCTTATTACCTTATCATTTTTTAAATAAGTGCCATCCTAGATCGTGGATGTTTCTTCAATGAAAACTTCATAAATGTTCGTACAATCATCAAATTCCCAACAAATTGTACGAAAGTTTGTGGTCAATTGGTATTCAAATCAGATATTGATATAACACCCGATGATATGCAACCATATTTTGATAATTTGGAGATACTCAAAGGTACATTTTCTGCCACCCTGACTTCGCTACAAAATTTCAACTTTTTGGGCAATCTACGGGAGATTGATTGTGGTTTTTCTAATGGCGCTATAAGTAGGATTTCGAAATGATTCAAATACGCTCTACCGGATTTTTAGGGCACACATTTGACGTATCACTGAATAGCGCACTGACTTCATTTGAAATGAACAACTTGATAAATGTGACATGCGTCCTGGATATTCATGACAATATAAACTTGAACTTGACAAAGTTTCGATATCAACTTGATGATGATAACAGACAACTGATAAGGAGTGAAAGAAACTTAGTCAATGCCGGAGGGTGCTATTTGCTGTACCCGGTAATGTACCCCGAAATGAATTGTACGTCAATTCGAGATGATGTTATCTATGAAATACGTAATGACGACGAATGGGGTCCATTGGAAAGTATCACTGGAAAATTGGAGTTTGGTAAAATGGAACGTTGGAGTTTGGCAAAAAATGCGTCATTACTGAGGAACTTAGCTAGAATCCAGTCAAACTCTTATATGGAAGCACCTGGATTGATATTGAATGGATCGAGGAAGATGACTAGACTAGGAATACCAAAACTCGAGGTATACTGTAACTTGATTACTGTAGTTATTTGATACTGTAGATATTGGACAACACTTGTTGCGATAGAATATTTAGGATTGTTATGGAAGACTTACATCCCGAGTTTTGTCTCACTTCACAGGAAATGGAACTATTCCTTAAACCCAATGTGTTGTTTATTTCATTTGAAGCTGGATTTTGTAGAAACGACAGTAGGACAGGTATACTGTAACTATCCACGGATATGATAATGGATACTGTAGATGGTGAGATAACATGTGATTACACTGATATGCTATCACTTCCATCAAACTGTCAACATATTATTGGGAATGTCAGTTTAAAACTCGGAGATGAGCAGTTTACTGTTAAGCTGATAAATGTTAAGAATATATTTGGCAATTTGATTATTCAAGGCACAACACTAGACAACTTGGAATTCTTAGAGAATCTAACACTTGTCGCATCTTCGAATAGTGAGTAGATACGCTATATTTCTAGAGTTTCTATCGAAGAGTTTAGGAATCCCTCCATTGCAAATTATTGGAAATTCCAATTTAAGAACACTGAATTTTCCGAGTTTGAAGGTTAGTTGATAAATTGATGAGTTTGAAAAAAAGAGATTTCAGCGTGTATTCTCACTACGAAGTTATCAAATAGTGATTAAAGACAATCCGCATTTGAATAGAAGAACAATATGTGACAATTTGTTGAACAGTTTAAACTGGACTGTTATTCAATTTGACGATGTTGAATGTGGTAGGTAAAAATATGTTTTCTCGAATATACTGTAGTTTTAGAAATATCAAAGAGTATAGAAAATCAAGCATCTGGAAGAATAGAATTTCTGATGATAATTATGTTTACGTTGTTTGTTTCTTGGTCAATAAATGAAGGGTAATTGATAATTGAAAAGAGACGGCTGTTTCGTGACCAACAATAGACCAAACCGTAACTTTTGCAATCATATTTCTAAACAGTTGTATGAATATCGAGTTACAACAGTAGAAATTCCAAATGTATCATCATACATTTGAACATGTTAAAACTTTACATAGGTTGAATGTTTTAATTGGTATATTTGACTTGAGAGCTGTTTCTTTTGTAACAAAAAATTACATTTATATTTGCATACACATGAAGTAATGAAAAATCACTCGTGAAAATGACTACGGGTAATCTCGTCCTAATTGTGATTATAGATGAATGACAATATCTATGATTGCTGATAAGATCACCAACAAGTTGATGATATTCATTTGAACACCATTCTTCTTCACATCATTGCTTGATTCTGAAAAAAAAACCACTGCACCTTTCTCAACTTCACTAGTCTATTACCACATCTTCCACCATCAAACAACACCTCAGTCATTTTCAATGTGCTTATCAGTTTATCACACATATCAGTGTATTTCAAATCCCTATGATTATCTTCTATCAAAATATGCGGTGGTTTTGGTGAATATACTCTCTGAAATCCACAGATTTAGAATAACTCCATAGTTTATATTTTACCTGTAAGTTGGGAAGATTCACTCTTCTTAACACCTGATTCCACAATATTTGAACCCCCGCCGTTCCTAAACCTATCTTTTTAGTTCAATAGAGCGCATTTACTCACTATTCTTCGACCCAACTCTGGTAAGATTTCCCAAGAAATCCAAATTGTCCAAATTTGTTTGACTGATATATAACAATCCAAATATATTTTTAACATTTATCAGCTTGTCAGTAAATATTTCATCACCCTTTGTTATCACAACATCGCCGATAATATGTTGACAATTGGATGGAAGTGATTGCATATCAGTGTAATCACATGTTATCTCTCCATCTACAGTATCCCTTATCATATCAGTTGAAGTATCTACAGTATACCTGTCCTACTGTCATTTTTACAAAATATACCATCATAGACATCAAACACCACTTGAGGCTGCATAAATAACTCCATCTCCTGGGAGTTCAGGCAAAAGTTTTCATATACTTGATCCATAACAACATGGAATAGTTTGTCACAGCAGATATTTTCCAAGTACTGTAATAAACAAGAGATACAGTAACCAGGTACAGTATACCTTCAAGTTAGGCATATTAAGTCTATACATATCCGATATCATCAAGCCTGGATGAACATTCGATACTTGTGTTATCCGTGTTAAGTTTTTCATGAATGATCCATCTTCCAAACTTCCTTGATATCGTTCAATTCGTAATGAGCCAGTGATATTCACAACTCCGTATAGGTTTATCTTAGAATCTATATCAAGATCTACTATTGATAAATCGGCACGAATCGTAGTGCAATTTTTATATCGTTTCGAAGTTTTCCATTCGAATATTGGAAGAAAACATCCATCAGCATTGACCAAGTTTCCTTTACTCCTTATCAGTTGATTGTTATCATCATCCAATTGTTGTATCATTTTAGTCAAATCGAGCAACTTATTGTTGTATACTTCCATTGGACAAGTGACCAGTGATAAGTTATCCATATCAAATGATGATAATTTTTTGTTACCAGCAACTTTGAAACTATGTGCTGGAAAATTGCTATCATTTTATCAATATTGATAAGGCTTACAAATCTTTCTATTCTCAAAATTGCAGTCCACTTCTCTCAAGTGGCTCAAAAAACTAAGACTTGTAAATTTTGTCAGATTAACTCTGAGAGTCCCTTTCAACACTTCCATATTCGCAAAATATGGTCTCATTTCATCCGGTGACATATCAGTTCTAGATCCAAATACCAATGTTCCGCAGACTTTCGTACAATTTTTTGGAAACATGAGTATAGTTGTGGAATTGACCAATTTTTCAGTGAAGAAACATTCCGTATCTATAACAGTGTTGATAAGGTGATAAAAGATTGATAAGCTACCACAATCATAGAATTGCTTGATATTAGTATAATCAATACTTTGAACTACAATAAGTATGAAAAATATGAAGATATTTGGCATGTAGACTGCAGTATGATTTTGAAAAATATTGAAACCAGTGATCAATGATAAGCGTGCTGTTTGCTGATAATTGATAGGTATGTCAACATGTGCCATATATCTCATTCGAGCTCACAACATATTGCAATGCTTATCAGACTCCATTTATTCTTTTTTCTTCCAATATTTCCGATAATTGGCAGACTGTCGACTTGGTATGATTGTGGTATTGTTACCACAATGCTATCAATTGATAAAACTATTCAGTTACAGATAAGAAATGTTATTTCGATGAATATGAAATAACTTCCGCAAATATCAAGAAGTTCCCGAAAAACTGCCATACGGTATGTGGGAATATACAAATGAGAGAATCGATGGATATGACATCGGATGAATTGATTCCATATTTCGAGAAGTTGGAGATACTAAACGGGACAATAATTGTGCAGAACACCAAGTTCAAGCAATTGAGCTTTCTGAGAAACTTGGAAATAGTTGATTGTGTACGGAGAGAGTACCAACCATTTCCTGATTCATTCAACTCTGTTTTGTATAACGAATTCACTATCGCTAATAACCCACATTTGGAGACACTCGGAATGGATAACTTATCAAATATCACTTGTACTATGAACATTTATGAGAATCCAAGACTGAATATCACTGATTTCCGTCGTCAGATGAATTATGATGAGAAGATCAAAAGTCCCAACAACTTGTACAGTCTACAAGAATGTAATCAACCTGTTATGGATTGGTTGACAGCGACAAACTTCCTCGAATGTGTAACGATTGTTAGTAATTTGTCTATCAACTTTTTTGGTTCTGGTTTCTTGGATTACGAACTATTTCGGACAGTTAAGAATATTAATGGCAAATTGACGATTAATTCATCCGATCTGAAGGATATTTACTTTTTGAGAAACTTGGAGAGTTTGATATCGAATAGTGAAACAGGTGAACCAGGGTTGGAAGCTGTTGATATGCCACAGTTTAGGAGATTAGGATTGGAGAGACTGAAGGTAGTTAGAATTATACTCCCATATAATTCTGATATAATTTCAGACAATTAATAACACTGGTGGTGATGGCATGTTTAGGATTAACCTCACAAACCTGCATACCGAATTCTGTTTGACTAGCTATGAAATGGAACAGTTCCTCAAGCCAAACGTAATATTCCAGTCATTCCGAGTCAACTACTGTAAAGGAGATGTTAGAACAGGTATACTGTAGATATCAATTGATATGATAAGGGATACTGTAGATAATGAGACAACATGTGATTTCTACGACTGGCAGTCACTTCCATCGAATTGTCAACATATTATTGGAAATGTTTTGGTAACAAGGGGTAATGAGATATATACTGATAAGCTGATAACCGTCAAGAATATATTTGGATTACTAATTATCAAAAACACGAGTCTTGAAAACTTGGACTTTTTGGACAATCTATCAAAAGTTGCAAATAACAATAGTAAGTGATATGGTGCTTATCATTATATCAGTTTACCATTTCAGAAATCACTGCATTTCAAGTGATATCGAACAAAATGTTGAAAGATGCAAAGCTGGCAAACTTTACAGTGAGTGATATAATCAACTGATAACATACAAATGAGTGATGTTCCAGAGGGCATTCTCATTGGGTAGAATACAAATTGATTTCGATGATAATCATCCGGAGCTAAAGAATTCGTCAGTGTGTAGGAATTTTTTGAAGACACTTGATCGAACAAACGTACAGTATGATGGGGGACCGTGTGGTGGGTGATAACTATTGATAAGTAATAAGTGATGGAAGATATTTTGTAGAAGTCAACTATAAACCAAATGCAGATGAACCAATCAGCACGTTCATCAGGAATTCATCCGATTTTGGCCGAACAACAACCGTCATTCTTGTCTTTATGTTTTTTTATTATGTTGATATCCTTACTTTTGTTCGATAAAATTTTGTGAATAAAGTGACCCATAATTGATTTGATAGAAACATGTTGCATGTTCTTCCCGTCTGGATGTGTATTTTTGTACTATTTCGTGTTTTCTACCTCTTCAACGACTGTCAATATAAGTCTAACATCAGATCTTTCAAACTAGAAATGAATTTTTGTGGTGTTATTACCTGATATGCGGTTCACACTAACAATTATCATGAATAAGCGACCATGAAAAGTTTTCAATCTATGTATAGCTTCATACTCTACTTTTATCATTCGTAGAGTAGGTTGAATGTTTTAATTGGGATGTTTGACTTGAAAACTGTTTATTTTTCAAAAAAAAAACATTAAATTTACATTTGAATGAACATGAAGTAACGAGAAGAACCAAAGTTATTTGTGAAAATGACCACGAATAATCTCGTTCTAATTGTGATCATCGATGGCTGATAATGTGTAGGATCGCTGATAAGAACACCAACAAGTTGATGGTATTCATTTGAGTACTGTTCTCCTTCACATCATTTACTGATTCTGAAAATATCAATCATCTTGTTGTGTTTAACTTTACTAATCTTACCACATTTCCCACCATCAAACATAATTTCAGTCATTTTCAAGGTGCTTATCAGTTTATCACACATATCAGTGTATTTTAAATCATTATGATTATCTTCTATCAGAATATGCGGGGGTTTCGGTGAATATACTCTCTGAAATCCATACTTTTATAATAAGTTCACAATTTCTATTTTACCTGTAAGTTGGGAAGATTCACTCTTCTCAATACTTGATTCCACATTATTTGAATTCCTGCCGTTCCTAAACCTATCCTTCTAGTTCAATAGAGCACATTTACTCACTATTCTTTGACCCAACTCTAGTCAGATTTCCTAAGAAATCCAAATTGTCCAAATTTGTTCCGTCGATATATAACAACCCAAATATGTTCTTAACACTTATCAGCTTATCAACATAAACTTCATCCCCTTTTGATATCACAACATCACCAATAATATGCTGACAATTGGATGGAAGTGATTGCCAATCAGTGTAATCACATGTTATCTCTCCATCTACAGTATCCCTTATCCTGTCAGTTGATAAGCCTACAGTATACCTGTCCTACTGTCATTCTTACAAAATCCACCATCATAGACATCAAAAACCACTTGTGGCTGCATAAATAACTCCATCTCTTGGGACGTCAGACAAAACTCCTCATATACTTGCATAAAAACATGAAACAGTTTGTCACAACAAGTATTTTCCAAGTACTGTAATGAAAAATAGTCACAGTAATCAGGCAAAGTATACCTTCAAGTTGGGCATGCTGAACCTTTTTATAGAGTACACATACGGTAGTGTCAATCCTGGCTGTGCATTTGATACTTGTGTTATTCTTGTTAAATTCTTCATAAATGATGCATCTTCCCATGCTTGTTCTAATGCCTCCATTTGAAATGATCCAGTGATATTCACAACTCCATATAGATTGATCAAAGAATCTTCTTCATTATCTACTATTGATAAATCGGCACGAATCGTGGTACAATTAATATATTTTTTCGTAGTCTTCCAATTGAATACTGGGAGAAAACACCCATCTGCATTGATAAGGTTATCTCTACTCCTTATCAGTTGATTGTTATCATCATCCAATTGTTGTATCGTTTTAGTCAAATTGAGCAGCTTATTGTTGTATATCTCCATTGGACATGTTACCAGTGATAACTTATCCATATCAAACGATGATAATTGATTGTTTCCAGACACTTGGAAACTATGGACTGATAAAGAATTATCATTTTATCAACACTGATTGAGTTTACTTACAAGTCTTTTTGTTTTCGAAATTGCAGTGAATTTCTCTCATGTTTCCCAAAAAACTGAGGCTTTGAAATTCGGTTCCTGTAATTTTCAGAGTCCCTTTCAACACTTCCATATTCTCAAAATATGGTCTCATATCATCCGCTGACATATCAGTTCCAGATCCAAATACCAATGTTCCACATATTGTTGTACAATTTGTTGGAAACATGAGTATAGTTGTGGAATTTACCAGTTTTTCAGTGAAGAAACACCCCTCATCTATAACAGTGTTGATAAGGTGATAAGATATTGATAAGTTACCACAATCATAGATTTGCTTGATATTAGTATAATCAATACTTTGAACTACACTAAATATGAAAAATATGAAGATAGTTGGCATGTGGACGGAAGTATGATTTTTGAGGCGTATTCTGTCTGGTGCTTAGAAAGATAATTGATAGGTATATCAACATGTGCCGAGTATTTCACTCGAGCTCACAAAATATTGCAATGCTTACCAGTCTCCTTTTATTCCTTTCTCTGCCAATATTGCCCACTGTTGCCCAAGGGTTCATTCTTCAATCTGCTACCCCAATCTGGACTGTGTATGACGTTGGTATGAACAGACATGTTATCAATTGCTAAAACTAATCAGTTACAGATAAGAAATGTTGTTTCGATGAAAATGGGATAACTTTAGCAAATATTAATATATTCCCGAAAAACTGCCAAACAGTATGTGGAAGAATAAAAATACACGATACGATGGATATGACAGCGGATGAATTGATTCCATATTTCGAGAAGATGACGACATTCAAAGGAACAATAATTGTTGAGAACACAAAGTTTAAGCAGTTAAACTTTTTCAAAAATTTGGAAATGATTGATTGTGCATGGAGAGAGTTACTTGAAGGTTCATTTCTAAAGACTGTGATTAACAAATTCACTATCTCTGGTAACCGATATTTGGAGACACTCGGAATGGATAACTTATCTAATATCACTTGTACTATGAACATTGATGCCAATCCAAAGCTGAATATCACTGATTTTCGTCAACAGATGAATTATGACGAGAAGATCAAAAGTCCGAACAATGTGTATGATAAACAAATATGTCATCAACCTGTTATGAATTCCACAACAGCGCCCAATTTCCTCGAATGTGTAACGATTGTTAGTAATGTGTCCATCAACAATTTTGGCGATAGTTTCGCATTCTACGAAGCATTTTGGACAATTAAGCACATTATGGGCAAATTGACAATCATTGCGACTGACTTGCCAGATATTTACTTTTTGAGAAACTTGGAGAGTTTGGTATCAAATACTGAAATAGGTGTACCAGGGTTGGAAGCTGTTGATATGCCACAGTTTAGAAGGTTGGGGTTGGAGAGATTGAAGGTATTTAAAGTTAAAGTTTTATCAAAATTATATAACTTCAGACAATTAATAACACTGGTGGGGATGGCATGTTTAGGATTAATCTCAGAAACCTGAGCTCTGAATTCTGTTTGACTAGTTTTGAAATGGAACAGTTCCTCAAGAAAAATGTTATTTTCCAGTCATTCCAAGCCAACTACTGCAAGGGAGATATTAGAACAGGTATA
The DNA here is from genome assembly GCA_963573275.1 of Caenorhabditis uteleia. NCBI lineage: Eukaryota > Metazoa > Nematoda > Chromadorea > Rhabditida > Rhabditidae > Caenorhabditis > Caenorhabditis uteleia. Next base: position 6,742,591 of record OY752137.1, read on the forward strand.
CTGTAGTTATCAACTGATATGATAAGAGATACTGTAGATGGAGAGATTACATGTGATTTCGTTGATTGGCAATCACTTCCATCCAATTGTCAACACATTATTGGAAATGTTTCGATAACAAGGGGTTATGAGATATATACTGATAAGCTGATAACCGTCAAGAATATATTTGGATCATTAATTATCAAAAATACTAGTCTTGAAAACTTGGACTTTTTGGACAATCTATCAAAAGTTGCGAATAGCAATAGTAAGTTATTTGTTTCTTATCATCCTAACAGTATATCATCCCAGAAATCACCGCTTTCCAAGTAATATCGAACAAAATGTTGAAAGATGCGAAACTAGCTAATTTAACAGTGAGTGATATAATCAACTGATAACATACAAATGAGTGATATTCCAGAGAGCATTCTCATTGGGAAGAATACAAATTGATTTCGATGATAATCATCCCGAACTGAAGAATTCATCGGTATGTAGGAACTTTTTGGCAACTCTTGATCGGACAAATGTACAGTATGATGGAGGGCCGTGTGGTGGGTGACAACTACTGATATGATCAGTGATAAGGAACATGTTGCAGAAGTCAACTATAAACCAAATGCAGATGAACCAATCAGCACGTTCATCAGGAATTCATCTGATTTCGGCCGAACAAAAACCATTTCATTTGTGTCTTTATGTCTTTTTATTATGTTGATATCCTTACTTTTGTTCGATAAAATTTTGTGAATGAAGTGACACATAATTGATTTGATAGTAAATTTCAGCATGTTCTTCCATCCTGGATGTGTATTTTTGTACTATTTCATGTTTTCCACCTCTTCAACAACTGGCAATATGATTCTAAGAACTTTCAAACTAGAAATGAATTGTTGTGGTGTTATTACCTGATATCCGTCTCACACTAACAATTATCGTGGTAATCACCAACCACGAGAATTTTCCCTACATTGGATATGTACTTGATAAGAATTTTTGAGTTGGTAAAATCATAAATCATTGTTTTCGAATTCCAACTTCACTCATGAGTATAGTTGTGGAATTTACCAGTTTTTCAGTGAAGAAACACCCCTCATCTATAACAGTGTTGATAAGGTGATAAGATATTGATAAGTTACCACAATCATAGATTTCCTTGATGTTCGTATAATCAATACTTTGAACTACACTAAATATGAAAAGTATGAAGATAGTTGGTATGTGGACGGAAGTATGATTTTTGAGGCGTATTCTGTCTGGTGCTTAGAAATATAATTGATAGGTATATCAACATGTGCCAAATATTTCACTCGAGCTCACAAAATATTTCAATGCTTATCAGACTTCATTTACTCTTTTTTCTTGCAATATTGTCCATCGTTGTCCAATTTGTTTCCCTAGGAAGAGAGAGCCCTGTTGCCCAAATCTGGACTTTGTATGACGTTGGTATGAACAGACATGTTATCAATTGATAAGACTAATCATTACAGAAAAGGAATGTTGTTTCACTGAAAATTTTATAACATCCGCAAATATTAAGAAGTTCCCGAAAAACTGCCAAACAGTATGTGGATATATAAGAATAATTAATTCGATGGATATGACATCGGATGAATTGATTCCATATTTCGAAAAGTTGGAGATACTCAAAGGAACATTAATGGTTCATGAAACAAACTTTACGCAGTTAAACTTTTTGAAAAACTTGAAAATGGTTGATTGCGCAAATAAGAAGGACGATAACGTATCCGATAATTCATTTCCAAGAAGTGCGATTAACAAATTCTCCCTCTTCAACAACTCGTATTTGGAGACACTCGGAATGGATAACTTATCTAATATCACTTGTACTATGGACATTATTGGAAGTCCGAAGCTGAATATCACTGGTTTTCGTCAACAGATGAAGTATAATGAGAATATCAAATGTCCCGACAATTTGTATGATAAACAAATGTGTTATCAACCGGTTATGAATTTGTCAACAGCGCCGAACTTCCGCGAATGTGTAACGATTGTTAGTAATTTGTCTGTCAACTCCGTTGGCTCCGGTGTCACAAGCCACGAAGATTTTCTGACAATCAAACACATCATTGGCACGTTGACAATCAAATCAACTAACTTGTTAGATATTTATTTTTTGAAAAACTTGGAGAGTTTGAAAACGAATAGTGAAATAGGTGAACCAGGGTTGGAAGCTGTTGATATGCCACAGTTTACGAGGTTAGGATTGGAGAGATTGGCGGTATATGGAGTTATAGTCCTATAATAATATAAATTGATTCCAGACAATTCAGAACACTGGTGGTGATAGAATGTTTAGAATTAACCTCAGAAATCTGAGCTCGGAATTCTGTTTGACTAGCTTTGAAATGGAGCAGTTCCTCAAGCCAAACATTATATTCCAGTATTTCCAAGCCAAGTACTGTAAGGGAGATATTAGAACAGGTATACTGTAGTTGTCAACTGATATGATAAGAGATACTGTAGATGGAGAAATAACATGTGATTACACTAATTGGCAATCACTGCCATACAATTGTCAACATATTATTGGTGATGTTTTGATAACAAGGGATGATGAGACATATACTGATAAGCTGATAAGTGTGAAGAACATATTTGGATCGTTAATTATCAAGAATACTACTCTTGAAAACTTAGATTTCTTGGACAATCTATCAAAAGTTGCAAATAACAATAGTAAGTGATATGGTGCTTATCATTATATCAGTTTCGCTTTTTTCCAGAAATAACCGCCTTCCAAGTGATATCAAATAAAATGTTGAAAGATGCGAAACTAGCTAATTTAACAGTGAGTGATATAATCAACTGATAACATACAAATGAGTGATATTCCAGAGAGCATTCTCATTGGGAAGAATACAAATTGATTTCGATGATAACCATCCGGAACTGAAGAATTCATCGATGTGTAGGAACTTTTTGGCAACACTTGATAGGACAAATGTACAGTATGATGGAGGGCCATGTGGTGGGTGATAATTAAGTGATAAGTGATAGGTGATATATTGCAGAGGTCAACTATAAGCCAAGTGCAAATGAACCAATCAGCACATTCATCCGGAATTCATCTGATTTGGGTAGAGCAATAACTATTTCATACGTTTCTTATTGTTTTTTAATTATGTTGAAATTCGTATTTTTGTTCGATATAATTTCGTGAATAAAGTGACCCATAATTTATTTGATGTAAATATTCTGACCGTACGCCATCCTGAATGTGTATTTTTGTATTATTTCGTGTTTTCTACCTCTCCAACAACTGTCAATATAAGTCTAACATCAGATCATCCAAACTAGAAATTATTTGCTGTGGTGTTATTTCCTGATATGCGGCTCACACTAACAATTATCGTGATAATAACCAACCACGAGAATTTTCCCTACATTGGAATTTTTGAGTTGGTAAAATCAGAAATCATTGTTTTCGGATTCCAACGTTACTCAAACGAGCGATAGAAACAGCAATCGAGAAGAAGATAGTCTCGACCGGGGAGGCAAAGTTGATATCCGATATACATGTAACTTTGTCTCGACAAAATAATTCTAAAATCAAAAAGAAAAGCTTTGTGATTCATTTATAAACATAAAATAACACAATCATTATTATCAATAGATGCCCTATTCTTTCCGGTGCTTTGTTTTGTCTACCATCGGATGGCCCTTAAACTACATTTTATAAGAAAAATCGTCCTTTAACCTACAACATTGCACTCCATCAAATTGAATAACAGTCCAATCAGTATTACTCATCAAGTCATCACAAACTTCGTATCTTTTTAAAAGTACATTATCTCTTATCATTATTTGATAACTACAGTAGCGCTCAAAAGTTAAGGTACCTTTTGTTTTTTGGTCATAACTCGGCACAAAATGATCCGTTCGGGCTGGAATTCGACTATGTTCTTCAAAATAAACATTCTCAAGAATCAGTATCAACAATTCCAACAAAACCTCAAAATTCTGAAATTTCAAGATTTTTTCGAATTTTTCAGATTTTGAAAATTTTGAACTTTTTTTCAAAGTGTCGAAAAAAAATTTTTGGACGAATTTCCAACGGGGTTTTGATAATTTTTATTGTTTTTGAAGTATATAAGCACAAATTCAAGCAATCGTGACCAAGTTTACTTGCATAGTATTCCGCTAGTAGACGGTCAAAGTGAGCTTATTCCAATTAGGCGGCCTCATCGAATGAAATGCGCTGTCAGGAGAGTCTCAGTTGGGCTCCACATATAAAAAATGACTACAAGACTCAAAATTGTCTCAGGAATCGTTTGTTGTAATCAATAAATGCCTACGACTGCTAGTTTTTCTTAAAAATAACCATTTTCATGTTTTTGAGATGCTGAAAAATCGGTCCCGGCCACTTCAAACGTTAGTCTCAATCCTGAAATCGTAAATTTGTACGGTTTTTTGTTTTGATTCGTAAGATTTTGGTACTTTGATTTGTTTTCGGATAGTTTCGGTGATCGTCTTGACCAAAAAAATATTTTCTCAGGGTGTAATCGGCGAATGAAATAAAATCAAGAACTAACTGTCGCTGTCCGCCATTTCAACAATACGGTTAATGTAGGAAAATAGACTTTTCCGATCTTTTTTGATACAAGGTATCAAATTATAATTATTCGATGGAATAAAACATCTTTGGCAATATTTTGAAACGAAATTTATATGAATCACTTCAAAAAATACGTATATCAGATGTTCATTCGCCGATTACACCCTGAGAAAATATTTTTTTGGTCAAGACGATCACCGAAACTATCCGAAAACAAATCAAAGTACCAAAATCTTACGAATCAAAACAAAAAACCGTACAAATTTACGATTTCTGGATTGAGACTAACGTTTGAAGTGGCCGGGACCGATTTTTCAGCATCTCAAAAACATGAAAATGGTTATTTTTAAGAAAAACTAGCAGTCGTAGGCATTTATTGATTACAACAAACGATTCCTGAGACAATTTTGAGTCTTGTAGTCATTTTTTATATGTGGAGCCCAACTGAGACTCTCCTGACAGCGCATTTCATTCGATGAGGCCGCCTAATTGGAATAAGCTCACTTTGACCGTCTACTAGCGGAATACTATGCAAGTAAACTTGGTCACGATTGCTTGAATTTGTGCTTATATACTTCAAAAACAATAAAAATTATCAAAACCCCGTTGGAAATTCGTCCAAAAATTTTTTTTCGACACTTTGAAAAAAAGTTCAAAATTTTCAAAATCTGAAAAATTCGAAAAAATCTTGAAATTTCAGAATTTTGAGGTTTTGTTGGAATTGTTGATACTGATTCTTGAGAATGTTTATTTTGAAGAACATAGTCGAATTCCAGCCCGAACGGATCATTTTGTGCCGAGTTATGACCAAAAAACAAAAGGTACCTTAACTTTTGAGCGCTACTGTACGTAGTGAGAATACACGCTGAAATATATCTCTAAAATACTTTTTTTCCGTAATAGACTCACTTTCAAACTCGGAAAGTTCACTATTTTCAAGTTAGAGTTACCAATGATTTGCAACGCAGGATTTCCTAAACTTTTTGATTGTTCGGTAGAGCGCAATTACATACTATTCGAAGATGCAACAAGTGACAGATTCCCTAAGAAATCCAAACTCTCCAACGCGGTTTGGTTGATGATAAAACTTCCGAATATATTCTTAACACTTATCAGCTTATCAACATATATCTCTGTGCTTGAGTTTATCACAATATCACCAACAATATGCTGACAATCGGATGGGAGTGATTGCCAAGCAGTGTAATCACATGTTATCTCTCCATCTACAGTATCCCTTATCATATCAATCGATAACTACAGTATACCTGTTCTTTTATCATTTTTACAAAACTTCGCTTCAAATGAGTTGAACAACACATTAGGTTTAAGAAATAGTTCCATTTCCTGTGAAGTGAGACAAAACTCGGGATGTAAGTCTTCCAGAACAATCCTAAATATTCGATCGCAACAAGTGTTGTCCAATATCTACAGTATCACATAACTACAGTAATCCTGCTACAGTATACCTCCAGTTTTGGCATCCCTAATCTACTCATCCTCCTCGCTTTACTCAATATCAATCCAGGTGCCTCCATGTAAGATTGTGATTGGATCCTAGTTAGATTCTTGAAAAATGACGCATTCTCAGTATCCGAAAACACGTTGAATTCCAGTTTTCCAGTGATACTTCTGATTCCATTTAATTCGCGCTGAGATAGCAAATATTTTTGTGTATAACCATCAATCGACACATCATCCCGAATGGACGTGCATCCAGTCAAAGGCGGGTAGTATGAAATACACCCAACTGGGTTCCTATCACTCCTTATCAGCTGTCTGTTATCATCATCCAATTGATTTCGAAATTTTGCCAGCTTCAAGTTATAATTCTCCATGATTTCCAGTACACACGTGACATTTATCAAGTTATTCATCTCAAATGAAGTCAAATCATAATTTCGAGTTACATTAAATATGTGCACTGAAATTGTGGCAGAGTGTATTTGTGTCATATCAGTCACTTACCTATAACACCATTTGAAAACGCACAATCAATCTCTCTTAGGTTATTCAAAAAACTGAAATTCTGAAATGAAGTCGAGACGACAGAAAAGGTGCCTTTGAGTATCTCCAAATTATCAAAATAGGGTTTCATTTCTTCAGATGTTATATCAATATCTGATCGGAATACCAATTGACCACATACTTTTGTACAATTAATTGGGAATTTGATGATTGTACGGGCATTTATGAAGTTCTCAGTGTAGAAACATCCAGGATCTATATAAATATTGATAAGAAAAGTGATATGGTGATAAGGATTACCACAATCATAGAATAAATTGATATCCGAGTAGTTGAAACTATATACCTGAGGAAATAGAAGAAATAGCAGCAAAGAAGTATGCATATCAACTGGAGTGAAAACTTGTCGTGGTTGGTGATTATCATGATAATTGATAGTTTGAAAAGCTTATCAGGTGATAACACCGAAAGTATTCATGTCTAGTTTGAGAGATCTGATGTTAGAATAATATTTTAAACGTAAAATCACAGAGCAACAGCAAAATGTCAATTTCTCTCCTTCCTGTTCCCCTCCATGCATGGGTAAAATTGAAACTCGAAAAACAGTGAAAATTTATGATTCGCATTACTTAAAAAATCTTATCAAGTAAAAATAAAAACATATCAATGTTCCTAATTCAATTGAGACTGCAAATATTCATTGGTCACAAAATCTTATCCAGAAAAAATAAGGATATCAACATAAATACAAGACACAGCGCGATGCATGAAATGGTTGTTCTCCCGTCGAAATCAGATGAATTCCTGATGAATGTGCTGATTGGTTCACTTGTATTTGGTTTATAGTTGAGTTCTACAAAACATCTCTTATCACTTATCATATCAGTAGTTATCACCCACCACACGGTCCCCCATCATACTGTACATTTGTCCGATCAAGTGTCTTCAAAAAGTTCCTACACACCGACGAATTCTTCAGTTCCGGATGATTATCATCGAAATCAATTTGTATTCTTCCCAATGAGAATGCTCTCTGGAATATCACTCATTTGTATGTTATCAGTTGATTATATCACTCACTGTTAAATTAGCTAGTTTTGCATCCTTCAATTTTTTATTCGATATCACTTGGAAGGCAGTGATTTCTGTAAAGATAAACTGATATAATGATGAGAACAACATCACTTACTATTATTATTCGCAACTTTTGATAGATTGCCCAAAAAGTCCAAGTTTTCAAGACTGGTATTTTTGATAATTAGTGATCCAAATATATTCTTGACAGTTATCAGCTTATTAGTGTAAACTTCATCACCCCTTGTTATCGAGACATTTCCAATAACATGCTGACAATTCGATGGAAGCGATTGCCAATCAACGAAATCACATGTTAAATCTCCGTCTACAGTATCCTTTATCATAACTATTGACAACTACAGTATACCTGTTCTGATATCTCCTTTGCAGTAGTTGGCTCGAAATGATTGAAAAATGATATTCGGTTTGAGGAACTGTTCCATTTCATAGCTAGTCAAACAGAATTCAGAGCTCAGGTTTCTAAGGTTAACCCTAAACATGCGATCACCACCAGTGTTTTCAATTTCCTAAAATCATATCATATTATTATGGGAATACAACTCCATATACCATTAATCTCTCTAATCCTAATCTCCTAAACTGTGGCATATCGACAGCTTCCAATCCTGGTTCACCTATTTCACTATTCGTTTTCAAACTTGTCAAATTTCTCAGAAAGTAAACATCTTTCAAATCAGTCGAATTGATTGTTAATTTGCCAGTAATGTTATTGATCGTCAGAAATATGTCATGATCGAAGAAATTGAGTCCAAAGTCGTTGATGGTCACATTACTAGTTATCGATACACATCCAATAAAGTTTTGGGCATTCTTCGAGTCGATAACAGATTGATTACATTTTTGCGCATAATATATATTATTCGGGCTTTTAATCTTCTCATCATAATTCATCTGACGACGGAAATCAGTGATATTCAGTTTTGGATTTTCATAAATTTCCATATTGCAAGTGATATTAGATAAGTTATCCATTCCGAGTGTCCCCAAATACGAGTTGTTAAATATAGCGAAATTGTTCTCCAAAACATGTGTATATGAATAAGTACGTGTTTGGTATGTGGCCTCTTTGTTTGCACAATCAACCATTTTCAGATTTTTCAAGAAGTCTAATTGTTTAAACGCAGTGCCCCGAATTTCTATTGAACCTTTGAATATCTCCAACTTCTCGAAATATGGGATCAACTCATCCGGTGTCATATCAATTGGGTCTCCCAAATTTATCCATATCAATCCGCATACTGTGTTGCAGTTCTTTGGATACTTCTTCATAGTTGCTGACGTTATACCAACTTCATTGAAATAACATGTCTTATCTGTAATTTATTAGATTTGCCAATTGATAACATATCTATCGATACCACAATCATAAAAATCCTTTACATTGTCAGCAACGACTACAATCAGAAAAGAAAAGAATAAATGGAGTCTGACAAGCATCGCAATTTTTTTTTGAGCTCGAATGAAATATATGGCACATGTTGATATACCTAACAATTATCAGAGAGCAGCATGCTTATCAGTGATCACCGGCTCGAATATTTTTCAAAATCATATTTCAGTTTACATGCCAACTATTTTCATATTGTTCATATTTGTTATAGTTCAAAGTATTGATTATACTGATATTAACCTATTTTATGATTGTGGTAACTTATCAGTATCATATCACTCAAACAACACTGTTATAGATAAGGAATGTTTCTTCATTGAGGAATTTGTAAATTCTGCAACTATTGTGAAATTCCCGACAAATTGCACTAAATTATGTGGTCAGTTGGTATTTGGATCTAGAACTGATATGTCACCGGATGATATGAGACCATATTTTGCGAATATGGAAGTGTTGAAAGGGACACTGAGAGTTAATCTGACGAAATTTACAAGTCTCAGTTTCTTGAGCCACTTGAGAGAGGTGGACTGCAATTTTGAGAATAGAAAGATTTGTAAGCTTTATCAATATTGATAAAATGATAATCATTTATCAGCACATAGTTTTCAAGTGGCTAAGAACAAAAAATTATCATCATTTGATATGGATAATTTATCACTTGTCACATGTCCAATGGAAGTATACAACAATAAGTTGCTCGATTTGACTAAAATGATACAACAAATGGATGATGATAACAATCAACTGATAAGGAGTAGAGGAAACTTGGTTGATGCTGATGGATGTTATCTTACATCATTCAAATGGAAGACTTCCAATCGATACAAAAATTGTACTTCAATTCGTGCCGATTTATTAATAGAAGATATTGATACATATACTATGTTTAATTTATATGGAGTTGTGAATATCACTGGATCATTTCTGATTGGCAATGTGGTAGGAAGTATGGAAGATTGCTCATTTATGAAGAATTTGACAAGGATAACACATGTATCAAATGCATATCCAGGATTATTGATAACTCGTACGAATAGTTTCAAAAGGCTCAACATGCCAAAGTTGAAGGTATACCTTACCTGGTTATTGATTCTATTTTTTAATACAGTACTTGGAAAGCATATGTTGTGATAAAATATTCCATGTTGTTATCGAGTCTGATGATTTCTGCCTTAGTTCTCAAGAGATGGAGTTATTCATGCAGCCTCAAGTGATTTTTGATGTCTATGATGGTGGATTTTGCAAAAATGACAGTAGGACAGGTATACTGTAGTTATCAACTGATATGATAAAGAATACTGTAGATGGAGAGATAACATGTGATTACACTGATTGGCAATCACTTCCATCAAATTGTCAACATATTATAGGTGATGTGGTGATAACAAAAGGCGATGAGCTATATATTGATAAACTGATAAGTGTTAAGAATATATTTGGGTTGTTATATATCAGTCATACAAATTTGGATAACTTGGATTTCTTGGGAAATCTGACTAGAGTCGCGTCGAAGAATAGTGAGTAAATGTGCTCTATTGAACTAAAAGGATAGGTTTAGGAACGGCAGGTATTCAAATAATGTGGAATCAGGTGTTGAGGAGGTTACATCTTCCCAACTTACAGGTAAAATAGAAATTATGAATTTCTATTTTACCTGTAAGTTTCAGAGAGTATATTCGCCAAGAACTCCGCATATTTTGATAGAAGATAATCATAGGGATTTGAAATACACTGATATGTGTGATAAACTGATAAGCACATTGAAAATGACTGAAATTGAGTTGGATGGGGGAGAATGTGGTGAGATTAGTGAAGTTAAATACAACAAAATGATTGCTATTTTCAGAATCAGGCAAAGATTTGCAGAAGAGTAGTATCCAAGTGAATAACATCATTTTTTTGGTTTTGTTATCATCAGTCATTGGACACATAAGCATTTATCGATAAATAATTTTGTTATTTTTCTGTTTTATCACCTGTCTGGTTTTGGAAGCTTTTCTGTTAGTCGTTAATTTGGGAGATAAAGTTAGATCAAAGTTGGCAAGGTGGGAACCCCTGTACCGCTATTTTTTCATTGAAAATATTGACTGCCTAGTTGAGATGGAAAAAATAGTAATTTATTATGGATGACAATATTTACGAAATCTTAAAAAAATAATGCTTCCAACATTATAATCAGGAAATAATAGATAAAATAAATAATCCTTGTTCCAGAGATATCAGATGATTTCCTGACTAATATGCTTATTGGTTCATTGGTATTTGGGACATAGTTGACATCTAGAACATATCTCTGCTCAGTTATCACTTATCACTTGATTTTCACCCACCACATGGCCCTCTATCATACTGTACATTTGTCCGATCAAGTGTTGCCAAAAAGTTCTTGCACATCGACGAATTTTTTAGTTCCGGATGATTATCATCGAAATCAATTTGTATTCTTCCCAATGAGAATGCTCTCTGGAATATCACTCATTTGTATGCTATCAGTTGATTATATCACTCACTGATAATTTGGCCAGTTTTGCATCCTTCAACATTTTATTCGATATCACTTGAAATGCAGTTATTTCTGAAATGATGAACTGATACAACGATAAGAACCATATAACTTACTATTGTTATTTGCAACTTTTGACAGGTTATCCAAGAAGTCCAAGTTTTCAAGGCTGGTATTTTTGATAATAAGTGATCCAAATATATTCTTGACGCTTTTCAGCTTATCAGTGAACACTTCATCGCCAGCTGTTATCATTATATCACCAATAATATGTTGACAGTTGGATGGAAGTGATTGCCAATCAGTGTAATCACATGTTATTTCTCCATCTACAGTATCTCTTATCATATCAGTTGATAACTACAGTATACCTGTTCTAATATCTCTCTTACAGTAGTTGGCTTGGAATGACTGGAATATTATGTTTGGCTTGAGGAACTGTTCCATTTCAAAGCTTGTTAAACAGAATTCGGCATGCAGGTTTTTGAGGTTAATCCTAAACATGCCATCACCACCAGTGTTATTAATGGTCTTAAATTATATAATTTATATGATACTATAACTTTAAGTACCTTCAATTTTTCCAATCCCAATCTCCTAAACTGTGGCGTATCAACAGCTTCCAACCCTGGTACACCTGGTTCAGTATTCGATATCAAACTCTCCAAGTTTTTCAAAAAGTAAATATCCGGCAGGTCGGCTGAATTTATCGTCAACGTGCCAATAATGTGCTTGATCGTCCAAAACTCTTTGTAGCCCGGGAAACTGGGTCCAAAGGAGTTGATAACCACCTTACCAACAACCGTTACACATTCGAGCAAATTCGGCGCTGTTGTCCAATTCATAACTGATTGATGACATATTTGTTCATTATACGAATTGTTGGGACTTTTGATCTTCTCATCATAATTCATCTGTTGACGAAAAGCAGTGATATTCAGCTTTGGATTGTCATACATGTCCATAGTGCAAGTGATATTAGATAAGTTATCCATTCCGAGTGTCTCCAAATATGGGTTATTAGCAATTTGGAATCTGTTATACACTTCCATTGAAAATGAACCTTCAGGTGTGTACGTCCTCTTCGCACAATCAACCATTTTCAAATTTTTCAGAAAGTTTAACTGTGGAAAAGTGGTGTTCCAGACAATTAATGTTCCATTTAGTATCTCCAACTTCTCGAAATATGGAATCAGTTCATTCGCTGTCATATTCATCGGTTCTACTATTCTTATATATCCACATACTGTTTGGCAGTTTTTCGGGAATTTCTTAATATTTGCAGATGTTGTGTAATTTTCATCGAAACAACATTTCTTATCTGTAACTGATTAGTTTTATCAATTGATAACTTATTTGTCAATACCACAACCATTCAAATCCTTCACATTGACTTTGAGTTGGGCAACAATAGACAATATTGGAAGAAAAGGGAGTAATTGGAGTCTGATAAGCATTGAAATATTTTGTGAGCTCGAGTGAAATATTCGGCACATGTTGATATACCTAACAATTATCAGAAAGCAGCTGATCACTAGTTGATCACTAGTTTGAAAATTTTTCGAAAAATTACTTCCGTTTAGATTTCAATTTTCTTTATATGATTCATATTTAACTTGTCAGTATCTTATCACCTTATCAACACAGTTATAGATAAGGGATGTTTCTCACAGAGTTTGAAAAATATTTCAATGTCAAATGATATGCGTCTCTCACTCACAATTGATTAGAATGACGCAAATGTTTTTATGAAAACCATTTATGATGTTTTAATTATATGTTTGAATAATACAATATTCGAAAAGAGCATAACAGAAATACACATTACTGAAATAGTAAGATTTTATCTGTTAATAATCAGATATTTATTTATCAGTATATCAGTTGTTCACTTCACAAACCACATGATAATTATTATCAATGCAGATTCTATTCTCCCTGATGCGTTGTTTTGTCTCCTATCAGACAGCTCTAAAACAGAATTTCAATACAAGAAATTCCCTCCGACTGACCACATTCATCTTCGTCGAATTGAATAATTGTCCAGTTCAAACGAGTCATCAAATCCTCACAAATTTCATATCTTTTCAGATGAGGGTTATCACTTATCACTATTTGATAATATCGTAGTGAGAATGCACGCTGAAACGTATTCTTGGCGAACTATATCAGGTTATCAACCCACTTTTAAACTCGGAAAGTTCAGTGTTCTCAAGTTGGCATTACCAATGATTTGCAATGCAGAGATTCCTGAAATCTGTGATAGTTCAATAGAGCGTATTTACTCACTTTTAGAAGCTGCCACCAATGACAGATTTGCCAAGAAATCCAAATTTTCCAAAGCAGTTTGGTTGATGATCAAACTTCCGAATATATTCTTAACACTTATCATCTTATCAACATGTATCTCTGTGGTTGAGTTTATCACAACATCACCAATAATATGCTGACAATTGGATGGAAGTGATTGCCAATCAGTGTAATCACATGTTATCTCTCCATCTACAGTATCCCTTATCATGACAGTTGGTTTCTACAGTATACCTGATCGATTAACAGCCTTACAGAATTTTGCTTCAAATGAGTTGAACAGCACATTAGGTTTAAGAAATAGTTCCATTTCCTGTGAAGTGAGACAAAACTCGGGATGTAAGTCTTCCATAACAATCCTAAATATTCGATCACAACAAGTGTTGTCCAAGATCTACAGTATCGCATAACTACAGTATTCCACTTACAGTATACCTGTAGCTTTGGTATCGCCAGCCTAGTCATCCCCTTTGATCCTCTCAATATTAATCCAGGTGCTTCCAAATACGATTTTGGCTGGATTCTAGTTAAGTTTTCGAAAGATGATGCATCACCGGCATACTCCTGCTGATAACTGATGTCCAGTTTTCCAGTGATACTTTTTATAGTAGCCCAATCATCTACGGAGCGTCCATATTGATAGTACACATCATCACGAATTGATGAGCATTGTTTCATTGTTGTGTAAAACGAATCGGATGAATAGCACCCTCCTGCATTGACTAAGTTGAATTTACTTCTTATCAGTTGTCTGTTATCATCATCAAGTTGATGTCGAAAATTTGTTAGATTCAAGCTCGGATTGTCATGAATATCCAGGACGCATGTCACGTTTACCAAGCTGTTCATCTCAATTGATATCAGTTTTTTGTTTTCGCTTACATCAAATGTGTGCCCTGAAACTTCGGTACAGCTTATTCAGAATATGGAACTCCTACTTATAACACCATTGTAAAAATCACAATTGATCTCCCTTAAGCTCCGCAAATAGCTGAAATTCTGAAATTGAGTTTGGATGGCAGAAAATGTGCCTTTGAGTATTTCCAAATTATCAAAATATGGGGTCATATCATCGGGTGTTAAATCAATATCCGATTTGAATACCAACTGACCACATACTTTCGTACAATTTGTTGGGAACTTGATGATTGTTCGAGCATTCACAAAGTTCTCGTTGAAGAAACATTCGTAATCTATGAAATATTAATAAAGAAAATGATAAGATGATAAGGATTACCACAATCAAAAAACAAGTTGATATCCGAATAGTTGAAACTAGATACTTGAGGTATTAGAAGTAATATCAAAAAAGTAGTATGCATATCAAATGTGGGGAAAACTTTCTGTGGTTGGTGATTATCATGATAATTGATAGTTTGAGACGAATATCAGGTGATAACACCACAACAATTTCTAGTTTAGAAAATCTTATGTCAGAACTGAGATCGAGAATATAAAGTGGAGCAATCGGCCGAGCAACATCAAAATTAGAGAAAGAAAATGCACCAGCTAGTAAACATTGTGATATTTTTCCATTCAAACATCGATGTTCACTTCCCAGTTGAAATTGAGAAAGAAGGCGAGCATTTATTGTTCACTAAATCTTATCAAGTGAAAATAAGGATATCAACATAATGAAAATACATAAAGACATGAATGAAATGGTTTTTGTTCGACCGAAATCAGATGAATTCCTGATGAACGTGCTGATTGGTTCACTTGTATTTGGTTTATAGTTGAGTTCTACAAAACATTTCTTATCACTTATCATAGTAGTTATCACCCACCACATGGCCCTCCATCAAACTGTACATTTGTCCGATCAAGTGTCTTCAAAAAGTTCCTACACACCGACGAATTCTTCAGCTCCGGATGATTATCATCGAAATCAATTTGTATTCTTCCCAATGAGAATGCTCTCTGGAATATCACTCATTTGTATGTTATCAGTTGATTATATCACTCTCTGTTAAATTAGCTAGTTTTGCATCCTTCAATTTTTTATTCGATATCACTTGAAACGCAGTGATTTCTGAATGATATACTGATTTGATAAGAAACATATCCCTTACTATTATTATTGGCAACTTTTGACAGATTGTCCAAGAAGTCCAAATTTTCAAGACTTGTATTTTTGATAATTAGCGATCCAAATATATTCTTGACGCTTATCAGTTTATTCGTATATATCTCATCACCCCTTGTTATCGAAACATTTCCAATGATATGTTGACAATCTGATGGAAGTGATTTCCAATCAGTGAAATCACAAGTTGTCTCATTATCTACAGTATCCATTATCATATCAAGTGTTAACTACAGTATACCTGTTCTAATGTCTCTCTTACAGTAGTTGGCTTGAAATGACTGGAAAATGATATTTGGCTCGAGGAACTGTTCCATTTCGAAGCTAGTCAAACAGAATTCAGAGCTCAGGTTTTTGAGGTTAATCCTAAACATGCGATCGCCACCAGTGTTATTAATTTTCTGAAATTATATCATAATTATATAGGAGTATAGATCTAACCACCTTCAATCTCTCCAACCCCAACCTTCTGAATTGTGTCATGTTAACAGCATTTAATCCTGGTATACCTATTTCAGTATTCGATGTCAAACTCTTCAAATTCCTCAAGAAGTAAATATCTCCCAAGTCTGTCGAATTGATTGTCAATATGCCTACAATATCTGTGATATTCAAGAATGTGTCGTATTTTGTGAAAGTTGGGCCGAATCCGATGATAGACAGATTACTATATATTGATTCACATCCGGAGAAGTATTGCACATTGTACAACTCCATTTCAGATTGATTACATTTTTGTACATCATGTAAGTTGTTCCAACTTTTGATCTTCTCATCATCGTTTATCTGGTGACGAAACTGAGTGAGGTTCAGCTCGAAATTGTCGTTAATTGTCACAATGCAAGTGATATTAGATAAGTTATCCATTCCGAGTGTCTCCAAAAACCAGTTGTCAGAGATGGTGAATTCGTTAGGCAAAGCAGAGTTGAATGAATCAGGAAATGGTTGATAATTTTGTTGTACACAATCAACTATTTCCAAGTTTTTCAAAAAGTTTAGCTGCTTAAATTTGGTGTTCTGCACAATTATTGTTCCGTTGAGTATCTTCAACTTCTCAAAATATGGTATCAACTCATCCGATGACATATCCATTGATTCTCTTATTTGTATGTTTCCACTCACTGTTTGACAATTTTTCGGATATTTCTTAATATTTGCGGATGTAATTTCATATTCATCGAAACAACATTTCTTAGCTGTAACTGATTAGTTTTATGAATTGATAACATATTGATAACAATACCACAATCATACCAAGTGGACAAACGGGTAAAGGAAACAATAGGTGATATTAGAGGAAAAAAGATTATGAGTAGGCGTATGATCATTGCAGTAGTTTGTCGACTGAAATGAAATTTTTGGCACATTTTGATATACCTATCAATTATCAGTAAGCAGCTGATACGCTCTATGATTGATACGATAAGAATCTCAAACATTCAACAATGACCAATAAGAAAAATGGCATCATGAGCCCATTCTGACAATCAAGTCAAGAAAAAGATATGAAAATATTAAAATGTGGAAAATCAGGTGTTTTATCGAGTTTCGTACATATGAACCTATCAATTATCCCTCTAATCACCATGTTCGAATATTTTCCAAAATCATACTTCAGTTTACATGTCAACTATTTTCATATTTCTCATATTTGTTATAGTTCAAAGTATCGATTATTCTGATATAAATCAATTTTATGATTGTGGTAACTCATCAATATATTATCAGTTTATCAACACTATTATAGAGAAAAAATGTTTCTTTAATGAAAAACCTATAGATTATTGGAATTTAAAAGTTGTAAATTCGAAACGTATCAAAAAGTTCCCGAAAAAATGTGCAATAGTATGTGGAACATTGATATTCGACAGTACAACTGATCTTTCACCGGATGAAATGAGACCATATTTTGAGAATATGGAGGTGTTGAAAGGAAGTCTTTGGATACGTGGGACAAAATTTAGAAGTCTCAGCTTTCTTAAGAACGTGAAAACGATAGACTGCAATGATGGCAAGTACTCTTACCTCTGATATGATAATGGTTTTCAATCAGGACATAGTATCGAAATCGGTGAAAACAAGCAATTATCAACCTTTGATATGGATAATTTATCAATTATTACTTGCCCTATAGAAGTATACAACAACAAGTTGCTCAATTTGACTAAAATGATACAACAATTGGATGATGATAACACACAACTGATATGGAGTGCATGGAACTTGGTCAATTCTAACGGATGTTATACGTCACGATACAATGGCTATAGTTTGAGAGACTTGAAGAATTGCACCTCGATTCGTGCCCATTTCCACGTAGAGCAACTCAATACAGTTACAATGACAAACCTCTATCAAGTTGTGAACATTACTGGCTCATTTCGTATAACGCAGGCGAATGATTACAAAGATGGATCATTCATGAAGAACTTGACAAGGATAACACAAATATCGAATGCACATCCAGGACTCATGATAACGGGTACGAATAGAGGAGAGGGGCAAGATATGAATAGGTTCAAAATGCCAAATTTAAAGGTATGCTCTATCTGATTACTGTAATTCTCATTCATTACAGTACCTTGAAAGTAGTTGTTGTGGTAAAATATTTCATGTTGTTATTGAATCAGTAGATGACGATTTCTGTCTATATTCCGAGGAGATGGAATTGTTCCTGCAACCTCAAGTGGTTTTCGATGTCTATGAAAAGGGATTCTGTAAAAACGACACAAGATCAGGTATACTGTAGTTATCAACTGATATGATAAGGGATACTGTAGATGGAGAGATAACATGTGATTACACTGATTTGCAATCACTTCCCTCCAATTGTCAACATATTATTGGGGATGTTGTGATAACAAAAGGCGATGAAGTATACACTGATAAGCTGATAAGTGTTAAGAATATATTTGGACTGTTAATCATTAATCGAACGAATTTGGATAACTTGGATTTCTTGGGAAATCTGACTAGAGTTGCATCACAGAATAGTGAGTAATTGCGCTCTATTGAACAAAATTCAGGATTCAGGAATGGCGGGAATTCAAATAATATTTAATCGAGTGTTGAGAAGAGGGACTCTTCCAAACTTACAGGTAATATGGAAATTAATAATTCTTATTTAAAAGAGAATTTCAGCGAGTTTATTCCCCTAAGGCGCCACATATACTGATAGAAGATAATCATAACGATTTGAAATACACTGATATGTGTGATAAACTGATAAGCACATTGAAAATGACCGAGGTGTTGTTCGAAGGTGGTCAGTGTGGTGAGTTTTACAGATTAGATTCAGTTAAATAAATTTGATGATTTTTGAGAATCCTGGAATATTTTGAAGAAGGGCTGTAGAAAAGTATCTAGCTTTGATTTTTTAAGGTTTCTATCAGCAATCATTGTTATAATCATCTTTTACCAATAAATACTAATTTTATTGTTATTTCTCACAAGTTTATTGGTCAATATCACAGACAAATCCATTTCACCGGCGATAATGGGAAAAGTTGGAAGAAAAAGTGAATGTAGTTTGATTGTATTTGTTTGTTGGCTCTCTATCATACTTGATATAGCTATCAATTATGAGAAAAAAAACTGGTCATTTATAAGGAACAATAGTAAACAGAATGAATAGTATATTTTTAAGAACTTGTAAAGTTTCAAAAAACAAATAAAATTCTACTTATCAGAAGACAGTGCATCATTGCAAAAAGTACAGTATTCATATCAATCCATGCACTTCCAGAATCCACCAATGCAGGAGTAGTTACAGTTGATGTCAGAATTTGGCTTGTTGTTTCGACTACAGCCGTTGTCGTTGTTTCAACTCTCACTGAAATCAATACAATAACTCACAACATCTGTTATGATCTACCATACCACATTCTCCCCCATCCAACTCAATTTCAGTCATTTTCAGTGTCTTCATCATATTCTCACACATCGATGTTGTCTTTAATTCCTCGTTGTTATCTTTTATCATTATTTGATATTTTTTGATGGAATATACTCGCTGAAATATCTTTTTTTTTTTCAAGGAAAATTGACTTATCATACCTGTAAACTAGGAAGATTCACTATCTTCAGTTCACTGTTGTTGAAAATTTGAAATGCATCTGATATCCGAAATTGTTATCAATAGAGCGCATTTACTTACCATATGGAATCGCAACTCTGGTCAAGTTTCCCAAGAAATCCAGGTTCTCTAGTGTCGTGTTTTGAATGATGAACGATCCAAATATATTCTTAACACTTATCAGCTGATCAGTGTACTTCTCATCATCAGTTGTTATCACAACATCCCCAATAATATGTTGACAATTGGATGGAAGTGATTTCCAATCAGTGTAATCACATGTTATCTCTCCATCTACAGTATCCCTTATCATATCAGTTGATAATACTACAGTATACCGGATCTTTTGTCATTCTTACAAAATTTAGTCGTCCCGAATCTATCAAAAACCACGTGTGGCTGCATAAACAGCTCCATTTCCTGAGATGATAGACAAAAGTGTTCATATACAGAATCGAAATTCACATGGAATAGTCGATCATAACATCGATTTTCAAGTGTCTGAAATGATAAGTTATCAGTTTATCATATCAGTCACCCACCTTCAACTTGTTCATTCCAAGTCTCTTCATTGCCCAGCATTGATTCAATATCAGTCCAGCCTTTTTATATCCGCAATAACGAATTGAAGTCAAATTTGTGAAAAATTCCGCGTTTTTTGCGTCCTTTGCAGTTACCTTGAGTGCTCCAGCGACACTTTCGATTTGATTGACATTCGTCATATCTTCTTCAACTATCTCCAAATTCACATGAAGATCACCCCGAATCGATTTACACTTTTCTGGATAATGGTAGCCAAACGACTCATAATAAATCATATCCAAAACGCAACCACCGGAATCGACAAGATTATCTTTACTGATTATCATCTCGGCGTTATCATCGTCCAACTGATAACGAAACCTTGATAAATTCAGCTTCTTATTCGTATAGATCTCCACTGGGCATGTCACATTTTCCAAGTTATCCATTGCGAGATACTGTAGTTGATTATTTTTTTGTATTAGAAACTTGTGCTCTGAAATTATCGAAAGATTAAAAATATTTTCAGTTCTTGGTACTTATAGTTGGGTTACGAAAATTGCAATGCACTTGCTTCAGATTTGACAGGAAAGACAAGTTTTGGAAATTTGTCTGAAACACATACAGTGTCCCTTTCAACACTTCCATATTCTCAAAATATGTTTTCATATCATCCGGTGACATATCAGTCCGGGATCCGAATATCAATATTCCACATACTTTTTTGCAATGTGTTGGGAACTTGGGTAAAGTTGTTGAGTTCACAAAATTTTCGATGAAAAAACATTTCTTATCTGAATAGTGCAAATATGCTCTATTGAACTGATACTAAACATACCACAATCATAAAACTTTTTGAGATTATTATAATCAGAACAATATACTTTAATTGATAAGAATATTATCACTAGATATGCAGTTGGCATATTTTGAAGTATTCACTCGAAAATGAGCATATTTGATGTTTGTGGTATAATTGATAGGTGGAGAATGAATGTTGTCATGGGATCCTGCACATGACTCTATTTCGGAATGCGAAACCACGTTTAATAATTTGAAGAAAAATAGGGAATGTTGAGGTGACCCCATTTCGGATATTTTTATTACATACTTTATTATTCAGTGTCTTGTGTTCAAAAATGAAGTTTCAATTGAGAAAAAACCCACATTATTTTTTGGAAACTCTAAATGCTTTGAAAAATTACCAGGTGCCGAAAAACAAGAGTTAATACGATTGACAATGCAAAAGAAGAACAAATGCTGGTTTTCTTCGGCAGGATGATAGTCGGTTCTGAATTTAATAGATTTCTAATGGGTAAAGTCTATTGAAACTAACCACACTTCCCACCATCCAATGTAATCTCAGTCAATATCAGTTGATTTATCAGTTTATCACACATATCAGTTGTCTTCAAATCATCATGATTATCATCGATTGATAATTGAATAGGATTCAATGAGAAAACCCTCTACAGAGCTTAAATGTGATATTTGTAATAACAGTTCAAAGATACCTCTAAACTAGGTAGATTCACACTGACCAACAGTCGATTTCGTTTTATTTGAAACGCCGGGAGCTCTGAAATAAACTTGAATATTCGATAGAGCGCAATTTCTCACTCTTCTTGTTAGTAGCAACTCTAACCAAATTTGGCAAAAAATCCAAACGGATCAAGTTACTATCACTGATAATCAATGATCCAAAAACGTTCTTAACATTGATCAGCTTATCAATATACATCTCGGTAGTTGAATCTATCATAACATCACCAATAATATGCTGACAATTGGTTGGAAGTGATTGCCAATCAGTGTAATTACATGTTGTCTCTCCATCTACAGTATCCCTTATCATATCAGTTGATCAGCCTACACTATACCTGATCTGTTGTCATTTTTACAGAATCCAGCATCTAGTACATCAATAACCACATGAGGTTGCATGAATAGTTCCATTTCTTGACTAGTCAGGCAGAATTCTTCATTCATCTCTTCAAACTCAACGTGAAATATATGATCACAACATGTCTGCTCAAGATTCTGTAATCCTACTATAGTAAATCAATATGATAACTACAGTATACCTTCAGATTTGGTATGGCCAGCCTAGTCATCGAGCTCATACCCGTTAATGTCAATCCAGGCACTTCGTACATAGTCTGTCGGATCCTTGTCAAGTTTTTTAGAAAACTGGCATTTTTTATATCAGAGTTAAACATGTGCAATTTCCCAGTGATATTTTCAATGCCGTTTAAAGGTGAAAGAAAGGAATCGTCGCCGAATGCAAATTCTGTGATGAATAAACCATTACGCAATGACTTGCACTTTTTGAATCCAGTTGGTTTGCGTGCCATAACATCTTGTATATTACACCCATCAGCATTCACCAAATTGCCTTCACTCCTTATCAGTTGAGTGTTATCATCATCCAATTGATATCGTAGTTTTGTCACATTCAATTGTTTATTACGGTAGATTTCCATTGGACAAGTGATAAGTGATAAATTATCCATATCAATTGATATCAATTGGTTGTTATCAGTTATTTGGAACTCTAAAATTTTTCACTGATAAGAAAATAGTTGATAAAACTAACGCATTTCCGTATTATAGTCGAGAAAACTACAATCAACTTCTCTCAAGCTTCCCAAGAAACTGAGGCTTTGAAATTTTGTGTCTATAATTTTCAGAGTTCCTTTCAACACTTCCATATTTACAAAATATGGTATCATATCATCCGGTGATGTATCAGTTCTAGATCCAAATACCAATGTTCCACATACTTTTGTACAATTTGTCGGGAACTTCTTCATAGTCTCCGAATTGACAATTTTTTCATCGAAAAAACATTCTTTGTCTATAACAATTTTGATGAAGTGATAAGATAATGATGAGTTACCACAATTGTAAAACAGTTTTATATTATAATAATCATTTGTAGAAACTTTATAAACGAAAAATGCTGATAAAAAATATTCGATATGTGTGATAGACATGCAAAGTGTGAATGATATGGGTGTTATCAAGGTAGGTATTATGATAATTGATAGGTTGGAAAAAGTGGGAAATGCTTCAATGAGAGATGATCTATAATGCATCCAAACATGCATAAAACTAATAACAAAAGAATAAATTGCATATTCAACATTCTAGATGTTTTTTAACCATAGTGATATGATAGGGAGATAATCCTTGTTAGAATTTTCGATAAAGTTCAAGACCAGGTAATATTGGTAGAACTTTTTTAATAAATTATAGTTTGGATGATACGGAATGAGGAATCATTCCGACATTTTTTGTCCCTCAATATTCTAAATTTTATCACTACTGATATGTTATTCGATAAGATTCATTGATATAGATTCTTGATATGCTCCCTCTCCCACCCTCTAATTATCATAATATACACCTTCAAAATATGCCATATCATTCATATATGTTAGCTATCCATATCATACCCTTTTTATCACTAACATTTGTTTCTAGTATTGATTACGAGAATATAAATGATTTTTATGACTGTGGTAATTTATCAATATCTCACCACTCTTATCACCTGTTCCAGATAAAACATGTTTCTTCAAAAAGGATATTGTGAACTCTAAAACTATTTTGAAGTTTCCAACAAATTGTACAAAAGTATGTGGAACATTGATATTTGGAAATACAACTGATATGTCACCGAATGATATGAGACCATATTTTGAGAATATGGAAGTGTTGAAAGGCACACTGAAAATTATAGGAACCAAATTTCAAAGCCTCAGTTTCTTAGGAAATTTGAGGGAAGTTGATTGTCATTTTTCAGCATATCGAAAACTGAGTGGTTGGTTATTATTGATATACCTTTTATCAGTGATAAGCTTCAGAGTTCCAAATAATTGATAACACCCAATTGATATCGATTGATATGGATAATCTATCACTTATCACTTGTCCATTGGAGATATACCGTAATAAACAATTGAATGTGACAAAACTACGATATCAGTTGGATGATGATAACACTCAACTGATAAGGAGTGAAGGCAATCTGGTCAATGCTGGTGGATGTCATTTATCAGTTGCTAATAGAGACACTGTAAAACAGTTTGAAGGGTGCAGATCAATTCGGAGTGATCTATTCTTGGATATTTCATTGCTGGATATGCCTGACTACGTGGTTGATCCAACACCCCTTCAGAGTATTGAGAATATCAGTGGACAACTTCAAATTCAATCTATGGATCAAGAAGATGTCAGTTATATGACTAATTTGACAAGGATTAAATTATCAAGATATACGCAGGGATTGTTTGTCTGGAGTATGAAATCTATGACTAGATTAGGCATGCCAAAACTCAAGGTATACTGTAGTTATCATATTGATATACTGTTGAAGGATTACAGTACCTTGAACAGACATGTTGTGATAAAATATTTCATGTTCAATTTATGAACTTGCATGCGAACTTCTGTCTGACTAGTCAGGAGATGGAAGTTTTTCTGCAGCCGGGTGTTCTCATAGACATTTTTGATGCTGGATTCTGCAATAATGACACTAGAACTGGTAAAAAAAATTATTAACTGTAATGATAAGGGTTACTGTAGATGGAGAGATAACATGTGACTTTGTGAATTGGCCAAAGTTACCATCGAATTGTCAACATATTAATGGCAATTTAACGATAAACTCGACAACTGAGATATATTTCAATAAACTGATGCATGTTAAGAATATATATGGATCACTGATTATCAATGATACTAGATTGATCAGCTTGGATTTCTTAAAGAATCTGACTAAAGTTGCTTCAGCAAGCATGAGTGAGTAAATCTGCTCTACCGAACATTGATGATTTTTTCAGCGTTGCCAGCATTTCAAATAGTTTGGAACAAGTTGTTGGTCAATGTGAATCTCCCTAGTTTAGAGGTTTAGCTCCAATTTTTGTTGTTATTATATCTTGTTTTTCCAGAGGGTATTTTCCCTAAATCCCGTTCACATGCTAATAGCAGATAATCATGATGACCTGAAAACTACTGATATGTGTGACAAGCTGATAAGTCAGCTGATAATGACAACAATCACATTGGATGGTGGGAAATGTGGTGAGCTATGTCCCGAAAATTACAGATTTTGAAATATTTGTTTTCAGAGAGACACATCAAAAATGAGGATCGAAACTGGAAAAATGTTTGTATATTGCTATCAATTATTATAATATGCGTAATGAAATTTTTGATACCTTATTCGATTTTCATGCTTGATATTATATGCTTACTCAAATCTTGTGATAACATAAAGTTATCAATTATCTTCGAATGACTAGGTTTGAATATTTCTCAAACCATTTTTCAGCTGACTAGTTTTACATGCCAGCTTTCTTTATATTTTTCATATTTATTGTTGTTCAAAGTATTGATTATACTGACATAAAACTATTTTATGATTGTGGTAACTTATCAATATCTTATCATCTTATCAACACTGTTGTAGATGAAGGATGCTTCTTCACTGAAAAACTGATAAATTCCACAACTATACTCAAGTTTCCGACAAATTGTACAAAAATATGTGGTACATTGGTATTTGGATCAAAGACTGATATATCACCGGATGAATTGAGACCATATTTTGAGAATATGGAAGTGTTGAAAGGCACTCTCAGAGTGATTCAGACAAAATTCACGAGTCTCAGCTTTTTGGGAAACTTGAGAGAAATAGTCTGTAATTTTGAGAATGGAAAGATTTGTTAGTCATTATCACTCTTGATAAAATGATAACATTTTTATCAGCACATAGTTTCGAAGTTGGTGGAAACAAATTATTATCATCATTTGATATGGATAACTTATCACTGGTCACATGTCCAATGGAAGTATACAACAATAAGTTGCTCGATTTGACTAAAATGATACAACAATTAGATGATGATAACAATCAACTGATAAGGAGTAGAGATAACCGTGTCAATGCAAATGGATGTTATCTTCCATCATTTACTGTTGATACGTTATCACGCTACGAGAATTGTACCTCGATTCGTGCTGATTTCTACATGGAAGTGTTGGATAGAATACCCTTGATGAATCTATATGGAGTTGTGAATATCACTGGCTCATTTCGGATTTTCACGTTTGCGATAAAAAATGGATCGTTCATGAAGAACTTGACAAAGATAACACAAGTATCAAATGCACATCCAGGGTTGATGATATCGGATGCGTATACTATGAATAGGTTTAACATGTCCAACTTGAAGGTATACTGTACCTGGTTACTGTACTTATTTTTAATTACAGTACCTCGAAAATATTTGTTGTGACAAGCTATTTCATGTTGTTATTGAGAAAGTCGATGAGACATTCTGTCTGAGTTCGCAAGAGATGGAATTGTTTATGCAACCTCAAGTGATATTTGATGTTTATGAAGGTGGATTTTGCAAGAATGACAGTAGGACAGGTATACTGTAAGCTGATCAATTGATATGATAAGGGGTACTGTAGATGGAGAGATAACATGTGATTTTACTGATTGGCAATCACTTCCATCAAATTGTCAACATATTATTGGCGATGTTATGATAACAACTGGTGATGAGATGTATATTGATAAGCTGATAAGTGTTAAGAATATATTTGGATTGTTATCCATCTCTCGAACAAACTTGGACAACTTGGATTTCTTGGGAAATCTGACTAGAGTTGCGTCGAAGAATAGTGAGTAAATGTGCTATATTGAACTGAACAATAGGTTTAGGAACGGCGGGAGTTCAAATAATATGGAATCAGATGTTGAGAAAAGTGAATCTTCCAAACTTACAGGCAAGCGTAAAATTGTGTTTTTTAATGCTGAAAGTGTAAATTTCAGAGAGTCTATTCCCCGAAAGCCCCACACATATTGATAGAAGATAACCATGAGGAATTGAAAACTACTGATATGTGTGATAAACTGATAAGCACATTGAAAATGACTGAAATTATGTTTGATGGTGGAGAGTGTGGTAAGAATGGAGAAATTGAAAAGAGCAAAATGAGTTTTCAGAATCCAGCAAAGATTTGCAAAAAGGAAGTACTCAAAAAACCAGCTTTGTCGTATTACTTTTCTTATTAGCAATTATCATGCATATCACTTATCAATAAATGTTTTTTTTACTTCTTTCAAAACATTTCTCTGCGAAATTTATAATCTGACACCATTGATATCAACTTCAGTGATGAGAAGTAGGAAGAGAGCATCTGTTGAAAAATGATAAGTTGATAACTGATAAGAGGTTGATCCGTTATCTGATCGTGAATCTAATAGTAACACTCAAGTTATTGTATGCATATGTACAGAAGACCCCCTCGAGTTTCGGTCAGCTAAAAACTTATCTGATGTGATATCAAAGTTTTTTGGATACCAAACTACACACATTACCTGATAACATCATATCACTCCCTCATATTTATGATATCGCACCATATAATTATCTCGCGTGGCATCGGAAATTTTGAAAGTCTAAAAAATCATATCCAATGATTGCTAGATTTGTTCTCATACTGATATTAGTTACTCAAGCTATATCAATTAATTACAAGGATATCAATGAATTCTATGATTGTGGTGATAACACGATAACAATTTCAACCTAATCAGTAATATATGCAGATTCGAAATGTTTCTTCTTCGAGAATTATATCAATAAGCGGACTATTGTCAGTTATCCGGCTAATTGTACGAAAGTATGTGGACAATTGATATTTCGACAGGATACTGATATGACACCGGATGAAATGAGACCATATTTTGAGAAGTTGGAAGTGTTGAAGGGCACTTTCAGAGTGGTTCAGACAAACTTCCAAAATTTAAGTTTTCTGGGAAACTTGAGAGAAATTGATTGTGGATTTATGAATGATAAAATTGGTGATAAAGTACTGATAACTTCTTATCACTGATAAATTTCAGCTCATAGAATCCAAATCAATGAAAATCCAAACTTAACTTCCATAGAATTGGATAACCTCACAAAAGTCACATGCCCATTTGAAGAAGTGACAAATGAGAAATTGAACTTGACCAAAATGCGTTATCAGCTGGATGATGATACTACGGAAGTGATAATCAGTGATTGGAATCTGGTGAATGCTGGTGGATGTTATCTTATAGGCACCAGTAGAGAATTGATATTTTATGTCAAAAACTGCAAGTCGGTACGTGGTGATTGGTATATCGATATCATTGATTCTGAATGGATGCGGACGAATTTGAAGCCATTCCATAGTGTTGAAAGTATTTCTGGCAGTCTGACAGTTTCATCAATGAGAACGAAGAATGTGACATTTTTGAAAAACTTGACAAGAATTCGACACTTTGGATATGGACAACCGGGGTTGAACATCACTGGATCGACAGAGATGACTAGATTAGGTTTAGCTAAATTAAAGGTATACTGTAATTGACAAGCCAAATCAATTATCTTTGTTATCAGCATTTGGAAAACCTCTGTTGTGACCACATATTTCGAGTTCAACTCAAAAATCTGGACCCGAAATTTTGTCTCACCTCCCAAGAGATGGAAGTTTTCATGCAACCACACGTACTTTTTACATCGTTTGAAGCTGGTTTCTGCAAGAATGATAGAAGAACAGGTATACTGTAGTTATCAACTGATATGATAATGGATACTGTAGATGGAGAGATAACATGTGATTACACTGATTGGCAATCCCTTCCATCGAACTGTCAACATATTATTGGGGATGTTGTGATAACAACTGGCGATGAAAAGTACACTGATAAGCTGATAAGTGTTAAGAATATATTTGGATCGTTTATCATTCAAAATACGACACTAGAGAATTTGGATTTCTTGGGAAACTTGACGAGAGTTGCGTCAAGGGATAGTGAGTAAAAGCGCTCTATCAAACAACTTTGTGTTTTTCCAGAATCTGCAGCATTTCAAATCATCAACAATAGTGCATTGAAAAGGGTCAATATACCTAACTTGCAGGTACATACATTATTAGTCTAACCTAGAAATTTAAATATTTCAGCGAGTATTTTCCCGGAAGAATCCTCAACTACGAGTGATGAATAATCATGAAGAGTTTAAGTTCAGTGGAACGTGTGACCAATTGATGAAAAATCTGAAAATGACTGATATTGATTTTGGTGGTGTATATTGTAGTATGTTTGATTGATTTTGATTAAATGATAATGATGGTACATATTACAGTAATAGTGGAAGGTACTACTACAGAACTTCCGCAGACTACAGTAACTATGAAATATAATTATGCAGATTATCACAGTATATTGATTGCAATTGCATGTATTATCATGGTCATTATTGTGTGAGAAAATAAACCTTTATATTGCTGTGTGGATTACATGCAACAAGTGTTTATCAATGCTCAATCTGACCAAGTCTCAATATGACTAGTTTGATAAATATGACATGTCCATTATTTATCACTGATAATCCTGAACTCGATGTTACTCCCATTCATAATCAGTTGAATGATGATAAAATTGAAAATATTAGAAGTTTTAATAACAAAATAAATGCCCTTGCGTGTTATCCGGGTGTTAGTCCAGAATAAAAAAAGGGTAATTGGATATTATTT
Source organism: Caenorhabditis uteleia (assembly GCA_963573275.1). Classification (NCBI taxonomy): domain Eukaryota; kingdom Metazoa; phylum Nematoda; class Chromadorea; order Rhabditida; family Rhabditidae; genus Caenorhabditis; species Caenorhabditis uteleia. Next base: position 6,772,698 of record OY752137.1, read on the forward strand.
ATCACAAAATCTTTACTAAAACTACATAAAGAAAGCTCATACAACAGAAAGAAGAGTAAGAAAAAATCCTTTGGCAACCATAATTGTTTGGCAATGTCCCATTTCTTATCTCTGAAACTTCCATAGTTTCAACATACTTTCTTCCTATCCTACCACACTCTCCTCCATCCATTTCAATCGTCGTGAGTCTTACTGTATCTATCAATCCCTCACACATTCCACTCCATCCCAATAATTCATGATTATCTTGTATCAGAATTTGTGGATTTCTCGTTGAATATACTCTCTATAAAGTTGCTTTTGATCCTTCAAGATATTAGGTTTAAGTCCTACCTTCAAATTTGGCAGACTTACATTCACAAGTAATTTGTTTCGAGTAATTTGAAGTGTGGGAGAGTCTGAAAACAAAACTATTGTTCTATAGAGCGCATTTGCTTACTTCTGCCAGACACAACAAGTTTCAACTTTTTGAGAAAATCCAAATTGATCAATCTAGTATCATTGATAATCAACGATCCTAATATATTCTTAACATGTATCAGTTTATCAATATATATTTCAGTTGTTTTATTTATCAGTATATCACCAACAATGTGCTGACAATTTGATGGTAGCTTCGGCCAATTAATAAACTCACATGTTATCTCTCCATCTACAGTATCCCTTATCATATCAGTTGATAAACCTACAGTATACCTGTCCTATTGTCATTTTTACAGAATCTCAATTGATAGCTGTCCATTTGAAGTTGCACATGTGGTTGTGAAAATAGTTCAATTTCTTGGCTAGTCAGGCAAAATTCAGGTATCATGTCTGTGAAATCAACTCGAAATATTGAATCACAACATGTCATCTCAAGGTACTGTAATCCTTTTATTTCTTCCGCCTTTTTTGTGATCTACCTTCAATTTTGGCATTGCAAATCTATTCATATGTCTATTTCCAACTAATATCAATCCAGCCTCCCTCGTATGCTTATACGTAATCCGCTCCAAATTCTTGAAGTATGATACGTTTTCAAGATTCATAGAATTGATTATCAGCGTTCCAGTGATGTTGATAATTTGATGAAATGGTGATGAATCACCAAAATACAACGATTGTAACCATAGACCTCCCCGAATCGACGTACAATTCGTTAGTCTTCTCATTTCATAGTTCCCCACTTCTGGCAGATAACAACCACCCGCATTCTCCAAATTGTCATAACTTCCTATCAATTGAGTGTTATCATCATCCAACTGATTTCTTATCACTGATAAGTTCAACATTCGATTCCCATATATTTTCATGCCACATGTCACATTTATCAACTTATCCAACATCAGTTCCTTCAATTCATCATTCTCACCAATTTCAAAAGTGTGTTCCCTCTGTCCCATACTATTTGCTGAAAATAGGTTTAACTCCTTCTTCCATGAAATAACTCACGTATTGGTAGGCTTTTATAGTTGCAATCTACAACTCTCAACTTTGTCATAAAACTGAGATTGTGAAAATTTGTCTGAAACACTTTGAAAGTGCCTTTGATGATTTCTAGATTCTTAAAATAAGGCCCAATTTCATCCGGAGCCATATCAGTTTCATTTTGAAATATAATCTCCCCGCATACTTTTGTGCAATTTGTTGGGAATTTTTTGACATTTTTCGTGTTAACATAAGGTTTTTCGAAATAACATTTGGAATCTGCAACTTCTTTATCAATGATAAAAAGATAATGATAAGAAATACCACAATCATAAAATAACTTCAAGTCTTTGAAAACTATGGAAAAAACTACGGGAAGGAATACAAGTAGAAGTAATTTGTGTGTAGTGTACATGTTGGAAATGATATTGAAAGATATATCCGGTTATCAGTTTTGATAATTACTAGTTTTGATAGTTGTTTGATCATTTGATAATCTTTATTGAATAACAAATTTCTTTAAAATTATGAGCAAAACACAAAAAATTAAGACAACATGATATTCCGAGGAGTGTGCTTGGTTTTTGACGAAAGTGCTGATAGGAGCACTTGTATTTGGTCTGTAGTTGGTATCTACAATTGATCTCCTATCACTTATCATATCAATAGTAATCACCCACCACATGGCCCTCCATCAAACTGTACATTTGTCCTATCAAGTGTTTTTAAGAAGTTCCTACACATTGATGAATTCTTTAGTTCCGGATGATTATCATCGAAATCAATTTGTATTCTTCCCAATGAGAATGCTCTCTGGAATATCACTCATTTGTATGTTATCAGTTGATTATATCACTTACTGATAACTTTGCTAGTTTCGCATCTTTCAACATTTTATTCGATATCACTTGCAACGCGGTTGTCTCTGGAAAACTATGATATATTGATAAAAGGCTGATAACTTACTATTACAGTTTGCTACCAGTGTGAGGTTGTTCAAGAAATCAAGGTTATTTAAAGCAGTCTTTTCGATGAGTAATGTGCCAAATATATTCTTAACACTTATCAGCTTATCAGTAAACTGCTCATCGCCCAATTTTATTGTTACATCCCCAACAATGTGTTGACAATTTGATGGAAGTGATTGCCAATCAGTGTAATCACATGTTATCTCTCCATCTACAGTATCCATTATCATATCAGTTGATTGCTCACAATATACCTGTCCTTGTATCATACTTACAATATGTAGCTTTAAATGCTTGAAATATCACATTCGGTTGGAGAAAAACTTCCATTTCCTGGCTGGTCAGACAGAAGTCCTGGTGTAAATCTTTCAAGTTCACTCGAAACATTCTATCACAACATGTGTTATTAAGCGTCTAAACACTATCTCTTATCAGTCATTTTATCAGTCACAAACCTTCAAATTAATAAATCCTAATCTTCTCATTTGTGGCATTCCTAAAATATCAAGTCCTGGTTCTCCAAACCTATTCGATTTCAAAGTCTGCAAATTCCTCAGAAAATAGACATCTTCCATGAAAGTCGAGTTGATTCTCAGCGCTCCACTGATACTTTCAACTTTTAATAGTGGCCGAGTATCAAAAGGATTATTCGTGTCTTCCTTGAAGAGGATAACATCGGATCTGATAGATGTACAATTCTCAAAAGCAATCAACCCAAAGCGATTATGATCATAACACCCAAGTGCATTTATCTTGTTATTCCAGCTTCTAATATTTTGAGTGATATCATCATTCAACTGATAACGAAGAGGAGTAACGTCGAGTTCAGGATTATCATTGATAAATACCGGACATGTAACTTTTATCAGACTAGTCATGTTGAGATTTGATAAGTAATTATTGTTAGTGATTGACATACCATGATCTGAATTTTGTCATAATTGAAAAACGTTGAACTGATAAGATCACCAAAATCAAATTCAATTGATAAACAATCAACAAGTCTCAATTTTTTGAAGAATGATAAATCAGTGAAATTTGTTTTGGAAATATGTAAAGATCCGCGAATGATCTCCAAGTTTTGGAAACATTCCTCTAATTTTGCGATCGATATATCGGGTGTTCTCATAAAAATAAATTGCCCACAAACTTTTGAACAATTTATCGGATAATTTTGCATCGATTCGAGTGATATTTTAGTTCCGCGATAATGACATTTGTCATCTGAAACAGCTGGAAATTGAAAAACTTTTTGAGACTGTTATCACCACAATCATAAAATTCTTCAGCGGATTTTTTCAAAGATTGATTAGATGTACTCCTTATATAAATAAAGATTATCACAAGATTTATAAAAATATGCATAGCTATAAAATATGATATGGAAAGGTATGCAGAGATGGAAATGTGTTATCGTAACTAGTAATTATCTCTAAAGATTGCATGATCATTTGATACGAGTGGTTTCGCTTAGAAAAGATTATGATCAATACACAAACATAATAGCTTTAAGAGTCGTACTTTGACTTGAAAAGGATGACGCTTTATTGTGAAATGAGCATAATAATACATAATATTATTCAAAATGAATGATTTATTTTCTCACACAATAATGACCATGATAATACATGCAATTGCAATCAATATACTGTGACAATCTGCGTAGTTATCTTTGATGGCAACTGTTGTCTGCGGAAGTTCTGTAGTAGTATCTTCCACTATCACTGTAATATATTATCATTAGCATTCAATCAAAATCAATCAAACATACTACAATATACACCACCGAAATCAATGTCAGTCATCTTCAGATTTTTCTTCAATTGGTCACACGTTCCACTGAACTTAAACTCTTCATGATTATTCATCACTCGTAGTTGAGGATTCTTCCGGGAAAATACTCGCTGAAATATTTAAATTTCTAGGTTAGACTAATACTGTATATACCTGCAAGTTAGGTATATTGACCCTTTTCAATGCACTATTGTTGATGATTTGAAATGCTGCACTTTCTAGAAAAATACCAAGTGGTTCGATAGATCGCTTCTTACTTACTATCCCTTGACGCAACTCTTGTCAAGTTTCCCAAGAAATCTAAATTCTCAAGTGTCGTGTTTTGAATGATAAACGATCCAAATATATTCTTAACACTTATCAGCTTATCAGTGTACTTCTCATCACCAGTTGTTAACACTACATCACCAATAATATGTTGACAATTGGATGGAAGTGATTGCCAATCAGTGTAATCACATGTTATCTCTTCATCTACAGTATCTCTTATCATATCAGTTGATAACTACAGTATACCTGATCTGATATCATTTTTGCAGAATCCAGCCTCAAATGAAGTGAAAAGTACATGTTGTTGCATAAAAACTTCCATTTCTTCAGAAGTGAGACAAAATTTCGGGTCCAGGTCTTTGAGTTGGACTCGAAATATGTGGTCACAACAGAGATTCTCCAAATGCTGATAACAAAGATAATTGATTTGGCTTATCAATTACAGTATACCTTCAATTTAGCTAAACCTAATCTAGTCATCTCTGTCGATCCAGTGATATTCAATCCCGGTTGTCCATATCCGAAATGTCGAATTCTTGTCAGGTTTTTCAGAAATGACAAATTTTTCGTTCTCATCGATGAAACTGTTAGACTTCCAGAAAGACTCTCAATAGTATTAAATATCTTCAAGTTCCCCCCTCCCATCATTGCAGCATCACTGATATCGATATACCAATCACCACGAACTGACTTGCAATTTTTGACATCAACTATCGATTCAGTGTCGGTATACTCGATAAAACATCCACCAGCATTCACCAGATTCCAATCACTATTTATCACTTCAGTGTTATCATCATCCAAGTGATAGCGCATTTTGGTCAGGTTCAATTTCTCATTCGTCCTTGCTTCAAATGGACATGTGATCTTTGTGAGGTTATCCATTTCGATGGATGCTAAATTTGGATTTTCGTTTATTTGGATTACATGAGCTGAAAATTGTCAGTTCTAAACAGTTATCAACATTCTATCACCTATTTTATCATCCATAAATCCACAATCAATTTCTCTCAAGTTTTCCAGAAAACTGAGATTTTGGAAGTTTGTCTGTAACACTTTGAAAGTACCGTTGAATATTTCCAACTTCTCGAAATATGGTCTCATTTCATCCGGTGTCATATCAGTATCCATTCGAAATATCAATTGTCCGCATACTTTCTTACAATTAGCCGGATAACTGACAATAGTCCGCTTATTGATATAATTCTCGTAGAAGAAACATTTCGAATCTGCATATCAGTGGTTAGGTTTAGCTTGTTTACATGTTATCACCACAATCGTAGTTTTCATTAATATCCTTGTAATCAATTGATATAACTTGAATAACTAGGATAAATATGAGAACAAATCTAGCAATCATTGGAAATGATTTTTTAGACTTTCAAAATTTCCGATGTCATGCGAGATAATTATATGGTGCAATATCATGAATATGAGGGGGTGATATATCACTGAATACATGTGCTTTGATGTCTATAAACTATGATATCACATTAGATAAGTTTTTATAGATGTCCACAACGCGAGAGGGGTTTTTTCCATACCCTAGATATATTTCGGGCAAATTGACACATAGTTGTACAATTAGATAATGCATGTGCTCGGTTTATGAATATGTAGAAAAATATTAACAGTTTCTGATCAGTGATTTATCAATTTTCAGGTCTACATTAAACAGAGGTTTTTTTTCCCACTTCTCATCATTGAATTAGATGTCAATGGAAACTAGGTCAACTAACTAAATTGGGACCAAACCCTTCGAAATACTTTAAAATCTATGTAGATTTAAAAAACGGAAAAGCTGATTCCGAATCTTTATAAAATTTTGAGGAATCGCCATGTGAGCCGAAGACCATCCATCAGAAAATAAGGCATTTTTGGCTGCAAATCTGACAATCACATTCTGAAATTGCATTTTTCAATAACAAAAGTGAAATAACACTGTGGAGCAGAATTCGAGCTTTGTGTTTGTTTTTCAAGATGAAAAATGTGCAGTGTGAACAAAGTTATGGTTATTAGGAGTAAAGATTATTTCGAAAACTCATATTCACACAAAATGCAGTAGGACAGCAAACGCGTGTTACGAATTTATAAATACAGAAACTACTAAAAAGCCGACCAAAGGACCCACAATTTCGCCAGCGACTTATTTTCTTCAGGAGAGCCAAATTTGTTGGCACAAAACATGAGTTTCTTGCACTTGATAAGCTCAAAAAGTTTTCTGACCAAAATTTCTAGTTTCCTCGTTTTCCTATATAAAGTTTTTTCATATTATGTCAAAACAGCCAACTTCACATAAAATATAAACTATAATTGCTAGTTTCAATATTATACTTCCCCCTCAATACATGTCTAACCCATATCACATATTCTGATATGCATATCCCTACAACTCTTGTCATATTTTATATTTATATAAGTAATGTATCAAATCAAGCTGTGAAAAAGCCGTCTGAAGATTTCTATGATTGTGGTGATAAAAAATTACTGATGATTTGATAACATAATTATTTCAGAAAACAAATGTCACTTTAGTCAAGGTCGAGTATCACAAGAAGTAATGAATGGTTACCCGGTTAATTGTACAAAAGTGTGTGGACAATTCATGTTCATGGAAACACCTGATATACCATTTCGGAAGTTGGAGTTCTATTTCCAAAATTTGGAGATTATTCGAGGGTCTTTACATATTTTCAACACCACTTTCTCTAACTTCTCGTTTTTCAAAAAGTTGAAGATGGTTGATTGCTTATCAGTTGAATATGATCTCAGTAATCTTATCATTTGATTCTAATCAATTATGATAATTTCCAGGTCATGGTATGTCAATCACTGACAACAAAAACTTAACAAATCTCAACATGATTAGTTTGATAAATGTGACATGTCCATTATCGATTCATGATAATCCTAAACTTGATATAACTCCACTTCGTGTTCGATTGAATGATGATATCACCCAAAATATCAGAAGCTGGAATAACAAGATAAATGCACTTGGGTGTTCGGCTGATGATTATGCTGATTTGAAGACTTTTGAGAATTGTACATCTATCAGAGCGAATATTTTCATCTTCAGTGACTATAATGTTAAATCACTATCAACAGCGGAAAGTATCAGTGGCAGACTGACAGTTAACTCGCCTAAGATGGAAGATGTCAGCTTCCTGAAGAGTTTGAAAACTTTGAAATCCAACAGCTTTGGCGAACCAGGACTTGATATTTCGGGAAATCCACAGATGAAAAGACTAGGACTTGTTAACTTGAAGGTATTTCACTGATAAGATAACTGATAAATGAAAAATTCAGACTCTTGAAAACACCTGTTGTGATAGAATGTTTCGAGTGAACTTGAAAGATTTACACCCGGACTTCTGTCTGACCAGCCAGGAAATGGAAGTATTCCTCCAATCGAATGTTGTACTTGATGCGTTTGAAGCAAGCTTCTGTAAAAACGATAGTAGAACAGGTATACTGTAGGCTTATCAACTGATATGATAAGGGATACTGTAGATGGAGAGATAACTTGTGATTACACTGATTGGCAATCACTTCCATCCAATTGTCAACATATTATTGGAAATGTTTTGATAACAGCTGGAGATGAGCAGTTTACTGATAAACTGATAAGTGTTAAGAATATATATGGAACGTTGATTATCGAAAACACTACTCTGACCCATTTAGACTTCTTGAACAACATGACACTGATTGCTAGCTCTGATAGTAAGTTATCAGTGTCTTGTCAGAAAAACACTGCAGTATTTTCCAGATACTACTGCATTCCAAGTGATATCGAATAAAATGTTAAGGGATGCAAAACTAGCGAAGTTATCAGTGAGTGATGTCATCAACTGATAACATACAAATGAGTGATATTCCAGAGAGCATTCTCATTGGGAAGAATACAAATTGATTTCGATGATAATCATCCGGAACTACAAAGTTCTTGCAAGAACTTTATGACGAGACTTGATCGAACAAATGTGCAGTTTGATGGAGGGCCATGTGGTGGGTGATATCTACTGATATGAAAATTGATGAAACATTATTGTAGATATCAACTACACACCTCCTCCAACCACAAGTGAACCAGTGACGACACCGCAAATCACCACAACAACCAAACACAATGCTCGATTAGCGGAATTTCATGTTCTCATAACCATACTGTCTGCTTTTTTGTATATGGTTCGATGAGTTTTGTTATTCAATAAAGATTATCAACTAATCAAACACTACATACTCGAACCTATCAATTATTTAGAATTTTGAAAATTCTAATTTCTTCGAGTACAGATTTATTTGGAACTATAAAAACAAAGAGTGTCTAAGTATGAAATATGTCAATTATAAACTAACAATAAATGGAAAAATGAAACAAAAATTAACGACAACAAATTATTTCAATTATAGATCAACAATAAAATGAAGAAAAGAGTTTGTTATAGTGAGGAATGGAATTGGGAGATGGATATTGTAGTCGAGTATCAGTTGAGCTGTCAAGTTATTCCGGAGTATCTGGTCGAAGCTGGAAAAAAATAGGTTAAAGGAAAATTGGAAAACGTGAACATACGAAGAAGTCTGAACGAAGAATATTAGCTACATCGATTCTCCCTCTCACTCTATAGACCAACATTTCATTAATCAATTCTACGAATTCCAGGTATTCATCCGATTGTCGTTGTTCTTCAGTCAAATCAAGAAATTGTGCAACATTGCGGCTCCCCGGTGTTTCTCTTCCGTTTTCTTCCCACAGTCTCAAGTTCTGTTTCCACCGACGATTCTCCTTTTTGAAATAATTCTCACATGGAGAAGTCTCACTGAGCATCCCACGAGGCGGCATTCCAAGCGTTCTCACAATTTGATTAACAGTCTTCCTTTTCCTTTCGAAACCAATGTTTCTCGCTTTGAACAAGTGCTCAGCCGTGTACATATAGGCTAATACACAACCAAATGACCATATATCAATGGCATTGGTGTATGGCATCTTTTGGAGGAACACTTCCATAGCACGATATTCAGCTGTCTGGATATGGTGTTGTATATCAGCTCCTTTCTCAAACGAATAACCAAAATCGATGATCCGAAGTTGCTTACATCTAGGATTTGTGAACATGATGTTTCCTGGCGTCAAATCGGCGTGGATAATTTTCAATCTTTTCAGAAACTCCAATCCTTCTGCTATTTGCAATCCAAGTTTTCGAATTTCTTTGAGTGGTAAACCTCCCTTTGCCTCCACTTCAACATCCAAACTCTCGCACAGTAGTGTTAACGCCAAGCATGACAATTTTACATTCAACACTTGCTCGTTATGGTAATAAGCCAAGAGCGTCACTGCAAATACCAGTTATCCATGGCGCATAAAACTTGACTAACCAGTATAATTATTAACACTTCTATATTGCTTGATTTTCTTTAATATCTCTAACTCTCCCTTGAATGATCTTCGGTTATGCTCCTTATTAGTATTGAATATTTTGATGGCCACTTGGGTTCCGTTTCTGTTTGTATCCCGTGCCTTATGCACCTTGCCATATGATCCTTCTCCAAGTACTTCAACTCTTCTGTTGTACGGAAAACTGTAAATAGTATGTTACTAATCTTTTTTTTACTACTATTACCGTATACAAAAACTGAGGTGTGATGTATAGTGACGTACTTCCTCTTGTGGTTGCATATTATTCCTAGCATCTAAAATGACTGTTATGGTATCCCTCTAACAAACTACCAAACATACTATTATCCATCTCTTGTTGTTCATTATCAGAAGATTCTGATCTACTATCAGAAGATTCTGATGAACTATCGGAAGATACTTCTTCACTATCAGAAGATTGTGGATCCATCTTCCTCGATTCTTCCTCGGTTCCCAATCCTTTTGCTGGTGACGTTGTTTTTCTCGTCGGCTTAGACGTTTGTCAACTAAAATATTCAAATTTTGATTCAAAAATATAGAAGAATTGAGGTGATATACGGAAAAGATGTGGAATCAATAAAAATCCACTTGATAGAAGTACAGAAATGATGACAAATCGAAAGATACGAGTGCAATATATGGCGCTAAATAGCTGGTGTTTAACATATTTTTCGGTGACAATTGTGAGTCTGATTTTTGAGTGAATATTTTTTCAAATTCATATAGTTTTTTCTCAACAATTTTGAGTTCTTCTGTGTTTCTTTTGAATACACGAGACATATATGTGATGCCGGAAAACACGGATTCTGGCAGTATGGGTCAAAACGATAGAAAAATGCCACTGATTATCGATTTGTTGAAGCTTCCAAAAACTATATTTGTTTCTTCGAGTACAGATTTATTTGGAACTATAATAAAACAAAGAGTGTCAAAATATGAAATATGTCAATTATAAACTAACAATAAATGAGAAAATGAAACCAAGATCACAACAATAAATTATGTCAATTATAGATCAACAATAAAATGAAGAAAAGAGTTTGATATGGTGAGGAATGGAATTGGGAGATGGATATTATAGTCGACTATCAGTTGAGTCGGCATCGCCGAGGAGCTGGTGGAGTCTGGAAAATGATACGTTAAAGGAACATTGAAAAATATGAACAAACCAGGAACGGATGATCGATAATATGAGCAAGTCTGATTCTCGAATTCACATTATAATCCAACATTTGCTCAATCAATTCAACAAAATTCCTGAATTCCTCGGTTTGTTCTTGTTTTCTATTCGCATTGAGAAATTGTTCAACATTGCGGCGTCTCGGTTCTATTCCGTCCTCTTCCCACAGCCACAGTCGTTTCGTTTTCCACTGACCATCATCGTAAGTGAAATATCGATAACATATGGGATTTCTGAGCATCAACTCCTCAGGCGGCATTCCAAGTGTTCTCACAATTTGATGAACAATTTTCCTTTCCCTATCAATGTTGCTCGTAAATAAATGCTTAGCCGTGTACATATAGACTAATATACAGCCAAAGGACCATATGTCAATCGCATTGGTGTATGGGCCCCGTTCGAGAAACACTTCCATCGCACGATATTCAGCTGTCTGGATATGGTGATAGTTATAATTTGTTCTCACAAATGCATGTCCAAAATCAATGATTCGAAGTTGATTAGAGTAATCATTTGCGAACATGAGATTTGCCGGTTTCAAATCAGCATGAATGATATCCAAATTCGTCTCTAGATACTTCAATCCTCTTGCTATTTGTCTTCCAAGGTCCCGAATTTCATCGAAGGATAAACTTAGTTCGTTCTGTTTCTTCAGCTGCACTTCATAATGCAAAGTCCTATCCATCAAACCTAACACCAAAAATGATGGTGAACGCATTTGTGGATTAGAATGATAACACACGAAAGGTACTGTAATATGATAATAATCAAAAATTTATGAGACTAGGCTTACCAGTATGACCATTATCTCTTATCTCATTATCTTCCTCACTTTCTTTGATTATCGTTAATATCCTCAATTCTCGCATGAATGATTGTAGTTGATCGTTGTTTCCATTTTGGAACTGCTTGAGAGCCACCTCGGTATCTTCTTCCGTATCATAACCTTTGTACACCCTGCCAAATGCTCCCTCTCCAATAATCGGCATGCCAAGCCAGAACGGATATCTGGAATGACGAAGTTAGTTGATTTCAAAAAACCAACGCTACTTTTTATTGAATGCTTCTAGATTTGTCCTAACATCTGCTTGTGGTTGCGCAACATTCGGATTATCTGCAATTATATTGATATTTATAATACTAATCAACTATCAAACTAACTATTATCAATCCCTTGTTGTTCATTATCAATTGGTTGTGGATCCATCGGTTCTTCCTCGGTTTCCGTCGGCTTAGACGTTTGTCAACTGAAATATTATAATATTGAACCCGAACACAAATAATTGATGAAAAAGAAAGATAGAAAATCAGTGGAAAAAAATCAGAACGAAAATGATGACATATCAAAAGAATTGAGTGAAATTTATGGCGCTAAATAGATGGTATCAAACAATTTTTTTGGTAAAAATTGTAAGTCTGGTTTTCGGGTGAATATTTTTTTTTTGATTTTTTCAAGATTCAGACGATCCAAAACAATAGAAAATGCGAATGTCAACTGATGGACTATCAGATGATGCTGGTCGTTTCTCAGATGATTCTGGTCCACTACCAGATGATTGTCGATCCATCTTCCTTGATTCTTCCTCGGGTCCCAACCCTTTTGCTGGTGTCGTTGTTTTTATTGTCGGATTAGACGTATGTCAACTGAAATATTCAACTTTTGATTTGAAAGTAGAGAATAATTGAAAGAAATACAGAAAAGTTGCGAGATAAATGAAAGAAAATAAATCATGAACAAAAATGATGACATATCAAAAAATTTGAACGAAATATATAGCGCTAAATAGTTGGTACTTGACAACATTTTTTGGTGAAAATTGTGAGGCTGATTTTTGAGTGGATGTTTCTTTCAAATTCATATACATTTTTCTCAACAATTTTGAGTTCTTCTGTGTTTATTTTGAATACCCGAGATATATATGTGATGCCGGAAAACAAAAAAGTTCAAATATTCCTATCAAAACCATAGAAAAATGCCAATATCAATTGATTATCGATTTGTTGAAGCTTTCAAAAAACCATATTTGTTTCTTCGAGTACAGATTTATTTGGAACTATTAAAACAAAGAGTGTCAAAATATGAAATATGTCAATTATAAACTAACAATAAATGAGAAAATGAAACAAAGAACACAACAATAAATTATGTCAATTATAGATCAACAATAAAGTGAAGAAAAGAGTTTGATATAGTGAGGAATGGAATTGGGATATGGATATTATAGGTGGGTGTCAGTTGGTATGTCAATTGTTATTATCGACGAGGAGCTCGTGGATTCTGGAAAATGATAGGTTGAAGAAAAAATTGGGAAATATAAACATACGAAGAATGCATGATCCCCAATACGAGCAAGATTGATCCTCCTATTCGCATTATAATCCAACGTCTGGTTAATCAAATCTACGAAATTCCTGTGTTGCTCCGATTGTTGTTGCTCAACATTCAAAAGAAGCTGTTGTTCAACATCACGGCGGTACGGTTCTATTCCGTCCATTTCCCACAGCCACAGTAGTTTCCTTTTCCACTGACCATTATCATACTCGAAATATCGAAAAGTTGCGAGAGTGTTGAGCATATTAGCAGGCGGCATTCCCAACGTTCTCACCATTTGATGAACAATTTTCCTTTCCCTATCAATGCTGCTCGCGAATAAGTCCCTACCAGAGTGCATAAAGGCTAATATACAGCCAAAGGACCATATATCAATTGCATTGGTGTATAAGCCCCGTTCGAGGAACACTTCCATCGCACGATATTCAGCTGTCTGGATTGGGTGATCGTTATAATTTGTTCTCACAAATGCATGCCCAAAGTCAATGATTCGAAGTTGATTATTAACTTCATTTGTGAACATGATATTTCCTGGCTTCAAATCAGCATGGATGATATCCAACTTCGCTAGAAACGCCAATCCATTTACTATTTGCCTTCCAAGGGCTCGAATTTCATCGAGGGATAAACTTCGTTCGATCGCTCTCCTTCGCCGCACCTCCTCGCCCAAAGTCCTCCACATAACACCCAACACCAAAAATGATGGTGAAATCCTTTGCTCAATATGATGCCAAATCACGAAAGGTACTGTAATATAAAAAAATAATCGAAAATTCATAAAACTAGGCTCACCAGTATGACCATTATCTATCCCCATTTGCATTAATATATCCAATTCTCGCAAGAAGGATTGTAGTTGATCGTTGTTGTTTCTTTCAATTACGAACATTTTGATTGCTACATCGTTTCCTTGTACCGTATTCCGAGCCCTGTACACCCTGCCATATGTTCCCTCTCCAAGAGGCGGAACGCCACGATAGAACGAAAATCTGGAAATAACAAGTTAATATTTGATATGAAACAACAAATCTTACCTAGCATAGAATGCTGCTCGATTTGTCCTAACATCTGCTTGTGGTTGCGCAACATTCAGATTATCTGAAGTCATATTGATATTTAAAATACTGATCAATTATCAAACTAACTAATATCAACCGCTTGTTGTTCATTATTAATTTGTTGTGGATCCATCGGTTCTTCCTCGGTTTCCGTCGGCTTAGACGTTTGTCAACTGGAATATTATAATATTGAATCGGAAAACGAATCATTGATAAATAAGAAAAGTATAAAATCAATGGAATGAAATAAATCAGCAACAAAAATGATGCCATATCGAAAGATTTGTGTCGCCGCTGGCGACGTTTAGCTATTTTCTAGTGAGGCTAGACTTGTAAAGTAACACGACAACAACATGGACAACAAGGAGATCAAACGCGCAACAGTTGACCTACACACACATTTTGGCGGCAACTACAAGTCGATGCGTCTCGTTTCATTCACCTAATCGTCAGTTGTGTATTTTTATCCCCCCTGCTCTGGTTTTACCATCCCTTTTCCCTCTATTCTAGCCCTTTAGTAGGTTTTCTTGTTAAGTTATGAGTCGAGCTCATTCTTATACATGTTTCCCTTCTATTTATCCCACCTTATTGATTCCTCTTTATTCTATTTAGAGGTCTAGCTTCTATTTAGTTTATCCAGTCGTCTCTCACACTAGTTTAGTAGGAAACCCAACCTAGCAGCCGTTATCTTTACACTTCTCATCTCCCGGGAAGGTTTTTATGCCGGAGTCATTGACAAAGGCTTTTCCTTCCATATTTATTCACTTTCTAAATAAACCTTTATTTCTATATCCTTTTTCTATCATATATTTATAAAATAGTCGTCTTATTATGCCTAATAGGGTCGCTAATAGCATTTCTACCAAGTCTGAACCACCCAATATTGCTATGGCCTAGTTTGGAGGCAGGTGCAGTAGTTAGGCCACCGCAGGTGCCTATCTTTCCTCCTCACTTTTCCACCGGTTAGTGCGTTTTCCGTAACATGGTGCGTTTACTAAAAGTTGTATTAGGTTTCTAACATTCTATTTATATTTTAGATTAGGATTTTTAGTCGATTTTCAAGGTTTTACGTTATTTTCTCGTCCCTCTTGTTTTCAGTCGTTTTTTACTAATTTCGTTGTTCGATTTAGTATTTTCTATCGTTTTTCGTTTACGTTTCTCGATTTTCGTCGTTTATATTAGTAGGAAAAGTGATGATTCGTAGAATTATTGCTTATCTCCGCTGTTTTACTCGTAAATTGACCTTGCTCTTCTTTTTTGTTCCGTTTTCGTCGTTTTTTCGTTTTTTCGGCTAGTTGCAATCAGTTGCTATGCTAGTTGTGATTCGAAAATGATGATAATAGGATATTAGTCGAGTAGTGAGTCGATTCATGGAAAAACGAGTTCGAAAACTCACGTCGGAAAGAATTTCCCGAGTAATCGTGCTGTCAACAATTGTGGAGTCGAGTTTTTTAGAAAAAAGTGATTACAAATTGGAAAAAAAAGGCGTGTAGTCGAGCATTGCACATTAAATCAGAGTCAATACCTGTAAGGTATCTGTTTGATTGTTGTAAACAGTCGGAGTATGGTGAGAGGTCACCCTAAAGTCCTTTTATTTAGCGATTTCTAAGAAATTCCGGAAGAAATGCAGTCTAAGGCAGGAAACATGGGTCTAGCAGGATACCATGGACCTTTTGAGTTGTTTATTGTGATCTGCGGCCGCGATTACTGTTTATAATTCATTGGGTTAGTATAATTTGGTGTATTTCGAGTAGAATCCGACAGTTGTCGGCCAAATATACTTTTGTTAGAGATCAAAAAGTGTCTGAGAGACACAGACGGAAAGTCGAGCGCGAGAAACGCGTCAGTCAAAGTATGGCGCATCAAAAAGTTTGATGTGCAGGTTGTCGACAAATTTTTGGCGGGAAGCCACCTATTTAAGGAAAAGGAAACGGAATTTGAATTCATTTGTGATTTTTCGAGTCGTTGCGACTCTCGATTTGCATTTGTTTTTCCCTGTCCCTGTTTTAGTCGCGATAAAACAGGTCAGAGGCGCGTATGGCTAACTATGGTTGTGTTTTTTAGTTTTATTGAAGGAAGTTGGCAGTAGGGTTGAGCTTTTGATTCAGCTTCGGTTGCCGAAGGGGATTAAGAGTTCAATTCTTATCTGGTGGCAAGATTTCCCGATTTATTACTAATATTCACTCTCATATGCGAGGCCTTCCTCATTCTTCCCCATTGTCGTACAGTTTATCGTCGTTCTCGTTCGAAAAGTTTTATAATCTCGCATAACTGTATGTTTACAGATCTTGGAAAGTTAATAGTAGGAGTTCCCTACTCATACAAAACGTTTGACAGTTGTAAACTGTTCGTGCAAAAACACCAGTAGTTGGTGGATTATTCGAGTAGTGTTCAGTCAGGAGGCAGTCGAGTCAAACTCTAGTTGGTTCTTGTCGTTCGCGGTCAATCAGTCGAGGTTTTTTCGATTAGTTTCGAACTTTCGAGTCGATTTACATCGTGTCAGTCGGAATTTTACTTGAGTAAGTATCTTGTTGTTGAAAAATGTCGGCGAACAATGCTGTTGTCGTTGACAACAAAGGAATGCGATTCAATGAGCAGGCAAGGAGAGACGCATTGACCAGATCAATGAGTATCTTTGAGCGAACTTCGGCTAAATTTTGCTCCCAAACATGGAGTGAAACTCCCTTATCCAGTCGCTTCGAGAATGTTGATGCATTCTTGAAACAATGGGAAATGCTATTTGAGGATTTCAATAGCTTTATTATGCGTCGTATTCTCGGAGGTTTCGTGTTTGATGAAGCGGTTTGGATCCAAATCCGCAGTAGTTTGAAAGAACATGCTGAGTTGGAAGGTCTCGAACAATTGAGAAAGACATACAAGTCAATTGTGGAGTTGCGTGAGAATATTCGAGGCCAATTGGATGCATCAGTTGTTGGAATTCCTTTGAATGAGGAACAGGATAATGACGAGATTGCTAATCTTTCCGATGATATCGATTCAGTAGTGGATGGCTTCGTAAATCAGCCGGCACGGCAAGAAGTGAGAAGTTCAACGAGATCTCGTGTCTCTTCCGTCAATGTCCCAGTCATTCATCCATCAAGAATATCAAAGGAAGTCGGTCCAAGGAGAGCAAGTGTTGCCGAAACAACACGAGCAAGTCGGTCATCCTCGTCGAGAGCTAGTACCGTTTACCAGTTGGAGTTATTCAAGCATTGCGGCAGGCTTATGGCTAAAACACTCGGACAAGCGGTTGGAGATTTCTTCAGAGAGGAGCGGCAAAGAGCCGAAATGCAAAAGGAGCGAGAAGATGAGCGTGGATCGGTTAGATCTCATCGCAGTGTTTCTAGTCGTGCACATTCAGCAATGACAACTCCGCGCGTTTCGGATTCAAATGGACAATCTGCTTCAAATCCTCGTCATCAATCAGTTAGTCGTGATTTGTTCGTTGAACCTAGTCGTACTATCAAAAAGGTATCTCGCAATCCACGCGATCGTTTCAATCTTGCTTCACATCTGGATTCAAGTACTGATGAAGACGAAGTCTTTGTGATCAACAATCAACAGAAAAGGAAGAATAGAGTTGCTGAGCAGCAGGTTCGCTTTACTCCTGCTTCTGAAGTAGGAGAAGCAAAACCGGTTCGCGATGCCAGACATTCTGTTTACCGTCGGAATTTCATCAAGCCACGGATCGAGATTGTTACTTTCACTGGTCCAGATGGAAAGTATTTTGAAGCAATGGATGCTCTGGATGCCATTGTTGATGGCAATCTAAACGAGTCGGAGAAATTACTTTATCTGCGTCAAGCTTGCAAGGGCGAAGCCCATTCAGTTATCGCAAGCTTCAAAGCGAAGGTTCCAGGTGACTATGAGAGAGCACGCAAACGCTTGGAGTTCAAGTATGGTGACAAATTGAAGCGAATTGATGTTCTCTTTCGCGAACTATTGAATCTAAAGGAAAAGGATAATTTCACGGTTGCTGAAATTTCAAAAAGATGCAGTGACATTGAACGCATAATGGAAGAAATGAAAGAACTCGGAGCAAATGTCAACGAGGCATCTTATATAAGTACATTTTTGAACAAAATGCCACGAAAGATTTCGAAACATCTTCGTCGGGCAGGACGATTCACGTCGGCAAGGAAACTTATGGCAGCAATGGAACGAGTGATGTTATCACTTGAAGAAGAAACGAACATGAAAGCCAGTAGAGTCGACATTGATGTCAATGCCACAGTCGTGTCTAACCAGTCAAAGCCGGTTCCAGACAGCGACGAAGATTCTTCCGATTAAAGTTATGTTGAGGAGATTCCTTATACATTATAAACCCGAGTCGGTCTCTTATCATTTCCAATTGCAGTTATCTTTGGCTAGTATAGCCTCACCCAGTAGTTATTCTTTCAGTTTTTTCCCATCACCTTTTGTAGTAAAAATTCTCTGTTTTTTCAATTCTAGTCGTTGTTGTGCTTCAACAACTTATTTCTTCTGTTTTATTTACCCCTGTTATTCTAGTTCAAAGTAGTCGGGTTTCTTTTGTATTCCGTCTGTTGTAAACAGTCGGTTTATGGTCTAGTTACCGGTACTTGTCCCTATTTCCCCGTACCTAGGTGTTTTTTCTATTTAAGTTCTCTTGTCCTTACAGGTTATTCCCTAATTTTTCGTAATGTTGTTGATCTAATCAGTCGTGATGAGTATCATCAACCTCACTAGATCCTATCCCACTTCTAAATACTATTCCCAAAACTTCTACGTGCCCCTTTTTGGAGCTGAAATATCGCGTCGGGCAAAGATTTTCGGATCAGTTTTGAGTCGAGTCACTCTTTTTTGTATAAAATTCTCGTAGAGAATTTTTCCGCGTGAGTTGGGGGTGTCGCCGCTGGCGACGTTTAGCTATTTTCTAGTGAGGCTAGACTTGTAAAGTAACACGACAACAACATGGACAACAAGGAGATCAAACGCGCAACAGTTGACCTACACACACATTTTGGCGGCAACTACAAGTCGATGCGTCTCGTTTCATTCACCTAATCGTCAGTTGTGTATTTTTATCCCCCCTGCTCTGGTTTTACCATCCCTTTTCCCTCTATTCTAGCCCTTTAGTAGGTTTTCTTGTTAAGTTATGAGTCGAGCTCATTCTTATACATGTTTCCCTTCTATTTATCCCACCTTATTGATTCCTCTTTATTCTATTTAGAGGTCTAGCTTCTATTTAGTTTATCCAGTCGTCTCTCACACTAGTTTAGTAGGAAACCCAACCTAGCAGCCGTTATCTTTACACTTCTCATCTCCCGGGAAGGTTTTTATGCCGGAGTCATTGACAAAGGCTTTTCCTTCCATATTTATTCACTTTCTAAATAAACCTTTATTTCTATATCCTTTTTCTATCATATATTTATAAAATAGTCGTCTTATTATGCCTAATAGGGTCGCTAATAGCATTTCTACCAAGTCTGAACCACCCAATATTGCTATGGCCTAGTTTGGAGGCAGGTGCAGTAGTTAGGCCACCGCAGGTGCCTATCTTTCCTCCTCACTTTTCCACCGGTTAGTGCGTTTTCCGTAACAATTTGAGTGAAATTTATGGCGCTGCATAGCTGGTATCAAAAAAATTGTTTTTGGAAAAATTGT
This sequence comes from Caenorhabditis uteleia, assembly GCA_963573275.1. Classification (NCBI taxonomy): domain Eukaryota; kingdom Metazoa; phylum Nematoda; class Chromadorea; order Rhabditida; family Rhabditidae; genus Caenorhabditis; species Caenorhabditis uteleia. The sequence continues at coordinate 6,792,751 of OY752137.1, forward strand.
AAGTCTGATTTTCGAGTGAATTTTTTCGGTTTTATTCATGAACAAAAATCTAGGAAAGACCGGAAGAATAGATTTCCGACGAAAAAGCAAGGTTCAAAAAATCCGAAGCGATAGAAAATGGAAATATCGATACACAATCGACTTTTTGAAGTGTGCAAAAAACAATATTTGTTTCGAGTACAGATTTATTTGGAACTATAAGAACAAAGAGTGTCAAAGTATGAAATATGTCAATTATAAACTAACAATAAATGAGAAAATGAAACAAAGATCACAACAATAAATTATGTCAATTATAGATCAACAATAAAGTGAAGAAAAGAGTTTGTTATAGTGAGGAATGGAGTTGGGAGATGGATATTGTAGGTAGATGTCAGTTGAATTGTCAATTGTTATTATCGACGAGGAGCTCGTGGATTCTGGAAAATGATAGGTCATCGGGAAAATTGGGATTCATGAGCATACCGTGAAGAAGTTATGATTAATAATACCAGCAATGTTGAGCCTGTTCTCATTATAATCCATCATTTGGTTAATCAATTCTACGAACCATCTGTATTCTTGTCTTCGTTGTTGTTGTCTATGCACATGAAGAAATTGTTCAATATTTAGGCTATTCATAGATCTTTCGGATTCTTCTAACACATCGAGTCTCATTTTGAACTGACCTCTCTCGAAATCGAAATATATCACACTCATGTGGCTACTGAGGAGCATACCACGAGGCGGCATTCCGATCGTTGACACAATGTCATAAACAAGATCCCTATCTACATTATTTGTTCCCGCCGTGAATAAATGCGTAGCACAGTACATGAAGACTAATATACAACCAAATGACCATATATCAATGACATTGGTGTATGGACTCAATCCGAGGAACACTTCCATAGCACGATATTCAGGTGTCTGGATGGAGTGATTTATTTCAGTGTCCCTCACAAATGCATTTCCGAAGTCGCTGATTCGAAGATGATCACAATAAACATTTGTGAACATCAGATTTGCTGGCTTTAAGTCGGCGTGGATGATATTCAACCCCTCTAGAAACGCCAATCCATTTGCTATTTGCAGGCCAAGTCTTCGAATTTTATCGATGGAGTACCATTCTCTGATCTCTCTCTTCCGCTGCACTTCAACATCCAAAGTCCTCCACATCTCACCCAACACCAAATATGATCGTGTGAGGTTTTGCACATTTTGATGATGACCCAGGAAAGGTACTGCAATCTGACAATAGATGCAAATTCTCAAAACTTGACACACCAGTATGATCATTATCTCTTCCGATTTGTCCTAATATTCCCAATTCTCGTTGGAAAGATTCTGCTTGATCGTCCTCTTGAATGTTGAAACGTTTGAGGGCCACGTCGGTTCTATCTACCGTATCCCAAACCAAGTACACTGTGCTATATGTTCCCTCTCCAATAGCCACACGGGGTTGGTAGAACCGGTATCTGTGAATAACAAGTTATCATTTGATATGAAACAACAAATCTGACCTAGCATAGAATGCTTCTCGATTTGTCGTAACATCTTCTTCAGGTTGCACATTGTTCGGATTATCTGCAATTATATTGATATCAATAATACTGATCAACTATCAAACTAACTAATATCAATCCCTTGTTGTTCATTATCAATTTGTTGTGGATCCATTGATTCTTCCTCGGTTTTCGTTGGCTTAGACGTTTGTCAACTGAAATATTATAATATTGAATCGGAAAACGAATAATTGATAGATAAAAAAGTATGAAATCAATGAAATAAAGTAAATCAGAAACGAAAATGATGACATATCAAAACATTTGAGTGGAATTCATGGCGCTAAATAGCAGATATCAAATGAATTTTTTGGTAACAATAGTAAGTCTGATTTTTGACTGAATATTTTTTCGAAGTTTGGTTCATAAACGAAAATCTAGGAAAAGCTGGAACAATAGATTTCAGACAAAAAACAAGGTTCAAACGACCCGAGACGATCGACTTCACTATCGACTTTTTGAAGATTCCAAAAAAACAATATTTTTTTCGAGAACCGATTTATTTGGAATTATAAAAACAAAGAGTGTCGAAATATGAAATATGTCAATTATAAACTAACAATAAATGAAAAAATGAAACAAAGATCACAACAACAAATTATGTCAATTATAGATCAACAATAAAACAAAGAAAAGAGTTTATGGTGAGAAATGGAGTTGGGAGATGGATATTATAGGTGGGTGTCAGTTGAGATGAGTGTCAAGTTATTATTGAGGAGGAGCTGGTTGACCCTGGAAAAGGATAGCTTGTAGGGAAAATTGTGAAACATATGTATACCGTGAAGAAGGAATGATTAATAATACGAGCAAGATTGATTCTCGTATTCACATTATAGACCAACATTTCTTCAATCAATTCTACGAGCCATCTGTATTCCTGTGGATCATCTGCTTGTTGTTGTAGTCTATTCAGATGAAGAAATTGTCTAATATTGCGGCTCCTCGGTTCGAAGATGCTTTCACACCAGCCAATATCCCTTTTCCACTGACCATTTCTCATTTGTTTGAAATATTGATAACATGCGGGAATTCTGAACATCTCAATAGGGGGCATTCCCAACGTTCTCACAATTTGATGAACAATCTTCTTTGCCCTATCATCTGTGCTCGCGAATAAATCCCTACCAGTGTACATATAGGCTAGTATACAGCCAAATGACCATATATCGATGGTATTGGTGAATGGACCCAATTCGAGGAACACTTCCATTGCACAAAATGTACCTGTCTTTATATTGTGATCTATTACAGTGCCACTTTCAAATGATACTCCGAAATCGATGATTCGAAGTTGATTGGAATTTTCATCTTTGAACATGATATTTGCTGGCTTCAAGTCGGCGTGGACGATATTCAAATTCGCTAGAAACGCCAATCCGCTTGCTATTTGTGCTCCAATTGTTCGAATTTCATTGAGGGATAAACTTCGTTGGGCCACTCTCCTTCGCCGCACCTCCTCAAACAAAGTCCTATCCATCAAATCTAACACCAAATATGATCGTGAAAGGTTTTCTTCATTATGATGGAAATTCAGGAGAGATACTGTAATGTTTAAAAAAATCAAAAATTTGTAGAACTTAACTCACCAGTATGATTATTAACTCTCACATTATTATTGATTCTCGCTAATATCCTCAATTCTCGTATGAATGATTGTCGTTGATAGGGATTACTATTTCTGAACTCTTTGAGAGCCACATAGGTTCCTCTTACTGCAGTATCTCGAGCCTGATACACTTGGCCATATGCTCCATTTCGAATAGGCACAAAGTCCCTGTATCTGTAAACAACATGTTATTATTTCATACGAAACAACAAATCTGACCTAGCATCGAATGCTTCTCGATTTGTCCTAATATCTGGTTGTGGTTGCGCAACGTCGGGATTATCTGCAATTATATTGATATTTATAATACTAATCAACTATCAAACTAACTATTATCAATCCCTTGTTGTTCATTATCAATTTGTTGTGGATCCATCGGTTCTTCCTCGGTTTCCGTCGGCTTAGACGTTTGTCAACTGAAATATTATATGATTAAATCGGAAAACGATGAATTGATTAAAAAAAGGTATAAAATCAATGGAATAAAAAACGAATCAGAAACAAAAATGATGACATATCAAAATATTTGAGTGAAATTCATGGCGCTAAATAGCAGATATCAAATCATTTTTTTTCTTGTTGGTAAACATTGTAAGTCTGATTTTCGCGTGAATATTTTTTCGAAGTTTTATTCATGAACAAAAATCTAGGAACGACCGGAAGAATAGAATTCAGACGAAAAAGCAAGGTTCAAACGATCCGAAACGATAGAAAATTGGGGTTATCGATACACAATCGACTTTTGGAGCTTCCAAAAAACAATATTTGTTTCGGGTACAGATTTATTTGGAACTATGAAAAACAAAGAGTGTTAAAGTATGAAATTTGTCAATTATAAACTAACAATAAAGGAGAAAATGAAACAAAAATCACAACAATAAATTATGTCAATTATAGATCAACAATAAAATAAAGAAAAGAGTTTGATATGCTGAGGAATGGGATTGGGAGATGGATATTATAGGTGAGTATCAGTTGATTTGTCAATTGTTATTATTAAGGAGGAGCTCGTGGATTCTGGAAAAGGATAGGTTGAAGGAATATTGGGATTCATGAACATACCGTGAAAAAGTCATGACGAATAATATTAGCTATATTGATTCTTGTATTCACGTTGTAATCCATCATTCGTTCAATCAATCGTACGAGCCTTATGAATTCATGTGATAGACGCTCTTGTCCATCCGAATCGAGAATTTGTTGAATAGGGTGGCTTCCCGGTCTTCTTTGGAATCGATTCCACCGACCCAGTTTCATTTTCCACTGATCATTGTTGTAGTCGAAATATTGCACACTCATGTGACTACTTCTGAGTATATCACGATGCGGCCATCCAAACGTTCTCACAATTTCATAAACAATCTCCCTGTCTATATTATTTTTTGTTTCCGCTATGAACAAACTCTGAGCAGAGTACATATATCCTAATATACAACCAAATGACCATATATCAATGGCATTGGTGTATGGGCCCAAATCGAGGTACACTTCCATAGCGCGATACTCAGGTGTTGTTTGGATGGAATGATTTATTTCAGTGCCCATCACAAATGCATGCCCAAAATCGATGATTCGAAGTTGCTCATAACCATTTGTGAACATTAGATTTTCTGGCCTCAAGTCAGCATGGATGATATTCAACCCCTCTAGAAACTGCAATCCACTTGCTATTTGCAGGCCAAGTGTTCGAATGGTATCGAGGGAGTAAAGATCTCCCATTTCTCCGATTCGCTGCACTTCAAAATCCAAAGTCCTCCACATTAAATTTAACACCAAATATGATGATGAAGATATTTGGGGATTGTGATAATGATTCAGGAAAGATACTGTAATAACACAAAAATCGAATATCAAAAAAGCTTGACTAACCAGTATGATCATTAACTAATCCGATTTGCTCTAATATCCTCAATTCTCGTTCGAATGATTCTAGTTGATAGGCCCCTCTAGTGTTGAACCGTTTGAGAACCACGTCGGTTCCTTCTACCGTATCCCAAACCAAGTACACCTGGCCAAATCTTCCCTCTCCAATAGCCACACGGGGTTGGTAGAACCGATATCTGTGAATAACCAGTAATTATTTGATATGAAGTAACAATTCTGACCTAGCATAGAATGCATCTCGATTTGTCGTAATATCTTCTTCAGGTTGCACATTGTTCGGATTATCTGCAATCATATTGATATTCGAAATACTTATCAACTATCAAACTAACTATTATCAATCCCTTGTTGTTCATTATCAATTTGTTGTGGATCCATCGGTTCTTCCTCGGTTTCCGCCGGCTTAGACGTTTTTCAAATGAAATATTATAATATTGAATCGGAACACAAATAATTGATAAATAAGAAAGGTATAAAATCAATGATATTCAAAAAATCAGAGATCGAAATGATGACATATCAAAACATTTGAGTGAAATTCATGGCGCTAAATAGCAGATATCAAATGAATTTTTTGGTAACAATAGTAAGTCTGATTTTTGACTGAATATTTTTTCGAAGTTTGGTTCATAAACGAAAATCTAGGAAAAGCTGGAACAATAGATTTCAGACAAAAAACAAGGTTCAAACGACCCGAGACGATCGACTTCACTATCGACTTTTTGAAGATTCCAAAAAAACAATATTTTTTTCGAGAACCGATTTATTTGGAACTATAAAAAGAAAGAGTGTCGAAATATGAAATATGTCAATTATAAACTAACAATAAATGAGAAAATGAAATAAAGATCACAACAACAAATTATGTCAATTATAGATCAACAATAAAACAAAGAAAAGAGTTTATGGTGAGAAATGGAGTTGGTAGATGGATATTATAGGTGGGTGTCAGTTGATATGAGTGTCAAGTTATTATTGAGGAGGAGCTGGTTGACCCTGGAAAATGATAGGTTGAAGGGAAAATTGTGAAACATATGTATACCGTGAAGAAGGAATGATTAATAATACGAGCAAGATTGATTCTCGTATTCACATTATAGACCAACATTTCTTCAATCAATTCTACGAGCCATCCGTATTCCTGTGAATCATCTGCTTGTTGTTGTAGTCTATTCAGATGAAGAAATTGTCTAATATTGCGGCTCCTCGGTTCGAAGATGCTTTCACACCAGCCAATATCCCTTATCCACTGACCATTCCACGTTTGTTTGAAATATCGATAACATCCCGGAATTCTGAACATCTCAATAGGGGGCATTCCCAACGTTCTCACAATTTGATGAACAATCTTCTTTGCCCTATCATCTGTGCTCGCGAATAAATCCCTACCAGTGTACATATAGGCTAGTATACAGCCAAATGACCATATATCGATGGTATTGGTGAATGGACCCAATTCGAGGAACACTTCCATTGCACAAAATGTACCTGTCTTTATATTGTGATCTATTACAGTGCCACTTTCAAATGATACTCCGAAATCGATGATTCGAAGTTGATTGGAATTTTCATCTTTGAACATGATATTTGCTGGCTTCAAGTCGGCGTGGACGATATCCAAATTCGCTAGAAACGCCAATCCGCTTGCTATTTGTGCTCCAATTGTTCGAATTTCATTGAGGGATAAACTTCGTTGGGCCACTCTCCTTCGCCGCACCTCCTCAAACAAAGTCCTATCCATCAAATCTAACACCAAATATGATCGTGTAAGGTTTTCTTCATTATGATGGAAATTCAGGAGAGATACTGTAATGTTTAAAAAAATCAAAAATTTGTAAAACTTAACTCACCAGTATGATTATTAACTCTCACATTATTATTGATTGTCGCTAATATCCTCAATTCTCGTATGAATGATTGTCGTTGATAGGGATTACTATTTCTGAACTCTTTGAGAGCCACATAGGTTCCTCTTACTGCAGTATCTCGAGCCTGATACACTTGGCCATATGCTCCATTTCGAATAGGCACAAAGTCCCTGTATCTGTAAACAACATGTTATTATTTCATACGAAACAACAAATCTGACCTAGCATCGAATGCTTCTCGATTTGTCCTAATATCTGGTTGTGGTTGCGCAACGTCGGGATTATCTGCAATCATATTTATATTCATAATACTTATCAACTATCAAACTAACCATTATCAATCCCTTGTTGTTCATTATCAATTTGTTGTGGATCCATCGATTCTTCCTCGGTTTTCGTCGGCTTAGACGTTTGTCAACTGGAATATTATAATATTGAATCGGAAAACGAATAATTGATAGATAAAAAAGTTATAAATTAAATGAAATAAATCAGGAACAAAAATGATGACATATCAAAAAACTTGAGCGAAATTTATGGCGCTAAATGGCTGGTATCAAACTATTTTTTTGGTAAAAATTGTAAGTCTGATTTTCGCGTGAATATTTTTTCGAAGTTTTATTCATGAACAAACATCTAGGAACGACCGGAAGAATAGAATTCAGACGAAAAAGCAAGGTTCAAACAATCCGAAACGATAGAAACTTGGGGTTATCGATACACAATCGACTTTGAAGCTTCCAAAAAACAATACTTGTTTCGAGTACAGATTTATTTGGAACTATGAAAACAAAGAGTGTCAAAATATGAAATATTTCAATTATAAACTAACAATAAATGAGAAAATGAAACAAAGATCACAAAAATAAATTATGATAATTAATAGATTAACAATAAAATGAAGAAAAGAATTGATTATTGTGAGGAATGGAATTGGGAGATGGATATTGTAGTCGAGTGTCAGTTGAGATGAGTGTCAAGTTATTATTGAGGAGGAGCTGGTTGACCCTGGAAAATGATAGGTTGAAGGGAAAATTGTGAAACATATGTATACCGTGAAGAAGGAATGATTAATAATACGAGCAAGATTGATTCTCGTATTCACATTATAGACCAACATTTCTTCAATCAATTCTACGAACCATCTGTGTTCCTGTGATTCATCTGGTTGTAGTTGTAGTCTGTTCAAATCAAGGAATTGTCTAATATTGCGGCTTCTCGGTTCGAAGATGCTATCACACAAGCCAATATCCTTTATCCACTGACCATTCCACGTTTGTTTGAAATATCGCAAACATCCCGGAATTCTGAGCATATCATCAGGCGGCATTCCCAACGTTCTCACAATTTGATGAACAATCTTCTTTGCCCTATCATCTGTGCTCGCGAATAAATCCCTACCAGTGTACATATAGGCTAATATACAGCCAAAGGACCATATATCGATGGAATTGGTGTATGGACCCAATCCGAGGAACACTTCCATTGCACAAAATGTACCTGTCTTTATATTGTGATCTATTACAGTGCCACTTTCAAATGATAATCCAAAATCGATGATTCGAAGTTGATTGGAATTTTCATCTTTGAACATGAGATTTCCTGGCTTCAAATCGGCGTGGACGATATCCAAATTTGCTAGAAACGCCAATCCACTTGCTATTTGTGCTCCAAGTGCTCGAATTTCATCGAGGGATAAACTTCGTTCGAGTGCTCTCCTTCGCCGCACCTCCTCACCCAAAGTCCTATCCATCAAATCTAACACCAAATATGATCGTGAAAGGTGGTCTTCATTATGATGGAAATTCAGGAGAGATACTGTAATATTTTTTGAATAAATCAAAAAGTCATAAAACTCAGCTCACCAGTATGATTATTAACTCTTGCCTCAAATTCGATTATCGTTAATACTCTCAATTCTCGTATGAATGAGTGTAAATGATAGGCATTTCTAGTTCTGAACATTTTGAGGGCCACATCGGTTCCTTGTTCTGTATCCCGAGCCTTGTACACTTCGCCATATGCTCCATTTCGAATAGGCACAAAGTCCCTGTATCTGTGAATAACAACTTATTATTTGATATGAAACAACAAATCTGACCTAGCATTGAATGCATCTCGATCTCTCCTAATATCTGCTTGTGGTTGCGCAACATTCGGATTATCTGCAATTATATTGATATTTATAATACTAATCAACTATCAAACTAACTAATATCAATCCCTTGTTGTTCATTATCAATTGGTTGTGGATCCATCGATTCTTCCTCGGTTTTCGTCGGCTTAGACGTTTGTCAACTGAAATATTATACTATTGAATCGGAAAACGGATAATTGATAAATAACAAAGGTATAAAATCAATGAAATGAAACAAATCAGAAACGAAAATGATGACATAACCAAACAGTTGAGTGAAATTTGTGGCGCTAAATGAGAAAGTCAAACGATTTTCTTGGTAAAAATTGTAGGTCTGATTTTCGGGTAAATATTCTTTCGACATTTTTTGAGTATCGAACGAACCAAAACGATAGAAGAATGCCGATATCAACAGCTTATAGACTTTTTGAAGTGTCCAAAAACAATATTCGTTTCGAGTACAGATTTATTTGGAACTATAAGAACAAAGAATGTCAAAATAGGAAATATGTCAATTATAAACTAACAATAAATGAGAAAATGAAACAAAGAACACAACAATAAATTATGTCAATTATAGATCAACAATAAAATGAAGAAAAGAGTTTGTTATAGTGAGGAATGGAGTTGGGAGATGGATATTGTAGGTGAGTGTCAGTTGATTTGTCAATAGTTATGGTTGACGAGGAGCTGGTGGATACTGGAAAAAGATAAGTTAAAGGGAAAATTGGGATTGATGAGCATACCCTGAAGAAATTATGACCAATAATATTAGCTATATTGATTCTCGTATTCACATCATAAACCAACGTTTGTTCAATCAATTGTACGAACCATTCGTATTCCTGTGATTCATCTGATTGTGTTTGTTGTTTATGCCGATGAAGAAATTGTCTAATATTGAGGCTTCTCGGTTCGAAGATTCTTTCACACAGGCTCTGTTTCTTTACCCACTGACCATTCCTCCTTTGCTTGAAATATCGATAACACACGTCAGTGGTGAGCATACCAGGTGGCGGCATTCCAAGCGTTCTCACAATTTGATGAACAAACTTCTTGTCACCGCCATATCTGCTCGCCAAGAACAAACCCGTAGCACAGGACATGAAGGCTAATATACAGCCAAAAGACCATATATCGATTGCATTGGTGTATGAGCCCAATTCAAGAAACATTTCCATAGCACGATATGCAGGTGTCTGGAGATGGTGCTGTATTCCATTGCCTCTCTCGAATGAATGACCAAAATCAATGATTCGAAGATGCTCACAATTAGCATCTGTGAATATGATATTTTTTGGCTTCAAGTCGGCGTGGATGATATTCAATCCCTCTAGAAACTGCAATCCACTTGCTATTTGCAGGCCAAATGAACAAATCTTATCGAGTAAGAAACGTTGTGGGCTATTTGCCCTTCGCTCCACCTCATCACCCAAAGTCTCCCCCATCAAACCTAACACCAAATATGATCGTTTAAGGGTTTGCGGATTGTGATGAAAATCCAGTAAAGGTACTGTAATATAACAATAATCGAAAATTCATAAAGCTAAGCTCACCAGTAAAATTATTAACTCTTCCCTCATTATCATTGTGTCTCCCGATTCGCACTAATATCGTCAATTCTTGTATGAATGAGTGTAAATGATAGGCATTTCTGTTTCTGAACTCTTTGATGGCCACATCGGTTCCTTCTCCTCTCATATCCCTTGCTCTGTACACTTTACCAAATGCTCCCTTTCCCATAACCCGATGGGGTCGGTAGATGTGATATCTGTGAATAACATTATCATTCGATATAAAACTACAAATCTGACCTAGCACTAAATGCTCCTAGATTTGTCGTAATATCTTCTTCTGGTTGAGCATTGTTCGGATTATCTGCAATCATATTGATATTTATAATACTAATCAACTATCAAACTAACTATTATCAATCCCTTGTTGTTCATTATTAATTGGTTGTGGATCCATTGGTTCTTCCTCGGTTTTCGTCGGCTTAGACGTTTGTCAACTGAAATATTATATGATTGAATCGGAACACGAATAATTGATAGATAAAAAATGTATGAAATCAATGGAAAAAAGCAGAAAAAATGATGACATATCCAAAGATTTGAGTAAAATTTATAGCGCTAAGTAGATGGTATCAAACGATTTTTGAGTAAAAATTGTAAGTCTGATTTTTGGGTGAATATTTTTTCGGTCTTGTTCATAAACGAAAATCTAGGAGAAGCTGTAAGAATAGATTTCAAACGACACAACAAGGTTCGAACGATCCCAAACGATAGAAAAATGGGAATATCGATACACAATCGACTTTTTGAAGTTTACAAAATACTCAACATTTGTTTCGAGAACAGATTTATTTGGAACTATAAAAAGAAAGAGTGTGAGTGTCAAAATATGAAATATGTTAATTATAAACTAACAATAAATGAGAAAATGAAACAAAAATGACAACAATAAATTATGTCAATTATAGATCAACAATAAAATGAAGAAAAGAGTTTGTTATGGTGAGGAATGGAATTGGGAGATGGATATTGTAGGTGGGTGTCAGTTGAATTGTCAATTGTTATTGTTGAGGAGCTGGTTGACCCTGGAAAACAATAAATTAATTCGGAAATTGAGGAATATGAACAAACCGTGATGAAGTGATGAACAATAATACCAGCAGCATTGATTCTTGTATTCACATCATACTTTATCATTTTTTCAATCAATCCTACGAACGATTCGTATGCCTGTGATTCATTTGATTGTACTTGTTGTCCATTCAGCTCAAGAAATTGTCCGATATTACGGCTCCTCGGTTCGAAAATTCTTTCACACACGCCAATTTTCCTTTTCCACTGACCATTACTCATTTGTTTGAAATATCGATAACATGCTTGAGTTCTGACATTGAGCATCTCATCAGGCGGCATTCCAAGTGTTCTCACGATTTGATGAACAACGCTCCTTTCCATATCATCTGTGCTCGTCCGGAATAAATGCTTAGCAGTGTACATGAAGACTAATATACAGCCAAAGGACCATATGTCAATCGCATTGGTGTATTGCTGCAATCCGAGGTACACTTCCATAGCACGATATTCCACTTTCTGGATGTGGTGATCTATTACATTGCCCCCCTCAAATGATTGTCCAAAATCGATTATTCGAAGTTGGTCACGCGAATTTTCATTTGGGAACATGATATTTCTTGGCTTCAAGTCGGCGTGGATGATATTCAAATTATGTAGAAACGCCAATCCATTTGCTATTTGTGCTCCAAGTGTTCGAATTTCATCGAGGGTGAAACGTGGTCTTCTGTTATCACTTATTTGCTGCACCTCAGAAGCCAAAGTCCTATCCAATTTTTCTAAGACCAAATATTGTTCAGGGTTTTGCTCATTATGATGAAAATTCAGGAAAGGTACTGTAATATACAAATAATCAAAAGAAAATGGAAGACTTGACTCACCAGTATTATTTCTATCATCTCTTTCAGCATTATTGATTATCCTTAATATCGCCAATTCTCGTTTGAATGATTGTAGTGGATAGGGATCGCTAGTTCTGACCACTTTGATGGCCACATTGATTGTCCCTACCGTATCCACGGCTCTGTACACTTTGCCATATCCTCCGGTTCCAATAGGCAAATGAGGTTGGGCGAACTGATATCTGTGAATATCATGATATTATTTGATATGAAACTATAAATCTAACCTAGTAGTGAATGCTGCTCTATTTGTGGTAACATCTTCTTGTTGTTGCGCAACATTCGGATTATCTGCAATCATATTGATATTTATAATACTAATCAACTATCAAACTAACCATTATCAATCGCTTGTTGTTCATTATCAATTTGTTGTGGATCCATCGGTTCTTCCTCGGTTTCCGTCGGCTTAGACGTTTGTCAACTGAAATAAATAATCTATAGAAAAACGAGAAATAGATATACAAGCAAGATACAAAATCGAAAAATATGAAAAATTTCAACAAAAATGATGAGAAATATAAATATTTAAATGAAATACATGGCGCTTCCACAGTATTTGGGTCAAAAAATTGAATAAAAAATTGCAAGTCTGATTTTTTGACGAAATTCGGACAACTTATTTTCTGGTTAATTTCGAAGTTTTCTGTGACTATGTCAAGTATAGGAGAAGCTTCTGAGAATCCAGTTTTGTCTGAAAACAAAAATTTGCGCAGATCGATTGTTGGAAAACGACAAAAATGCCGATATCAACTGATTATTTTTAAAACTGCCATAAAACAAAACAATCGTTTCGAGTACAGATTTATTTGGAACTATAAAAAACAAAGAGTGTCAAAATATGAAATATGTCAATTATAAACTAACAATAAATAAGAAAATGACACAAAGATCACAACAATAAATTATGTCAATTATAGATCAACAATAAAGTGAAGAAAAGAGTTTGTTATAGTGATGAATGGAATTGGGAGATGGATATTGTAGGTGAGTATCAGCTGAGTTGTCAAAGAAGAGGTGGTCCAGCCTGCAAAAGGATAGATTTAAGGGAATATTTGTAAATATGAACATACCTTGAGGAAGTCATGATCAAGAATACCAGCTATATTGATTCTCGTATTCACATCATACTTTACGATTCGTTTAATCAAATCTACGTACCAATCGTATTCCTGTTGATCATCTCCTGGTTGTTGTTTACTATTCAGAAGAAGAAATTGTTCAATATTGAGGCTCCTTGGTTCGACGAGCCATTCACACCAGCCAATATCCCTTTTCCACTGACCATCCTCGTATTTGAAATACGTAGGACACACGTGACTGGTGATCATATCGCGAGGCGGCATTCCAAGCGTTCTCACAATTTCATAAACAATCTTCTTTTCCCTATCATCTGTAGTCGTCGTGAATAAATGCTTCGCACAGTACATGAAGACTAATATACAGCCAAAGGACCATATATCGATGGCATTGGTGTATGAGCCCAATTTGAGGAACACTTCCATTGCACTATATTCAGCTTTCGGGAGTGAGTGATCGTTATAATTTGTTCTCTTGAATGCAAACCCAAAGTCAATGATTCGAAGATGCTCCAATGTGTCATTTGCAAACATGATATTTGCCGGCTTCAAATCGGCGTGGATGATATCCAACCCCTCTAGAAACTGCAATCCTTCTGCTATTTGCCGTCCAAGTCTTCGAACCTTTCGGAGGGAAAAACTTTCTTCGAACTCTGGGAACTCTGCTTTGTGCCACACCACATAATGCAAAGTCTTCCACATTAAACCTAACACCAAAAATGATTTTTTACGGTTTTGCGGATTGTCATGATATTCCAGGAAAGGCACTGTAATATAAAAGTAATCAAAAATGCATAAAACTTGACGTACCAGTAAAACCATTATCTGTTCCCATTTGCTTTAATATCCTCAATTCTCGCTTGAATGATCGTAGTTTATGGCGATCGCTAGTTCTGAACTCTTTGATGGCCACATGGGTTCTTCCTTCTACTACTGCAGTATCCCGAGCTTCGTACACTTCGCCAAACCCTCCGCTTCCAACAAGGTTGAAGTCCCTGTATCTGTAAATAACAAGTTATTATTTGATATGAAACAACAAAACTGACCTACGACCGAATGCTGCTCGATTTCTCCTAACATCTGGTTGTGGTTGCACAACATTCGGATTATCTGCAATCATATTGATATTTATCATACTAATCAACTATCAAACTAACTATTATCAAGTCCTTGTTGTTCATTATCAATTTGTTGTGGATCCATCGGTTCTTCCTCGGTTTCCGTCGGCTTAGACGTTTGTCAACTGAAATATTATAATATTGAATCGGAACACAATAATTGATAAATAAGAAAAGTATAAAATGAATAGAAATCCTGAACAAAAATGATGACAAATGGAAAAATTCGAGTGAAATACATGGCGCCAAATACTGTATTTTTGGTCAAAAGTTTGAGTACTAAACTTGTGAGTCTGATTTTTTGAATTTTTTACGAATTATTTTTTCGATCATTTTGAAGTTTTCTAGGACTATTTCAGGTATAGGTTAAGCTCCAGTATGTCCTATTTTTGTCTGAAAATGACAAAATGCGAATATCGTCTCATTTTCGAAGCTTCCAGAAAACTTAATTTCAAAAACAGATTTATTTGGAATTATACAAACACAAAAGGTACAAAATATGTCGATTATAAACTATCAATAAATGAAAAGATGGAAGAAAAAACAAATATGACAGCAACAAATTATGTGAATTATAGACCAATAATAAAGTAAAGAGGGGAATGGATATTATCAGCGAGTGGCAGTGGAATTGACAATTGTTATTGTTGAGGAGCTGGTGGATCCTGGAAAAGGATAGGTTAAAGGAATATCGGAAAGTATGAGCATACCTCGAAAAACTTATGACGAATAATATCATCGAGTTTGATTCTCTTATCCACATCATAATCCATAATTTTCATAATCAATTCAAGATAGTCCTTTGATTCTCCTTCTCCATCCAGACCGAGCCATGTTTTCAAATTGCGTCTCCTCGGTTCCTCATTCTCCACATCTTCCGGTGACATCGGTTTCTTTTGCCATTTATCATTCGCATCCTTTTCAAAATATAGGTTACATGTGGGAAAGTCACCAAGCATCTTATCCGGCGGCATTCCAAACATTCTCACAATTTGATGGACAATCTGCCTATCTATATTTTCATTTGTTCTCGCCGTGAACAGACTCCGATCAGAGTGCATATTGACTAATATAACACCAAATGACCATATATCGATGGCATTGGTGTATGAGCCCAAATCGAGGAACACTTCCATTGCACGATAATCAGCTGACTGGATAAGGTAATCTATATCAGTGTCCTTCTCAAATGCATGACCAAAATCAATGATCCGAAGATGCTCACATCTATCATTTGTGAACATGAGGTTTGCCGGTTTGAAATCAGCGTGGATGATATTCAACCTCTCTAGAAACTCCAATCCTCTTGCTATTTGAATACCAAGTGTTCGAATTTCATCAAGGGGGAAATATCCTCCAACTTTTCTCCTTCGCTCCAACTCATTATCCAAACTACTCGACATTAAAGGTAATATCAAGCATGATAGTAAAGGTTTTTGCTCATTGTGATGATGATCCAGGAGAGATACTGTAATATAACAATAATCGAAAATTTATAAAACTGTGACTCACCAGTATAATTATTAACTCCTTTATATCCCTTGATCTTCTGTAATATCTTCAATTCCCTCTCGAATGCGTCTAATTCATAGGGCTCATTGATCTTGCATATTTTGAAAGCCACATCGGTTCCTTTGAATCTCAAATCCCTTGCCTTGGCCACTTTGCCATATTGTCCTTCTCCGAGTAATCCATTTTTGTAGACATGATAACTGTAATTATCATTTATCACTTTTTATCAGTAAAGTCTTACTTTGCAAGCCATTCATGATCATTAATATCTGTTAGTCCAAATGGTAATTGTTGTCCACCAGATGGTTGTGGTTGTTGACTTGTCGTTGGTTGTTGACTACCAGATGGTTGTGATTGTCCACTATCAGAATTTTGTTGGTCCATTGTTGTTTTCCTGGTTTTTGCCGGTTTCTCTGATGGCGTACTTCCTCCGGTCCGCTTAGACATTTGTCAACTGAAATATTGTGTATCAGAACATTATTCTCTTGAAAAACATTCAAAAATGAGAATATCGATTCATCATCGAATACTTGAAGCTTCCAAAACAACTCATTCAAAAACAGATTTACTTGGAATTATACAAACACAAAAGGTACAAAATATATCAATTATAAACTATTAATAAATGAGAAAATGGAAGAAAAACCAAATATGACAGCAACAAATTATGTGAATTATAGACCAATAATAAAGTAAAGAGGGAAATGGATAGTATCAGCGAGTGGCAGTGGAATTGACAATTGTTATTGTTGAGGAGCTGGTGGATCCTGGAAAAGGATAGGTTTAATGGGAATATCGGAAAATATGTATATACCTGGAAGAAGGCATCACTAATAACTTTATCAATTTCGATTCTCCCAGCCGCATCATACTTCAACATTTCCTTGAGCAATTTTTCGAACGCTTTATAATCATCTATTGTATGTCTCTCCCTTCCTCTATACATTTTTTGTGGTCCACCACCATCTTCATATTCCACTCCGATTGCATCTCCAATTGTTCGTTGTGTCAATTTCTTTTTCACTTGCCATTCACCATTATCATCTCTTTCAAAATATAGATCACGACACTCGGGATCAGCCCTTTCGAGCATCACGGAAGGTGGATCGCCAATAGTTCTCACAATATTATGCATAACATGAGCTTTGACTACATCCTTTTCCTTGTTTTTCAGTTTTTTCTTCTCCTCTTCTGATTGGAATATATTATCCGTCAGATGCATATTGAGTAATATCACTCCAAGTGACCATACATCAATGGCAGTTGTGTATGCTTGTATTCCAAGGAACACTTCAGGAGCACGATAGTCGACTGTCTGGATATTGAAGTCAATATGTCTTCCACTCTCAAATGAATGTCCGAAATCGATGATCCGAAGGTGTGTTCGTTCAGGGTCGACGAAGAGAATATTCTTCGGCTTCAAGTCAGCATGGACAATATTCAACTCTTTCAGAAACTTCAATCCTTTTGCAATTTGCATTCCATAATCCCGAACTTTGTTGAGATCAAATCCTCGAATATCATCGTTGCTATTTCGATTTTCCCTGATAGCAGTACCCAAATTCTCCCATAATAACTCAAACACGAAATATGTTGGATCTTTATTATCCTCACTGAAGAAGGAATCCACGTACTTCACTAAAAACGACACTATTCTAGATAACTACTAAAATATGACTCACCAATCTTATCATGTCCTTCTCCTCCTTTCTTCTGCTCCTCGCTGATCTGCATCAATATTCCCTCTTCCAACTCAAATCTTTCTTTGTATCTTTTTTTGTATGTGAACGTATCGTTTTTGTCCTTATACTCCTTTGGGTCGTGCATTCTTTTAAACGCCACATCTGCGTTATTTTGATTTCTATCCTGAACTATGATCACTTCTCCAAATGTTCCACGTCCGCAATTTGGTCCTCTTCTCCACTCATATCTGTAATTTACACAATCATATGAATTATACCAATTAGACTTACCTGTCGTTATATACAATTGGAGAATAATCTACTCGTACCCGAAAAGGAGGCGTATCATCTGAAATTATTGATATGTTATCATTTTTATCAAAGTGTTTAACTAACCGGAATTTGCCTCTGATCGACTAGTACTAGAGTGTGATGATTCATTAGTATTTGTTCGTGATCGACTTTCAGCTGATAATTGTTGTCCACCAGGCGGTTGTGGTTGTTGACTTGTCGATGGTTGTTGACTAGTCGATGGTTGTTGACTACCAGATGGTTGTGGTTGCTGTCTAGTCGGTGGTTGTTGTCGTTGTTGAACCCTCGGTTGTCGTTGTTGTGGTTGTTGTTGAACTCTTGGTTGTTGTGGTTGCTCTTGCTCCATCGGTTCATCCTCGGCTCCCAACCCTCTTTCTGGTGACGCTGATCGTCTTTTCCTCTTATTGGCAACCATTTGTCAACTGAAATATCATATTCTTAAATTACGAAAAAGAATAATTGAGGAATACACAAAAAATGAAGAAATCAATAAAAGTTCAAACCATTGAAATAGAAAAATGATGACAAATTGAAGAATAAAAGTGCAAAACATACAGAAAAAACATGTCGGTCAAATTTTTTGAATTTATGAAAATACAAGTCTGATTTTGAAAACTTTGTTTTTTAAAGAGTTTTTTGGCTGGATAATGTTCCTAAATTTTTCTTATCATAGATTTATGAAACTTCGCAGAAAAATGACTAACATGATAATAAAAAAACTGATTAGTACTTTAATTATCATGTATCACTTATTATCAATCAAGTCTTGCTCTGCAAGCCATCATTAATATCTACAAGTGATCGTATATCAGAATATTTTCGCATCGAAAAACTGTGAAGAAAATGAGAATATCGACTGATCATCGAATATTTGCAATTTCCAGAAAACTCTCATTCAAAAACAGATTTATTTAGAGTTATAAAAACACAAAAGGTACAAAATATGTCAATTATAAACTAAAAATAAATGAGAAAATGGAAGAAAAAACAAATATTACAGCAACAAATTATGTCAATTATAGGCTAATAATAAAGTAAAGAAAAGAGTTTGATATGGTGAGGAATGGAATTGGGATATAGATATTATAGTCGAGTGGAATTGTCGAAAGTTATTGTTGAGGAGCTGGTGGATCCTGGAAATTGAGAGGTTTAATGGGAATATCAGAAAATTTGAGCTTACCTGGAAGAAGGCATCACTAATAACTTTATCAATATTGATTCTCCTATTGCCAATCACATCATATTTCAACATTTCCTTGAGCAATTTTTCGAACGCTTTATAATCATCTATTGTATGTCTCTCCCTTCCTCTATACATTTTTTGTGGTCCACCACCATCTTCATATTCCACTCCGATTGCATCTCCAATTGTTCGTTGTGTCAATTTCTTTTTCACTTGATTCACCATTATCATCTCTTTCAAAATATGGATCACGACACTCGGGATCAGCCCTTTCGAGCATCTCGGAAGGTGGATCTCCAATAGTTCTCACAATATTATGCATAACTTCGGATCTGACTAGATACTTGTTCCTATCTACGTTTCTAGTATTCAACTTCGGATTTAAGTCGAATATATTATCCGGCAGATGCATATTGAGTAATATCACTCCAAGTGACCATACATCAATGGCAGTTGTGTATGCTTGTATTCCAAGGAACACTTCAGGAGCACGATAGTCGACTGTCTGGATATTGAAGTCAATATGTCTTCCACTCTCAAATGAATGTCCAAAATCGATAATCCGAAGGTGTGTTCGGTGATGGTCGGTGAAGAGAATATTCTTCGGCTTCAAATCAGCATGGACAATATTCAACTGTTCCAGGAATTTCAATCCTTTTGCAATTTGAATACCAAGTCTTCGAACATCGTTGAGATCAAATCCTCGAACACCTTCTTTGGGTTGTCGATTTTCCCAGATAGCTACACCCAAATCCTCACATAAATACTCAAACACAAAAAATGTTGGTTTTTTATTATCCACACCATAGAAGGAATCCACGTACTTCACTACAAATAAAACTGTTCTAGAAAAATTTCCAAAACTATGACTCACCAATATTATCATGTCCTACTCCTTTCTCCTCATCCTGCTCCTTCCTGATCCTCTTTAATATTCTCACTTCCAACTCAAATCTTTCTTTGTAACTTTTATTATTTAACATTGTCTTCTCTGGGTCGTCCTTAAACACTTTTGGGTCGTTCATTTTTTTAAACGCCACAGGTTTGTTTTCCTGATCTTTATCCAAAACTCTGAACACCCTTCCATATGTCCCATATCCAATACTTGGTCCTCTATGCCACTCATATCTGAAATTTACACATAATTATCTGAATTCAACCAATTAGGCTTACCTGTTGTTATATAAAATTGGAGGAAAGGTTACTCGTACCGGCCCACCAGGCGTATCATCTGAAATTATTGATATATTATCATTTTTATCAAATTATCCAACTAACCAGAAGATGTCTCTGATCGACTAGTACTAGAGTATGATGATTCATTAGTATTTGTTCGTGATCGACTTTCAGCTGATAATGGTTGTCTACCAGGTGGTTGTGGTTGTCGACTTGTCGATGGTTGTTGACTTGTAGATGGTTGTTGACTTGTCGATGGTTGTTGACTAGTCGATGGTTGTTGACTACCAGATGGTTGTGGTTGCTGTCTAGTCGGTGGTTGTTGTCGTTGTTGAACCCTCGGTTGTCGTTGTTGTGGTTGTTGTTGAACTCTTGGTTGTTGTGGTTGCTCTTGCTCCATCGGTTCATCCTCGGCTCCCAACCCTCTTTCTGGTGACGCTGATCGTCTTTTCCTCTTATTGGTAACCATTTGTCAACTGAAATATTGTATTCTTGAATTACAAAAACGAATAATTGAGATATACACGAAAAATAGAGAAATCAATGAAGGTTCAAATTATTTAAATAAAGAAATGATGACAATTTGAAGAATACAAGTGCAAAACATACAGAAAAACTTGTTGGTCACTATTTTTGAATTTTTAAAATTACAAGTCTGATTTTTTAAATTTCGTTTTTTTTCAAGTTTTTCGACCGGATAATTTTGCACAAACATGATAAGAAAAAACTGATAAGTGATAAGTGATTAGCAATGTTCAGGAACAGCCATACCATTAAAGTAGTGAATATACATGGCTAGAACCACTTGGCACAGTATATATCACACAATAACTGATAACCTCGCATCTTGGATCGGTGTGAGTTCTTATCAGCGGATCATTTTATCAGTCAAGTTTCCACCCGGAGTTTAGTTTGTCTAACAATGTAATCCCAATATCGAACCACTGTTATGGTGTCCTGTAGTGTACGGGTTACGGAATATTATAAAGATTTCTTATCACTGATAAGTATATTCCAGTCAAGTAGTGGTGTGAGAATGTGATAATAACAACAATGGAAAAAACTAATCATTCATTTATCTCGTATCTTGGTCAACCTTTTTATGTCCCGCTTCTTTTCCACAAATAAACGCCAAATTTTCATTGCACCTAAAAAACAGTAATTATCCAGAATTTTGTCGTACAACAACTCACACAAAATCATTCAACAAGTTCTTTTTGTCCTCTGGTAGAATATCCAGGCACTCTTCCTCACCGCCATAATACGACGGATTTTGTATGTCTTTGTGTGTATCCATATACCAATACTTCCTCACCAGCAATCCATAGTCCTGCGCCACATCGTTCCTCCATGCAACCACCCGCTCTATTGCACACTGCGAATCCGGATTCGGATCAAATCCTCTTTCCAACCCATGAGTTCCACCCGTTTTGCACAGTTCATGGCGACGAGCACCCAACCACACACCATTCCGCCAGCTATTTGCAGCCGCCGGATATACCTCATTGGCAATTGCTTGAAGTTGTTCAAGCTCCTCATAACTCTCGAATCCAGTCAAATATCCACCCTCTGTTTGGCAATGTGCCTGAGCATTATCCCATGATTTCACCTCCTTAAAGCCCTTGTGACACCATCGCTGTCCAGTTTTCCTGTTTGTCGTTGTCCATCCGGATGGGCAATCCTCATACTCGAAGTAAGTCGGATTGAATTCGCAAAGTAGTGGAGCCCACATGACATCTGGTACACCGATAGCTTGAAAAGTGTTCGGACTGGTTTCAGCGATGGCTGAGCTTGCCACGTCATCGCATCCATTGCTTGTGAACGACGGCTTGTCATAAATTGAGCTTGCAAAGTTGAATCGAGGCATGTCTTTATCTTTCAAGTGTTCTTGGCCAATTCTCTAAAACTTTGATTTGAGACAGAGAATTCGTTTCTTTGTCAACTTACAGATATGGCAAGCGAGAAATAATCGAGTCCCTTGGCAACACAATAATCTCGTTTTCTATCTTCATCCCAACTATCCGTCTTGATTCTTGCACTGATCCGACGAATGTACACATCCTTGCTGTCACCAGCCCGTTGTAATGCTTTCATCGGATCCGTGTACGGTACAAATGACCGGGTGTACGCGGTGCCGAACACTTTCATCGCTTTCTGTAATAATCTCTTATCAATCTTATCAGTATCTTATATATACCTGACAATGCTCCGTCTCAGGCTCTCTACCCCTCATAGCTGCATAACTAGACGCCGTTCGAACCGTCATCGATTTCGTCGACGTATGGAATGGAAAATAGATCTCCTCGTATCGTTTCAAAATCCGTTGAACTTCTGTGAGTGTCTGCGCCGGGATCACTTCACAAATCACCTCGTGCTTCGATTCACCCTTGACTTTTGTTATCGTCATATCAGGAAGATAGTACGATGCTCCGGAGAACATGAACAACCAATCATCGCCAACTGTTGTCTCACTGACAGTCACATGACTCGCCAATCCATCGTTCTGCTCGATCCAAACGGTGTCCAGTTTTATGTAGTAATCTGATATTATGCCATGGGTTACTGTAGTTTGTGATCTACCTTACCTTGCAAACGATCCAAGACGTGTTCGTTATGAACCGTCAGCAAAGTTCCCTTGATACTTGTATCCGTCTTACACTGTTGAATAGCTTCGGCCTTGGTGAAGCGATTATTGAGGTGTTTGAAGCATCGACCGAACAATTGAATATAGTTCTCTGGGCAGACTACCGTGGCTTCCGCAATGCATGTTGTTTTTGGAACTTCATCATTCTCGGCACTTTTCCTTGATTCAACTATGACGAATGGCACATAAATCTCGCAAAACTCCTTAGCATCCTCATCGGTTTCGGTGTATTGTATGAATTCCATGGTGCAACGGTCACCTTTGTACGACTGCAAATTTCATATTATGAATTGGTCTAAAAATCTGAACAGTCATACCTGCGAAGGATCAGCGGCCCTGTAATCCTGAGACTTTGCATTCTCGCAGAACGTGTAGAATGATTTATCCGACAAGGCGGTTGTGATGGTTATCATTGATAACAAAACCAGGGATTTTGCTATCATTATCATTCTTTTGATTAGTCCGACTGACTTTTCATAGAAAATTTTCTACAATGATTTGATTTTGCTTGTTACGTGGCTCGTTGGTTTTTGAGGAGTTCACGCTATATTTTTTCACTGATCAAGATAAAAAAGTTTTGACGTTTTATATAAATACAAAAATTTATTCCAATATACTCTTATACAAACAAATTATGGCACCTAAATTTTTCAGTTGTCTCACTTTCAGCCATTTCTAGCTCAAAAGTTGATCACTTTCAAAAACCAAAAATCTTTTATCATGCATATTTGGCATATCATGATAATATTCAACCTATCAATTATACCACTAACAGCTAGTTTTCGCATATTAGAGTCTTCAAAAAATATGCCACCTACATATCTACTGATAATATTCTTATCAATTGAAGTATATTGTTTTGATTATGATAATATTACCAAGTTTTATGATTGTGGTAAATCCTCAACTAAAGATTCGATAGAGCGTATTTGCATTATTTAGATCCAACATGTTTCTTTCTCGAAAGTCAGGTGAATGCGAGAACTATTATAAAATATCCGATGAATTGTACAAAAGTATGTGGATCATTGATATTTCGATCAACAATTGATATCACGAATGAGCAAATGATACCATATTTTGAGAAGTTGGAAGTGTTGAAAGGAACTCTTAAAGTGATACAGACAAATTTGCAAAACTTGTCGTTTTTGGCTAATTTGAAGCAGGTGGATTGCAATTTTCAGAATCAAGCAAAGAAAATCAGTTAGGTGATCGTTTAGTTTTTTAATATTCCAATATTATAGTCCATCAATTCCACATAGTTGATAATAATAAGCTACAGTACCTTGATATGGATAGTCTGAATAATGTGACATGTTTGATGGAAATCACTAGTAATCCAAAGTTGAACTTGACAAAGATACGTTATCAGTTGGATGATGATAACACAGAAGTGATAAGCAGTTGGGCAAATCGTGTAAATTCCGGTGGCTGCGTCTACAATAGTATTGATATTGAATCGATTGATTGGTTCAAAAGGTGTAAATCAATTCGAAATGTGGAAGTTTATGTTGAAGTTTCGTATCTACATAAAAAGCAAAGTTTGGCGCCTATCCAACAGATTGAAAGTGTGACTGGATCACTTTTCATAAGTGCGGCTGATAGAAGAAATGTGTCATTTTTCACGAATCTGACTAGAATTCGATATTATGGACATGAAATGCCGGGGTTGACGGTGACTGAATCACCGGCGATGAGGAGATTTATGATGGATAATTTGAAGGTATTCTATTGATATGATAAAGTTATATCTTATCATTTTCAGATACTCGAGAATCGATGTTGTGATCGACTATTCCATGTTGTTTTTGAAGATCTACACAAAGATTTCTGTCTCACTTCACAAGAGATGGAGCTGTTTATGCAACCACATGTTGTTTTCGATACTTTTGAAGCAAAGTTTTGTAAAAATGACAGTAGAACAGGTATACTGTATGCTTATCAACTGATATGATAGAGTATACTGTAGATGGAGAGATAACATGTGATTACACTGATTGGCTATCACTTCCGTCGAATTGTCAGCATATTGTTGGTGATATTTTGATAACATCTGGTGATGAAATATATACTGATAAGCTGATAAGTGTTAAGAATATATTTGGGTTGTTCACTATTCAAAATACGACACTAGAAAATCTCGATTTCATGGGAAACTTGACAAGAGTTGCGACGAGATATAGTGAGTAAATGCGCTCTATTGATACCAATTTGAATTTTTAGAAGTAGCGGCATTTCAAATTCTGAGCAACTATCAGTTGAAAAGCATCAATTTACCTAGTTTGCAGGTGTGCGGATTTTGTATTTCTGGAAAAAAATAAATATTTCAGCGAGTATATTCCATTAAAAAATATCAAATTTTGATAAAAGATAACAATAAAGAATTGAAGACAACATTGATATGTGAGAATATGATCAAGACACTGAAAATGACTGAAATTGAGTTGGATGGGGGAGAATGTGGTATGGTAGATCAAAAGTAAAGTGGAGGGATATGGAAAAGTTTTCAGAAGCAATGACTGATACTGATCAATCATCAACTCATCAGAATTCATCGGCTCATGCTCCGGCGAAGGTTGATTCTGGAAGTGTGCAGATTGATATAAAAATGTTTTATTTTATTATGTTGTTATTTTTGATAAGATAGTGATAAAAGATATGATAATAGTTGATACACTATATGATCAGTTAAACCTAACCCAATTGAAACATAATGTTCCAACTCAATTCCCCTTTTCCAAATCCATTTATATCTAGTCTCAACTACCTAGATATTCAACCTTTTTCATTCAATATTATCCATAGCCAACGCCCCATTTCCCTTTCCCAAATTGCCCGTTTGCCATAATAATAGCATACTAAACCGAGAAGTTTCTGATTATTTCTCGAATATTATTCATGTCTGCTCTCAAATATTTTCTAGTTTTTCAACTTTTTCATGGAATTTCCGGCTCAAAGTATGATAATATCACGGAGTTCTATGATTGTGGTAGGTCATAGAATTCATAGATCCTTATCCATAGAACATAGAACCTGGATGTTGGTATAATGCCAGTGTCATAACAACAACTACAATCAATGATTATCCTATCAATTGTACCAAAGTTTGTGGATCATTATCATTCTTTTCTGGCACTGATATGAATGCAACACAACTTGAACCATATTTTCGGAATTTGAAAGTGTTCAAGGGTACTGTTATAGTCAGTCAGACGAAATTTGTCGATTTGAGTTTTTTGAAAAACTTGAACGAGATTGATTGCTTTTTTGAGAAAAGTATCGATGACGGTGATATATACTGATAAGTGATAAACTGATAACATTCTTCAGAACAAAAGTTTGATATTCGACGGAACAAGTACTTGGAGAAAATTGTAATTGATAGCCTTACTAGTGTCACATGTTATATCAATATACAACAGAATCCAGCGTTTAATATAAGCACATTGGCTTATCAATTGAAGGATGATAAGATTGGATTGATAAGGGAGTATGGTAACTTGGTCAATTCTACTGTTATGTTGGATGGAGCGATTGAGGAAACAACTATCAATAATTTCAAGGGATACAAGTCGATAAGGAGTACTGTCTATATTCAGGCACTTGATTCTATCAAACTTTCTATCAACTTTAGTACTTTGAATAGTATTGAGTCGATTTATGGGACTGTTTATATTGAAACATCGGATATGAAGGATATATCATTCTTCAAAAGTCTCAGAAAGATATCATCAAAAGCTTCCACACTTAATAATTTGGAAATCAATGATATGACAGAAATGACCGGATTGGGATTACCACTGTTAGAAGTATAACTATCATTTATCAGTAAACTGATAAGAAGGAGATTTTCAGACTTTGGAGAATACATGTTGTGACGGTCTATTTCGAGTTTCTATGACAAATCTACACCCAGACTTCTGCCTTACTACTCACGAGATGGAAGTATTCATGCAACCTCATGTGATATTTCGACCATCATTTGTTGGGAAAGTGTGCAAAGCGGATGATAGAGCAGGTATACTGTAGTTATCAACTGATATGATAAAGGGTACTGTAGATGGAGAAGTGACATGTGATTTCGTTGATTGGCAATCACTACCTATTAATTGTGAGCATATCGTTGGAAATATCACCTTGACAACTGGCGGGGAGAAAAATGCTGATAAGTTGTTTTCTGTGAAGAGTGTATTTGGATTGTTTATTATTGAAAAGACAAATTTCACCAATTTGGATTTCATGATGAACATTGAACTGATCGCAAATCCAACAAGTGGCTAAACCTTGCTTTTCCAAACCGTTTCTTTATTTTCAGAAGACGCAGCATTCCAAATCCTCAGCAATAAACAACTAACATATATTGATCTACCTAAATTGACTGTAAGTATCTTACAATGATATCATATCGGTGATAAGTGATTACAGCGAGTGTTCTCCTTATCAACTTTCCAACTGATAATTAGTGATAACTCTGTCAATTTGAATACCACGAAAATGTGTGAGAGCTTCAAGAAAACATTGAAATTGACGAATGTACAACATAATGGGGAAGCGTGTGATGGTGAGAGATTACATGAATATTGTTGAAGTTCACAATATTCAGGAATCAATGCGAATCCCATTGGAAATCTGACAACGACAACGCCGAAGAATGAGTCAAGTTATCCGACTATCATTTGTCTGATAAGCATCTTGATATTGATGAATTTATCAACATTCATTCAAAAACTATAAATGAACCCGTTTTATTGTTCTGTTAAGCTCACAATCACTATCATTGATAACATCCATATCCTTTAAAAAAATCAAAGTGGCAGACATACCTGAGACCTAGTGAAAGCAATGTAGTCAAGAACCAAAGAGCAACAACATTCCTGCTCTCGAAAATCGTTGTTTCACCAAATTTTCAAATGGAATCTTTGAAAAAAGACTAACCAAACATAATAGAGTACGGGTGTGGTTCGGATAGTCGATACATGTACCAAATGACAATAGAAATATGTTATGGGGAAAAAGCTGAATAAATATATGGAAATAGTATAAAAGAGTGTTGAAATGAGTCTGAAACCATCGGATCAAGTTCCAACAATGTTCCATTTCATCCTATCATTCCTTTTGGTGCAATTCACACCAACACTTGCTGTCATTGGTGGAGATTTGAATTGTACTTCTTATAATGGAACATCTGTATGATTATCAGTCTTTTATCAGTCTTATCATAATTTATCTTTCAGTTTGTATGGACCCCAGCTGCTACCGCATGTAGCAATGTCATTTCTGATGCTGCTTGTCAAGTGCTTTATGCTGCACCAGACACAGATTATCCATCCCCTGGAACCGATGCTGAAAGATCATTGGCATGTTATACAACAGCTACAGCCACTCCAGCTGCAATCGTGCAAGATATGAAGACTGCAGCAGTATCATCCTGCCCAAGAACATGTGGATTGTGTTGTCAGACTGATGCATACAGTTGTCCAAATGCTCAATGTAAGTCAATTGTGATCTACTACAGTAATCGATTGTATTGCAGTTCCCCGACTCAACTGCAACACCATCACCCGCACCCAATGCACCAATGTCAACTGGATTACTATCATTGCTCAAGATTGCCCAGCTGCTTGTGGTCTCTGTGGACAACAAGGATGTGTGGATGCAGTCACCAATTGTGCCAATGACTTGTCTATCTGTAATGCTGTTGGACTTCAAACCTTTGTTAATGTAAGTACCATCTACAGTACACCTACAGTATCCCATTCACTTTCAGACCTACTGTCAACGCACCTGTGGTAGATGTCCATCCACCACATCCTCCTCAGTTACAGTAACCTCAGGCACCTGCACATCATACATCGCCGACTCATCAACCAACTGTGCCGCGTGGCGTAACAACGGCTTCTGTACCAACACATTCTACACATTGGCACAACGTAGATCAAGATGTGCCACTACTTGTGCCATCTGCTAACTTCACTCATTACTACATTATTATTTAAATTGACACACAATTCGGGTGGTATTGGAATTGACCATTCCTACAAATGAACGACTTACTTTATATTTTTCCACAACTATTGCATACTTTTTAACGAATGTCATGTTTTTTTCTTCATATGATGGAACACATTGATAGCCACCAGAAATTGCAGACAAACTTCTCATTAATTAAGCAAAAAAGAAGTAAATAATAATCATAGCGAACTATAAAGAATAACCTCAATTCAATTGTATTTGAAAGCATATAATAAAAATCAGACAATAATCAAGCTCTGCTGAGCAGCTGATGGCTACTGTAGTACAGTAGTTAGCTGAAAATTCTCACTTTTTGAAAAGCAAACAAAAGCACAAAGTAAGCATTTTTACTGAACCGGAGAGAAAGTAGCGTACCGATTCAAACTTTTCTGAAGATTCTGTGCAACAAGAGAGTGCAGATTCGAATTGATTCTTCCTTTTTAGAACAAAAGGGAAGTTTTATAGTTTAAAAAAACTTTTATTTATCAACAAATCACACACATTTTACATATTCACACCGCTCCTTCAAACTCATTGGTCTAAAAACTGATGCATTCTTCACTCACTCATCACTCATTCGAGTGATATTTTTAGACCATCTAAAAACATTTTTAGATGGTCTAAAAACTGATGCATTGTTCACTCACTCATCACTCATTCGATTGATATTTTTAGACCATCTAAAAACATTTTTAGATGGTCTAAAAACAGATGCATTCTTCACTCATTTATCACTCATTCGAGTGATATTTTTAGACCATCTAAAAACATTTTTAGATGGTCTAAAAACAAATGCATTCTTCACTCACTCATCACTCATTTGATTGATATTTTTAGACCATCTAAAAACATTTTTAGATGGTCTAAAAACAAATGCATTCTTCACTCATTTATCACTCATTCGAGTGATGTTTTTAGCCCATCTAAAAACATTTTTAGATGGTCTAAAAACTGATGCATTGTTCACTCACTCATCACTCATTCGATTGATATTTTTAGCCCATCTAAAAACATTTTTAGATGGTCTAAAAACAAATGCATTCTTCACTCACTCATCACTCATTCGATTGATATTTTTAGCCCATCTAAAAACATTTTTAGATGGTCTAAAAACTGATGCATTCTTCACTCACTCATCACTCATTCGATTGATATTTTTAGCCCATCTAAAAACATTTTTAGATGGTCTAAAAACAAATGCATTCTTCACTCATTTATCACTCATTCGAGTGATATTTTTAGACCATCTAAAAACATTTTTAGATGGTCTAAAAACTAATGCATTGTTCACTCACTCATCACTCATTCGATTGATATTTTTAGCCCATCTAAAAACATTTTTAGATGGTCTAAAAACTGATGCATTCTTCACTCACTCATCACTCATTCGATTGATATTTTTAGCCCATCTAAAAACATTTTTAGATGGTCTAAAAACAAATGCATTCTTCACTCACTCATCACTCATTCGATTGATATTTTTAGCCCATCTAAAAACATTTTTAGATGGTCTAAAAACTGATGCATTCTTCACTCACTCATCACTCATTCGATTGATATTTTTAGCCCATCTAAAAACATTTTTAGATGGTCTAAAAACTGATGCATTCTTCACTCACTCATCACTCATTCGATTGATATTTTTAGCCCATCTAAAAACATTTTTAGATGGTCTAAAAACAAATGCATTCTTCACTCACTCATCACTCATTCGATTGATATTTTTAGCCCATCTAAAAACATTTTTAGATGGTCTAAAAACTGATGCATTCTTCACTCACTCATCACTCATTCGATTGATATTTTTAGCCCATCTAAAAACATTTTTAGATGGTCTAAAAACAAATGCATTCTTCACTCATTTATCACTCATTCGAGTGATATTTTTAGACCATCTAAAAACATTTTTAGATGGTCTAAAAACAAATGCATTCTTCACTCACTCATCACTCATTCGATTGATATTTTTAGCCCATCTAAAAACATTTTTAGATGGTCTAAAAACTGATGCATTCTTCACTCACTCATCACTCATTCGATTGATATTTTTAGCCCATCTAAAAACATTTTTAGATGGTCTAAAAACAAATGCATTCTTCACTCATTTATCACTCATTCGAGTGATATTTTTAGACCATCTAAAAACATTTTTAGATGGTCTAAAAACTAATGCATTGTTCACTCACTCATCACTCATTCGATTGATATTTTTAGACCATCTAAAAACATTTTTAGATGGTCTAAAAACTGATGCATTGTTCACTCACTCATCACTCATTCGATTGATATTTTTAGACCATCTAAAAACATTTTCAGATGGTCTAAAAACAAATGCATTCTTCACTCACTCATCACTCATTTGATTGATATTTTTAGACCATCTAAAAACATTTTTAGATGGTCTAAAAACAAATGCATTCTTCACTCATTTATCACTCATTCGAGTGATGTTTTTAGCCCATCTAAAAACATTTTTAGATGGTCTAAAAACTGATGCATTGTTCACTCACTCATCACTCATTCGATTGATATTTTTAGCCCATCTAAAAACATTTTTAGATGGTCTAAAAACAAATGCATTCTTCACTCACTCATCACTCATTCGATTGATATTTTTAGCCCATCTAAAAACATTTTTAGATGGTCTAAAAACTGATGCATTCTTCACTCACTCATCACTCATTCGATTGATATTTTTAGCCCATCTAAAAACATTTTTAGATGGTCTAAAAACAAATGCATTCTTCACTCATTTATCACTCATTCGAGTGATGTTTTTAGCCCATCTAAAAACATTTTTAGATGGTCTAAAAACAAATGCATTCTTCACTCACTCATCACTCATTCGATTGATATTTTTAGCCCATCTAAAAACATTTTTAGATGGTCTAAAAACTGATGCATTCTTCACTCACTCATCACTCATTCGATTGATATTTTTAGACCATCTAAAAACCTTTTTAGATGGTCTAAAAACAAATGCATTCTTCACTCATTTATCACTCATTCGAGTGATGTTTTTAGCCCATCTAAAAACATTTTTAGATGGTCTAAAAACTGATGCATTCTTCACTCACTCATCACTCATTCGATTGATATTTTTAGATCATCTAAAAACCTTTTTAGATGGTCTAAAAACAAATGCATTCTTCACTCATTTATCACTCATTCGAGTGATGTTTTTAGCCCATCTAAAAACATTTTTAGATGGTCTAAAAACTGATGCATTCTTCACTCACTCATCACTCATTCGATTGATATTTTTAGACCATCTAAAAACCTTTTTAGATGGTCTAAAAACAAATGCATTCTTCACTCATTTATCACTCATTCGAGTGATGTTTTTAGCCCATCTAAAAACATTTTTAGATGGTCTAAAAACTGATGCATTCTTCACTCACTCATCACTCATTCGATTGATATTTTTAGACCATCTAAAAACCTTTTTAGATGGTCTAAAAACAAATGCATTCTTCACTCATTTATCACTCATTCGAGTGATGTTTTTAGCCCATCTAAAAACATTTTTAGATGGTCTAAAAACTGATGCATTCTTCACTCACTCATCACTCATTCGATTGATATTTTTAGCCCATCTAAAAACATTTTTAGATGGTCTAAAAACTGATGCATTCTTCACTCACTCATCACTCATTCGATTGATATTTTTAGACCATCTAAAAACCTTTTTAGATGGTCTAAAAACAAATGCATTCTTCACTCATTTATCACTCATTCGAGTGATGTTTTTAGCCCATCTAAAAACATTTTTAGATGGTCTAAAAACTGATGCATTGTTCACTCACTCATCACTCATTCGATTGATATTTTTAGCCCATCTAAAAACATTTTTAGATGGTCTAAAAACTGATGCATTGTTCACTCACTCATCACTCATTCGATTGATATTTTTAGCCCATCTAAAAACATTTTTAGATGGTCTAAAAACTGATGCATTGTTCACTCACTCATCACTCATTCGATTGATATTTTTAGCCCATCTAAAAACATTTTTAGATGGTCTAAAAACAAATGCATTCTTCACTCATTTATCACTCATTCGAGTGATGTTTTTAGCCCATCTAAAAACATTTTTAGATGGTCTAAAAACTGATGCATTGTTCACTCACTCATCACTCATTCGATTGATATTTTTAGCCCATCTAAAAACATTTTTAGATGGTCTAAAAACTGATGCATTCTTCACTCACTCATCACTCATTCGATTGATATTTTTAGCCCATCTAAAAACATTTTTAGATGGTCTAAAAACAAATGCATTGTTCACTCACTCATCACTCATTCGATTGATATTTTTAGCCCATCTAAAAACATTTTTAGATGGTCTAAAAACTGATGCATTCTTCACTCACTCATCACTCATTCGATTGATATTTTTAGACCATCTAAAAACCTTTTTAGATGGTCTAAAAACAAATGCATTCTTCACTCATTTATCACTCATTCGAGTGATGTTTTTAGCCCATCTAAAAACATTTTTAGATGGTCTAAAAACTGATGCATTCTTCACTCACTCTTCACTCATTCGATTGATATTTTTAGCCCATCTAAAAACATTTTTAGATGGTCTAAAAACTGATGCATTCTTCACTCACTCATCACTCATTCGATTGATATTTTTAGCCCATCTAAAAACATTTTTAGATGGTCTAAAAACTGATGCATTGTTCACTCACTCATCACTCATTCGAGTGATGTTTTTAGCCCATCTAAAAACATTTTTAGATGGTCTAAAAACTGATGCATTCTTCACTCACTCATCACTCATTCGATTGATATTTTTAGCCCATCTAAAAACATTTTTAGATGGTCTAAAAACAAATGCATTGTTCACTCACTCATCACTCATTCGATTGATATTTTTAGCCCATCTAAAAACATTTTTAGATGGTCTAAAAACTGATGCATTCTTCACTCACTCATCACTCATTCGATTGATATTTTTAGACCATCTAAAAACCTTTTTAGATGGTCTAAAAACAAATGCATTCTTCACTCATTTATCACTCATTCGAGTGATGTTTTTAGCCCATCTAAAAACATTTTTAGATGGTCTAAAAACTGATGCATTGTTCACTCACTCATCACTCATTCGATTGATATTTTTAGCCCATCTAAAAACATTTTTAGATGGTCTAAAAACTGATGCATTGTTCACTCACTCATCACTCATTCGATTGATATTTTTAGCCCATCTAAAAACATTTTTAGATGGTCTAAAAACTGATGCATTGTTCACTCACTCATCACTCATTCGAGTGATGTTTTTAGCCCATCTAAAAACATTTTTAGATGGTCTAAAAACTGATGCATTGTTCACTCACTCATCACTCATTCGATTGATATTTTTAGCCCATCTAAAAACATTTTTAGATGGTCTAAAAACTGATGCATTGTTCACTCACTCATCACTCATTCGAGTGATGTTTTTAGCCCATCTAAAAACATTTTTAGATGGTCTAAAAACTGATGCATTGTTCACTCACTCATCACTCATTCGATTGATATTTTTAGCCCATCTAAAAACATTTTTAGATGGTCTAAAAACTGATGCATTCTTCACTCACTCATCACTCATTCGATTGATATTTTTAGCCCATCTAAAAACATTTTTAGATGGTCTAAAAACTGATGCATTCTTCACTCACTCATCACTCATTCGATTGATATTTTTAGCCCATCTAAAAACATTTTTAGATGGTCTAAAAACAAATGCATTCTTCACTCATTTATCACTCATTCGAGTGATGTTTTTAGCCCATCTAAAAACATTTTTAGATGGTCTAAAAACTGATGCATTCTTCACTCACTCATCACTCATTCGATTGATATTTTTAGACCATCTAAAAACCTTTTTAGATGGTCTAAAAACAAATGCATTCTTCACTCATTTATCACTCATTCGAGTGATGTTTTTAGCCCATCTAAAAACATTTTTAGATGGTCTAAAAACTGATGCATTCTTCACTCACTCATCACTCATTCGATTGATATTTTTAGACCATCTAAAAACCTTTTTAGATGGTCTAAAAACAAATGCATTCTTCACTCATTTATCACTCATTCGAGTGATGTTTTTAGCCCATCTAAAAACATTTTTAGATGGTCTAAAAACAAATGCATTCTTCACTCACTCATCACTCATTCGATTGATATTTTTAGCCCATCTAAAAACATTTTTAGATGGTCTAAAAACTGATGCATTCTTCACTCACTCATCACTCATTCGATTGATATTTTTAGACCATCTAAAAACCTTTTTAGATGGTCTAAAAACAAATGCATTCTTCACTCATTTATCACTCATTCGAGTGATGTTTTTAGCCCATCTAAAAACATTTTTAGATGGTCTAAAAACTGATGCATTCTTCACTCACTCATCACTCATTCGATTGATATTTTTAGCCCATCTAAAAACATTTTTAGATGGTCTAAAAACTGATGCATTCTTCACTCACTCATCACTCATTCGATTGATGTTTTTAGCCCATCTAAAAATGTTTTTAGATGGTCTAAAAATATCACTCGAATGAGTGAAGAGTGAGTGAAGAATGCATCTGTTTTTAGACCATCTAAAAATGTTTTTAGATGGTCTAAAAATATCAATCAAATGAGTGATGAGTGAGTGAACAATGCATCAGTTTTTAGACCATCTAAAAATGTTTTTAGATGGGCTAAAAATATCACTCGAATGAGTGATAAATGAGTGAACAATGCATCAGTTTTTAGACCATCTAAAAATGTTTTTAGATGGTCTAAAAATATCACTCGAATGAGTGATAAATAAGTGAAGAATGCATTTGTTTTTAGACCATCTAAAAATGTTTTTAGATGGGCTAAAAACATCACTCGAATGAGTGATAAATGAGTGAAGAATGCATTTGTTTTTAGACCATCTAAAAAGGTTTTTAGATGGTCTAAAAATATCAATCGAATGAGTGATGAGTGAGTGAACAATGCATCAGTTTTTAGACCATCTAAAAATGTTTTTAGATGGGCTAAAAACATCACTCGAATGAGTGATAAATGAGTGAAGAATGCATTTGTTTTTAGACCATCTAAAAAGGTTTTTAGATGGTCTAAAAATATCAATCGAATGAGTGATGAGTGAGTGAACAATGCATCAGTTTTTAGACCATCTAAAAATGTTTTTAGATGGGCTAAAAATATCAATCGAATGAGTGATGAGTGAGTGAAGAATGCATTTGTTTTTAGACCATCTAAAAATGTTTTTAGATGGGCTAAAAATATCAATCGAATGAGTGATGAGTGAGTGAACAATGCATCAGTTTTTAGACCATCTAAAAATGTTTTTAGATGGGCTAAAAACATCACTCGAATGAGTGATAAATGAGTGAAGAATGCATTTGTTTTTTGACCATCTAAAAAGGTTTTTAGATGGTCTAAAAATATCAATCGAATGAGTGAAAACATCACTCATTCGAGTGATGTTTTTAGCCCATCTAAAAACATTTTTAGATGGTCTAAAAACTGATGCATTCTTCACTCACTCATCACTCATTCGATTGATATTTTTAGACCATCTAAAAACATTTTTAGATGGTCTAAAAACAAATGCATTCTTCACTCATTTATCACTCATTCGAGTGATGTTTTTAGCCCATCTAAAAACATTTTTAGATGGTCTAAAAACTGATGCATTGTTCACTCACTCATCACTCATTCGATTGATATTTTTAGCCCATCTAAAAACATTTTTAGATGGTCTAAAAACAAATGCATTCTTCACTCATTTATCACTCATTCGAGTGATGTTTTTAGCCCATCTAAAAACATTTTTAGATGGTCTAAAAACTGATGCATTCTTCACTCACTCATCACTCATTCGATTGATATTTTTAGCCCATCTAAAAACATTTTTAGATGGTCTAAAAACAAATGCATTCTTCACTCACTCATCACTCATTTGATTGATATTTTTAGACCATCTAAAAACATTTTTAGATGGTCTAAAAACTGATGCATTGTTCACTCACTCATCACTCATTCGATTGATATTTTTAGACAATCTAAAAACATTTTTAGATGGTCTAAAAACTGATGCATTCTTCACTCACTCATCACTCATTTGATTGATATTTTTAGACCATCTAAAAACATTTTTAGATGGTCTAAAAACAAATGCATTCTTCACTCACTCATCACTCATTCGATTGATATTTTTAGACCATCTAAAAACATTTTTAGATGGTCTAAAAACAAATGCATTCTTCACTCATTTATCACTCATTCGAGTGATGTTTTTAGCCCATCTAAAAACATTTTTAGATGGTCTAAAAACTGATGCATTCTTCACTCACTCATCACTCATTCGATTGATATTTTTAGCCCATCTAAAAACATTTTTAGATGGTCTAAAAACAAATGCATTCTTCACTCACTCATCACTCATTTGATTGATATTTTTAGACCATCTAAAAACATTTTTAGATGGTCTAAAAACAAATGCATTCTTCACTCATTTATCACTCATTCGAGTGATGTTTTTAGCCCATCTAAAAACATTTTTAGATGGTCTAAAAACTGATGCATTCTTCACTCACTCATCACTCATTTGATTGATATTTTTAGACCATCTAAAAACATTTTTAGATGGTCTAAAAACAAATGCATTCTTCACTCATTTATCACTCATTCGAGTGATGTTTTTAGCCCATCTAAAAACATTTTTAGATGGTCTAAAAACTGATGCATTCTTCACTCACTCATCACTCATTCGATTGATATTTTTAGACCATCTAAAAACATTTTTAGATGATCTAAAAACAAATGCATTCTTCACTCATTTATCACTCATTCGAGTGATGTTTTTAGCCCATCTAAAAACATTTTTAGATGGTCTAAAAACTGATGCATTCTTCACTCACTCATCACTCATTCGATTGATATTTTTAGACCATCTAAAAACATTTTTAGATGGTCTAAAAACAAATGCATTCTTCACTCATTTATCACTCATTCGAGTGATGTTTTTAGCCCATCTAAAAACATTTTTAGATGGTCTAAAAACTGATGCATTCTTCACTCACTCATCACTCATTTGATTGATATTTTTAGACCATCTAAAAACATTTTTAGATGGTCTAAAAACAAATGCATTCTTCACTCATTTATCACTCATTCGAGTGATGTTTTTAGCCCATCTAAAAACATTTTTAGATGGTCTAAAAACTGATGCATTCTTCACTCACTCATCACTCATTCGATTGATATTTTTAGACCATCTAAAAACATTTTTAGATGATCTAAAAACAAATGCATTCTTCACTCATTTATCACTCATTCGAGTGATGTTTTTAGCCCATCTAAAAACATTTTTAGATGGTCTAAAAACTGATGCATTGTTCACTCACTCATCACTCATTCGATTGATATTTTTAGCCCATCTAAAAACATTTTTAGATGGTCTAAAAACAAATGCATTCTTCACTCATTTATCACTCATTCGAGTGATGTTTTTAGCCCATCTAAAAACATTTTTAGATGGTCTAAAAACTGATGCATTCTTCACTCACTCATCACTCATTCGATTGATATTTTTAGCCCATCTAAAAACATTTTTAGATGGTCTAAAAACAAATGCATTCTTCACTCACTCATCACTCATTTGATTGATATTTTTAGACCATCTAAAAACATTTTTAGATGGTCTAAAAACTGATGCATTGTTCACTCACTCATCACTCATTCGATTGATATTTTTAGACAATCTAAAAACATTTTTAGATGGTCTAAAAACTGATGCATTTTTCACTCACTCATCACTCATTTGATTGATATTTTTAGACCATCTAAAAACATTTTTAGATGGTCTAAAAACAAATGCATTCTTCACTCACTCATCACTCATTTGATTGATATTTTTAGACCATCTAAAAACATTTTTAGATGGTCTAAAAACTGATGCATTCTTCACTCACTCATCACTCATTCGATTGATATTTTTAGACCATCTAAAAACCTTTTTAGATGGTCTAAAAACAAATGCATTCTTCACTCATTTATCACTCATTCGAGTGATGTTTTTAGCCCATCTAAAAACATTTTTAGATGGTCTAAAAACTGATGCATTCTTCACTCACTCATCACTCATTCGATTGATATTTTTAGACCATCTAAAAACCTTTTTAGATGGTCTAAAAACAAATGCATTCTTCACTCATTTATCACTCATTCGAGTGATGTTTTTAGCCCATCTAAAAACATTTTTAGATGGTCTAAAAACAAATGCATTCTTCACTCACTCATCACTCATTCGATTGATATTTTTAGCCCATCTAAAAACATTTTTAGATGGTCTAAAAACTGATGCATTCTTCACTCACTCATCACTCATTCGATTGATATTTTTAGACCATCTAAAAACCTTTTTAGATGGTCTAAAAACAAATGCATTCTTCACTCATTTATCACTCATTCGAGTGATGTTTTTAGCCCATCTAAAAACATTTTTAGATGGTCTAAAAACTGATGCATTCTTCACTCACTCATCACTCATTCGATTGATATTTTTAGCCCATCTAAAAACATTTTTAGATGGTCTAAAAACTGATGCATTCTTCACTCACTCATCACTCATTCGATTGATGTTTTTAGCCCATCTAAAAATGTTTTTAGATGGTCTAAAAATATCACTCGAATGAGTGAAGAGTGAGTGAAGAATGCATCTGTTTTTAGACCATCTAAAAATGTTTTTAGATGGTCTAAAAATATCAATCAAATGAGTGATGAGTGAGTGAACAATGCATCAGTTTTTAGACCATCTAAAAATGTTTTTAGATGGGCTAAAAATATCACTCGAATGAGTGATAAATGAGTGAACAATGCATCAGTTTTTAGACCATCTAAAAATGTTTTTAGATGGTCTAAAAATATCACTCGAATGAGTGATAAATAAGTGAAGAATGCATTTGTTTTTAGACCATCTAAAAATGTTTTTAGATGGGCTAAAAACATCACTCGAATGAGTGATAAATGAGTGAAGAATGCATTTGTTTTTAGACCATCTAAAAAGGTTTTTAGATGGTCTAAAAATATCAATCGAATGAGTGATGAGTGAGTGAACAATGCATCAGTTTTTAGACCATCTAAAAATGTTTTTAGATGGGCTAAAAACATCACTCGAATGAGTGATAAATGAGTGAAGAATGCATTTGTTTTTAGACCATCTAAAAAGGTTTTTAGATGGTCTAAAAATATCAATCGAATGAGTGATGAGTGAGTGAACAATGCATCAGTTTTTAGACCATCTAAAAATGTTTTTAGATGGGCTAAAAATATCAATCGAATGAGTGATGAGTGAGTGAAGAATGCATTTGTTTTTAGACCATCTAAAAATGTTTTTAGATGGGCTA
Organism: Caenorhabditis uteleia; assembly: GCA_963573275.1. Taxonomy (NCBI): domain Eukaryota; kingdom Metazoa; phylum Nematoda; class Chromadorea; order Rhabditida; family Rhabditidae; genus Caenorhabditis; species Caenorhabditis uteleia. The sequence continues at coordinate 6,833,391 of OY752137.1, forward strand.
AAAATATCAATCGAATGAGTGATGAGTGAGTGAACAATGCATCAGTTTTTAGACCATCTAAAAATGTTTTTAGATGGGCTAAAAACATCACTCGAATGAGTGATAAATGAGTGAAGAATGCATTTGTTTTTTGACCATCTAAAAAGGTTTTTAGATGGTCTAAAAATATCAATCGAATGAGTGAAAACATCACTCATTCGAGTGATGTTTTTAGCCCATCTAAAAACATTTTTAGATGGTCTAAAAACTGATGCATTCTTCACTCACTCATCACTCATTCGATTGATATTTTTAGACCATCTAAAAACATTTTTAGATGGTCTAAAAACAAATGCATTCTTCACTCATTTATCACTCATTCGAGTGATGTTTTTAGCCCATCTAAAAACATTTTTAGATGGTCTAAAAACTGATGCATTGTTCACTCACTCATCACTCATTCGATTGATATTTTTAGCCCATCTAAAAACATTTTTAGATGGTCTAAAAACAAATGCATTCTTCACTCATTTATCACTCATTCGAGTGATGTTTTTAGCCCATCTAAAAACATTTTTAGATGGTCTAAAAACTGATGCATTCTTCACTCACTCATCACTCATTCGATTGATATTTTTAGCCCATCTAAAAACATTTTTAGATGGTCTAAAAACAAATGCATTCTTCACTCACTCATCACTCATTTGATTGATATTTTTAGACCATCTAAAAACATTTTTAGATGGTCTAAAAACTGATGCATTGTTCACTCACTCATCACTCATTCGATTGATATTTTTAGACAATCTAAAAACATTTTTAGATGGTCTAAAAACTGATGCATTCTTCACTCACTCATCACTCATTTGATTGATATTTTTAGACCATCTAAAAACATTTTTAGATGGTCTAAAAACAAATGCATTCTTCACTCACTCATCACTCATTCGATTGATATTTTTAGACCATCTAAAAACATTTTTAGATGGTCTAAAAACAAATGCATTCTTCACTCATTTATCACTCATTCGAGTGATGTTTTTAGCCCATCTAAAAACATTTTTAGATGGTCTAAAAACTGATGCATTCTTCACTCACTCATCACTCATTCGATTGATATTTTTAGCCCATCTAAAAACATTTTTAGATGGTCTAAAAACAAATGCATTCTTCACTCACTCATCACTCATTTGATTGATATTTTTAGACCATCTAAAAACATTTTTAGATGGTCTAAAAACAAATGCATTCTTCACTCATTTATCACTCATTCGAGTGATGTTTTTAGCCCATCTAAAAACATTTTTAGATGGTCTAAAAACTGATGCATTCTTCACTCACTCATCACTCATTTGATTGATATTTTTAGACCATCTAAAAACATTTTTAGATGGTCTAAAAACAAATGCATTCTTCACTCATTTATCACTCATTCGAGTGATGTTTTTAGCCCATCTAAAAACATTTTTAGATGGTCTAAAAACTGATGCATTCTTCACTCACTCATCACTCATTCGATTGATATTTTTAGACCATCTAAAAACATTTTTAGATGATCTAAAAACAAATGCATTCTTCACTCATTTATCACTCATTCGAGTGATGTTTTTAGCCCATCTAAAAACATTTTTAGATGGTCTAAAAACTGATGCATTCTTCACTCACTCATCACTCATTCGATTGATATTTTTAGACCATCTAAAAACATTTTTAGATGGTCTAAAAACAAATGCATTCTTCACTCATTTATCACTCATTCGAGTGATGTTTTTAGCCCATCTAAAAACATTTTTAGATGGTCTAAAAACTGATGCATTCTTCACTCACTCATCACTCATTTGATTGATATTTTTAGACCATCTAAAAACATTTTTAGATGGTCTAAAAACAAATGCATTCTTCACTCATTTATCACTCATTCGAGTGATGTTTTTAGCCCATCTAAAAACATTTTTAGATGGTCTAAAAACTGATGCATTCTTCACTCACTCATCACTCATTCGATTGATATTTTTAGACCATCTAAAAACATTTTTAGATGATCTAAAAACAAATGCATTCTTCACTCATTTATCACTCATTCGAGTGATGTTTTTAGCCCATCTAAAAACATTTTTAGATGGTCTAAAAACTGATGCATTGTTCACTCACTCATCACTCATTCGATTGATATTTTTAGCCCATCTAAAAACATTTTTAGATGGTCTAAAAACAAATGCATTCTTCACTCATTTATCACTCATTCGAGTGATGTTTTTAGCCCATCTAAAAACATTTTTAGATGGTCTAAAAACTGATGCATTCTTCACTCACTCATCACTCATTCGATTGATATTTTTAGCCCATCTAAAAACATTTTTAGATGGTCTAAAAACAAATGCATTCTTCACTCACTCATCACTCATTTGATTGATATTTTTAGACCATCTAAAAACATTTTTAGATGGTCTAAAAACTGATGCATTGTTCACTCACTCATCACTCATTCGATTGATATTTTTAGACAATCTAAAAACATTTTTAGATGGTCTAAAAACTGATGCATTTTTCACTCACTCATCACTCATTTGATTGATATTTTTAGACCATCTAAAAACATTTTTAGATGGTCTAAAAACAAATGCATTCTTCACTCACTCATCACTCATTTGATTGATATTTTTAGACCATCTAAAAACATTTTTAGATGGTCTAAAAACTGATGCATTCTTCACTCACTCATCACTCATTTGATTGATATTTTTAGACCATCTAAAAACATTTTTAGATGGTCTAAAAACAAATGCATTCTTCACTCATTTATCACTCATTCGAGTGATATTTTTAGCCCATCTAAAAACATTTTTAGATGGTCTAAAAACTGATGCATTGTTCACTCACTCATCACTCATTCGATTGATATTTTTAGACAATCTAAAAACATTTTTAGATGATCTAAAAACAAATGCATTCTTCACTCATTTATCACTCATTCGAGTGATGTTTTTAGCCCATCTAAAAACATTTTTAGATGGTCTAAAAACTGATGCATTGTTCACTCACTCATCACTCATTCGATTGATATTTTTAGCCCATCTAAAAACATTTTTAGATGGTCTAAAAACAAATGCATTCTTCACTCATTTATCACTCATTCGAGTGATGTTTTTAGCCCATCTAAAAACATTTTTAGATGGTCTAAAAACTGATGCATTCTTCACTCACTCATCACTCATTCGATTGATATTTTTAGCCCATCTAAAAACATTTTTAGATGGTCTAAAAACAAATGCATTCTTCACTCACTCATCACTCATTTGATTGATATTTTTAGACCATCTAAAAACATTTTTAGATGGTCTAAAAACTGATGCATTGTTCACTCACTCATCACTCATTCGATTGATATTTTTAGACAATCTAAAAACATTTTTAGATGGTCTAAAAACTGATGCATTCTTCACTCACTCATCACTCATTTGATTGATATTTTTAGACCATCTAAAAACATTTTTAGATGGTCTAAAAACAAATGCATTCTTCACTCACTCATCACTCATTTGATTGATATTTTTAGACCATCTAAAAACATTTTTAGATGGTCTAAAAACTGATGCATTCTTCACTCACTCATCACTCATTTGATTGATATTTTTAGACCATCTAAAAACATTTTTAGATGGTCTAAAAACAAATGCATTCTTCACTCACTCATCACTCATTTGATTGATATTTTTAGACCATCTAAAAACATTTTTAGATGGTCTAAAAACAAATGCATTCTTCACTCACTCATCACTCATTTGATTGATATTTTTAGACCATCTAAAAACATTTTTAGATGGTCTAAAAACTGATGCATTCTTCACTCACTCATCACTCATTTGATTGATATTTTTAGACCATCTAAAAACATTTTTAGATGGTCTAAAAACAAATGCATTCTTCACTCATTTATCACTCATTCGAGTGATGTTTTTAGCCCATCTAAAAACATTTTTAGATGGTCTAAAAACAAATGCATTCTTCACTCATTTATCACTCATTCGAGTGATGTTTTTAGCCCATCTAAAAACATTTTTAGATGGTCTAAAAACTGATGCATTCTTCACTCACTCATCACTCATTCGATTGATATTTTTAGCCCATCTAAAAACATTTTTAGATGGTCTAAAAACTGATGCATTCTTCACTCACTCATCACTCATTCGATTGATATTTTTAGCCCATCTAAAAACATTTTTAGATGGTCTAAAAACAACTGCATTCTTCACTCATTTATCACTCATTCGAGTGATGTTTTTAGCCCATCTAAAAACATTTTTAGATGGTCTAAAAACTGATGCATTCTTCACTCACTCATCACTCATTCGAGTGATATTTTTAGCCCATCTAAAAACATTTTTAGATGGTCTAAAAACTGATGCATTCTTCACTCACTCATCACTCATTTGATTGATATTTTTAGACCATCTAAAAACATTTTTAGATGGTCTAAAAACAAATGCATTCTTCACTCATTTATCACTCATTCGAGTGATGTTTTTAGCCCATCTAAAAACATTTTTAGATGGTCTAAAAACTGATGCATTGTTCACTCACTCATCACTCATTCGATTGATATTTTTAGACCATCTAAAAACCTTTTCAGATGGTCTAAAAACTGATGCATTCTTCACTCACTCATCACTCATTCGATTGATATTTTTAGACCATCTAAAAACATTTTTAGATGGTCTAAAAACTGATGCATTCTTCACTCACTCATCACTCATTCGAGTAATATTTTTAGACCATCTAAAAACCTTTTTAGATGGTCTAAAAACAGATGCATTCTTCACTCACTCTTCACTCATTCGAGTGATATTTTTAGACCATCTAAAAACATTTTTAGATGGTCTAAAAACTGATGCATTCTTCACTCACTCTTCACTCATTCGAGTGATATTTTTAGACCATCTAAAAACATTTTTAGATGGTCTAAAAACTGATGCATTCTTCACTCACTCATCACTCATTCGATTGATATTTTTAGACCATCTAAAAACATTTTTAGATGGTCTAAAAACTGATGCATTCTTCACTCATTTATCACTCATTCGAGTGATGTTTTTAGCCCATCTAAAAACATTTTTAGATGGTCTAAAAACAAATGCATTCTTCACTTATTTATCACTCATTCGAGTGATATTTTTAGACCATCTAAAAACATTTTTAGATGGTCTAAAAACAGATGCATTGTTCACTTACTCATCACTCATCCGAGTGATATTTTTAGACCATCTAAAAACATTTTTAGATGGTCTAAAAACTGATGCATTCTTCACTCACTCTTCACTCATTCGAGTGATATTTTTAGACCATCTAAAAACATTTTTAGATGGTCTAAAAACAGATGCATTGTTCACTTACTCATCACTCATCCGAGTGATATTTTTAGACCATCTAAAAACATTTTTAGATGGTCTAAAAACTGATGCATTCTTCACTTACTCATCACTCATCCGAGTGATATTTTTAGACCATCTAAAAACATTTTTAGATGGTCTAAAAAGAGATGCATTCTTCACTCACTCATCACTCATTCGATTGATATTTTTAGACCATCTAAAAACATTTTTAGATGGTCTAAAAACTGATGCATTCTTCACTTACTCATCACTCATCCGAGTGATATTTTTAGACCATCTAAAAACATTTTTAGATGGTCTAAAAACTGATGCATTCTTCACTCACTCATCACTCATTCGATTGATATTTTTAGACCATCTAAAAACATTTTTAGATGGTCTAAAAACTGATGCATTCTTCACTTACTCATCACTCATCCGAGTGATATTTTTAGACCATCTAAAAACATTTTTAGATGGTCTAAAAACTGATGCATTCTTCACTTACTCATCACTCATCCGAGTGATATTTTTAGACCATCTAAAAACATTTTTAGATGGTCTAAAAACTGATGCATTCTTCACTTACTCATCACTCATCCGAGTGATATTTTTAGACCATCTAAAAACATTTTTAGATGGTCTAAAAACTGATGCATTCTTCACTCACTCATCACTCATTCGATTGATATTTTTAGACCATCTAAAAACATTTTTAGATGGTCTAAAAACTGATGCATTCTTCACTTACTCATCACTCATCCGAGTGATATTTTTAGACCATCTAAAAACATTTTTAGATGGTCTAAAAAGAGATGCATTCTTCACTCACTCATCACTCATTCGATTGATATTTTTAGACAATCTAAAAACATTTTTAGATGGTCTAAAAACTGATGCATTCTTCACTCACTCATCACTCATTTGATTGATATTTTTAGACCATCTAAAAACATTTTTAGATGGTCTAAAAACAAATGCATTCTTCACTCACTCATCACTCATTTGATTGATATTTTTAGACCATCTAAAAACATTTTTAGATGGTCTAAAAACAAATGCATTCTTCACTCATTTATCACTCATTCGAGTGATATTTTTAGCCCATCTAAAAACATTTTTAGATGGTCTAAAAACTGATGCATTGTTCACTCACTCATCATTCATTCGATTGATATTTTTAGACAATCTAAAAACATTTTTAGATGGTCTAAAAACTGATGCATTCTTCACTCACTCATCACTCATTTGATTGATATTTTTAGACCATCTAAAAACATTTTTAGATGGTCTAAAAACAAATGCATTCTTCACTCACTCATCACTCATTTGATTGATATTTTTAGACCATCTAAAAACATTTTTAGATGGTCTAAAAACAAATGCATTCTTCACTCACTCATCACTCATTTGATTGATATTTTTAGACCATCTAAAAACATTTTTAGATGGTCTAAAAACAAATGCATTCTTCACTCATTTATCACTCATTCGAGTGATATTTTTAGCCCATCTAAAAACATTTTTAGATGGTCTAAAAACTGATGCATTGTTCACTCACTCATCACTCATTCGATTGATATTTTTAGACAATCTAAAAACATTTTTAGATGGTCTAAAAACTGATGCATTCTTCACTCACTCATCACTCATTTGATTGATATTTTTAGACCATCTAAAAACATTTTTAGATGGTCTAAAAACTGATGCATTCTTCACTCACTCATCACTCATTCGATTGATATTTTTAGCCCATCTAAAAACATTTTTAGATGGTCTAAAAACTGATGCATTCTTCACTCACTCATCACTCATTCGATTGATATTTTTAGCCCATCTAAAAACATTTTTAGATGGTCTAAAAACAACTGCATTCTTCACTCATTTATCACTCATTCGAGTGATGTTTTTAGCCCATCTAAAAACATTTTTAGATGGTCTAAAAACTGATGCATTCTTCACTCACTCATCACTCATTCGAGTGATATTTTTAGCCCATCTAAAAACATTTTTAGATGGTCTAAAAACTGATGCATTCTTCACTCACTCATCACTCATTTGATTGATATTTTTAGACCATCTAAAAACATTTTTAGATGGTCTAAAAACAAATGCATTCTTCACTCATTTATCACTCATTCGAGTGATGTTTTTAGCCCATCTAAAAACATTTTTAGATGGTCTAAAAACTGATGCATTGTTCACTCACTCATCACTCATTCGATTGATATTTTTAGACCATCTAAAAACCTTTTCAGATGGTCTAAAAACTGATGCATTCTTCACTCACTCATCACTCATTCGATTGATATTTTTAGACCATCTAAAAACATTTTTAGATGGTCTAAAAACTGATGCATTCTTCACTCACTCATCACTCATTCGAGTAATATTTTTAGACCATCTAAAAACCTTTTTAGATGGTCTAAAAACAGATGCATTCTTCACTCACTCTTCACTCATTCGAGTGATATTTTTAGACCATCTAAAAACATTTTTAGATGGTCTAAAAACTGATGCATTCTTCACTCACTCTTCACTCATTCGAGTGATATTTTTAGACCATCTAAAAACATTTTTAGATGGTCTAAAAACTGATGCATTCTTCACTCACTCATCACTCATTCGATTGATATTTTTAGACCATCTAAAAACATTTTTAGATGGTCTAAAAACTGATGCATTCTTCACTCATTTATCACTCATTCGAGTGATGTTTTTAGCCCATCTAAAAACATTTTTAGATGGTCTAAAAACAAATGCATTCTTCACTTATTTATCACTCATTCGAGTGATATTTTTAGACCATCTAAAAACATTTTTAGATGGTCTAAAAACAGATGCATTGTTCACTTACTCATCACTCATCCGAGTGATATTTTTAGACCATCTAAAAACATTTTTAGATGGTCTAAAAACTGATGCATTCTTCACTCACTCTTCACTCATTCGAGTGATATTTTTAGACCATCTAAAAACATTTTTAGATGGTCTAAAAACAGATGCATTGTTCACTTACTCATCACTCATCCGAGTGATATTTTTAGACCATCTAAAAACATTTTTAGATGGTCTAAAAACTGATGCATTCTTCACTTACTCATCACTCATCCGAGTGATATTTTTAGACCATCTAAAAACATTTTTAGATGGTCTAAAAAGAGATGCATTCTTCACTCACTCATCACTCATTCGATTGATATTTTTAGACCATCTAAAAACATTTTTAGATGGTCTAAAAACTGATGCATTCTTCACTTACTCATCACTCATCCGAGTGATATTTTTAGACCATCTAAAAACATTTTTAGATGGTCTAAAAACTGATGCATTCTTCACTCACTCATCACTCATTCGATTGATATTTTTAGACCATCTAAAAACATTTTTAGATGGTCTAAAAACTGATGCATTCTTCACTTACTCATCACTCATCCGAGTGATATTTTTAGACCATCTAAAAACATTTTTAGATGGTCTAAAAACTGATGCATTCTTCACTTACTCATCACTCATCCGAGTGATATTTTTAGACCATCTAAAAACATTTTTAGATGGTCTAAAAACTGATGCATTCTTCACTTACTCATCACTCATCCGAGTGATATTTTTAGACCATCTAAAAACATTTTTAGATGGTCTAAAAACTGATGCATTCTTCACTCACTCATCACTCATTCGATTGATATTTTTAGACCATCTAAAAACATTTTTAGATGGTCTAAAAACTGATGCATTCTTCACTTACTCATCACTCATCCGAGTGATATTTTTAGACCATCTAAAAACATTTTTAGATGGTCTAAAAAGAGATGCATTCTTCACTCACTCATCACTCATTCGATTGATATTTTTAGACAATCTAAAAACATTTTTAGATGGTCTAAAAACTGATGCATTCTTCACTCACTCATCACTCATTTGATTGATATTTTTAGACCATCTAAAAACATTTTTAGATGGTCTAAAAACAAATGCATTCTTCACTCACTCATCACTCATTTGATTGATATTTTTAGACCATCTAAAAACATTTTTAGATGGTCTAAAAACAAATGCATTCTTCACTCATTTATCACTCATTCGAGTGATATTTTTAGCCCATCTAAAAACATTTTTAGATGGTCTAAAAACTGATGCATTGTTCACTCACTCATCATTCATTCGATTGATATTTTTAGACAATCTAAAAACATTTTTAGATGGTCTAAAAACTGATGCATTCTTCACTCACTCATCACTCATTTGATTGATATTTTTAGACCATCTAAAAACATTTTTAGATGGTCTAAAAACAAATGCATTCTTCACTCACTCATCACTCATTTGATTGATATTTTTAGACCATCTAAAAACATTTTTAGATGGTCTAAAAACAAATGCATTCTTCACTCACTCATCACTCATTTGATTGATATTTTTAGACCATCTAAAAACATTTTTAGATGGTCTAAAAACAAATGCATTCTTCACTCATTTATCACTCATTCGAGTGATATTTTTAGCCCATCTAAAAACATTTTTAGATGGTCTAAAAACTGATGCATTGTTCACTCACTCATCACTCATTCGATTGATATTTTTAGACAATCTAAAAACATTTTTAGATGGTCTAAAAACTGATGCATTCTTCACTCACTCATCACTCATTTGATTGATATTTTTAGACCATCTAAAAACATTTTTAGATGGTCTAAAAACAAATGCATTCTTCACTCACTCATCACTCATTTGATTGATATTTTTAGACCATCTAAAAACATTTTTAGATGGTCTAAAAACAAATGCATTCTTCACTCATTTATCACTCATTCGAGTGATGTTTTTAGCCCATCTAAAAACATTTTTAGATGGTCTAAAAACTGATGCATTGTTCACTCACTCATCACTCATTCGATTGATATTTTTAGCCCATCTAAAAACATTTTTAGATGGTCTAAAAACAAATGCATTCTTCACTCACTCATCACTCATTTGATTGATATTTTTAGACCATCTAAAAACATTTTTAGATGGTCTAAAAACAAATGCATTCTTCACTCATTTATCACTCATTCGAGTGATGTTTTTAGCCCATCTAAAAACATTTTTAGATGGTCTAAAAACTGATGCATTCTTCACTCACTCATCACTCATTCGATTGATATTTTTAGCCCATCTAAAAACATTTTTAGATGGTCTAAAAACTGATGCATTCTTCACTCACTCATCACTCATTCGATTGATATTTTTAGCCCATCTAAAAACATTTTTAGATGGTCTAAAAACAAATGCATTCTTCACTCATTTATCACTCATTCGAGTGATGTTTTTAGCCCATCTAAAAACATTTTTAGATGGTCTAAAAACTGATGCATTCTTCACTCACTCATCACTCATTCGAGTGATATTTTTAGCCCATCTAAAAACATTTTTAGATGGTCTAAAAACTGATGCATTCTTCACTCACTCATCACTCATTTGATTGATATTTTTAGACCATCTAAAAACATTTTTAGATGGTCTAAAAACAAATGCATTCTTCACTCATTTATCACTCATTCGAGTGATGTTTTTAGCCCATCTAAAAACATTTTTAGATGGTCTAAAAACTGATGCATTGTTCACTCACTCATCACTCATTCGATTGATATTTTCAGACCATCTAAAAACCTTTTCAGATGGTCTAAAAACTGATGCATTCTTCACTCACTCATCACTCATTCGATTGATATTTTTAGCCCATCTAAAAACATTTTTAGATGGTCTAAAAACTGATGCATTCTTCACTCACTCATCACTCATTCGAGTAATATTTTTAGACCATCTAAAAACCTTTTTAGATGGTCTAAAAACAGATGCATTCTTCACTCACTCTTCACTCATTCGAGTGATATTTTTAGACCATCTAAAAACATTTTTAGATGGTCTAAAAACAGATGCATTCTTCACTCACTCTTCACTCATTCGAGTGATATTTTTAGACCATCTAAAAACATTTTTAGATGGTCTAAAAACTGATGCATTCTTCACTCACTCATCACTCATTCGATTGATATTTTTAGCCCATCTAAAAACATTTTTAGATGGTCTAAAAACTGATGCATTCTTCACTCACTCATCACTCATTTGATTGATATTTTTAGACCATCTAAAAACATTTTTAGATGGTCTAAAAACTGATGCATTCTTCACTCATTTATCACTCATTCGAGTGATGTTTTTAGCCCATCTAAAAACATTTTTAGATGGTCTAAAAACAAATGCATTCTTCACTCATTTATCACTCATTCGAGTGATATTTTTAGACCATCTAAAAACATTTTTAGATGGTCTAAAAACTGATGCATTCTTAACTCACTCATCACTCATTCGATTGATATTTTTAGACCATCTAAAAACATTTTTAGATGGTCTAAAAACAGATGCATTGTTCACTTACTCATCACTCATTCGAGTGATATTTTTAGACCATCTAAAAACATTTTTAGATGGTCTAAAAACAGATGCATTCTTCACTCACTCTTCACTCATTCGAGTGATATTTTTAGACCATCTAAAAACATTTTTAGATGGTCTAAAAACTGATGCATTCTTCACTCACTCATCACTCATTCGATTGATATTTTTAGCCCATCTAAAAACATTTTTAGATGGTCTAAAAACTGATGCATTCTTCACTCACTCATCACTCATTCGATTGATATTTTTAGCCCATCTAAAAACATTTTTAGATGGTCTAAAAACAAATGCATTCTTCACTCATTTATCACTCATTCGAGTGATGTTTTTAGCCCATCTAAAAACATTTTTAGATGGTCTAAAAACTGATGCATTCTTCACTCACTCATCACTCATTCGAGTGATATTTTTAGCCCATCTAAAAACATTTTTAGATGGTCTAAAAACTGATGCATTCTTCACTCACTCATCACTCATTTGATTGATATTTTTAGACCATCTAAAAACATTTTTAGATGGTCTAAAAACAAATGCATTCTTCACTCATTTATCACTCATTCGAGTGATGTTTTTAGCCCATCTAAAAACATTTTTAGATGGTCTAAAAACTGATGCATTGTTCACTCACTCATCACTCATTCGATTGATATTTTTAGACCATCTAAAAACCTTTTCAGATGGTCTAAAAACTGATGCATTCTTCACTCACTCATCACTCATTCGAGTAATATTTTTAGACCATCTAAAAACCTTTTTAGATGGTCTAAAAACAGATGCATTCTTCACTCATTTATCACTCATTCGAGTGATGTTTTTAGCCCATCTAAAAACATTTTTAGATGGTCTAAAAACTGATGCATTGTTCACTCACTCATCACTCATTCGATTGATATTTTTAGCCCATCTAAAAACATTTTTAGATGGTCTAAAAACTGATGCATTCTTCACTCACTCATCACTCATTCGAGTAATATTTTTAGACCATCTAAAAACCTTTTTAGATGGTCTAAAAACAGATGCATTCTTCACTCACTCTTCACTCATTCGAGTGATATTTTTAGACCATCTAAAAACATTTTTAGATGGTCTAAAAACTGATGCATTCTTCACTCACTCATCACTCATTCGATTGATATTTTTAGCCCATCTAAAAACATTTTTAGATGGTCTAAAAACTGATGCATTCTTCACTCACTCATCACTCATTCGAGTGATATTTTTAGACCATCTAAAAACATTTTTAGATGGTCTAAAAACTGATGCATTCTTCACTCATTTATCACTCATTCGAGTGATGTTTTTAGCCCATCTAAAAACATTTTTAGATGGTCTAAAAACAAATGCATTCTTCACTCATTTATCACTCATTCGAGTGATATTTTTAGACCATCTAAAAACATTTTTAGATGGTCTAAAAACTGATGCATTCTTAACTCACTCATCACTCATTCGATTGATATTTTTAGACCATCTAAAAACATTTTTAGATGGTCTAAAAACAGATGCATTGTTCACTTACTCATCACTCATTCGAGTGATATTTTTAGACCATCTAAAAACATTTTTAGATGGTCTAAAAACAGATGCATTCTTCACTCACTCTTCACTCATTCGAGTGATATTTTTAGACCATCTAAAAACATTTTTAGATGGTCTAAAAACTGATGCATTCTTCACTCACTCATCACTCATTCGATTGATATTTTTAGACCATCTAAAAACATTTTTAGATGGTCTAAAAACTGATGCATTCTTCACTCATTTATCACTCATTCGAGTGATGTTTTTAGCCCATCTAAAAACATTTTTAGATGGTCTAAAAACAAATGCATTCTTCACTCATTTATCACTCATTCGAGTGATATTTTTAGACCATCTAAAAACATTTTTAGATGGTCTAAAAACTGATGCATTCTTAACTCACTCATCACTCATTAGATTGATATTTTTAGACCATCTAAAAACATTTTTAGATGGTCTAAAAACAGATGCATTGTTCACTTACTCATCACTCATCCGAGTGATATTTTTAGACCATCTAAAAACATTTTTAGATGGTCTAAAAACTGATGCATTCTTCACTCACTCTTCACTCATTCGAGTGATATTTTTAGACCATCTAAAAACATTTTTAGATGGTCTAAAAACTGATGCATTCTTCACTCACTCTTCACTCATTCGAGTGATATTTTTAGACCATCTAAAAACATTTTTAGATGGTCTAAAAACTGATGCATTCTTCACTCACTCTTCACTCATTCGAGTGATATTTTTAGACCATCTAAAAACATTTTTAGATGGTCTAAAAACTGATGCATTCTTCACTCACTCTTCACTCATTCGAGTGATATTTTTAGACCATCTAAAAACATTTTTAGATGGTCTAAAAACTGATGCATTCTTCACTCACTCATCACTCATTCGAGTAATATTTTTAGACCATCTAAAAACATTTTTAGATGGTCTAAAAACAGATGCATTGTTCACTTACTCATCACTCATCCGAGTGATATTTTTAGACCATCTAAAAACATTTTTAGATGGTCTAAAAACTGATGCATTCTTCACTCACTCATCACTCATTCGATTGATATTTTTAGACCATCTAAAAACATTTTTAGATGGTCTAAAAACTGATGCATTCTTCACTTACTCATCACTCATCCGAGTGATATTTTTAGACCATCTAAAAACATTTTTAGATGGTCTAAAAAGAGATGCATTCTTCACTCACTCATCACTCATTCGATTGATATTTTTAGACCATCTAAAAACATTTTTAGATGGTCTAAAAACAGATGCATTGTTCACTCACTCATCACTCATTCGAGTAATATTTTTAGACCATCTAAAAACCTTTTTAGATGGTCTAAAAACTGATGCATTCTTCACTTACTCATCACTCATCCGAGTGATATTTTTAGACCATCTAAAAACATTTTTAGATGGTCTAAAAACAGATGCATTCTTCACTCACTCATCACTCATTCGAGTGATATTTTTAGACCATCTAAAAACATTTTTAGATGGTCTAAAAACAGATGCATTCTTCACTCACTCTTCACTCATTCGATTGATATTTTTAGACAATCTAAAAATATTTTTAGATGGTCTAAAAACTGATGCATTCTTCACTCACTCATCACTCATTCGAGTGATATTTTTAGACCATCTAAAAACATTTTTAGATGGTCTAAAAACTGATGCATTCTTCACTCACTCATCACTCATTCGAGTGATATTTTTAGACCATCTAAAAACATTTTTAGATGGTCTAAAAACTGATGCATTCTTCACTCACTCATCACTCATTCGAGTGATATTTTTAGACCATCTAAAAACATTTTTAGATGGTCTAAAAACTGATGCATTCTTCACTCACTCATCACTCATTCGAGTGATATTTTTAGACCATCTAAAAACATTTTTAGATGGTCTAAAAACAGATGCATTCTTCACTCACTCTTCACTCATTCGATTGATATTTTTAGACAATCTAAAAATATTTTTAGATGGTCTAAAAACTGATGCATTCTTCACTCACTCATCACTCATTCGAGTGATATTTTTAGACCATCTAAAAACATTTTTAGATGGTCTAAAAACTGATGCATTCTTCACTCACTCATCACTCGTTCGAGTGATATTTTTAGACCATCTAAAAACATTTTTAGATGGTCTAAAAACTGATGCATTCTTCACTCACTCATCACTCATTCGAGTAATATTTTTAGACCATCTAAAAACCTTTTTAGATGGTCTAAAAACAGATGCATTCTTCACTCACTCTTCACTCATTCGAGTGATATTTTTAGACCATCTAAAAACATTTTTAGATGGTCTAAAAACAGATGCATTCTTCACTCACTCTTCACTCATTCGAGTGATATTTTTAGACCATCTAAAAACATTTTTAGATGGTCTAAAAACTGATGCATTCTTCACTCACTCATCACTCATTCGAGTAATATTTTTAGACCATCTAAAAACCTTTTTAGATGGTCAAAAAACTGATGCATTCTTCACTCACTCATCACTCATTCGATTGATATTTTTAGACCATCTAAAAACATTTTTAGATGGTCTAAAAACTGATGCATTCTTCACTCACTCTTCACTCATTCGAGTGATATTTTTAGACCATCTAAAAACATTTTTAGATGGTCTAAAAACTGATGCATTCTTCACTCACTCTTCACTCATTCGAGTGATATTTTTAGACCATCTAAAAACATTTTTAGATGGTCTAAAAACTGATGCATTCTTAACTCACTCATCACTCATTCGATTGATATTTTTAGACCATCTAAAACATTTTTAGATGGTCTAAAAACAGATGCATTGTTCACTTACTCATCACTCATTCGAGTAATATTTTTAGACCATCTAAAAACCTTTTTAGATGGTCAAAAAACTGATGCATTCTTCACTCACTCATCACTCATTCGATTGATATTTTTAGACCATCTAAAAACATTTTTAGATGGTCTAAAAACTGATGCATTCTTCACTCACTCTTCACTCATTCGAGTGATATTTTTAGACCATCTAAAAACATTTTTAGATGGTCTAAAAACTGATGCATTCTTCACTCACTCTTCACTCATTCGAGTGATATTTTTAGACCATCTAAAAACATTTTTAGATGGTCTAAAAACTGATGCATTCTTCACTCACTCTTCACTCATTCGAGTGATATTTTTAGACCATCTAAAAACCTTTTTAGATGGTCAAAAAACTGATGCATTCTTCACTCACTCATCACTCATTCGAGTGATATTTTTAGACCATCTAAAAACATTTTTAGATGGTCTAAAAACTGATGCATTCTTCACTCACTCATCACTCATTCGAGTAATATTTTTAGACCATCTAAAAACCTTTTTAGATGGTCAAAAAACTGATGCATTCTTCACTCACTCATCACTCATTCGATTGATATTTTTAGACCATCTAAAAACATTTTTAGATGGTCTAAAAACTGATGCATTCTTCACTCACTCTTCACTCATTCGAGTGATATTTTTAGACCATCTAAAAACATTTTTAGATGGTCTAAAAACTGATGCATTCTTCACTCACTCTTCACTCATTCGAGTGATATTTTTAGACCATCTAAAAACATTTTTAGATGGTCTAAAAACTGATGCATTCTTCACTCACTCTTCACTCATTCGAGTGATATTTTTAGACCATCTAAAAACATTTTTAGATGGTCTAAAAACTGATGCATTCTTAACTCACTCATCACTCATTCGATTGATATTTTTAGACCATCTAAAACATTTTTAGATGGTCTAAAAACAGATGCATTGTTCACTTACTCATCACTCATTCGAGTAATATTTTTAGACCATCTAAAAACCTTTTTAGATGGTCAAAAAACTGATGCATTCTTCACTCACTCATCACTCATTCGATTGATATTTTTAGACCATCTAAAAACATTTTTAGATGGTCTAAAAACTGATGCATTCTTCACTCACTCTTCACTCATTCGAGTGATATTTTTAGACCATCTAAAAACATTTTTAGATGGTCTAAAAACTGATGCATTCTTCACTCACTCTTCACTCATTCGAGTGATATTTTTAGACCATCTAAAAACATTTTTAGATGGTCTAAAAACTGATGCATTCTTCACTCACTCTTCACTCATTCGAGTGATATTTTTAGACCATCTAAAAACCTTTTTAGATGGTCAAAAAACTGATGCATTCTTCACTCACTCATCACTCATTCGAGTGATATTTTTAGACCATCTAAAAACATTTTTAGATGGTCTAAAAACTGATGCATTCTTCACTCACTCATCACTCATTCGAGTAATATTTTTAGACCATCTAAAAACCTTTTTAGATGGTCAAAAAACTGATGCATTCTTCACTCACTCATCACTCATTCGATTGATATTTTTAGACCATCTAAAAACATTTTTAGATGGTCTAAAAACTGATGCATTCTTCACTCACTCTTCACTCATTCGAGTGATATTTTTAGACCATCTAAAAACATTTTTAGATGGTCTAAAAACTGATGCATTCTTCACTCACTCTTCACTCATTCGAGTGATATTTTTAGACCATCTAAAAACATTTTTAGATGGTCTAAAAACTGATGCATTCTTCACTCACTCTTCACTCATTCGAGTGATATTTTTAGACCATCTAAAAACATTTTTAGATGGTCTAAAAACTGATGCATTCTTAACTCACTCATCACTCATTCGATTGATATTTTTAGACCATCTAAAAACATTTTTAGATGGTCTAAAAACAGATGCATTGTTCACTTACTCATCACTCATTCGAGTAATATTTTTAGACCATCTAAAAACCTTTTTAGATGGTCAAAAAACTGATGCATTCTTCACTCACTCATCACTCATTCGATTGATATTTTTAGACCATCTAAAAACATTTTTAGATGGTCTAAAAACTGATGCATTCTTCACTCACTCTTCACTCATTCGAGTGATATTTTTAGACCATCTAAAAACATTTTTAGATGGTCTAAAAACTGATGCATTCTTCACTCACTCTTCACTCATTCGAGTGATATTTTTAGACCATCTAAAAACATTTTTAGATGGTCTAAAAACTGATGCATTCTTCACTCACTCTTCACTCATTCGAGTGATATTTTTAGACCATCTAAAAACCTTTTTAGATGGTCAAAAAACTGATGCATTCTTCACTCACTCATCACTCATTCGAGTGATATTTTTAGACCATCTAAAAACATTTTTAGATGGTCTAAAAACTGATGCATTCTTCACTCACTCATCACTCATTCGAGTAATATTTTTAGACCATCTAAAAACCTTTTTAGATGGTCAAAAAACTGATGCATTCTTCACTCACTCATCACTCATTCGATTGATATTTTTAGACCATCTAAAAACATTTTTAGATGGTCTAAAAACTGATGCATTCTTCACTCACTCTTCACTCATTCGAGTGATATTTTTAGACCATCTAAAAACATTTTTAGATGGTCTAAAAACTGATGCATTCTTCACTCACTCTTCACTCATTCGAGTGATATTTTTAGACCATCTAAAAACATTTTTAGATGGTCTAAAAACTGATGCATTCTTCACTCACTCTTCACTCATTCGAGTGATATTTTTAGACCATCTAAAAACATTTTTAGATGGTCTAAAAACTGATGCATTCTTAACTCACTCATCACTCATTCGAGTGATATTTTTAGACCATCTAAAAACATTTTTAGATGGTCTAAAAACTGATGCATTCTTCACTCACTCATCACTCATTCGATTGATATTTTTAGACCATCTAAAAACATTTTTAGATGGTCTAAAAACTGATGCATTCTTCACTCACTCTTCACTCATTCGAGTGATATTTTTAGACCATCTAAAAACATTTTTAGATGGTCTAAAAACTGATGCATTCTTCACTCACTCTTCACTCATTCGATTGATATTTTTAGACCATCTAAAAACATTTTTAGATGGTCTAAAAACTGATGCATTCTTCACTCACTCTTCACTCATTCGAGTGATATTTTTAGACCATCTAAAAACATTTTTAGATGGTCTAAAAACTGATGCATTCTTCACTCACTCATCACTCATTCGATTGATATTTTTAGACCATCTAAAAACATTTTTAGATGGTCTAAAAACTGATGCATTCTTCACTCACTCTTCACTCATTCGAGTGATATTTTTAGACCATCTAAAAACATTTTTAGATGGTCTAAAAACTGATGCATTCTTCACTCACTCTTCACTCATTCGAGTGATATTTTTAGACCATCTAAAAACATTTTTAGATGGTCTAAAAACTGATGCATTGTTCACTCACTCATCACTCATTCGAGTGATATTTTTAGACCATCTAAAAACATTTTTAGATGGTCTAAAAACTGATGCATTCTTCACTCACTCTTCACTCATTCGAGTGATATTTTTAGACCATCTAAAAACATTTTTAGATGGTCTAAAAACTGATGCATTCTTAACTCACTCATCACTCATTCGATTGATATTTTTAGACCATCTAAAAACATTTTTAGATGGTCTAAAAACAGATGCATTCTTCACTCACTCTTCACTCATTCGATTGATATTTTTAGACCATCTAAAAACATTTTTAGATGGTCTAAAAACTGATGCATTCTTCACTCACTCTTCACTCATTCGAGTGATATTTTTAGACCATCTAAAAACATTTTTAGATGGTCTAAAAACTGATGCATTCTTCACTCACTCTTCACTCATTCGAGTGATATTTTTAGACCATCTAAAAACATTTTTAGATGGTCTAAAAACTGATGCATTCTTCACTCACTCTTCACTCATTCGAGTGATATTTTTAGACCATCTAAAAACCTTTTTAGATGGTCAAAAAACTGATGCATTCTTCACTCACTCATCACTCATTCGAGTGATATTTTTAGACCATCTAAAAACATTTTTAGATGGTCTAAAAACTGATGCATTCTTCACTCACTCATCACTCATTCGAGTAATATTTTTAGACCATCTAAAAACCTTTTTAGATGGTCAAAAAACTGATGCATTCTTCACTCACTCATCACTCATTCGATTGATATTTTTAGACCATCTAAAAACATTTTTAGATGGTCTAAAAACTGATGCATTCTTCACTCACTCTTCACTCATTCGAGTGATATTTTTAGACCATCTAAAAACATTTTTAGATGGTCTAAAAACTGATGCATTCTTCACTCACTCTTCACTCATTCGAGTGATATTTTTAGACCATCTAAAAACATTTTTAGATGGTCTAAAAACTGATGCATTCTTCACTCACTCATCACTCATTCGATTGATATTTTTAGACCATCTAAAAACATTTTTAGATGGTCTAAAAACTGATGCATTCTTCACTCACTCTTCACTCATTCGAGTGATATTTTTAGACCATCTAAAAACATTTTTAGATGGTCTAAAAACTGATGCATTCTTCACTCACTCTTCACTCATTCGAGTGATATTTTTAGACCATCTAAAAACATTTTTAGATGGTCTAAAAACTGATGCATTCTTCACTTACTCATCACTCATCCGAGTGATATTTTTAGACCATCTAAAAACATTTTTAGATGGTCTAAAAACAGATGCATTCTTCACTCACTCTTCACTCATTCGAGTGATATTTTTAGACCATCTAAAAACATTTTTAGATGGTCTAAAAACTGATGCTTTCTTCACTCACTCATCACTCATTCGAGTAATATTTTTAGACCATCTAAAAACCTTTTTAGATGGTCTAAAAACTGATGCATTCTTCACTTACTCATCACTCATCCGAGTGATATTTTTAGACCATCTAAAAACATTTTTAGATGGTCTAAAAACAGATGCATTCTTCACTCACTCTTCACTCATTCGAGTGATATTTTTAGACCATCTAAAAACATTTTTAGATGGTCTAAAAACTGATGCATTCTTCACTCACTCATCACTCATCCGAGTGATATTTTTAGACCATCTAAAAACATTTTTAGATGGTCTAAAAACAGATGCATTCTTCACTCACTCTTCACTCATTCGAGTGATATTTTTAGACCATCTAAAAACATTTTTAGATGGTCTAAAAACTGATGCATTCTTCACTCACTCATCACTCATCCGAGTGATATTTTTAGACCATCTAAAAACATTTTTAGATGGTCTAAAAACAGATGCATTCTTCACTCACTCATCACTTATCCGAGTGATATTTTTAGACCATCTAAAAACATTTTTAGATGGTCTAAAAACTGATGCATTCTTCACTCACTCATCACTCATTCGAGTGATATTTTTAGACCATCTAAAAACCTTTTTAGATGGTCTAAAAACAGATGCATTGTTCACTTACTCATCACTCATCCGAGTGATATTTTTAGACCATCTAAAAACATTTTTAAATGGTCTAAAAACTGATGCATTCTTCACTTACTCATCACTCATTCGATTGATATTTTTAGACCATCTAAAAACCTTTTCAGATGGTCTAAAAACAGATGCATTGTTCACTTACTCATCACTCATCCGAGTGATATTTTTAGACCATCTAAGAACATTTTTAAATGGTCTAAAAACTGATGCATTCTTCACTTACTCATCACTCATTCGATTGATATTTTTAGACCATCTAAAAACCTTTTTAGATGGTCTAAAAACTGATGCATTCTTCACTCACTCATCACTCATTCGAGTGATATTTTTAGACCATCTAAAAACATTTTTAGATGGTCTAAAAACTGATGCATTCTTCACTCACTCATCACTCATCCGAGTGATATTTTTAGACCATCTAAAAACATTTTTAGATGGTCTAAAAACTGATGCATTCTTCACTCACTCATCACTCATTCGAGTGATATTTTTAGACCATCTAAAAACATTTTTAGATGGTCTAAAAACTGATGCATTCTTCACTCACTCATCACTCATTCGAGTGATATTTTTAGACCATCTAAAAACATTTTTAGATGGTCTAAAAACTGATGCATTCTTCACTCACTCAGAAAACGTGACCAGCTTATAGTAATTTCTATGTCACGTAAGTGGTTGTTATGTCATCTCGATCATTTTCTATTTGTGCTTGGCGACATATACCTAGTGGTCAAGGTGGATTGTTGTTGGGTCTAAAAGTGGATTGTTGTTGGGTCTAAAAGGAAATTGGTCAAAGTGTC
This sequence comes from Caenorhabditis uteleia, assembly GCA_963573275.1. Taxonomy (NCBI): domain Eukaryota; kingdom Metazoa; phylum Nematoda; class Chromadorea; order Rhabditida; family Rhabditidae; genus Caenorhabditis; species Caenorhabditis uteleia. The sequence goes on from OY752137.1 coordinate 6,855,860, forward strand.
ATTGCTAATAAGGTGAGAAGAGTTGTCAGGGGTTGAATTTTAATTCTGTTTCGTTAAAAGTGTGGAGTACAATTGCGGTGATTTGTGGACAAAGTGCTTATTGGTGATTTGTGAACAAAGTGCTTATTGGTGATTTGTGAACAAAGTGCTTATTGGTGATTTGTAAACAAAGTGCTCGTTGGTGATTTGTGAATAAAGTGCTCGTTGGTGATTTGTTAACAAGGTCTGAAGATAAGATGAATACACGTAGTACGACACGGAACACTTCAAGTACAAATGCTACAAATACACCACATGATCCCATAGAAAGTGCAAAAAATCTCGTCACCGGGATTATCAGAGGCACCATTACAACTGTAAGTATAAAGCATATGTTAAATAAAAACGATTTCGTTTCAGACGGGAAGAAGAAGGGCGGACTCCAGACTGGAAAGACTACGATCTTCAAATGATTCTCAAAGGTTGCCGCCTATAAACAGCAGAGTAAGTTCTTCTGCTATCTTGCCTCCAATAGCTTTTCTTTCAGCTGGAAGATATCAGATACGTTGCGAGGAAGGCAAATCTAACCTTGGATTATCTCAATGGATTATCAACAAAAGATATGGTTCAAATTTTTTGTGAGCTGAAAAAACCTGTAAGATTTTACTTCGAGTAAAAAATGATAGTTTTTTTATAGGCGTACTCAGGACCGATCAAGAAGTTGGCTGTGATGCCTGTCGATCTACACTCTACTCTACGCATCATTTTTAATTGGTGGCCGCAAGGTAGTAGCTTAGCGGAAGTGTTGGTATCGAAGTGCAATTACAATCCGAACGGACTGAAGCAATTGGTGTTGAGATGGCAAAACGATGCCAATCGGCCGACAAGAGTGGCGGATTTTGAGCTTGTAAGAAATGTTGTTGAAATATCATCGTAAGTCTATGATTGCAGGCTCTAAAGACAGTGAAACGAGTATGAGGAAGATTATGAGTATGAAGAAGATTGAGATTGAGATTGATTTTAGAGATTGTGTGTGTTTTTTATAATGAAGAGTTTTACTGATAAACTATTCTTTTATTTCCAAAAACAGAGGATCAACTCGAATCAGTACTTCCTCATGTCTCATAGAATCATCAGAAAAACTTGGACTCTACTTTCTTTCACAACCTCTTTCGAGCAGGAAGAAATGCTCTCTTTGATATCTTTGTTTAATATCCGAAAATGAACAGTAACATTCGGTTCACTGCTCAAGCAAGCTTAATTGTAAACAAGGCGTATTTTATGATTTCAAATAATACAACTCTATACTAAAATGTTTAAAAACTACTGAAAGAAGCTATATTATTTCATACGGATCACTATAACATATGTTTTCATTCATGTGATGTGTTTTTTTAATCATTATCAGTATTTGCTTGTTATTTGCTCAGATACTTATGAGAAGTTTTCTAACGTTTCTAGTGGCTATCGATGTTTTCCATTTTTTTTGAAAAAAAACATGACATTCGATGAAAAAATAGAACTAGTTGTGGAGAAAATCAAGTAAGTCGTTCATTTGTAGGAATGGTCGGTTCCAATATCACCCGATTTGTGTGTCAATTTAAATAATAATGTAGAAGTGCGTGAAATTAGCAGATGGCACAAGTAGTGGCACATCTTGATCTACGTTGTGCCAATGTGTAGAATGTGTTGGTACAGAAGCCGTTGTTACGCCACGCGGCACAGTTGGTTGATGAGTCGGCGATGTATGATGTGCAGGTGCCTGAGGTTACTGTAACTGAGGAGGATGTGGTGGATGGACATCTACCACAGGTGCGTTGACAGTAGGTCTGAAAGTGAATGGGATACTGTAGGTGTACTGTAGATGGTACTTACATTGACGAATGTTTGAAGTCCAACAGCATTACAGATAGACAAGTCATTGGCACAATTGGTGACTGCATCCACACATCCTTGTTGTCCACAGAGACCACAAGCAGCTGGACAATCTTGAGCAATGATAGTAATCCAGTTGACATTGGTGCATTGGGTGCGGGTGATGGTGTTGCAGTTGAGTCGTGGAACTGCAATACAATCGATTACTGTAGTAGATCACAATTGACTTACATTGAGCATTTGGACAACTGTATGCATCAGTCTGACAACACAATCCACATGTTCTTGGGCAAGATGCCAATGCCGCAGTCTTCATATCTTGCACAATTGCAGCTGGAGTGGCTGTAGCTGTTGTATAACATGCCAATGATCTTTCAGCATCTGTTCCTGGTGATGGATAATCTGTGTCTGGTGCAGCATAGAGAACTTGACAAGCAGCATCAGAAATGACATTGCTACAAGCGGTAGCAGCTGGGGTCCACACAAACTGAAAGATATAAAGTGATAAAACTGATAAGATACTGATAATCATACAGATGTTCCATTGTAAGTAGTACAATTCAAATCTCCACCAATGACAGCAAGTGTTGGTGTGAATTGCACCAAAAGGAATGATAGGATGAAATGGAACATTGTTGGAACTTGATCCGATGGTTTCAGACTCATTTCAACACTCTTTTATACCATTCCTATATATTTATTCAGCTTTTCCCTATAACATATTTCTATTGTCCTTTGGTACATGTATCGACTATCCGAACCACACCCGTACTCTATCCTCATGTTTAGTTTGTTTTTTGTGAAAGATTACACATGTATTTTTGCACATTGCTCTTTGTTTCAATTTTCGACTTTCATATTTCATTTGTGTGTCTATTAAACATCGGTTACATTTTTCAATGTAGCCAATTGTTCACTTTTGTTGTACCAAAAGGGTGTTTTCTGATTTTTCCACTTATCAACGATGCTGATATCAGTATCATTTATTTCTTCTGATAGTACTTTTGATCTACAGATCCTCTAATCGGTTATGGTAAATCTGAGTTATTTTTGTATCATTTTCAGCCTCTAATATTTGCCCTGTGTCATCTGATATTATCCATTTCCAGTCAACCACATGTTTTTCAAAGTTATCTATTTTCATCGTAGATCTCATTCAATTTTTCATGTTATTGTTTGCGCAGCTTTTTAGTGTTGTCGACAAAAATTGACATTTTTGTAAATTAGTCTTTATTAGCGGATTGGTCAATTCCAAAAATAAGTATCACCATGTGAATGTCAAATATAAGTTATGAAAAAACAAATTAACATAGTCTGCAAGTAGTGGCACATCTGGCAATCTTCTGTGCAGTGGTGTAGAATGTGCTGGTACAGAAACCATTGGCAGCCCAGGCGGCACAATGTGTTGTTGTATCGGCAGTATAACTGGAACAGGATGAGGAGGAGGATGTGGAGGAGGAACTGGAAGTGGTGGATGGACATCTACCACATGTACGTTGACAGTATGTCTGGAATAGTTGGATGGATTAGATGGAATGATAAGGAAGTGATACATTGACAAAGTCTTGTGCCCCGATTGCTGTACAGATACTGATATCATTGGCACAACTGGTAACTGCATCAACACATCCACCCTGGTTGCACAAACCACATGATGCTGGACAATCCTGGGCGATGATGGTTCGCCAATTGACATTGTTACATTGGGAGACAGTGATAGTGGCACAATTGAGACGTGGAACTGCAATACAATGGATTACTGTAGTAGATCACAATCAACCTTACAGGCAACATTAGGGCATCCATAAGCATCAGTCTGACAACACAATCCACAAGTTTTCGGGCAAGATGCCAATGCAGCAGTCTTCATATCTTGCACAATTGCAGCTGGAGTGGCTGTCGCTGTTGTATAGCATGCCAAGGATCTCTCAGCATCTGTTCCAGCCGATGGATAAGCTGTGTCTGGAGCAGCATACAGTACTTCACAAGCGGCATCGGAGATCAGATTGGAGCAGGAGACAGCAGCTGGGGTGTACACAAACTGAAAGACTGATATGTTATCAATTGATATGACAAGATGATATCACCGATGTTCCATTGTAACTTGTGCAATTCAAGTCACCCGAAATGGCGGCATTGGTGGCAGGAACCAACAGGAAAGAGATGAGGAAGTAGATCATTGTTGAAAATTGGCAGATATGAAGGATAACATGTTTTCGTATGTCAATCGCTTAAATACCGACAATCCGGCTTGGAAATATTTGAACAGCTTCAACGTGTCCTTACATAGTTCAGCAACAAATTCGGACCCTGAGGAATGTCCTCGATGAAATTATGTTTGATCAGGAAAACATCTCATTGTTTCATCCCTTTGGTCTTGTTCTATCATTGTATTGTTATTTTGGTGGTATAAAAGGTGGATGGGAAATTATTGAACTCATCAAACTCATTCAACAATGATCTACATCCTCATCTCATTCCTTTTGGCTCCAGCAACAAATGCAGCGATTTCGGGAGACTTGAATTGCACAAGTTATAATGGAACTTCGGTATGCTGAAAATTCTGGAATATTTCCTACTGGAAATGTTTAAAGTTGTGAAATTTGGATAGCCTTGAACGTTTTCTTTTTTTGTACCGCAAATATTTTTAAGCCAAAAAGCAAATATCGTTTACATTCAGATTTCTTATAAAAATCAAAAAGTTTACCACTTATTGTATCACGTGAAAACATTTCATGACTAGGAGATTAGCCAAAAAATATAACACGGAAATTTTTTCTATCACAAAACCAAAGAGGACAATGTCTCTCAGATCTTGCCTTTTACAGTTTGTGTACACTCCAGCTGCTGTCGCCTGCTCCAATCTGATCTCTGACGCCGCCTGTGAAGTTCTATACGTTGCACCTGATACAGACTATCCATCACCGGGAACAGATGCTGAAAGATCATTGGCATGTTATACAACTGCTACAGCAACTCCAGCTGCAATTGTGCAAGATATGAAGACTGCTGCATTGGCATCTTGCCCGAAAACTTGTGGATTGTGTTGTCAGACTGATGCTTATGGATGCCCTAATGTTGCCTGTAAGGTTGATTGTGATATACTACAGTAATCCATTGTATTGCAGTTCCACGTCTCAATTGTGCCACTATCACTGTCTCCCAATGTAACAATGTCAATTGGCGAGTCATCATCGCCCAGGATTGTCCAGCATCATGTGGTCTTTGCAACCAGGGTGGATGTGTGGATGCTGTTACCAGTTGTGCCAATGATATCAGTATCTGTACGGCAATCGGAGCACAAGACTTTGTCAATGTATCACTTTTTATCATTCCATCTAATCCATTCAACTATTCCAGACATACTGTCAACGTACATGTGGTAGATGTCCATCCACCACCTCCAGTTCCTCCTCCACATCTTCATCCTCATCCTGTTCTAGTTATGCAGCAGATACAACAACACATTGTGCCGCCTGGGCTGCCAATGGGTTCTGTACCAACTCATTCTACACGACTGCACAGAAGATCGCCAGATGTGCCACAACTTGTAAACTTTGCTGAGCATTATCTTCAACTTTAATTTATACACTTTTTGATAATACTTGCGGAATTGACCATTCCTGTTAATAAATGACTGACTGACTATCGAAACAGAGTAGTACAATTTATAAAAATCGTTTTTAGTAAAACAAACACAAATGAAACAATGAGAACAATAGTAATTATAAAAGGTGAGACAGTTGTGCAAATACCTCAAAAATCAATGTCTACTAGTATAAAAAGGACACGAATCGACACCTCAAAACATCAATCTCTTCATTATCTCGAACAATGTTCCATTTCATCCTATCATTCCTTTTGGTGCAATTCACACCAACACTTGCTGTCATTGGTGGCGATCTTAACTGTACCACATACAATGGTACCGCTTTCGTCTACTCACCAACTGCCACCATCTGCTCCAACGCTATCTCCGACGCAGCTTGTGAAGCATTGTACCCTGCACCAGATACTCTCTATCCAGCACCTGGAAATGATGCTGAAAGAGCATTGGCTTGTTACACAACAGCTACAGCCACTCCAGCGTCGATTGTTCCGGATATGAAGACAGCTGCGATGGCATCATGTGCCAAGACTTGTGGATATTGTTGCAACTCGGCTGATTACAGTTGTCCTAATGTTGCTTGTAACTTTTCACTTTTCGATTCACACCAACAAATTCCTTCCAGTCCCAAGACTCAACTGCGCCACCATCACCAACGCCCAATGCACCAACGCCAATTGGCGAGTCATCATCGCCCAAGATTGTCCAGCATCATGTGGTCTTTGCAACCAGGGTGGATGTGTTGATGCCGTTACCAGTTGTGCCAATGACTTGTCCATCTGTAACACCGTTGGAATGCAAGACTTTGTTAATGTATCCCTGCTCCATCTTACCTCTAAACCTATCCTTCCTTCCAGCTCAACTGCCAACGTACCTGTGGTCGTTGTCCATCCACCACTGGTACTTCAGTCACCTCATCTGGTAGTTGCACCTCCTACGCTGCCGACTCCTCAACCAGTTGCAAACAATGGGCCGCCAACGGCTTCTGTACCAACACCTTCTACACAGTTGCCGTCCGAAAATCGAGATGCGCAACCACTTGTCAAATCTGTTAATTTCTCCTACTTCATATGACACAACACACAAATTTCGGGTGATACATTTTGGGCGGAATTGACCATTCCATTAAGCCAAACAATAAATATTTTTTCGGTGAATATGATTTTATGGTGCACACCCCACGTGGGTATGATAAGAGACTGATAAGGATTATTTTTTGTTGAGAGGTTGTGAAATTCATCATTTTCAAGTTTTTCACATAAATTTTAGGTTTAGATATTTTTGGAAGTCCAAAGTTTCTTCAGCTTTTGTTCAAAATTTTTACACTTCTTGTATATTATTTCCTCATTATCAAGTGTTCAATATTTCCATATTTTCCAATTCTGAAATATTTCACCATGAACCCTTAAGGCTTAGTAAGTCGTCCAGAATCTCTCGTAGCGAAAATCGTACTTAGGTATGCGCCTTTAAAACAGTATGCGGATTTTTTTTCAATTTTTCGTGCAGTAGGCTACTGTATCAGAGGCACACAACTAGAAATTCAGCAAAGGATCTATTTGTATAAGGCCAATAATAGTTTTCCACTTTTTCAAAATATCAGATTCGGAAATATCTCACCACGAACATGATGTAACGTAGTTCTTGTAATTCTTGAGAAAAGCTCAAAAAGGTCATTCTAAAAAAGAGCACATCATCAAAAAAAAATTGACACGCCTTGATGATTTTTCAAGCATGACAAAGTACACCTTATGTGCAAATATGAATGACAATTTCTCATCGATGAAAGTTTAAAACTCACACTCCTCCCCTTACCAAATTACATCATCTCAACAAAACGAACCTAAAGATCACAAAACGACCATTACGTGCCATTCGCCTCCTTTCATTCTCTTCCACCTATCATCTCTCGCTTCCTCCCTGCTGTCTGTACAATCTTTTTGTCATCATCTTTACTCCATTTGATGTTTTCATTTTTCTTGGAACACCGATCCATTTTGCATATCTGCACGTAGACAATACATATCACATCTATATAAACCTTATCATTAACCTTATCATATCAAATCAGAAACAAATGGTTGCTCGAGAGCGTAAATTCTGTCAAGTGTGTCATCAATTGGGTGATGGTTATCATTTTGGGGCGATTGCTTGCAAGTAAGTCCTTTTTTAAAGTTTTCCAGTCAAGACCCATATATAGAGCATGTGCTGCATTCTTCCGAAGGACCACCACAATGAAGTTATACGAAAAGTTTGAATGTCGAAAGAACAAGGAATGTGTTGTCAAAATGAGTAGTCGGGATAGTTGCAAAGCCTGTCGATACGCCAAATGTCTAAAAGTCGGTATGAATCCAGAAGTGGTTCAAGTTAAACCAATGGATATCGAATCCTTACCCTCATCCTCCTCAACACCATCTGTTGCCTCATGTAGCAGTCCAATTCTCAGTGTTTGTTGTTTATCATTTCCTTATTGATAACTATATTCAGATTGATATCAATGAATATCAAGATATCACTCCAACACTATTCAATGTCATGGAAAGTTATCAGAAGTTGTATCGTCGTCGGTATAACATGCATTGCCCCAAGGCGGTTAGTTTTGATCTTTGTCACAATATTTCTGACCGTACGAGATGTCTATGGCCTTGATCAATGTTCATTAAGGGTCTTGTGTCGATTACAGTATCCCTTGATATTCCAGGATCCTCGTGCTACAACATACCGAGAATTCAGTCAAATCTACATCAATGATGTCTATCTACAACATGAATTTCTAGAGGATTGCTTTCCAGAATTCCGAGCCATGGATAAAATGGAGAAGGTTGGGATGCACCATGTTTCCAAAAAATTCACAAAAACTTCAGAAATGTGTCTTCAAATACTTCTTCGTCTCCTTCCTAATCCTCGAAATGGGCTATCGTTCAAATAACGAGTCGAGCTCAAAACACATGTTTGTACTTGCAAATGGGGATTTCATCGACACAATGCATCTAGACAAATACTATTATGATCCGGATAAAGCGGAAAAGTGTCGACCAAACGAGGCAGTACGGTAGGGAGAGAGACGCAGACATTAGAAATTGAATCGGTTCAGAATGTATCAACCAAGTTTCGAACAAATGAAGCGAAATGTGTTTCAACCATTGGCTCACTTGAATTTGTCGGTGTTTGAGTTTCTAGCATTGGTAGCTTTATGCACCTGGAATGAAGGTTGGCTGCTTGCCTGAGTATCAAATGTAAAGTTCTCGATTTTCAGGACTTGACGGTAACCCAGACAGCTTTTACGAGAAATGTCCTATCATGCGGCGAAATGTTATCACTGAACTGATAACATTTTATCAGAAGGATTCACCAGATACAGATCCCGTATTGAAACTATCCAATTTGTTGATGTTACTGCCAGCTTTAGAGGTAGATCAAAATCTAGAGATACAAAAATTATCGATTTTTTCAGAGATCCGTGGAACTATTCATGGAGACATGCGAAATGAAGAAGATGTTTCGTTGCTTCCCATTCCATGATAAATTGTATGACCTCATCCAACGACCATAAAAATATGTCTATATCTGTGCTTTCGTACGAAGTTTGATGCCCTTAAAACTATTGAATTACTTCTAACCTTTTTGCTTTTTCCTGTCCCGTTTTCGGGTTGTGTCATTCAATATACGTTTGTGTAAATACATTTTTATTCTAATGAAATATCTACTACTACTACTCTCTAGTTTTATTTTGATATCGGAGCAGGATGATATGACACCTGGACAAGGTACTGGTTAGGATTATCTTATCATATCACTGACTTTCAGTTCGAAATTATAATAACTTCCTTGCTAATCAAAATCGTCTGTTAAAAGACTTGTTCAGGGAGTATGATGCTGATGTTAGTGCGATATATACATTGAGTAAGTGATAAGGAATGATAAGGTGATAACAATCGTTCAGAAACATCTGAATATGTGAATGAAACTATGGAGCATCCTCCGTCGCTAGAGCTCCGTCTTACCTTGACAATGTTAAAATTAGTTGATGTGGTAGGTCAAAAAGTTATCACTTCCTATCAGTCGTTATCACTTATCAGGTGGAAGTTGAAGAGAAGGTGACCTTCTTGTTCGACTACATGTCAGAATGGACGGACAGGCGGTTGAAATGGAATCCAGCAGATTACGGTGGTGTGAGTCATATCTATGTACCATCTAAGAAAGTGTGGATGCCTGAAGTGACAATAGCTGATGCGTAAGTTTTATCAAATTGATGATGATATATATGATAACCTGATATAGTCATGAAGTCAAGAATTGGGCTGAGGATTCTGAAAGGAACGCGTGGATCAATGCAAATGGTACAGTTGGTGTCTACCGATCTACAGTATCTTCTGTCATCTGCTCCTTAGACGTAGTTCCCTCCAAGTAACCGTTTGACCTACTTAGGTTTAGGTTTACCGCTTCCCACTGGACAAGCATGAATGTGGCGTCAGTGTACTATTCCATACTTATTTACCTGGAGAATATTACATCACAAGTTTGAAGGAAGATTTTCCCAAGCCACTATCTGAATTGGTATCAGTATTGATAAAGTGATAAGAAATATGATACAGATAATTTAGGGAAATGGAGAATGGGATGTGAATTGGATTGGTTTAGTCACTCAAAACAGTACTATCAGTTTCTTATCAGCAGTGGTATCACTGATAATGATATCTTATCACTTCGGGATTTTTCAGCAAAAATTTGAAGCCCGCTTTTCTAGGAATCCAGGTTTCTATGTGGCTTTGGTTATGGTACCCGCCTATTTTATCAATTTCTTATCAATTATCGCGTTGTTCGTGGATATTGAAAACTATGGGGAAAAGGTTTATCACTATATCAGCTCTTCTTATCAGTACCTTATCAGATAACAATTGGGCTTACAAATATCATGTCAATGACTTTCATACTCGTAATTCTTGCTGCTGATTTACCGAAGACTAAGAGGATACCATTATTAGGTATAACTGATATTATGATAATTGATAAGATAGTGATAACAGCGATATATGTGATAATTGGTTTGATATTGGTAATGGTATCAATCGCAGTGGTGTTTTTGCTGCCAACAATCAAGAAAATGGTGCAGAAGAAGCGGATGAAGGGGAATAATGAGAAAAAAGTTGAGACGAGGTAAGTGATAATCAGTGATAAAAATGATAAGGTATTTAGGTTTACAAGATTGATGAATTGGTTGAGAGTCGAATATGTTCTACTCGTCGTGTTCCAACTCGCTAATTTATTCAACTTTCTTATAATATTCCTATGAATGAATATTTTTTGATGTGAAAAGTTCAAGTTTCAATTTTTCGAAACTATCAAATTTCGTCCAAACAATGTTCTACCCTTTTTTGTCGACTCATTGTCATTCAATATATTTGTATATTTTTATTCTAATGAAATATCTACTACTACTTTCTAGTTTCATTTTTCTATCAATACAATATGATATGACACCTGGCCAAGGTATACTGATAAGGATAATCTTATCATATCACTCTGTTTATAGTTGAGAGCTATAATAACTTCCTAGAGAATCAAAATCGCTTGTTGAAAGATTTATTCAAGAATTATGATGCTGATGTTAGTGCGATATACACATTGAGTAAGTGATAAGAGAGTGATAAGGTGATAACAATAGTTCAGAACTATCGAAGTTCATAAATGTATCCATGGAACATCCTCCTTCATTCGAGCTCAGACTTACCCTAACTATGCTGAAGTTGATTGATGTGGTATGAAGCTAATCACTGATAAGTTATCAGTAGTGATAATTCAGGTTGAAACTGAAGAAAAAGTGACTTTTTTGTTTGATTATGAAGCTGAATGGACGGATAGAAGGTTGACGTGGAATCCATACGACTACGGTGGCATTAGTCAAATATACGTTCCTTCTAAGAAAGTGTGGATGCCTGAAGTGACAATAGCCGATGCGTAAGTTTAAAGGTCTCGGAACGAAATACAGTAGTATTTTTGCAGTCATGAAGTCAAGACATGGGCTGAAGATTCAGAGAAGAATGCATGGGTAGGTACACTTCACAGTTCCAGATATATCCAGGAATTTCAGATCAATTTTAATGGTACAGTAGGTATCTACAAATCTACAGTATCCGCTGTTATCTGCTCCCTTGACGTAAATCTTCAAAAAAAGTCCAAATTTCAAGGTTTTCTATTTTTTTTAGGTCTTCAGATTTCCAATGGATGAACATAAATGTGGAGTTAGTGTGATGTACCATACTTATCTAACAGAAGAATATCATATCAAATCAGTGGAAGTTGATTTCATGAAAAGTGTTGAGAATTATCATTTGGTGATTATTGAGCTCTTATCAGTGATAAAATGATAAGAATTCCAGGGAAATGGTGAATGGGATGTTCATTGGATTGGTGTCGTTGAGCAGATTTCAAAGGATAATACCACTAACGTGGTATGTTTTTGTTATCAGTTAAAACAACACCTTATCACTTTCAGCAAAAATTCGAAGCTCACTTCTCCAGAAATCCGGGCTTCTACATATCTCTTGTTATCATTCCAGCTTATTTTATCAATATGTTATCAATCTTTGCTATATTCATTGATATTGACAAGTTTTCCGAGAAGGTATCATATCACTATATCAGTTGTTTTATCAGTATCACATCAGATAACAATTGGGCTTACAAATATCATGTCAATGACTTTTATACTTGTTATTCTTTCTGAGGATCTACCAAAGACAAAGAGGATACCATTACTAGGTGATAACGGATAAAATGATAATTGATAAGATATTGATAACAGCGATATACGTGATAATTGGTCTGGTGATTGTCATGGGTGCAATTGGTGTAGTTTTTGTGCTTCCCGATATCAAAAAGATGGTTCAGAAGAGGCGGAATAATGAGGAGAAGAAGGCTGTAACTCGGTAGGTTCTTATCACTGATAAGCTGATAACAGATAATATTTCAGATTCGAAAAGCTGAAAAAGATGCTAAAACTCGAGCATTTCTTGATGTTGATCTTCCAAATCGCTAACTTTATCAATTTCATAGTCATATTCACATGATTTCTGTTTCCTTCGTCAACATATTTGTCGCTTTTCCAACACCTGTAACCAGATAACTTCGTTTAATGTCAGAAACACGAGAACAACCCACCAACTCCATTTTGTCCGCCCCGGCTAAAAGTCACTTCTCCCTAAACCTAAACCTCACATCATTTTTCTAGTCGCTAGAATGAATATTCAACTTTCCCTTATCCTAATCTTTTCGCCTTTCATCCTAACTCAATTTATGACACCTGAGCAAAGTAGGTCAAAAAACCTACCGTATATTATCTACAGTACCCCTCTTTAGTGAGAACCTACCGTAAGTTTCTGTCCAATCAGGACAAATTGTTCGATGATTTGTTTCGTGATTATGAGCCAGGCAATAGTGCAGTCTACACATTGTGTAAGCTACATTATACCTACAGTAGTCTCGATACGGTATTTTCAGATGACTACATTGATAATGAAACAATGACACATCCACCGAAATTTGAGATAAAGATAGGTTTAAGTATGTTGAAACTTGTTGAGGTTGTTGAGCCAGAGGAGAAAGTCACATTTTTATTCGATTATACTGCGGTATCCGGGGTACTGAAGGTACAGTAAGGTGTACTGTAGTTTATAGGGTTGGTACGATCCTCGATTATCATGGGACCCAGCTAAGTACGGTGGTATCAATCACATCTACGTGCCACGTGGCAGAGTATGGGTGCCGGAAGTGACAATTGTTGATTGGCAAGTTATGCATCACTTGCGATGTCCACCTTATTTTCAGCTTTTACAGCACAGAAGTCCGCATTTTCGAGGATGATAATACCAAGTTCGCATGGGTAGGTCAAGGGATACTGTAGGTAGTACGGTAGGAGTTTGTAGATCAATGCGAATGGATCAGTTGGAATATACATGAGCTCGGTGACTTCGGTGATTTGTGAGATGGATGTGAGTTGGAGGTAAACCTAAGTCCTAGGAGACTAATGACTTTTAGGTTTACAAATTCCCAATGGATAAACATACGTGTAGTGTAAATATGCTGTTCCATACATATCTAACAAACGAATATGGTATTGAAGCAACTTATGATGGTGTATTACCCCGCCCTGTTCACCAATTGGTATGGTGTGATGGACTTATGGTGGTAATTGGTGAATTTTAGGGAAATGGTGAATGGCAAATGCAAACGATCCAATTAAATAAGGAGTCGGTTAGAGAGGGTACTGTAGTTTTGGTATGGAGCACTTAGGTTTAGCTTAAACATTTTTGGTTGTTGCAGAACAAATTTGAGGCGACATTTTCAAGGAATCCAGGATTTTACATAGCTTTGGTCATGATTCCAGCATATTTTATCAATGTTTTGAGTATTATTGCATTGTTTATTAATATTGATGACCGGGCGGAGAAGGTAAACCTAAAAATTCAACGGATGATACAATTTTTGTACAGTATTCGATTGGAATGACGAATATTATGTCAATGAGTTTTATTCTCATTATTTTGGCGGAGGATTTGCCGAAAACAAGGAATTTACCACTTCTAGGTATACTAGAAGTGCTAGGATTTTCATAAACTCAAAAAAATTCAGCAATATACACCATAACAAGTCTTGCAATAATGTTGTGCTCACTTTGTGCCGTTGCACTATTGCCAAAGATGAAGGCATGGTGGGCGGAGAAAATGATGGAACGCGGGGTGAAACCAGTGAAATTGGAGAAGCCACCAAAAGATTGGTAAATTTCATTCTTTCCCGGTCATTTTGACACCAAATAGTGCATTTTCAGCTGGGGAATGTTCAAGTTCTACTTCAAAGTCGAATATGTCTTTATGACAGTGTTTCAGATTGCGAATTTTGTCAATTTTATAATCATCTTTTTCTGAATAAACTTTTCTGTGTCTAAAATATATAAATTCTTTCGAAACTGCTTGTTTTTATTGGAAAATTGGGTTCACAGCTTGTCATTCGCGATCGAACAACACTGAAAAAACGTTAAAAAAGATCAAAGGGTGCCGCCAATGAGGAACCGCTTCCCGCGTGACCGCGACGCGACCAGGAGAATTGACTGCGACCGTTTCTATTCAAATAATTCCCGAAATTAATTTTTTTATTCGATTCCCGTTTTATAAAAGTAAATTTGAAAGTCTTCCAATTCGTTTTAAATATAGGAAACAAGGTTTTCATGCATTATTTGAATAGAAAACGATCGCCAATGTCTGCCTGGTTAGACAGTCTCTGCTATTTTCACGTGCGTCGCGGTCACGCAATGCGGCTAAGTTTTGGCGGCATCCTTTGATCTTTTTTAACGTTTTTAAATCGCGAATGACAAGCTGTGGGTTGAAAATGAAAAAAATAATAAAATTAGCAATGGGGCGCGTTTGCACTCCCTCTAATATTTTATTGCCGTTGACACGCTATTGACCTTCTTTTGTTTGTCTTTCCTTATTTTTTGCCGGTTTCTATATTTTAAAGAGTTTTTATCAGCAATAAAAACAAAAACAACGCAATTTTGATGCGAAAATCGCCAGAATCCTAGCTTTTTCCACGAAACACCGCGCTTCTCCCAAAATTGCTGTGATAATCACGTGACAATTGCTCTCTCGGCACAAATCGCTATTTTGCACATTGATTTTTTGCAGAAATCATCAAACATGGATAGTATGATTCGCCTATTCTGTGGATGCTGTGGAATTCAACCATCAAACCCGTCGGACCCGCCATATCGTCCATTGGGTCCGAATGACAATGTGCGTCAAGTACGAGAGCCACCGAGGGCGAATTCTGCCATGGGTTTTGATAATCCAGTGCATAATGAAGAGTGAGTTGTTTTGTTATTCAAAAAATATAAATATTGAAATATTTTTCATAATTTTGAACAAAACTTATGAGCAGTTCTATTTTTCATTAGAAGTTCACGAAATCTTTCCGATTTTCGGTTGCGATTCCATTCAAAAAGTGCTTTACAAATTTAGAAACATTAAAATTTGTTTAAGAACAAAAATTAAATTAATTTCTCATAGAAAATAAGCCTAAATCTTGAAATATATAAAAAAAAAGAATAGTTACAGCAAAAAATGAATTTTGCTTCAGGGTTTTCGCAAAACCCGCAAATTATAAGCTTCAAATTCTTCAGAAAACCTTTAATTATATATTTTCCTCAATATTCGCTTTTTTCGTGTTCAAATAAACGTATTTTGCAGATTATTCGATGCTCCAGACGGCGCCTACAGACAGCGTTCACCAAGTCCATGTCCAGAAGAGAAGCATCGGAACGATTTGGAGCGAGAGATGGCTGAGCTCGAGGATATTGTTGAATCCACTCAACATGTACGTTTTTGTTGTTTTTCTCATGATTATTATCAAATTTCAGAATATCATCGCCGTCGGTCAAATGGAATACGAAGGGATTGTTGATGTTGATTCGCGTGAGGTGACTTACAAGAAAATCATGCAAGAACACGAAAAACGATGTGTTGCCGAGGGAAGTCGATTGAATGGAGTGGTTAAGAAGGAGACTGGTGAGTTGTTTTTATTCCAAATTATTCAAAAAAAAAACGCTGAATTGTTTTAGTAATCGATTTCGAGTTCCAACCAACTCAAAATCCGATTCATTTGCCGTTGACCTACGACGCAATGACTGCAACAATACCGCAGGCGGTAACTGATCGAGTTCCATTTGCTTGTCCGGCTGAGCAATATTTCAATCGTGCTAGACCTTTGGGAACACGTGGACCAATGCTTGAAGAGCATCCAGAGCCGAAGAAGGCTGGAAGAACTGCTCCGATAGCGGCTGCTTATAAACAAAAGGTTAGTAGCTTGAGAACTTTGAAACATTAATAAAAAACGTGCCATTTAGGCTCGAGAATGTGCTCAAGAAGTGCACAACGGCATGGAAGCTCTTCAAATCGAGCATAAAACAAATTTGGTTGTCTACCTCGACTTCTAATTCTCCACCAATTACCCCATCCCCCGGTCAACTATCCCCGATCCCGAAGTAAATCCATCCGTGTGATAACCAAATTACAAGTAATTTATATCTTTTGTCTCTATCCTCTTATTCTTCTTCATAACCTTCTTCATCCAACGATTTATGGGCGAGCGTTTTCGTGTAAATTATCCAACCAATATATTATAACCCTTTAAATTTCTTAGATTGACTAGATGTCCCATCCCTTTTATTTCCCCCGATGCCTTTTTTCATGTACTTACTCATTGTTTCAAATATATTCAGTTCTCTCCACTTCTTCTTCTTCTTTTGGCTGTTGATAACAAAAAAAATTTCGAGAAGGTTTATCAGTGAGTTGATAACAAAAAAATGATGATAAAATACCCATTAAGTTTTGTGTTGAGAGGGAGAAAAAAGAATTTTGTTGAAGATATGTGAAAAGTCAGAGAATGTAGTGGATCACCAGGAGAAGGGAAAGAAGTTGGAACGGAGCCAATGTTACAGATGATGGAGCAGTAGTGGAGTCAGAATTGCACAAGTTACCACGGCAGGCACAGTGCATTTCCTCGTATTCGTCGGAGATCCATTTGCGGGAGCAGCCGGTTTGGATCTTCAAGTATTTTCAGTCAAAGTCACAAAAAAGTCTAAAAACTTACATGAGTACTATCGGACACATTCATACAACCTTGTAATTCAGTGACCGCATGTACCATATTCATCCTACCACCGTTGTTTCTGCTCAAATGACGTTGAGCGGCATAAGTGCAATAATGGCCTATGAACATATTTATATAAAACAAAAACAATGAAACAAACCTAAACACCGATTACTTCTGCATGATGTGGTTAATGAGACGGATGTTGCGTCTTGTGTATTCGTCTCGCAGTTGTAACATGTTTGAAGAGGGAGTGAGTAGTCGGGATAGCTCATTTGGAGGGATCTCGACTGAAGACTTGACTCCCGTTCATAGTCCATGTCACGGATTTTGGTCATGTGTCGATTGTTGTAGACGGTGTTGCACATGTCTTTGTGACAGATACAGTGACGACGCGATTTGCCGGCGCCTCTGGAAAAGAGGATGGTTGGTTGACTGAGTATCAAACGTTAAATTGACAACTTGGCAGGATAGAATTATTTGAAAGTTGGTTGTCAAGTGTTCAGAGATACTTATCTGATATCAAATTCAAATAATTCGATTTTTAAAATTTTTAAAATAAAGATACACTTGGTTGACTGAGTATCAAATGCTGAATCAGGGAAATTATGAAGTTTGATTCTTAGCAAATAGCTAGAAAAATAGCTTTAAAAAAGAAAAAATTTTCTGCTTCAATTATTTTTCAGCGGGAAAATTTTCGATCAACTCTGAAAATGATTCTAAAGAAAAAATGATTTTTCAAAAAGTGCCTGAATCCGCCAACTTCTAATTTACCATATGGCTGAGTATCAAATGGAGAAAATAACGTTTGATACTCACTACTCAGCCAACCAACTTGGGAGAAAGTTTCAATCTAGAATTTCCAAAGGGTTTCCTTTTTTCAACTTTTGCATTATTTTTCAGCTGATAACTCTAACCAACATTGAAAAAATGACATTCTATGAAACTGATAATTGAAAAAAGAAGAAAAAACATACCTTGACAAAGTGACACAAACTTTGCTCCTATGATAAAACATATGTGGTGTTCTAAAAAAGAATGGCAGCGCCGGTGGTCCATATCCACACCCAGCTGCACCAGTTGTCAAATCCTCATGACACCAATGACCATAACAAGTGCTATCACAATCAGGATTCTTATCACTACATTCTCGACACTTCCATGTTTTTGTTAGTCGTTGTTTTGTCATGTTCATATATATTCGATCATTGCAAAATGGGCCATCACATGAGCATAATATATGGTCGGAGAAGTGATCATACTCACAACCGGACTGTTTTCTTGATGTATGGCGGAGACAACCTGAAAATATACGTTTGATACTCAGTCAACCCCCAAATATGTACTAGCCATCCTTTGACAAAACGAAATTTAATTAAATTTGGAATGAGTCAGATATGTCAATCATGTTGATGTTTCTCATTACCTTTGGTGATTTTCATGATGCCCGGGATGTCCGTCGGCTTCTTCTCGATAAAACATTGATTGGCCGAGCATGAGCCCATCTGAAATATATATATGTTCCCTCACTAGACAAGTATCTTTTTTGGGGAAAAAGGCAATAAAACATGTGGTGGAGCACAAAAATGAGCAATTTTGGTGGTAATGGGTTTTTGACACACACAACAACACAAACGACCTTTTATGAATTTTGAAGTGAGGGGAGAAGGGAAGATGTTTTGAAATATGTTCGGGAATCTAAGAAGCATAGAACTCGAGGATCTATGGATCCTTGAATCATAAAACTTGAGGTTCTATGGATCATAGAACTCGAGGATCTATGAATCTATGAATCTATGAATCTATGAATCTATGAATCTATGAATCTATGAATCTATGAATCTATGAATCTATGAATCTATGAATCTATGAATCTATGAATCTATGAATCTATGAATCTATGAATCTACGAATCTATGAATCTACGAATCTATGAATCTGTGAATCTATGAATCTATGAATCTATGAATCTATGAATCTATGAATCTATGAATCTATGAATCTATGAATCTATGAATCTATGAATCTATGAATCTATGAATCTATGAATCTATGAATCTATGAATCTATGAATCTACGAATCTATGAATCTATGAATCTATGAAGCCAACATACCTGACAATTACACGATTCACTATGACAAGTGCCCGAACACGAGTAACATAGATTGGCAGTGATTGGCATTATGCCAAAAAGCAGAAGGTACACAAGTAGATATGACATAGGTGGTGTCTAACCATTCCACATAATAATTGAATATATGATGATATTGGTGTGTGTATGTCGCCTGAATACATATATGTACTAATTATTAATGAATATGATTAATTGTGAAACGACACGAAAAAGGGCTAGATTGGTATGTGGGGAGGGCGGGCGGTATTGCGGAGCCGACATACATGCTCACTGGCGTACTTCCTGTAGAAGAGCCAAGGCAAATGGGGGAGGGCTTTTCAACTTATCGGTGAAGCGGAAACCACACCCACTTCTGATGAACATACAATTGGTGACTTGGTGTGAAGGGGAAAGGGTGACATGAAACAATGGTCGGTATGCACCATGTTTGATAGAAATAGCATGGAATGAAATATCGCGTTTTGCTCAAATACACAAATTATAGCAAAAACGTCTTGACTCCTCCCACCTCCTCCATCCCCTCATCAAAACCAATTGAATTCGTATGAAAAAGTCATCAGGTCGTTTGGTGCTCTCTCGATGCATTTAGGTGTCTCTTTGTTGTTATGCACATTTCATATTATTTGTTATTCGCCAATTTTATACTATTTTTCTCGAAAATTGGAAAAAAAAGAGGAGAGTTGAATTCTCAATAATTCATAGAGGTGTCAGCAGGCGTTTTTTGGGTTGGAGAGGGACCATAAAATGGGAATTTGTTGAGAACAGAAGAATCTGATAGTAGTGGTCAGAAAAAATATTACAGATATCCTACCACGAAAACCTGTTATTCGTGGTGAGATATTTTAAAGGCGCATAATATCTGAGTCTTGTTTTCAGTCTGAGAAACAGCTAAGAGGATCCCATCAATGTAATGCGCCTTTAAAATATTTCACATGATATTTTAAAGGAGCATAACATAGGAGTGAGGTTTTCCATGTGAGACCCAGTTCAGGAGGTCCTACCACGAAGATTGACGTAATACATGAATGTACCTTTAAAATATCCCAAAACGATAATCTGTGTCTCTTTATTTTGCCTACTGTTATTAGCTTGGTACTTTAAAGGCGCATAGTATACCAGCTAGGGACAAATTGAAAAGTGTTATGGAACGAAAAAGGTCTTGCCACGAAAAGCGTGATACTTTAAAGGAGCATAACTATCGTGGTGAGATATTCCAAAACAAAAAGTCAAAATGTACCTGAACATATTGTTTCTCGAGAGTGAAACTACTAAAGAATTACACACTATCGATATCTATTCAAATGTGAATATTTTTTGTTTAAAGTAACGAGTCTCTCTCGCGAGAGGGGAGGGCAACAAATGGCACCAATATGAAACAAAAAGTGTTACATTATTCGGATACACTGGGTCTCGATAGGAAAAAAACGCAACCGCCAATACCATCAAATTAGAAAGTGTATGTTGTTTCGGGTGAAAAATGAGAGCTCGTTGGGTTTGGGGGGAAGTAGTGAAGCGGAAAAATAATGACTTATGATAACGAAGAGAGGGATATCAGTTGAGGGAAGGAAGGGATGACCTGGAACAGCTGTTCGATGTGGGGACAAGAAGGAAGGAGGAGGGAATGTTATAAGGTGGTTGATGACAAGGTGGAATGAGGGAAATGAGAAGGAGAAGGATGTTGCAATTATTGAGGAGATGGATATGTGTTGACGAAATATTTAGGTTTAGGTTTATGGGGGATGGGATAGAGGAGGTGTGACAAAATATTGATGATTGAGTGGAACTGACTTGAGGGAAATGTTTAGTTTGTTGACTATCTGTAAACTTATGAAACTTTGAAACACATTTTTTATATTATCGATAGTTCACGAATTAACCCTAGAGCACAATTTACCGAACGAAGTCCCTAGAAAGGAAGAGCGAAGAGCGATATCGATATGTGCCTTTAAGATAGTATGAAAAGCTACCGTATTGAAGGCGCATGCCGTTGATAGGAGAGATTCAGATATTTTCAACCTATTCTGATAGACTAGGTTTAAGTGAGAAATAGTGTATGAATATGAGACGGAGACAGGTGACCAAAATATCAAACAAGTTTTCAGCTGGAAAACCTGCAAATCCAAAAAATATAACAATTTTTTGGTTCAAAAGTTTGAAAGTGAGTAGAAAATAGTGTGCAGAAGAAGAGACGCAGACAAGACTTCCGAACTGCAAGTTTTTTGAATTTCAGAAAAAAACTACAGAAATTCAAGAAACAGTGTGAGATTTAGAGAGACGTAGACAACCACTGAGTATCGTTTTCAGCTGGAGGTAAACCTAAAAATTACAGCTTTTCCTTTACCAATGAGCAAGACAGTAGGAAATAGTGTTTGAAAGGAAGAGACGCAGACAGGGTTTTCAAAGTGCAAACTTCTGCTTTTTTGAAGGGAAAAAGTTTAGTGATTTTGGAACACTCATTTTTTGCAGAGATGTCAATCAAGTTCTGACATATTTTAATAGAATTTTCCAAAAAAAACTCGAAACTTTTTGATTTTTTGGTCTCACCACGAAAACCAATATGAACACAAGTTACAACATAATCAAGCTCAAATACTCGAGTCGTTCTATCTAATTTATGTTCATGTTTTCACGAAAATAGTGTAAAAATCGGAGAGACGCAGACAATTCTCACCGTATTGTGAAAAAAAGAAGAAGTTTTCGAGAACAACAACAAAAGGCGCAATGAAGGATCATCATTCATCAATTTTGGGTGAAAAAGGACCAAAAGTGGCCAAAAATGTGTAATAAGAATGTTGAGACCAATTGAATTCCTCGAAAATGTACATAAATTTCAATTCGAATGTTTAGGGATGAGCCCTAGTCGACAAAAAGAGCATTGAGAGGGGGAGGAGGAGGGGGGAATGTGTCATGAATCGCGTTTAATTTTCTGCGAACATCTACTAGCGATGGCAAGTGTCTACTACAGTATACCTTGTCTTACCAAGGTGGCAATTATCTCGACAGACACAAAAGAAATCATAAATTTTTATGTGAAATTCACTTAATTTTGGGGTTTGACAACGCTTTTGAAGCAACAACATAATTGTACAGATAAATATATAAAAACAATAATTCGTGGTGTCAAAAAAGGTTTGAAATTATTATGTTTTTCGGATGAAAGGGCGAGTGCCAGATGTTACTGGTAGAACACGACGGGCGACGTCTGGTTTGTCGGGAATCGGTGGCCGGGATGCTTGGACGCCGATGTTGCGACGAGGTGATGGCGGGGTTTTTGAGCGTTCTGGAAAAAACTTTCAATTTAGAGATAAAATTGAAATAGTTTTCATAATTGATGATTTTCAATCAGAAACTTAGAAATTCCTATGTCAGAGCATGTTTAGTTTCAAAAAAATTTCTTTAAAAAAGCAAAAACTTTAGAACAACTGTGATTAGATGTCAATTTTGTCCAGAAAACACTCGAAACTTCTGATGATGAATCAGATTTGTTTGAAAATATTATTTATTGAATATTGTTTGTTTATTCTCAATTATTTTTACTTATCACGTTTTTGAAACGTATGGCTTACTTTGAAAAGAAGTGCATTTTTTTTTACTATAGAATCTCACACTTTTTATTGAAAGATTAAGATTTTTCTGTTATTTTTCTATGATTCGAAAACTTGTTCGAAAAAAGTTTTTCAAGTTTTCACCGTTCTGTCAACTTTTTGATAGCGATGTCTCAACTTTGAATCAAGAAAAATCTTCACTCACCCTTACTCTTCCTCCTTGCATTCTCCTTATCAATCGAAATGTCTCTCGCCAAATCAAGCAATTCGTTTCCAAACGATGACGGTGGAATTGGAATACCACTTGGTCCTAAAGTAATATCAATATAATCATATTCAAAGAAACTTGTGCTTACCAGCAGACACAATATCCAACATATCCTGATAATTGACAGCCAACTTCCTCTTCACATTCCCCTTTATTTGACATTCCATCAATTCCAAATGCTTCTCAAATCCCTTCACTTTCGATCGATACTTGCTCACATCATTCAACAATGCACTATTCTGTTGTTCCAGTGTTGCTTCTCTCTCATTCGCCATTCGATTCAAATTCTCAAGCTCCATTTTATAGGTCTGCTTCATCTGTTGCATTTTCTGCTCCAACTCAATTCGATATGCATCCATCTCCTTTTTCAGCAAATCCTCATGTCTTCTCGCCTTTTCAAACGCCTCATCTTCCCGTTTCAACACTGTATTCCTCATTTCGTTCAGTTTTACAGCGGTTTCCATTGCCTGGAAGTGGATATTGAGCAACATTTATTCAAGACAACGACAAATTCTACAGACATGACAAAGGACAACACATATAAAAATTAAGAACGAACTTCCTGTTGAACATCCACCAATTTCTCATTCATTTTTCCAATTTTCTCCTGTAGATCGAATATTTCCTCGCTCAACGTCTCATTCTTTACTGACAATTCTTCACATTTCCTCTCAACTTCATCATTATAATTCGAAATTTGTTCGTTTTTCCGTGTCAAATGCTCATTCTTCTTCTCAAAATCGATAATCTTTCTTTCCGCATATTCCAATCTTTCCTCTAATCGTTCATTCTTCGCTTTTAATGACTTCTTATCTCCTTCCAGCTCCGTTGTCTTCTCCATCAAATCGATTTCTCGTTCCTTGAAGTTGCCCAACACTTCCCTCACAACCGACTCCATTTTCTTGAACACATTCTCCTGACTTTTTCCAACTTTCGTCTCAACAATATGAAGTTGTTGTGTTAATTGACAATTCCGTTTCGCGTACATTTCCACTTCACTCGTCAGACTTTCGATTTTCAGCTCGGCGGCTCGAAGTACTTCAAGAAGTTCCGATTTCTCGAAAATCTCCAGTGCTCTAATCTTGTCGTCGATTGTCTGATCCTTCAGTGTTTGTAGAATATTTCGACCATTTTCTAGTTTCAGGTAACCATCCCAGGCGTCGGTTAGGTCGGAGAAGACGTTTGTTAGGTAGTCGGCTGCTCTGAAAATGTGAAAGTTATAAAAACGACTATTATATATACTTCGTATTTTCGACGAATCAATCGTTATTCTAAATATTTACGTTATTTATACAAAACCGAAAAACTTTTTCCGTAGTTCACGTAAATAGACCGCAAAAGGACTCTTGTTTAGGAGATAGACAGTAGACATGAAAAAGAGCTGAACGAACTAAAAAATAAGTTAACGTGAATTTAAAATTAAGGAGCTATATTTTCATGTACTGATATGTGAACACGTAAGGAGTTAAGATATGAAGTAGGAGGCCGAAGATCGAATCCGTGCGGATAAAAATTTTTTTTGCACAACAATATCGTCAAGAGAACGCGAAACCTATATTCGGACGTTTCGCGATTGCTCCTTTTCGCCCATATACATTTTCGCTACATTAGAAAACTCCCCTGAATCACGATTTGAAACCCAGTCAATTCACAACTATCCCATTTTCAAAATTCGTCATCTCGCAACTATGCATAGTGAAACGGCATAGTTGCGGTTTCTCAAAATGCAAATCCTACAAGTTGCAAAAAGGCAGATTTAGAATCGACAAGAAGCCCATTCTCTCAAGCGTTAAAAAAAGAAATTCATCGTGACCTAGGGAAAAAGTTCGGCCGTTTTGTATAAATAAAATAAAGTAATTCTAAACACTGTTTTCGCAGATATTTTCTATTTAAGTCATTTAAAAATAGAGTAAAACTATCTTTTTTCGAATCAAATTCAGTAATTCTAAGACATCAGTTTTTTCTATTTGGTTCAATTATCTGCAGCTTATAATTTTATATTCGAAAAGTCTGTTAGATAGTCAACTGCTCTCAAAATATGGGAAAAACACATGGAAGTTAGTATATTCTACTTATTTAAATTATTATGAAACTTAGACAGAACATTTCACAATATTGTATCTAAAGGACTGTGAAAGAGAAGAAATCATTATCCGAAATAAAAAACAATACAAAATTGACTTTTTCTAAGAGTTTTTATTGTCTTCAGCTTATGGAAGAAAAGTTGGTTGTTTTGAAACGTATATTTTCTAAATTCTTTATTATTCGCTCAAGTTACACATGAAGCTTCTACAACTTTGTAGCGAAAACAATCAAAATGATGTAGAAAAATTATGAAACAATACCGATTCAATTTTGTTCGATCAGTTTCAATTATTCTCAACTTATAAATACTAATTCTTGCTGTGAAACGTATATTTTCCCTAATTCTTTCTTATATCCCTAAGATCAGATCAATAAAACAAACATACTTAGCCGAAACTGGCGCAGTTCTCTCCGGTGTTTGACTCGTCGCATCAGTTGATTCATCAGTTCTGTAATATTGCTTATTTTTATTGAATTTTATACTATAACTTACATTCTGTTTGCTTCCATTTCAGACGCAAAACTATCTAAACATTCATTCAAATTGGCGGCTATTGCGCAATAAAAATGTGTATCAATAGGGCGCGTTTGCATTCAACACTTCAATGTGAAAACGTGAGCAAATATGCCAATAGAAAAGGAAGCTTCATTGTATAAAAAAGAGAGAAATATCACAAGACAAACAATTACAATTATCACAATACTTGGAAAAACACAACTGATTTTTGATGGGATGAAAAAAGGAAAGAAATATGCGATTATAATTACAAAACGAGTTGATTTTGTTAGAAAATGATAAATAATACTAGAAAGGTTTAGGTTAAAAGGACTAGATAAAAAAGCAATTAACATACACTCCTGGGTTAGAATTTCTTTGATATGGGGGGATGGGGAAATGTTTGAAACAATAAAACAAACGGATAAACAATTGAATAGGGAAACCGGCGATTTGTGGAAGGGAAAAACGGATTGGAAATATTCTAGTGTGGTAGATTGTTACCACTACCAAGTGGAAACATTATCATTGTTGATTGGAGATATTCTAAATCTGGCAGTTGATCGAGTAGATTCTTCGCATCCAGTGATAACACTTTCGAGTCTCGGTATGGACTTTTACGGGATGTTTCAGCTTTTGACATGATTGTGTCAAGGATATTGGAACTGGAAGATTATTTTTATAGGCTAAATCATAATTACTATAAAACGGTCTAAAGTAGTCATGACTTAGAAACGACTAGTGAAATTCACCGACATTTTTTCTTGTAGAATCGAAACTTATACGGACGGATTTCTTACGAAATTCGTTTCTTTTATGACGAAAAAACGCTTCAGGCGTTATACTATCGGTTGAAATTTTCACAAGACCGTTAAAAAATTCAATCAAACATTTCACGAAAAATTATTTTGCAAAAACTGATCATGAATTCAGATTCTGCATGGCAAAAGTCATCAAATGTTGTATTTTACTACATAGTCGTTTTGAAATTTTGATTTCAGACGGTTTTTTTTAATTTTAAAATGTATAAAAACACTCACTTATGACTACCATTCGTCTCCTTTGCCACCGTATTCAATCCAAATTCTGCGAGATCCTTTTGCAGCGGATTCGTATAACTACTCGCGACACCATTCGACGACAGAAAATCAACATCCAGAATAGCCGATGATTGGTCTGAAATTTGTTTGAAAAATCATTATAAGTATGCAAAAGTGTTTAATTTAACTTACTAGCTCGATTCATTGGATTCGTCAGGCCACTCGCATCCCAGTCAAAATCAACTACCGGAATTGATGGCGATTCCATCGATCCGCCAGATTTCGATGCTCCAGAATCTGATGGTGACATTGTATCAGATGTAGATGTTGGTTGAAGTGGTGTTGGAAAGAGAAGACTTGATGTATCTAGCACTGGTTTACCCGTCTTTTTCACAGCGTTCTGCAAATTTTGACGATTTGATAATGAAATCTGGAGGGATATAACTTACTGGATCAACTTTCAGCGATTTGAAATGACTCAATCGATTTGCGGACGATTTCCATTCAAATTTGAGCGAAATCGCTTCTTCAACACTACGAAGTGATAGCCATAGTTGTGCAAATCTGGAAAAATTGATCTTTATGAAGAAAAAAGGATAAATTACCTTTTCGCGTCATTTGAAGCTAGATACTCCTCCGAAAGTTGATCACAATCAAATACTATTGGAATATCATGAAGCTGTAATTCAAAATTGATATAATTTCTATGAATTATCGAAAAACTCACAATCAATTCTTCATCAAACTCGCAGTCCTCTTTTTCATCATTATCCGCAAATCCATCATCCCAAAACTGATCATCTTCTATCATTTCATCAAAATCCTTCAGGTTCCAGTTTTCCGCTACAACAACTGGTGCAACCGTTGCAGCTGGTGTGAAATCAGCAGCCCAATCATCATTTTTCGACGATTCCGTATTTTCGAAAGCTCCAAAACTACCGAAGCTCTCCTGTTTTTGAGCTGTATTCGTGTTTGATGAGAAATCGCCAAAATCTTCACTTTGTTTTCGATCAACTGATGGGCGGCATTGATCGAAATCACCCCATTCGTCGTCGTCATCGATGGCGGCGGTGTTGGTGATACTGGCGGGTTTCTGTAAAAGAGCAGATGTTTAAAAACTCATTAAAGTGTGACTATTATTTGCTTTGAAAAAATTCAGCATAGCTTTTCGCGTATCCAGTTAACGCTTGCAGTGTTTATGGAGCGATTGACGTTTTACAGATTATTTTCAATTTAAAAGCATCAAATTTTTGTTTCATTTTTATTTTGCAGATCAAATACGGTTTACATCAACTTCAGTTATCATAGAAACGACTCAAACGCCCTATTTTCTGTTTAAAAACAAACAACTTGACAGAAATTTCAGTCTTTTTGCTAGAAACTAAGGCTATTAAGGATCGATAGATGTTTTTTTACATTATTTCTACTTTAAAAATTTGAAATATACAACTTCTTTTAGTTTTGCAGATATAAATGGATTTAAATCTGATTTTCACACAGTATTTATCAAATTCTTGAAAAAAACAAAGTTTTTAAAGTTTTAAAATGAAAAAAAACATACCACTTCATTAGTAGCTCCACCAAAATCTCCCCATTCGTCATCATCGTCTTCATTTTCAAATTCCGTCGGCGGCGGCTGCTGAAACGCATTCCATTCTTCTTGAATCCCGGAAAACGCTGTTGACGCCTACAATAAAACTTTTTCAATGATGATAAAACAAAAATAAATACCGTTAAAGTGTCTCCCTGCTCCAACCCCGACGTAGCAGAAATCGATTTCATCGTCGACACATCTTCAATTTCCACGTTTTCCTCGAACTTTGGCTGATTTTCATCGTTTATCGGCGGCGGACCTTCATCTATATTCATTGATTTACTGAAAAACAACAAATTATGATTGAAATAATGATGACTAATGCAATTTCGACACTTTATCAGCAAAACTATATACTTCTCGACGGAAGAAGTAGGTTTGGTCACGAAAATATGAGAGAAAACATGAAAAATGTGATCATTATCTAGTCAATTTACGCGAAATTCCTTCAGTTCAATTGCGAAAAAAA
This sequence comes from Caenorhabditis uteleia, assembly GCA_963573275.1. Taxonomy (NCBI): domain Eukaryota; kingdom Metazoa; phylum Nematoda; class Chromadorea; order Rhabditida; family Rhabditidae; genus Caenorhabditis; species Caenorhabditis uteleia. The sequence goes on from OY752137.1 coordinate 6,884,594, forward strand.
CAAGAAAACCTGTTTGTTTGGAAGGAATTCATCAATTTAGCGCAATGTGGAAATGGGGGGGAAAGTGTACTTTTTACGGCGTAAAATGAGCAGCATAATAATAAATAAATTATATAGTTCATGAGAAATTCATTGAATGTAATATGATTTGTGTTTGCAAAAGATTAGTGGAGAAATACGGGATGAAATGAAAGTTTTGCCATGGAAACCTGGACAATTGAATGAATTAGGCTTTTTATGGACGAAAATAGTGTTTTATAGCCTTTTTTGAAGTCTAAATGCAAGAAATACGTTAAAATACGGCACTTACGATGGATTTCCGCGTTTTTTAGTCTTAAAATGTCTAGAAAAACACATTATAATTTGGGTCAATCTAATTATAAAAAAGTGCGCAAAACTACAAGTTCACGTGTTTAAAAACGGCAGAATTAACAGACTTTGAAGGCAACCGAGGACAATGAGAATGACGAAAAACTTTTGTGTGGAATTTCCGCCACTAGCCGGAAATACCTGCGCCTAGCGGGCATAAATACATTGGAAATGACAAAGTCTTTATGCTGTGTATACATATATTTCTCTGTGGCCGAGGCCATTTGAATCGATAGGCGCTAGGGTATTCAAACACTGGCGTTTTACTTGTGGCATTGCGTCAAAAAAGAAAAAAGGGGAAAAAGAGGCACAAAATGCGAATATATCTCTCTAAACTAGCGTCTTTTTGTTTGCTTTTGGCCAATTTTCTGGCTACGAAATTAATTTTTTACTGGAAACAATAAAAATACTCACCATATTGTTGTTTTTGCATAATTATTGATGGAGTTGAGTTGTGAAATCATTTTGTGAGAGTTAAATTTAATTTTTTCAATAAAAATTCATATTTTTATCGAAAATATTACTCAAACTTCGTCCCGCTCCTTTAATCTCTGGGTACGGTTTGCTTTTCTGTTTGAACGTGCTCCTTTAAAACCGTATGTAAAATCGTGGCAAGACGCAATAAAACTTCAGAATTTATGTTCCTTTAAGCCACTACAGTTTTTCGTTTTGAAACCTATTTCCTTATTCTCTGCACTGCTCCTTCACTTTCCTACCGTCATTTTAAACCAGTTTTATTTATTTTCAAGTCTAAAATTGCCTTTTTTCAGCAAATATGCTCGAATTTATCAGTAGTGATTTATTCACACTGCCAAATTTATGCATAATCGGGTTTTTGATCACTTCAATTGCTGTTAGCAGCTTGTTTACGTAAGTTTTCCTCTGCAACAGGAGTTTTTACGATTTAGTTGGTGTTTCAGACTTTCGTACGCAACACCATGGGTGCGAAGAAGAAGATCCGAGTATTTGAAGCCGGAGAAAGTTTATCGATCATCGCCAGAGCAAGAGTAAGTCGTTTTTTCCCGGTATAACCTCAAATAATGTATTTAGATTCAAAAAACTGTTGAACGAAGATCCTAAAGATCACCGTCGTTTCACAAAATCTTCATGCTATTTATCAGTTATTATTCCAGCCATGAACGAAAAAGTTAGTCTGCCATTTTATTTTTTTCTGATAATAAAATTGTAGGAACGTCTCCCAATAATGCTCGACGAATGTTGCGAATACTTGAAATATCGCGGAAAAAAAGACGACGAATTCACATATGAAGTGATTATTGTCGATGATGGAAGTACTGACGGAACAGCCGATTTAGGAGTACAATACGGATTACGATACCCAAACACTATTAAAGTATTGAAATTGGAGCAGAATCGTGGAAAAGGTGGTGCAGTGAAGGCGGGAGTTCTCAATAGTGGTGGTCAATTGATCTTATTCGCTGATGCTGATGGTGCAACAAAATTTGAGGATTTTGAGCATTTGGAAAAGGAGATTCTTCGCGCTGCCGGTTGTGCAGATGAACAAATGGATGAGACATTCCCAGTAGTTGCAGTGGGATCAAGAGCTCATCTCGAAGCACAATCCGTCGCTGAACGCTCATTCTTCCGTACCATTTTGATGCATGGCTTCCATTTGTTGGTCACACTTTTCGCTGTTAGAACTGTCAAGGATACACAATGCGGATTCAAGTTGTTCAGTCGCGCTATTTCTGCAAGGGTATATTTTCCCGTACTTTTTCAACTTATTTCAACACGAAATTTTCAGCTTTTCCCAGTCCTTCACGTTGAACGATGGGCGTTCGACGTCGAGCTTCTTTACTTGTGCGAGAAATGGAATGTTCCAATTAGAGAGGTAGTTTTACGCTTTTGTTCTAACTTTTAAACCTAAATTGCAGGTTTCCGTCCGTTGGAAGGAAATAGAAGGCTCGAAAATCACACCAGTCTGGTCATGGATTCAAATGGGAAGAGATTTGGTGCTTATCTGGTTCAGATATGCTGTAAGTCGTCTAAAAGTCAATATGTTATCAATTTATTGTAATTTCAGGTTGGAATCTGGTCCGATGAGCAACCCAAATAATCAAAAAACAATCAAATCTTGCCAAAAATGAGATTTTTATGCTTTAAATCAATAATTTCTTAGTAAAATGCCACTTTCATCGCTTTCCTCTTGTTTTCCTGGGTTGTAAATAGTAAAACCGCTGTGATTCTATAATTTATTCGTTTCTTGTTGCATTTTTCTTGTTTTTTGTTAATAATAATATTCGAGGGTGCTCTTTTTATCAATTTTTTAAAATCGTTCAAGCGATTTTTCTATATTTGTTGTGAATTTTTTGATTTTGAGTCGAAAATAAGGAAAATCTAGGGAAAATGGTGAAAAAAACGCAAAAACCATTGCCAAATGATTTCCCAGTCGATGAAATTGTGATGAAGGATGAAGTTGTGCTAAATGTAAGCTTTTCTCTTTTAAAATTCAATAAAAGAAGAATTTTAGACATTCGACGAGTGTACTGATTATGTAGAATATGACGATACCAAGGAGTTTGATATTGATCAGTATTGTGAGAATATCAAGGTAAAAAACAAAGAATATATGATTTTAATGTATAAGATGCGAATTTAGGTTCAAATGGTGAATGAAAGTGACGATAAAATGACACTTGAGTTCGATTTGACTCGAATTGAAGCTCCAGTCGCCAATGCTCTTCGTCGTATTCTCATCGCAGAAGTTCCAACAATGGCACTTGAAAAGATTTACTTGTATCAAAATACGAGCGTAATTCAAGACGAAGTACTCTGCCATCGTCTTGGTCTTCTTCCGTTGAAGGTCGATCCGAGAAAGTTTCAATTTCCACTCGAGAAGATTATTGGAATTAATGAGCATGGTGTTGATTGTGATGAAGAGCCGGAAGGTGATCCGAAGAAGAATTTGATCTTCAAGATTAATGTAAGTTTTTATATATTTCATAGTTGTATTATTAAATATTTTTGCAGGTCTCATGCACAAAAAACCGAAACGCTGTGCCAACAGCAACAGATCCAAAGCAACTCTACCATAATAGTTCAGTATATTCGAGAGCATTTGAATGGGTTCCGATTGGAGAGCAGGAAAGCGAGTACGAATCAAACAAGCCAAAAATCGTTTCTGACGATATTCTCGTCGCCAAAATGCGTCCAGGACAAGAAATCGAGGCATCTTGTCACGCTGTCAAAGGAATCGGAAGAGATCACGCCAAGTTCTCACCAGTCGCCACTGCATCGTATCGTCTTCTTCCAACCATCCGACTTCACGCTGAAATTACTGGAGAAGCTGCTGAAAGACTGAAAAACAGTTTCAGTGAAGGAGTTATTGAGATTGAGAAGAAAGGAGGTTAGTGGTTATATTGTTGATAGTTTGATATGTTTTGGGATTGCAGGCAAGAAAATCGCTGTCGTGAAAGATGCTCGTCGAGATACATGCAGTCGGAATGTGTTCAGACATGAGGATTTGGAGAAAGTTGTTCAATTAGGAAAGAATAAACAACATTTCATCTGTAAGTTATATTCTTCAAACTATATCAACCACGAGTGAGCCTCGAGAGTTTTTGACATTGTAGAAAGGCAAAAAATTGTAGTTTTCAAAAAGATATTTCAACATTAAAAAAATGAATAGCTTCTAGGTTACTCATCGTTTTTAGATTTTATCTACTTTTTTTCGGCCCTGTGGTATCAATCCTGACAAGTTTCAGCAATTTCTATTGTTTCTGACCGGTTTTTTAGGCATGATATCATTTTAACAAATCACATTTCGTTTCTCGACAAAAAAGTCAAAAATAATATACGCGTAGTTATGAAATACATTTATTATTTTCACCTCAAATCATTGCAATATTTCAGTCAGTATCGAATCAACTGGTGCTCTCACCTCATCCGAATTAGTCGTCGAAGCATGCAAAGTAATGGAGCACAAGTGCAAATCTCTTCGTAAACAAATCGAACAACTTTTGCAATAATTATTCTTTGCCTTTTTTTGTTGTTTTTTCTGTTACTGTTATTGTTGTCGTTTTTTCTCGTTTTCTTTGCCTCAATAAACCGATTTTCACTAAACTTTTTTGCTGCTTTTATATTCAAACGGTTTTCTAGCCTATGATTCTATTTTTTAGCTTTTTAGTCGGAGGAATGTTTGTTAAATTGTTCGGAATTCAGATTTTCATATAGTTAGTGAACGATAAAAAGAAGCAACAACAATGGGATTTCCGATGATCCAAGTTTTTATGATCGCCGCGCGGCAGGTAGATCAAACTTCAAATTTCTTAAAGCATGCAAATAATTGAAGGTGTCAAAACCAATTGCCGATGCGGTGCTGAAATATGGAAAGGATCATCCGGTGTTTAGGAATAAATTGCTTATTCCAATCGGAAGAGGTTCGTGAAAATCCCCAATCCCCCATAAATGACGCCAATAAAATATAGATAAAAAACAAAGAAATGCGTACTTTCTTAACATTTCCCATGAGACGATATATAAGCAACTTCAAATCTACATGATGATCGTTGCGCATGAAAACAAGAAATAAAAAATGACTTTTTCCAGGTTTGGTTCGATTCACAGCTCGAATGCGGATGAAACGGTTAGGATTAGGGGAGCCGATTACACATGCGCCGGTTTCCGAATCAGCTGCACTCGAGCAAGCGTCGGACTTTGTACAACAAGTAGTGCTATTCTCGTATTCAGTTGGTGTGTTTGCTGGTTATTATTTTTACACGAAATTGACTGCGCCGGAGACGCTGAAACAGGAGGAGTTTGATGCGTATAAAGAGCAACAGGAGCAGGTTAGTAAGAAGTTTCTCAAAAAGTTTTGAATCGCAGTTTCAGATAATCAAAGGCCTTCGATTTCAACTGGAAACGCTGGAACAACGTGTAAATGCTCAATCGAAGCGTAGTTTCTTCTCGCAACTTGGTGTGACTAGTGATGATACGCCATCTCAACCACCACCGCCACCACCGGCACCATCCACCAATACAACTGACGAGCAGACGAAGAAAACAACAACAATCCCTGAATCATTGAGGTCACGCCTTCAACGAATCTCATCGTTACCGATTGATGCGGCTGCCAGCCTGATTCTTGATGGTACGTCTACTGATGATTGATGTATGTTTTCTCTTCATCCCCCCATCATTTTATGTTTCTCTGACCAAATGTTTAGCCCCGTGTGTTTTCTCACTAATTTTCTGTACGAGTAATATAATAAGATTTTTTGATTTTTATTTGTGTAACATGATAACAACCCAACACGCCTCTTTTTCCATTTCAGACACTTCCTACCTGGTCGTCCGTCGTGATGATTCAATCGGCATCGAGCTATCCAACAAATGGTCATCCCGTGGTGAAATTCTTCATTATCGACTACCAGACGGCACACGACAGTTATCAGCCGCCGAATTGTTGATCAAAGAAGCCGCGTGTCATATCATCCGGGGTGCTGCCTACTGTAGAAGTTGACTTTATCTTATAGCATGTGATTTTTCATTTCTCTCGAGCTTATTCTAGTCCATTATATCTATGTGTAGTTTCATACCAATGTCTTCTCTTCCTGTGTTTTTTTCTCCTCTTCTTCTCCTTCTCAAAATATATAGCCCAGTGACTTCAGGACGAGCAAGGAAGAAATCGAACGAGGAGCAAAGCTGATGTTATTATTTGGTTGTTTTCTTTTTCAGTTGTGAACATGTCGAATGATGATGATGATGATGTAAAACGCGTCATTCTGAATATTTCATGAGCCAATCATCTCTTTTTTTGAGGCATCTAATTTTTGAACTTGAATTACATTTCATGACTCAAAAAATTTTTGCTCATCATCATCATTGTTCATCCCTTTTTCTCCCGTTTTTCAATTGTATTATATGCTCAATTGGCATTTTTTCGAAGCATACGGTAGGTAGATCATGCTTCAAAACGCCATATAAATCGCAATTTTCTAGAGATCTATTGTACAGGTTTTGTATGTTTTTTATATAGGAATAAATATTTCTTGACCTCTCACTTTGCAAAAAAATATCAAAATGCAATTGAAAACTGACGTCTTCTAGTTCCATACTGATGACGTCCCCGCCTCGCCAAAGATGCCCTTCTACCTATTGTTGCCCTGCAAAAAAGGCGAAGGAGCTAAGCCTATATATAATGTATTCAACACAAAGTGTGTCTTCTCCCTTTTTGCTTTTCGCCTTCTCGAACAACCGCGATTGATTCAATTTTCCTTTTGGCGCTGAGACACCGCAAAAAAGATGCTCCCCGATTTTCGTTGTTCTTCCCCCGTTTTTGGTGGGGGAGGAGGAGGAAGGAGTGTCGGGTTTACAGCCAAACCGGAACCAAATATATCCACCATATTTGTTGTCGTTTTTCTCTTTTTGGTAACTTTGTTTAGCTCAATTTTTGAACGGATTTTCAGTCAAAGTTCTCTGTTTCCTCAAATCTCTTTTAGGTATATTTATGAAAATTGATTGCTCAAACCGCATATTATACACTACCGTATAGCTTATCTAACTAGCAATATCCAAGGTTCGATATGAAAAATGATTTATGTATCATTAATCAATCAGCTTAATTCTCTATATAAATTGTAAGCCCATTTTCAATATATCAAATCTACCTTATGATTGGTTTATGTTTCTTTGAACTTTCATAGTTTACCATGCAACTATTCGATAATGATTGGAGGTTTTGAGACGGTAAAATCGTTTATAACAACGAAAAAACACGAATAGAAAGTTGTTTAGAATTGGTTGAAGCTGAAAAATTTGGAATATCCTGTTGGCTCAGTATCAAAGTATATCATGTGAAAACTCACAATTTCAAAAGAACTTTTCAGCATTCTGATAAAGTTTTCAGTTAGTTATTTTTCGTTTTCAGGTTTTCTATTTTTTATCTTCCCACCAATACATCCATTTTCTTTTGCTCATTTCCCAGTATATCCAAAACCACAATAGTTTCCCTTCAAACACCTCAAATTATAACATTTGCAGTTTAAAATATAATTTATCATCTATTTGGTAAGCTTTCGTTCTGATTATCCTTTTCTATCGAGGAAAACAATCTTTTTTCTTCTCATCCTGTTATCCACATATTGTACTGTCTCTCGGAATTCCCAAAACATTTCCAAATCTGCAATATTTGTATCTACAAATCCATCAAATTATATCTCCGAACACCTCCTCCTGCTTATTAGTTTCGTTATACATATTCATACCACAATATGTATTCTCCAGTGATTTCCATCTATATATATTCTATCCGTGTCAAACCAAAACAATACTATATTATGAGAACAGAACAATAGCTTCAATTCTTGCACCCAAGCTATTTGGTGACATTTTCGCCACCAATTTAATATTGAAATTTAAAAATAGAGGGCGGAAATGGGCGTCCCCGCCATGTTTCTACACCAATGCACCCAAGACAATAAACGTTTGTTTAATGTCTTTAGCACAAAGATTTCCCTATTCGGCTGAGTATCAAATGTGTCGATCCCGTTCATTCAATTTCCGCGTCAAGACTCCAAAACACTTCAAAAGTATATAAACCTAAACCTAATAGTAAGCCTCTCTTTCCTACGTCATTCACCAATCAATCACTATATCCACCCACTACTATACACCTAATAAATCACTTGGTGAATTACTCACCCACCCACCCCTTTAAGCATTTCATATCCTCCTTTAAGCAATATTTGGTGATCTACCATATCTATCACGACAGGAAACATTACCAAATCATGTTTGTTTTGTTTTTTTTGAGCGGATGACTTGACGTCAGTCATTTTTGGTCGATCACAACCGCCAAAAATTGTAGATGAGCTGTAATTGGATCAGTGAGGATACGAAAATAACAGGAAACATTCGCGGAGACTAACCTAATTATGAGCGGAGCAATTTGTATAGTAGGCAAGCTCGCTGACCTATCGATTTTTGAACATCATCTCTTTTGAGTCACTTCTGCCTTTTTTTAGTTGACAACAAGAAGCGGAAGACGTTTGACGCAAGTCATCCAACTTCCGACCCAAATGGAACATCCTTTTTTTGTCGAGCAGAGAGATTTGAACAGACTTGCAATTCTAGCTAAACCTAAGTTAAACCTAGTTCCAATGAACCTTGAAGATTAATCAATCAAAACACTCATAAACCTGTATGACTTAAACCTAAGCTAAACCTAATCAATTTCCTTTCCTTCTAAACCTAAACCTATCCTCAACTATCAACCCGACTCCTCCCCCTTTTCTGCAACATCATCTACGTCAACCATATCTGAATCTGCCAGTTTCATACCCCCATACGACTCCGCCCCCTATCTCCTTCCAATCTAAAAATGGACATACATCTCCCCGTCTCCAGACTCACTTTTTTGCCATGCGATGCGCGGAAAACGTCGTCGTTTATCTTATTTCGAAAAAAAGATGCGAAAGAGTGTGTCACGTGGTTCGGGATGTATAGTAGTAGCCAGCTAAGGACAATGGAAGGTTGACTGAGTATTAGATGCATTTGATACTCAATCAACTTATAGTTGTCCCTATCAGTGTTCCATTTCACTGTTAGGTTTAGCTTTGACCAACTACAAGCGCAGCTTGCGTTCGTGGTGCATCTGACCAAATGCCGGTGTTGGTTGACGGAGTAACACATGTGTTTTATACTCAGTTAACTGAAAGTGGTCCTTATCAGTGTTCTTTCTAAGTGTTAGGTTTAGCTTTGACCAATTGATAGCGCAGCTATCTTACATGGTACATCTGACAAAATGTTGATATGCGTTTGATACTCAGTCAATTGATAGTGATCCTTATCGATAGTTGTGATACTTCAAGTGGTTCCTTCTTACTTTTAGGTTTAGCTTCAACCAGCGTCCCTTTTTAGCGTCTTACTTGATGAATCTGACCAAATGTCGATGCACCATGATATTGAAACATTGTTATCTGCGTCTCTCAATTCTGGCACTATTACCTTACTATCATTAGATACTCAGCCAACTAATAGATGTTGTCCATCCATAATTACATGTTCTTCGATGTCCCTCCTATCCACATCACTTTCTTTTCTCGGCCAATTTCCTTCCAACAACTTCCTAACTAAATTCGCCTCTAGAGAACAATCAATTGTTTCTCGACACTAGATTTATGGCCTTCTTTCTACCTTTGTCCCGTATTCCCACAGGTACGGTACATTGGCCTACTGTAGATGTTCCTTTTTGACGTCAAGAAAAACCAAAGATTTCAAGTGTTTTGCGCCGGATGAAGGGCATTTTTCGGTGGAAGAAGAAGAAGGAAAAAATAGAAATCTGATACTAAAAGTGGCCGGCCACCATGTGATTGAATATATGGAACGTGAGAATCCGTTGAAGTTTTAGTATGGGTCTCGCAACGATTACTGATTTTTTGGTTCTACTTGGTTTTTATCGTGTCTAGACGCATAGCAACCGTTTTCGTTGCGGGACCAAAACATCAAGTCTCCACGAATCCCCGAGACCCAAACTTTCAAAGATCTTCACTCGAACTACGTCAAACTCCTAATTTATCGCGACTCCCCAAAATCTCAAAGTCCAAATAAACCCAAAAAGTTGTGGGTGTATCCCAAATGATTGATACTCCACCAACCCCAATCATGATCATCTATACACAATTGTCATGTCAAAGTGTCTTCACTTCTTGCTCCGTGAGCCCTCCCTCTTCATCGAATGACGTGAAGTGGAGGCTCCGGATCCCCATGAGACCATTCCATCTTATAGCCCTTATTCCAAAATGTGCGCCCCGTTTTTCCTATACTTTTCGAACCAGAAAAAGAAATAGGAAAAGGCACGCCATTCGAACTCTATGCACATCACTTTTGCTTAATGTTCATGCATATTCGGGAAATTCGATTTCCTCTTGTTTTTCCCCTCTCAACTGTTCGTCGGTTCATTTGCCTTCTTCTTTCTCCATTTAATACTCAGTCATTCATCCAGACGTTTGATACTCAGGGAATCCCCTCACTTTAATATTCGTAACCTTTTTCCGTAGGCGGCAAGTGTTCTCCTCTCTCTTTTTTTTGGAATATTTTAAACCTAAACCTAAACCTCTTTTTTTGTTTGCAGGGCAAAAAATAGACGAAACAAGAAGACAATGGATACCTACTACATTAGATATATCGCTGTTGTGTTAGCACTTTTGCAAATTGGTGAGTAACTTTTCGTGGTGAGACCCATATCATATCTGCGTCTTTTCTTTGATACACTATTTCTAGTTCTTGGTAATCGACAAATGATTTTCGAATTAGTTCAAAAATAACTTCTGAAATTTCAAACTATCTGTGAAACAGGGAATGTTGGGCCTCACCACAACAGTTCCAGGCATTTGATACTCAGTCAACTAATCAATTTCAGGCTCCACCATCGCCACACCAATCCTCGACGCCAATCTAGACACCATTGATCCGCAATCCCCCGAATCCGCACAACGACGCGAAATGTCGAAACGCGGTGGTGCTCGCGCCTTCTACGGTTTCTACAATACGGCAAATTCGAAAAGAGACAACCTTGCCGCCGCACCGTACTATTTGTATGAGAAACGAGGCGGCGGAAGAGCATTCAACCACAATGCCAATTTATACCGGTAAGGGTCTTGATACGAAAATATTGGTATATATAATGGGTTACTGTAGATTCGACAAACGAGGCGGAGGACGGGCGTTCGCTGGATCATGGTCACCATACTTGGAGCGATTCTACGACTACAAACGATCATCCTATCCAATCTATTTCAGTGATAACTCTTATTATTGACTATTTTGCAATAGTTGCACTCCAACGCATTTGACTAAACCTAAACCTAAGTTAAACTATTACTACTATAAATACTCACATTTTTGATGAATTACATAAAGACAGCAATAATAATCATTGATGGGAAATTCATGTTCTTTGTCGCATTCTCGTTTTATATAAACCATTACTTTGTTGATCATCATGATACAAAGAATTATCAGTTACTGATAAAGTCAAAAAAACATCATGTTGAGAGAACTGAATATTGGGAAAGATGCACTATCAACTTAATACTACAAAGAAATATCAAAAAACTTGAGACTAATGGTTGAATCTGAGACACTTTTTTTTTTCAAATTTGCCTAAACTTATCTAACAGAGAGTCTAAAAATTAACAATTCGCAAAAAACTTTAAACTACAGAAACGGAGGTAATGGAGAATTCGAAATAATTCCTGTTTCAAGGCACCCTTAAAAACCATCAATTAATTTTTTTTAACCATTAATAACACAAAAATTTTACTTTTAGGGAAGATTTAACTTTACTATTTTTGAACTTACAAACTGTGAACTGTGCTGAAATATATGTATACTCATACTGATATTGTGAAAAAAATTCAAAATAGAGTAAACTTCAAACAAACACAACAACAAGTATTTTATAAAATTATATAAAAAATTGAGAGATGACTGAAACGGAGACGATTTTCAAGAAGCAATTGCTTGACTATTCAAATCATAGTACAGAATGGTGATATTGGAAATATCATCTGTAATTTCTCTCAGTTTATGGGTAAATCAGAAAACCTACCTGTTTTATGCACAAAATATGTAACTATAAGCAGTTGTCATACTGCTTATACTTGTCCTGGTGATTGCTTATATTGTCGAAAGTTGATAAAAAGTTATCACCATAATTAGTAAAAGATATGCCCACTGATATCATATCACTACTCACGCTTCAAAATGAACTGAAAGGATTTTTAAGGAATAAGATGATAGGGAATGACAAACAATAGTGAAACATTATCTGAAAGCTCGTAAGTTGTACTCTGAGCTTATCACTCAACCTGAAATTATACCTGTTTCATGAACAATACATCTAAGCAGGACAAGTTTTCAAGTTGAATTTGGATCTCAAATTTGGAACCTCGATTAAACCAGTATCAGCACAATCAGTAATGTATATATTTACTGATAACATATCACTATCCCTATTTTTTCATAACAAACAAATTTCAGCTATCCCCAAATCACCTGACATTTCAGTCACATTCCAAGTATTCTAATATACCATCACCTCTCTACCTAGACATGATTCACCCCGTTGTTTGATATTCATACTTACTTACTCATTGTTTTGTGTGTCCTCATAACTCAATTGTCTCTCCATATTCAACTCAATTATCTTCAGTATATAACAGGTGCAATATCTAAAGTTTTTGATCTACTCCTTGTTCCGTATCGTGCAAAAAAACATCATTCCATTCCATGCAAAAAAATCTCATCAAAAAAGGCATAAGTTGAAGTGGATTCAGAAATGTCATCCATTTCAACACCCCAACCACTAATGCACTTTCTCCACAATTTCCATACTATTTCATTCCATAATGCAAACTATTCCATTATTGTTATGTGGTGTCACTTGACGGATATAAAATGAGCCAAGTTTGTCGCTATTCCATTCATTCTTTCTTCTTGTTTTCATTTCTTCTCCTCCTTCAATTATGTTGATATTTTTTCGATCGAAATTTCCGCTTGAGAAAAGGTAGACTTCCTTATTAAGAATACACTTTTATTAAACTATAAGGGTGTCTGAAGCAAAAATATGGTGCACTTTGGATGACTATTTGAAGCACGCAGATTGCTTCAAGTACAGTAACCTGAGATTGAATACTGTATTAAAGGCGCATATTTAGCTTGTATCCGTAAAGGGATACCAGGTTTTGACGCAAAAATCAGGTTATCATAGGGGGATCCTAGCTACAAATTCCACGGAAGATACGGTTTTGGTATGCGCCTTTAAGGCAGTATGCAACTAATAGTTATAGTATATACTACTGTATTAATGGCGCATACTTGATTTGCATGAGACTAGGTAAAATACTGAGTAAGATCTTGACGCGAAAATTGAGTTATCAGGTTCAGAAAATATCTTTAGGGAATAGACGTTTTGAATATGTTCCTTTGATACAGTATGCCATTTTTACTTGTGGCTACTGTATTAAAGGCGCATACTGAATTCTTAGAATCAGGTTTTGACGCGAAAATCGAGTTATCAGACTGAACCCAGACTCACGCACTTTCTGCAAAACTGAAAAGCAGGTCTCACCACGAAAACAATCCTTATTTTTGTGACCCGTTCCTATAGAATAACTTATCCTAATCCTTGTCAGTATACAAAAGATTACCCTCCTAGTTCATTTATATCCACGAAAAATATTTTCCCGAAAACCAGCCCCTTCATTATTATTCAAAAATGAATATTCCACTTGTGTTTTCCTCTCCAGACGCAACATTTGTCCATATATCGGCAACGGATGATGTGACTCATGGGACATCGTGTGTTGTTTTTGCGAGATTTCGAGTAAATATAGTCGAATGATTAATATGTCCCATGGTCCACTATATCAGTATTATACAGTACTACGCCATATCAGCCAACGATCATTGAGACCACATTATTTTTGATACTTTAATCCCAGAGTCTCGTCATTCTCCCACCCCAACTTTCTCAGTATAGTTTCAAGTTTCCCTATATCAAATCTCTATTTACTTCTTCGGGGTGTTGAATACACTTGATACATTATTCAACATCTTGCGTAGTTGGCTCCCCGAAAAAAACACCAATGGCTTCATAAATTTTATGGCAAAAAAGCGATAGGTTCCACCGAGATTTGAACTCGGGTCGCAGGATTCAGAGTCCTGAGTGCTAACCACTACACCATGGAACCGGATGGTGAAATGGTGCACAATGACCAATGACATCGATGTTTGATCGATATCATAGGTAAAAGTCTTCTCCATCCCACTTCTCCTCATTGTTTATTCATTGGTTTTATATGTGCTCCATATAGAAGTTTTGTGTTGTCCTCAAGGGTACTTTACGATGCTTCGTAAAAAAAAGAAGCATCATAATTTTTTTCTTCTCCTGTGCAATAAAACACGTGATGATTGAGAAATTGAGCCCACTCACTATATTTCGAGGACCCCCGGCCCCGAACTTCTTGTCAAAATGCACCATGTTCACCCCTCAGAGAGCTCACTTTTTGATCATCACGAGGTTTCTTTTTCTTCGCGCCAATCACGAAATGCTTTTCACGCTTCACCTCGATTTGATTCAATTATTTTCTTGTTATCAAACTAGAAAAGTTAGTCACTAGGAAGTTCATGACGTTGATTTTGTTTCAGACTTTTGATTTTCAGTCAAAAACGATCTTTGATAAGTTATAATCATATCAGTAGAGTCCAAATTGGAGCAAGTGAGGAAGGTCCTCCAAAAATAGTTAGTGTGGCTTCAAACAACAATTAGCCAGAGGCCACCCAGCACTTTTTTTCGTTCAAAATTATTTTCGAAAAAGAAGAAAGCACCTAATTGAATAATGAATTCTGTCCATTTCTTGGCATTTTTGCCAAATGACTATATATTTTTGGAAATAACGAGCTTCTTATTATTATATTTTGGTGTCTCGGTACATCATAATAATTATCTGCGTCTCTGAACTCACACACTATTTCTTTTGATCTACCGTACGAAGACTTGATATACCTTAGGGTCCTGCGCCTTGAAACACCTGTGCATTGAGGTTCTGTGCCTTTAAAGCATCATACTGTCCATTTTCGAGGCGAGATATTTCACAATTTTCAACATCAGAGGATCAGAAAAGCAACAATTGACCTTTTTCTTCTCAAAACGTCACTTCCACATGACCTATCCATACGAAATGAAGGTAGATCAAAACTTTTGATCTACTTCTCCTCGACGTCTATTTATTGAACCCGAGCTTTTTTTCTGAATATCAATTTTTCACAGGTGAAAAAAATTATTTTCCGCCTTCTCTCCCAATTTTAGAATGATGTAAGCATTCGACGAGAAAAAAAACAGACGAAAAGTTTCGCTTGAGAACATCTTTCCTTTCGTTTTTTTCGTTGTTTCTCGTGCTCCAAATTTGCATAAACATTCGATGATTTCTGATTTTGTCTTCGTCGTCGCCCGCCGTCGCCCGACGAACATCGTCATACATTTCGTCGTCAAACTTCGTGTTCATTTCTTTTGTGACTAATCAGCCATTTTTTGTCACCTCATTAGATTCCTTTTGATAAAAATTTATAATGATGTAGAAAGAAAAAAGAAGAGAGGACCACCCACCATGAATGACTTTTTTGTATTCGGTATCAATTATTGATGAGCGGCTAAGTGAGGGTCTACGCAGAGAAGAGTTGCCGATTCTGAGAAGTGTGATGTATGAATCTATGAATCTATGAATCTATGAATCTATGAATCTATGAATCTATGAATCTATGAATCTATGAATCTATGAATCTATGAATCTATGAATCTATGAATCTATGAATCTATGAATCTATGAATCTATGAATCTATGAATCTATGAATCTATGAATCTATGAATCTATGAATCTATGAATCTATGAATCTATGAATCTATGAATCTATGAATCTATGAATCTATGAATCTATGAATCTATGAATCTATGAATCTATGAATCTATGAATCTATGAATCTATGAATCTATGAATCTATGAATCTATGAATCTATGAATCTATGAATCTATGAATCTATGAATCTATGAATCTATGAATCTATGAATCTATGAATCTATGAATCTATGAATCTATGAATCTATGAATCTATGAATCTATGAATCTATGAATCTATGAATCTATGAATCTATGAATCTATGAATCTATGAATCTATGAATCTATGAATCTATGAATCTATGAATCTATGAATCTATGAATCTATGAATCTATGAATCTATGAATCTATGAATCTATGAATCTATGAATCTATGAATCTATGAATCTATGAATCTATGAATCTATGAATCTATGAATCTATGAATCTATGAATCTATGAATCTATGAATCTATGAATCTATGAATCTATGAATCTATGAATCTATGAATCTATGAATCTATGAATCTATGAATCTATGAATCTATGAATCTATGAATCTATGAATCTATGAATCTATGAATCTATGAATCTATGAATCTATGAATCTATGAATCTATGAATCTATGAATCTATGAATCTATGAATCTATGAATCTATGAATCTATGAATCTATGAATCTATGAATCTATGAATCTATGAATCTATGAATCTATGAATCTATGAATCTATGAATCTATGAATCTATGAATCTATGAATCTATGAATCTATGAATCTATGAATCTATGAATCTATGAATCTATGAATCATGTGATCAAACTACAGTAGTATAGTTGGAACATCAACATCAAATCTTCGAAATTTGATACTTTAGATAGATTAAAGGAGCAGTATACGAAGTACAAATAGTTTTTTGTTTTGATGGATAGTTTGTCCAACAGTGACGTGATTTCGTATCGAGACCCTTAAAACATAATTACATCTATTTCTATTCACCTTCTCAATTATTCACTATATTATTCAAATTGTTTTTTCTTCAACCCTAACAACTTGCACTTTCTCTCTTTATAACGTTTCTATGAAAATTCGAATGAAAACCTAATTCCCTCCCTTTTCTCCAAATTGTTTCCTCATTTTAGCCTGAGGCTCCATCCGGAGTACATCGTCATTTCGCTTCCACTTTTTTGTGTTAACATCATCATCCGATTATCAATCATGATTTCTTACTACTACTATCCTTCTCCTTCCCTATATAGCCGTTGCTGCTCTACTTTTAGAGCACTTTGATGGAAATCGCGCTCGTAAAAAAGGGGGAGGATGAATGACAAATTTGTGGGCAGCAGGAAACACATAAAAACTACGTGTTGCCACATTTAGTGGCAATTCTTGAAAAGTTTAGGCTTAGTGACATTGTGGGGGTGGCTGCATAGATTCATAGATTCATAGATTCATAGATTCATAGATTCATAGATTCATAGATTCATAGATTCATAGATTCATAGATTCATAGATTCATAGATTCATAGATTCATAGATTCATAGATTCATAGATTCATAGATTCATAGATTCATAGATTCCCAATATATCTATTTGTTCCAAACCGAGCTTTGAAATCTGCCATGTAACCCGATCCTCCTCATCCTGCTCTTCTTTCCCATCTAAAAAGTATCATTCCTTCATTTTGATCTACCACCACCATGACGTCTGCTCTTCGTCATATACCGTATACCAACAAAAAACATATCTTTTCTTCAAAAATAGTCACTCCCTAATTAGCCAGAAAACCTCATTATTTCTCATGGCCCAACCGCTTTTTTGTTTGCCTTTTTCATTCTTGGTGTGATGGCCACCATCCAACATCAATCACACCCTACCGTATACCCACCATTATAATTGGTGTCACCCATAAAATTAATGCGATTTCGTATATTTTATATGCTCCATTTTGTCGTTTTGTTCTTCTTGTTACTCACCATCCTCCCCCACCCTCCCGTTTCACTTCTCTTTGTTTTACACCAAGCTCCGCCCATCCATATTTTGTGAACCCCCCTCCCGTTTTTCATTTCTTTGTTTTATTCCATTCCATCCTTTGCCTCACCTAAACCTATCCTTCCTAAACCTATCCTACTTCCAGGGTTAACACACACATGATGATGCGTCGATCGATTCAGATCTTGTGCATTCTCGCCGCCATCACATTGGCCTACAGTCAGGCGGAGCGGGAGGAAACGGGCGGTATCAAGCGCAATGACTTCTCTCGTGACATCATGTCATTCGGAAAGAGATCCGCTGGTGGTGTCGATCCGGCCGAGTACTACGATCGACGACTGATGGCGTTCGGAAAGCGTCAGCCAAATGTGAGTCACATAGAGAGAGAGAGACTGTACGAATCGAGAGACGCAGAGAAAATTTAGTCAATTAGAACATTTGATACTCAGTCAACTAGTCTCAAATTTCAGTTCGATCGTGACATCATGTCGTTCGGCAAGCGATCAACCAACGGATTCGAACGCGACATAATGTCATTCGGAAAGCGATCTGGTGTAAGCACCTACAATAATCTTTTACACAGTACCCCATATTATTACAGTATGACCGTGATATCATGTCTTTCGGCAAACGATCAAGCCCAATGAACTACGAGCGACCAATCATGTCATTCGGCAAGCGAGCAGAGGACTATGAACGACAGATCATGTCCTTCGGAAGGAAATAAACCTATTTCTTGTTCCATCTCTTTTCATGTATTATCAATATTTATAATTTGCCACACACAAATTTATTGTCGATGATTCTTCACCGGATTCTTCATCTCTTCTTCTTCTCATTTCAATTCAATTCATTTTTCCCCCATTGTTTTGTGTTTCCCCAATTCAACTCTCTCTCTCATGTCATCAAACTCAAAATGTCTCTTTTGATCCCCCCAATATATTGCGCCCCAAAATCAGAATAACATCAATTTTCTCCCAATAAGTTCCCATTTTTTTTGTATTATTTATTGTCATTTCCCCCCGATTTTTGCTCCCCATTTTCCCTTCCCCCAATGTGTAGACGGACGAAATAATAAAGTTTCATGTTATTTCAGACCTCATTATAATTTTCTGCTAGCTGAAAAAAATGAATGGGAAAAACAATGGCTAAGGGTTGATTGATGAGGAGCCAAACAAGGGGGGTAATAACAATATTTGGTTGAATCATGGTGCATCATGACCAACACCGGCTCATTTCCTGACTGAGCCACTGCCCATTGTTCTTCTGGTTTCAATTGAAAAAGAAATACATACACAAAAAAAACAAACATAATTGTTTTTGAGAAATATATGACCAAAAAAGAAGAGCGAACGAAAAAAAAAGATTTTCTTATAATACATGAATAAATCCATAAATGGACTATATTTCTGTGAAATACATAATATATTGGTTTGTTCCAAAAATACGGATGTACCTGGAAATTATAAAGTCAGAACATTGTGTTTTTAGATTTTCAGTGAATGATTTAGGAACATACAGTAGTAAAGTTGAAAAAAGTACGGTATGTATGGTATCAAAAAGTGTTACGGTAGGTTAAATATCACAGGGTGGTATGGTTGCTACAGTATCAAAATTGGTACTATATTTAAAGTATCAAAAGTTGTGTGATAGGTAAAGTATCAATAATTGGGACTCTGGATACAGTATCAAAAAGGGAGTATGGTAGGTACAGTATCAAAAACTGGTACGGTAGATACAGTATCAAGATTAACAACCGAACAAAGTAGAAAATCTCTCGCAAAAAATAAAATTATACTGTATGGGCCTTTGAAACATCATAGTTTTTTTCGAAGCTTAGGATACTTTATTAAAGGCGCGACCATGTTCTATAATCGTTAACTCATTAGCAAAACACAACTCCCATGAAACAATGCACTATATCAAATCTCAACAATTACACTCTCTAATTATAGAATATACCTTCCCAGTACCACCCATGACGTCCTTCTAATCCACAAGGAATACCTATTACTATTGTTTTTCGAAAAATATTCAAATCCTATTATCATTTTATCAACCACAACTATGTCTGATATGTGTCTTTACACTGTGATAACGAATGGTTATCAGTTGAATCCATTAGCCTATGATTGCTCGAATGCAACGGTTCAACATGAATCTCGCCCATTCCTTGGATCCTATTTTTTGATATCTGGCTCCATTTTCATGGTATGTTATTTGATTATACTGATAGTTTTATCACCTCTTATCAGCTACTCTACATCCCTTGTATCATCGCAATGATAACAACCAAATCTCGCACTCACAGCTACAATATCATGTTGATCTTATCAGTATACGATATCTTATCACTTTTTGTCAACTCTATAGCAACCGGTGTACTCGGAATCCTTGGAGCATCATTCTGCGACTATCCATTGACAATCTACATCCTTGGATGTATAGGTTTAAGATCGTGGATGGGTGGATGTTTGACATGCATCATCCTAGCCATAGATCGAGTCGTTGAGATCAACAACAAGTTCAAAATGAAGTTTCTGTTTGTTGGAAGGATGTTCAAGGTTACGGTATCTATAATGATCCTAAATGCCGTTTTTATGACATTCTTCACAACTCCAATCTTATTCAATTCAGAAGATATGAGTTGGTTCTTCGATCCTCAGATTGGTTTTGATGTAAGTTACCCGTACTCCGTTCATCTCATGAGTCTTGGATTCCAGCCTCATATATACTTCAACATCTATCATACAATCAACAACTGTATTGTATCAATCGTCACCACTTCCCTCTACACCTACATATATGTGCTTCTATCTTATTCACAAAAAGACAAACTCCAGTTCAATATGGATGTGTAGGACAAAGAATCAGGTACTATCCAGGCATTCTATGATAATCCAGTTCCTATATAGATCATAATCCAATCCGTAATCCTATGCACTTTCCATGCCATCGCTGCATACATATTTGTATATATGCAATTCTTCTACTCCCCACCGTTTCTTATTTTAATTGGTCAACTGGCTTGGCAGTTTAGCAATGGGTGTTTCGGAATTGTCTATCTTACATTGAACAAGACTATCAGAAATATGGTACTACGAATGTTATTGTCAAAGGAAACAAGACTAAAATATGGATTATATGTGAGTGCGATGGAAAAGCCAGAGTATATCATGAACGAGAGACGGGATGGTGGACGAAGTTCAATTGTACATACCACTATGAATAGTGGAATATGGTGATCTATGCCATATATTTTATGTACTTGTTATTTTATTGAATTGAACATATCGAAAATATTTCTGTGAAATTGTATAGTGATATTCCTTCGAGGACATGGGAATTGTATAAAAATGTATTTTTATCTTGTCTGTTATCATGGCTACATCAACTGATTATCACTTATCTTTATCATATTTCATAATAAATGGTTTCAAATTGAATGAGAATTTCTACGGTTGTGACTATAATGCAACAATAAACGGATCGCGAGTTGTTCGACCTCATCTAAGTGCATGGTTCCTGACCAGTGGTACAATACTAATAGTATGTTGTTATTGTAGATATACGGTATGTACAGTATGATTACAGCTGTTATACATACCATGTTTTATTGCAATTGCCAAAAGTGAGAATATGAAAACCTCCTCGTACAAGATAATGTTGATACTTGCAATTTATGACATCCCTTGTCTATTCCTTAGTTCGATATTTACTGGTATCATGCTAGCCAAAGGTGCACACTTTTGTGACTATCCCTATTTGATCTACCTTCTTGGAACCTTCTCATTTGGTTGCTGGCTAGGGTGTTGTCTCACTTGTGTCGCCCTGGCAGTCAACAGAGTTTCTGAAATCAACCCCAGTTTCTTCCTTGCCTTCCTGTTCAGAGGAAAATGGATGACTGGAGTGATAATTGTGCTGATTGGAGTTGGATTGTATGGATTGTTACTTTGCAAGCCTCCATTGTTCAATTCAATTCATGTTGGATGGTTTTTCGATCCAGAAGTCGGAAAAGATGTAGGCTGATAGAAACAATCTGACAAAAGATAATTTGTTTGCAGCCATCTAGCTATAACAGTGTAGCTCTGATGATCAACAACTTTGCCCTAACAATTCTCCCAACAATGCTCTACTCCTACTTCTGCTATTTCATGATCCGGGCCATGAAGGACACCAGCTCCGCGAGCCTCCTAAAAACCAGTCGATCCGTCGTCCTCCAAGCATCCATCATCTGCCTATTCCATGCCGCCACATCTGTCCTCTACCTCTACATGAACTACTTCCCCACTCCCGCCTACATCACAATTGTAGCTCAGTTCTGTTGGCAAATGTGCAATGGAGCAGTCAGTATTGTCTACCTCACACTCAATCGATCCATAAGAAACTCAGTCATGGAAATGATCAGCCCTCAATCAATTCAACCTGATAACCGAGTATCTAATCTTTCCGAAACTACTCATCATGAACACTTGTGATCATAATATTTCCTTCTCTTTTATTTGTAGTTTTCCGGTGTATATTGTTTTTTATAATTTACACAGAGCTTTGGTGTTCTATACTACTTCCCTATGATCATGTGCCATCTTATTCATTTCCTGTTATGTCTACTTATTGTCATATAAATGAACCACTTGGTTCTTCTATTTCTCCATATCTGTTATCATGGCTACATCAACTGATTACCACTTATCCTTATCATATTTCATAATAAATGGTTTCAAATTGAATGATAATTTCTATGGTTGCGACCATAATGCAACAATAAACGGCTCCCGAGTTGTTCGACCTTATCTAAGTGCATGGTTCCTGACCAGTGGTACAATACTAATAGTAGGTGGTTACTGTAGGTATACTGTAGACACATTTTGTTGCAGTTGTTGTATCTACTATGTCTTATCGCAATTGCAAAAAGTGAATATAGATATACTTCATCTTACAAAATAATGTTGATACTTGGTATCTACGATATACCCGGGCTATTCTTCAGTTCTATCTTTACTGGTATCATGTTAGCCAGAGGGGCTCATTTTTGTGATTATCCAGTTTTGATCTTCCTCCTCGGAACCTTATCCTTCGGTTGCTGGGTGGGCTGCTGTCTAACTTGTATAGTTTTGGCAGTCAACAGAATATCAGAGATCAATCCGAACTTCTTCCTCGCATTCTTGTTTAGAGGCAAATGGATGACTGGAGTGATAATTGTGCTGATTGGAGTTGGATTGTATGGATTGTTGCTTTGTAAACCTCCATTGTTCAATTCGATACATGTTGGATGGTTCTTCGATCCACAAGTTGGGAAAGATGTAAACCTTGTTGCGTGTTTTTCAAAACCTGATAAATTGATTTTCAGCCCTCCAACTATTCCAGTCTCCCCTTGCTAATCAACAACTTTGCTCTGACAATTCTTCCAACCCTGCTCTACTCTTACTTCTGTTATTTCATGATCCGTTCCGTGAAAGACACAAGCTCCAAGAATATCCTAAGAAGTCAACGATCCGTCGTCCTCCAAGCCTCCATCATCTGCCTATTCCATGCTACCACATCAGTCCTTTACCTCTACATGAACTACTTCCCCACTCCCGCCTACATCACAATAGTTGCTCAATTCTGTTGGCAAATGTGCAATGGAGCAGTCAGTATAGTCTACCTCACTCTCAATCGATCCATTCGAAACTCTGTTCTGAAATTTGTGTGTTCTCGAACACCACAATCTAGACATGTGTTGCCGACGCATCAAACCTTGTGACTAGTTGTTTTGACATATAACTTGTATAGTTGAATCCATCAGAGAGTTGCGTAATTGAAAATGTTCCTCATTTGATATCATGTCTACCCCAACTGATTATCACTTATCATTATCACACTTTTTAATAAATGGTTTTCAACTAAATGATGATTACTATGGTTGCGACTATAATGCAACAATCAACGGCGATCGAGTTGTTCGACCTTATCTAAGTGCATGGTTGCTTGTCAGTGGTACCATATTGATAGTAGGTGGTTACTGTAGGTATACTGTATATAATTGTGTTTGCAGTCGTTATACGTACCATGTTTCATTGCAATTGCAAGAAGTGAGCATCTAAAGACTGCATCCTACAAAATAATGTTGATGCTTGCTATCTATGATATCCCAAGCATCTTCTTCAATTCAATATTCACTGGAATCATGGTAGCCAAAGGTGTTCATTTCTGTGACTATCCCCGATTGATATTCATGTCTGGCGGTACGGCATTTGGTTGTTGGATGGGTTGCTGTATAACATGTATAACATTGGCAGTCAATCGAATAGCAGAAGTGACTAAGGGAAGTGTCGTATCATGGATATTTCAAGAAGGAAGGATGAAAATGCTCATTATTGTTCTGATACTATATGCATTGTATGGAATGCTACTCTGCAAACCTCCATTGTGTAATTCAAAACACGTTGGATGGTTCTTCGATCCTGGAGTTGGCAAGGATGTAAGTGTACCTTCTCTAATCCTAAATAATAGTTTCTTCCAGCCATCGGTATATACCAGTCCAGCAATGGTCATCAATAACATTGCCCTAACAGTCCTTCCAACCATCCTTTACTCCTACTTCTGTTATTTCATGATCCGAGCATCAAGAGACACTAACTCGATCACCCTACTCAAAGCTCAACGATCCCTCATTCTTCAAGCATCCATCATCTGTCTCTTCCACGCAATCACATCAGTATTATACATTTTGATGGGTTACTTCGTCCCACCAGAGTCTCTCACAATATTCTCCCAATTCTGCTGGCAAATGTGCAATGGAGCAGTATGTATAGTATACCTGACACTCAATAAATCCATCAGATCATCGGTACTAGAAATGTTCAAGATGGAATCATTGATAAAAGATAACCGTGTTACCCATGTCTCTGAAACCGCTTTTTGATTTGTGTTATGATTTGAGACAATAAAGTTATTATCCTCAATTTCATCTCTGATCACGAACGATACATGTTCCCAGACAAATCCACAGAGAATGTCACAAAAC
Organism: Caenorhabditis uteleia; assembly: GCA_963573275.1. Lineage (NCBI taxonomy): Eukaryota > Metazoa > Nematoda > Chromadorea > Rhabditida > Rhabditidae > Caenorhabditis > Caenorhabditis uteleia. Next base: position 6,909,363 of record OY752137.1, read on the forward strand.
GTACCCAATAAACAACTTTTATCACTATCAACAATGTCTACCCCAACTGATTATCACCTATCATTATCATACTTTATCATTAATGGTTTTCAACTCAATCCCGATTTCTACGGTTGCGACGATCTTTCTTTCAAAAATGGTGCCAGAATACAACGACCATTGTTGGGTGCATACTTTTTTATAAGTGGTACGATACTGATAGTGAGTTGTCATACTGTAGGTGTACTGTAGTTCATGTTATTGTAGTTATTGTACATACCCTGTTATATCGCGATCGCAAGAAGTGAGCATATGAAGACTCCGGCCTACAAGATAATGCTGATACTTGGTAGTTATGACATTCCCTGCCTTTTCTTCAGTTCAGTATTCTCTGGAGTCGTGATCCGACAGGGGTACCATTTTTGTGACTATCCCATTTTGATATACTGTGTTGGCACGGTTGGTTTCGGTTGTTGGATGGGTTGCTGTATAACATGTATCACTTTGGCTGTTAACCGGATATCAGAAGTCACCCCAAATAGTATTCTATCATATATTTTCCGAGGAGTCGGTGTGAAAATCGTCCTTTGTATTTTGATCATTGATGGCTTGTATGGTGCATTCTTCTGCAAAGGTCCACTGCCAAACTCCGCACATGTTGGTTGGTATATCGATCCGGAAATTGGCAAGGACGTAAGTCGAACTCATTTGATACTCAGTCAGCAGTCAATTCCAGCCAACATCCTACTACAGCTTCACACTTATTGTGAATAACTTTGCCCTAACAACCCTCCCAACCATCCTCTACTCATACTTCTGCTACAGTATCATTCGAGCCGGGCAAGATACCAACTCTCAACTTTTCCTAAAAACTCAACGATCTGTCATTCTTCAAGCATCGATAATCTGTCTATTCCACTCCGTCGCAGCCGCTTTATACCTCTACATGAACTACTTCTACACTCCAGAATATATCACAATAGTTGCCCAACTGACATGGCAATTGTGCAATGGAGCCGTCAGTATAGTCTACCTCACACTCAACCGATCTATAAGAAACTCAGTTCTCGAGATGTTATGCCTGCCACTTGCTCAATCTGATAATCGTGTTTCCCATATCTCTGAAACTCACATGTAATATTTCCTATCACCTGATGTTTGATAAAAAATAGCACCCCATATCAAGACAAGAATATCCCCCTTGAGCCGTTACAGTATCTTTCTGATCGTATAGTTTCATGACGAAGCATCCCCTGATAATCTCACCGTAATAACACACTAATCCCTTCAACTGATATACTGATAATGTCTACTCCAACTGATTATCACATGTCCTTAACCTATGTTATCATAAATGGTTTTGAGTTAAATCCATATTTCTATCAATGTGATGAGAATACCACAAAAAATGTATTGAGAGTGGATCGACCATTCTGGGGAATGTACTTCTCCTCGAGCGGATTTCTACTGATTGTGAGTTACTGTAGGTATACTGTACCATCTAGTTTTAGTTACTGTACATACCATGTGCAATCGCCATCGTAACTAGTGACCAATTCAAAACACCTGCATACAAGATAATGTTGATTCTTGCCATCTACGACATCCCACTGATATTCGTGAGCTCTGTCGCAACCGGCTTACTTGGCATGGAAGGTGCTCACTATTGTGATTATCCTCTTTTGATCTACTTCCTTGGAAACAACGCATTCGGTTTATGGATGGGTTGCTCATTCACCTGTGTGGCTCTGGCGGTTAACCGAATATCAGAAGTCAATCCAAATCTCCATATTGCTTGGATTTTCCGCGGCAGATGTATGAACTTCCTCCTGTTTGGACTACTGGCGGTTGGTGCGTATGGTGTATGTTGCGCCAAACCAGTACTATTCCATGCCGAGTACATGAGTTGGTTTTTCAACCCTGGAATAGGTCATGATGTATGTTTCAGTTTAGGTTTAGCTGATAGTTTGAGATTTCAGCCAGCCGACTATGTCAGTCTGATCCAGGCATTGAACAATATCGGAATGCCAATTGTTATCACCATCCTCAATTCCTACCTCTGCTGGTTTATCATCAAAACTGGAAGGCTGACAAACTCTCCAGCATTTATCAAAGCCCAACGATCAGTTATCCTTCAAGCCGCCATAATTTGTTTCACCCACATGATCACCTCAATGTTGTATGTCTACATGCAATTCTTCGAATCTCCAGAATTCCTAATCCTAATTGCTCAACTCGGATGGCAGATGACAAATGGTTCAGTCAGTATCATCTACCTAACACTAAACCGATCCATCCGCATATCGGTCCTTCAAATGTTCCTCCCCAAGTCCGTCGAACCATCTCAAACAATCATGGTAGTTGCGAACAACAACACAATCATGGCCACTTATCAGAAACCGTTGTAATCACTTGAGACACATTGATAACATAATTCTGATTAGTATTTTTATTGATAACAATGTCTACCCCAACTGATTATCATATGTCCTTATCTTATGTTATCATAAATAACTTTGAACTTAATCCAAACTTCTATAAATGTCCGGAAAATTTCACAATAGATATTCGAACCAGGCGACCATATTTAGGTGCATATTTCTTGATAACTGGAGTAGTACTGTTGGTGAGAGTTGCGTACTTTACACCTCATCTTACGATACTTCCAGCTACTGTACCTTGCTTGTATGAAAGCTATTGTGAGAAGTGAGCAATTCAAAACCTCCGCCTACAAGATAATGTTGATTCTTGGGATTTATGACATTCCATCCCTATTTGTTAGTTCAATAGCAACCGGTATATTCGGTATTCAAGGTGCTCAATACTGCGAATACCCCTTACTCATGTTCATTCTTGGAGCAATTGCATTTGGAAGTTGGCTGGGTTGTTGTATCACTTGTCTACTTCTTATCACTCATAGGATATCAGATATCAATCCATGTCTCCATCTACAATGGATGTTCAAAGGTAGATCTATGCAGTTGTTGATTTTGTTTATGATAGGTACTGGTATCTATGGAATATTTTTCACCAAGCCAGTTGTATATTTTGCTGAGTATAGCAGCTGGTTTTTTAATCCTGGAATTGGGAAGGAGGTAAACCTAAGCTAAACCTATGTTCCAATCAGGACTATTGCTTCAGCCATCCTACTATGTCAACAAAACGCAAGCTATCAACAATCTTATCACTCCAATCGTCTTATCATTCCTTAACACTTATCTCTGCTCGGCGAACATGGGGCCGGAACGCCTCTTCCCTGCCCTTCAAGCGCAGGCTTGACTTATTTTGCTAGCCTTTTTAACAGAGCTGTTGAGCCGATTGACACAGCTCTACAGCCTGGCAATCGGCTGTGCATTAGCTCTACAGCTTCAACAAAAAGGCCGCTGAAATAAGTTTAGCCTGCGCTTGAAGGGCAGGGAAGAGGCGGTTCGGCCCAACTTAGTGTTAAACAGAGGGCTTGAATAGCCCCGCTTTCACCGAGTGCTATTCACTGATAAGAAACGGAAGGAACTCAAACTCCGAAACTCTCCAAAAAACTCAAAAATCAATGATACTTCAAGCAATTATCATCTGCTTTTTCCACACATTTTCATCCCTTGTATACGTCTACATGCAATTCTTCTACTCCCCAAAATTGCTCATAATCATTGCTCAAATTGGTTGGCAGATATGTAATGGCTCAGTGTGCATCGTATATATCATACTAAACCGCACAATTCGAACATCAGTATTTGTTATGCTCTGTCCTAAAGTCAGAAGACCAGACAATCGTATATCACAGGGGACTAACAGCTTGTACAAACTCTGAAAATAGTATAATCTCTATAGAACACCCTCTTATCAGCTTTATCAGTCATTATCATTATTATCAATAAACATGTCTACACCAACCGACTATAATATGGGCCTTCTTTATGTAATTTTACATGATTTCGAGCTCAATCAAAACTTCTACTCTTGCAAAACACCAAAAGCGCATGGTATCACCCGACCAATTCTTGGTGGATACTTTTTGACAAGTGGAATGATATTGATAGTGATTAGACTCTGAGAACATTCATAATATCGTATATTTAGACCTTGTACACTCTCTGTCTAATCGCCATCGCAAAAAGCGACCAACTCCACCTACCAAGCTACAAGATAATGCTAGTCCTGGCAATCTATGATATCATATCACTATTTATCAATTCGATATGCACTGGATACTTGGGTATATATGGTGTCAAATATTGTGACTATCCCAAGACCCTCTACGTATTGGGTTGTATCGCTGTTAGTAGTTGGTTGGGTAGTTGTAGTGCATGCGTGACACTTGCCATCAATCGATGTTGTGATTTGAATCCTCAACTCAAGTTATGGTGGTTCTTCGATGGTCGTAAGATCTACATTTTCCTTCTCTTGTTTTTCATCTACAGTCTCTACGGTCTTCTTCTCTCCAAACCTGCCATTTTCTCATCTGAGATCATGACATGGGCGTTTGATCCTAGAGTTGGTAAACCGGTAGGTCCAGTGATAAGATCACTGATAATAGATAATATTTAGCCGGAAATTTACCTCAACTACCTCCAAGTCCTTAACAACAGTTCAGTTGCTGCTAGTACCATGTCCCTCTACTTATACCTCTGTGCTATCATAGTGAAGAAAAGCCGGTATATCAGTTCTCAAGCGTTGTCCAAAACTCAGAGACAGGTAATCACTGATAAAATGATCAGATTTAAAATTTTCATAGATAATCACGCAATCAATCCTCTACTGCTCCTTCCACACAATCGCCACATTGATGTACATCTACATGCAATACTACACACCAACACTAACATTGATCATTGCCGCCCAATTAGGATGGCAGTTTTGTAATTGTAAGTAGATCATGTTGTTGTAGGGTTACTGTAGCACATTCAGGCTCGTTGTGTTTGATCTACCTCACAATCAATCGAACTATACGGACAGGCGTCAAGAATTTGTTGAATTGTTATTCGGTGGAAAGTGCGGATGGTCGAGTGTCATTTGTGTCGAATGAGCCAGCAACACGATGATGTTTGATGCTACAGTAATACTTCCGTTTTGTGATAATAAAACCTCTGTGGGATAATTGTTATGATAATATTGATAACTTTGGGGTGAATATCATATTCAGTTAATGATAGTATTCTCAAGTTGGGCAACTGTAGTGAGGGACTCAGATTTCAAACACTAAAGCAAACAATATGAAACATTTCATTATGATACACCTAGGTGAAGCTTTATTTTTTGAGATACAATCACTCGGGATTCTGTAGCCACTCCATTATTTATAAAATATACACCTGCTTCCATATCAGGTGGAAAATATGAACAATATTAAAAGCATCATATTATGCTTCACTTTTTTGTTTCTTTTCAACTTCATCTCTCATATTGAATGTCTTTGTTAAATGAATCAACAACACTCGTCGAATATTTTACTTCTGATCCAACCACCATAGTCTGGGCCAGTATAGCAATATTCTCTGCCCTAGTTACCTACCCCCTTTTTCTCATTGTCAAGCGAATCAACTCTGCTAATGACGCTGAAGTTTGTTTTTCATTCATTTACTCTTAAAAATAAGTGTAAAATGTTTAGACCATCTCTTATACTGTTATTCAAGTAATAACATCCATAGCTAATTGGATTGAAATATGGACAGTTATTTATTTCATTGTCATCTACGTGAAGTTTGAGTTTTTCCCTACTTCTGAGACCGAGCTTTTCGCTACAACTGATCCTGAAGGTATTGTAACTGATCGCAATCACAACTATCACATTTTTAAGGTAACGATATCACGGTTTACAGTTTGATTTTTAGTGTGTTTTTCAATTTGGTATTAGCAGTCCACTTGTTATCCATGCTAACCTTGTCAGACGTCTTTATTGTCCTTACATTTATAGCAGGTCTACAGAGATTCGTGATGTTATTCTACCCCAAATTAAAACAATATTGCATGTTGGACAGGTTTCATGAAAGTCATAATATCTATCAACTTCTTCAATATTGAGAAAACAGCTGAAAGTGTGTATGTCGTTCAGTATATCAATTTCATTATCTTGCAAAGGAATATTATTATGTAACTTCACTGATTTTTTAAAAATACATTTTGATTTTTCAGATTTTTGTTTTCGATTAGACAATACGGAGCAGGCAGTAAACTGTGCATATCAAATGGGTTATATTCCCTTTTATATCAGTTATAGTTTGATAATCATTACTATTGTTATGTATCTTTTAATGACATGGAAGCTGAGGAAATTGGAAACACAACTGGGAAATATTGATGTGTCCAAGTATTTTGTCTATCAAATCTTTGCCATAATTTTGCTGAAAACGGTTGGGAAACCTTTATTTTGTTGTAACGTGAGTATTTAGCTGGACGTGATATGCTCACTGTTGAAGTATGTTAGAGACAACGACGTGGTATTCGGAACAATAGCTGAAAGTTGGTTTGAATATATGCTACTTCCTTTGACAATTCATCTGTCATATATTCTATCAAACTTCAAAACTACCAATAGAATAGCTATTCGAAACACACTTCGTCAATTGATGCGGACGAGTGTTGGATCATCAACTGCACAATTAACATAGTCATGAAATACTCACATTATATTTTTTGTTTCTAAAAGAAATAATATACATCACTCCATCATAATTCTCGGCCAACTTTGCATAATGTTTCTGAACGTTCCGCTTTTCCGTTTTAACGCTGGAAGAGCTGAAAATCACCTAGAACATTGATGAAAATTAAGATTTCAGGCCAATTTTTGTTTTTCCTGCTTTTCAAACCGCTGAGAGTAGAAATGAACAGAATTAATTTATACTCCCCAATTTGGAAGTGAGGATTATTGTTACAATCACTTTATAATTTGAGCATGAGCATTTACGAGTAACACAAATTATGGAAAATAAAAAGGTTTATTAAAGAGAGTATATGTGTAAAGTGATCTAGAAAAATTGTAAATGGCTAGTTCGCTGGTCGCTTATTCTCCTTATCATCTTCCATCTCAATCTTCCTCTTCCTTGTAGGCATCTCCAGTCTAGCCTTCCGATAATATGATTTCGCTTCCTTCGCATACTTTTGGTCTTCGAAACGATCCGGATTCAGCCAATCACACTCCAAAGCGTCATCCACACTGATTCGATCATTCGGATCCCATGTCAAAATCTTTCTCAGCAACTCATCGAAGTATTTGACATCCTCCTTGTTATCTCCTTCGGCCAGCAAAGAAGTATAAATACCCTCTAGTGTCTCCGGTTGGTTATCCTTTCTTTTCCTATCAGTCTTTTCGTCATAGAATATTGGGATAATTGTCTTCGTGACCAACGTATGTTTGAAATGTTCTTTGAATTGGTTTCCCATCATGTTTCGGAAACTCATCGACGGCTGTCCCATCATTTGGAAGTGCTGATATGTGGCTTCTGTGGGTGAGTATGCTTCGAAGAAGGCTCTATTGAGAACCATCTCTAACAAGATAGCCGCATGTGCCCACATATCAGACTTCGGTCCAACAATGTTCTTGATATTAGCTTCAGGCGCCCTGTAAAATATTATTGATACAATATCATTACAGCTGATAATAAACTTACATATATGCCTGAGCTTGCACATATCTCGGTGCTCCTCCTTCAAAATCCTTGTGCACCGCTCCTCCAAAGTCAATAAGCTTGACTTGGTATGGATACTTCTCGTGGTTGACCAACATCACATTATCCGGTTTCAAATCGTTATGAACGATTCCTATACTGTGCAATGCCGATAGTCCCAACAAAATCTGGAAATAAGTCATATAAATAACTTGGCTGAAATTCAAACAACTTACTTGCTTAGAGACCACACGGATCGCATGGAGTGGAATCTTGTCCTCCTCCTTATCGATGACATGCCACAATGTCGTCTGCATTAGTTCCATAACAATGAAGAGCTTGGCCTCCCTCTCATAACTTTCCGAGTACTCGGCAAGGAATTTGCATTTGACCTCACTCTTCTTGATAGTCTCGAGAATGAACAACTGAAAAAATAAATATAAAAACTTAAAATATACTTCTCGACTTACTTCTCTCTTTGTCGTGTGTGTGCTCGCATCACACATTTTCACCGCCACCATCTTCTTCTTGGTACCACCAACCTTCGCCAGGTACACTGCACCAAATGATCCCTCCCCGAGCTTCTGAGTGAACTCATATTCTCGGTGAGCACGTTGGCGGGTTGGTGGAGTACTCTTGAAGGCACACATAGTGGATGATATGATAATCTGAAAATAACAATATAGATAAGGTCGACGGATGAGCGAGAATAATTAACGAGGTTGTAAACAAAAGTGAATGAGTGAGGATCTGTGAAAACAGAGCAGGTGGCAATTGCTCCAAACGCGCGCTTTTCGGAGGTCAAATATGTATCAAGTCTAGTGATAGAGTGTGTGATTAGAGAGACAATAGAGATATGTGATATGATTTAAAAAAAGATAAAATCGGATGGGTTTCAAAATATCGATCGAAAAGAGTGACAAAATTGTTTTCTGAGAAAAATATGTCTGGCGAGTATCTTGATTTGTTCAGAAAAGTGGCATGGAAATGCAGAGCGCAGTGGACGGTACAAAAGTTTCGAGTTAGAAACTATTCTCATTTTAAACAAGGAACGTCGCTTCAGTGTTTTTCGGCACATAAGGAATTTTCCGGATCAAAAATAAAGGGGAAAAATGCATAAATGACAAAAAAAGGACGAGCATGACAGTTAGCGATAAACCTGATTTGGGATTCTAGATTTTCAGTTGAACAAGTTTGGTCATGAGAATTTCTGTCAGTTATCCAACATTATAGACCAACAGATACACAAGAGCAACAAAAAGATGCACCACCTCGTGTGGATGCGATACAATCGAATGAGGGAGTATCCGTAAAATTGGGCAGATAGGTGGGGGGAGTAGGCGCGTTTCAGAGGTCAAAATGTGACGAAAAATAGATAGTGTGTGATTCGGAGAGGTGACAGAGAAATGAAATTTATACGATCACTGTTTTATGATGGGAAAACAATCGATAACATGGATGAGTTCTACCACTTTTTTTGAAGTTATCAAGTGACAGTCACAACACGAATCGAGATATGAGAAAAGTATGTCTGACGAGTATTTGACTGTATCCACATTTTTTCATAGAAGTAACATAAAAATGTAGAGAGCAGGGAACAGTACGAAAGGTTCAAATTAGACTGTGCTTGTTTTGAAGAGTGATATTCACTTCAGCTTTTTTCGGTACATAAGACGTTTTGAGTCAAACCTACTCGAATAAAGCAAAAAAATAAGGCGAAAAATGCACAAATGATAAAAAAGGACACATTTTCAATTTTCAACCATGACCGTGAGAGGTAGACCTAATTTTAGATACGTGATCGAGATCTTCAGTTGAAACAGGTTGGTCATGATCGCTTTTATCAGTTATGCAGTTCCAGCGAATAGATAAGCAGATACACAAGAGCAACAAAAAGATGTACCACCCTGTGTGGATGCAATACAATCGAATGAGGGAATCCGTAAAAATGGAGCATGGGTGGGGGGAATAGGCGCGTTTCAGAGGTCAAAATGTGACGAAAAATAGATAGTGTGTGTTTCGGAGATGTAGGAGAGATATAAAAATGTATACGATCACTGTTTTATGATGCGAAAAAATCTATCAAATCAATCGATACCGTAATTGAAAATATTTACTACTCGTTGTTACATGAATCAAGCAATTATCAATATTTACTGACCAAAGTATCTTGGAGGGATTATCCATTTTGATACGCATCTTTTGAGACAGTAAGAAAGTTTCAGTAATAATATGGGCTACTGTATTAAAGGCAATGACAGTTACCCCGTATATCTACAACCAGAATCTCCGTTCGTATTAAACCTATAAGAATAACTAACGTAAAAATAAATTTATAAGAAATATCAAAAACCAAAAATCCCCTTTCTTCTTGCTAATATTCTTCGCGTTGAATGTCGCCTTTATTCACCTCTCTGGGGAAATTATTCCTAATGATTACTTTGATAAAGAACTGATAAGCTGCATTTCGTTAAAAATAGCAGACCTCAGACTGACAAATCTCTCATAATTACACCCTTTACTTACCCCATAACAAACACAATCGCAGTTTTTCGTTTGATAATATTATGACATACTCATATTTCTGAAATGCTTGTCGTCTATATTTCACTATTCCTTCTAATTAAACCTAGACTTTCCTTCGATTCAAACACTCATGATTGTGGTAAGCCTAACCTACCGTATACTACAGTAACCCATACATTCCAGACAACGATTGTTGGTTCAATGTCACTAGTATATCAACTGAAACTATCAAAAAATATCCAAAAGATTGCACAAAAGTATGCGGAAAATTGACATTTTCGAATGAAACTGACTTAACCAGTGAGCAATTGGCTCCTTATTTCAAGAATTTCGAAGTGTTGGAAGGCACTTTTTCTGTGACGTCGACAAAATTGAAGAGTCTCGGTTTCTTGCGAGCCTTGAAAGTTATCGAAGGCCCATTGACCGTCAACTCTTTCGATGAAAGGAACTTGTCATTCTTCAAAAGTTTGAAGCGTATCAGTTCGAATGTGGAGACCAATTGTCATTTGAATATCACTGATATGAGGAATTTGACGAGATTGATGCTGCCTAATTTGGAGGTTACAGTTCTGTTCTGAATATTTTCCATCTATTTTAACTTGTAGACCTTGGAAAATAAATTCGAGAACGAAAAATTCCGCATAAACCTAGAAAAGCTGCATCCTGACTTCTGCCTAACGTCCCAAGAGATGCAATTATTCCTCCAACCTCACATTGAATTCATCAATTTTGATGCGTCATTCTGTAGAAATGACACTAGATCAGGTATACTGTAGACTTATCGATTTATATGATAAGGGATACTGTAGATGGAGAGATAACATGTGATTACACTGATTGGCAATCACTTCCATCTAATTGTCAACATATTATTGGGGATTTGTTCTTATCAACTGATCAGGAGAAGTATGCTGATAAACTGATAAGTGTTAAGACAATATTTGGTTGTTTATACATTAGTAAAACCAATTTGGAGAACTTGGACTTCCTCGGAAATCTGACTATTGTGGCAAACTGGAGAAGTGAGTAAATACGCTCTACCGAACTAAAACAAATATGTTTCAGAAGCCCAAGCTGTTCAGATACTGTCCAACAGCCAACTGAAAAAATTTGATCTACCCAATTTGAAAGTAATTTGTTCCAGTTTAGTGATGGAATTTTTTCGAATTTTTTCAGAGGATATTTGCCCCAGGGGACATACAATTTGAAATAAATGACAATGGAATGGATGGAGATCAAATGTGTGATTATTTTACAAATATGACTAGTATGTGGAATATCAGTCTGATATGCGGTATGTCACAAAATGATTGTGTTATCACATCAATTTGAAATTCCAGATATTGCTTCAAAAAGTAAAGAAATCAGTGGAAATTCTTCTAACCGTATGATTTCTTATTGGGCTTTATCAGTTGTTATCACTATACTATCATTTGGTTAGAAAATTGAGATACTTCATCATGTTTGAAATTATCAATACATTCTGTGTTTTGTTCGATTTCCTTGTTTTTCAACTAATACGAAAAATATAAAAAAGTATATATCTCAACCCACAAATTGCTAGTTTCAATATTAACATGATTGAAAAACAAACTCGACACATTCTTCCATCTATTTCGTATATATGATTCCTATATTTCCTCTTATTTCAATTTTCTTCCTACTTCCAACAATTGTTCTTTCTGATTTCATTGGCTGTAGTAAGTATTTCCTTCTCCTCAATTCCTCTACCATATTTTTTTCAGACGACAATTGTTGGTTCAATTCCTCCCTCATAACAACCGAAACTATCGTGAACTACCCAAAAAACTGTACACAAGTATGCGGAAAATTGGGTTTCCATTCGGAATTGGACCTGACAAATGAGCAATTGGTGCCATATTTCAAGAATCTGAAAGTGATCAAAGGCCGATTTGTGGTGTCGTTTACCCATTTGAAGAGTCTCAGCTTTCTCAAAAATGTCGAAGTTATTGATTGTGATACTGGAATCGAAGGATTTGATGGTATGATTTGATTCAGAATGGAAATAGGATAGTCGTTTCAAGAGTTTTTTGAAATGATATCTATGAGTTATTTTTTGTCGATTCTAGTCAAATAAAAAATTTAACAAAACTAAAAGGGAGATAAACCATGGCAGTTAGCGCTAAACCTATTACGAAGTTTTAGCTCATGACCCAATTTAATAATCTAAAACGTATCAAGGCCTAGAATTTAATATAGGTTGAGCTCTAACGGCCATAGATTTGAGTGAGTTTGTCATTTTTCCGTATTGCAAAACTTAAACTTTTTACTTACTTTGGCCAAATTCGACTTAAAAAACTTCAGGATACCATAAAAACCCCTGAAACAACTATTCTTTTTTTTAAATCGAAAGACCATGTTTTTTTTTAGGAATTGAGTTTATAATAAGTAACAATTACAATCTAAAATCATTTGGAATGCCGAAGCTGAAACAAGTGACATGCACAATGTTGATCGACTTTAATACGAAGTTAGATGTCTCTCAAATGGCCACTCAACTAGATGATGAAGGCACGGAAGTTATGCTGACTCATCAAAATCTAGTCAATGCAAATGGATGCACCCACGCATTCACCTATACATGGGTTCAAGATGAGTTTATTCCGTGTAAATCCATTCGGAATGAGTTGTTTGTCTCGATGGAGCCATATGAAGATTTCGATGGAACCATTATAATGCCCAATTATGATGTACTCGAGAATATCGTAAATATCACTGGACCCTTAACAATTAGGGCGATAGAAGAGCCGGATGCGTCATTCTTCAAGAGCTTGAGACGAATTACATCAACTCAGAATGTGACGGTTCAATTGACTATTGAAAATGCGCCTAATATGACAAGATTGATGATGCCAAAGTTGGCAATTCTAGAAAACAAATTCGATGACGAAATATTCCGCATAAACCTCACAAACCTGCACCCTGATTTCTGCCTATCATCCCAAGAGATGCAATTATTCCTTCAACCTCACATTGAATTCATTACCTTTCCCGCAAAATTCTGTGAAAATGACACGAGAACAGGTATACCGTAGGCTTATCAACTGATATGATAAGGAATACTGTAGATGGAGAGATAACATGTGATTACACTGATTGGCAATCACTTCCATCCAATTGTCAACATATTATTGGAGATATTATGCTTAGATTTGGGGAAGAGCAGTTTACTGATAAGCTGATAAGTGTTAAGACTATATTTGGGTCTATATTGATTGCCTATACAAATTTGGAGAATTTGAACTTCCTCGGAAATCTGACTCTTGTGGCAAACTGGAACAGTGAGAAACTGCGCTCTACCGAACTAACAAGTTTTTTTTCAGAAGCTCAAGGTGCTTTAATTTTGGGCAACAAGAAGTTGAAAAGTTTTGATCTACCAAATCTAATCGTAAGTTCTTTATGACGTATCTAACTAATATTTTTCATTTAGCGTATATTCTCCATGGGCGATGTGCAAATCGAGTTCAACGAAAATCCGCGTCTCAACGGATCTGAAATTTGTTCTAGTTTCATCGATGCACTCAACTACACCAATGTGGTATTTGACAGAGTACATTGTGGTGAGGCATTTCTATAAATACTTATACACATCAAAATTATAGGTTTAAATGGCGAGTACGTGCCAACGAAGAGCGGATCGAAAATCGGAAGCATTTGGTTGATATCATTTATTGTTGTCTGGTTGCTAAACCTAACATCACTCTAGTTGGATGATCAACATCATAATTATCATGCAACCTATACATGAATTGTAATCAAAACATGCGTTTTGATGTTTGAAATAAATGAATGATTTATTGAAAATGTAACATCAAGTGGTATTTCGAGTTCCTGATGCAACTGCTCCACTGTCAGGTTGGACTTTGTATCGTCTGAAGCCGAAGAATCCTAGAAATCAAATCATCATAAAGATCGACATTTCCTTGGTTCTTACTTAGTATTCGATTCCTAAAGTCCCGAATAAAGTACATTGCAACAATGGGCTCCAGGCACGGATAAATGGCTAGATGTATTGGTATCAAGTTAGCAAATGCTCCGATATTGAAGCGGAATAAAGGGAGCATGTACATGCAGGATACTGGGAAATACATGAAAATACAAGGAATGGCGGTTTGGAAGACGAGGGTTCGGAATAGTTGGCGTTGAAGATCACGGGATGTTCCGGATGCGACGTAGTCTAGTGTGGAGTTTAGCTTGTGATACGTCTTGAGACCGAATATGGCAATGCAGATGGCGGTGAATGTCTGGAACAAAAGTGATAAGTGATAATAGTATTATCTGTTATCACCAGGAAGCTAACTTGCAGACCTAGGCAACAATAGGTGTTTCTTTGATAATACCACTTCATAGTATAATTATCCGGTATGTCATACTGTAGTCCAACGTATACATAGTCACTTAGGTTTAGCCCATATTCCCTCTGCATCTCTGGTTGCAACTCATCATCAAAAGAATCAGTTGATCGAGAGAGGAAGTAACTTGATGTACCCCACATTCCACCGTAGGATAGGACTACGAAGACCCATATGAGAAGTCGGGGACCCTCGAATATTGAGAGATGGAATGGTTTGAATACGGAGAGGTATCTATAGAAGAATTGGACTGTTAGGATACCGATGACCATGGAATATGAGGCAACGAAGATTGCTGGAAATGGGGGAGTGTCGTACTTAGGTTTATAGGATACAAACTTAGGATTATTTCAGCAATCCATTTCTCGATCAAGTTGTAGGTTACGGTGAATACAATGAATGATGTCTTGTTGCCGTGGATTTTCTGATTCTTATCAATTATCAATTTTCATAGTTGATACCTTACAAATTGAACAATGAAATTGCAAGTTGAGTAGAAAATGCCAAAAGATGAAAAAGCCATCATGAGGTATTTATAAGTGCCAAACTCTTTTGTTGGTTTTTGGTATAATAATAGTATAAGTATTGAGTGAAGGGGAACTGCAACAAAGAAACCGAACAACTCGGAGAGCTGGGTGAGCTTGAGCCACATATTTGGTGATATGATAAATATCATGACGGAATGGAAGCAGCGGGGAGACGACAACAAATATATCACGAGATGGAGAAGGTTGCAGAATAATTATAGATGATATATCAAAGAACATTCGATGATTGTGTCATGGAAGGGGAATGAGCATAACACGAGATGTACTTTTTATAGCGGGTTTAGTTTTTTTGATCGACCAAAAAGTCAAGAGAATCAAGTGATTCAACTATGATAATTATTTTGAGAATGATCGTAGTGACCTCTCAAGGGAGTCCACTTTAGCTTCTGATTTCATATTTTTTGATTGGTTTATCATCATAACATCATGACTTCCTGACGATCATATTTTAGCAGAACCAGAAAGACGGGTGTATGCACGCTCCTTTGCAAATGGGTATCGTACTATTTGCATAAAAATCAGTGAGTTTCAGTTTCATTCTATGGGCCTTGTGGAATTCGAATGTTCTCATCTCGACACTCAATGAATTCACACAGCTGGAATGGTGCTACAGTATTCTGAATTTTCAACAAAAAAAATGCGAAAATGCATACATATACGAATATTTTCTAAATCAAGTGTATCAGTGCTAGAAGAAACATTTTGTGGGAATGCACATTTATTTGGATTATCATAGATGTAGTTATGAATTAATGACCGTGATAAGGAATGATTGTTTGTTGAAAATCCATGTTTGTTGAAATGTTATGTTTGTACGAAACCAAAAACACTCAGAATTTTCCAAGGACTGATCAGTGTTGAGCAACATATTCTATCAAATATCAGTTATCATTCAATGTTACATGTTTTTATTCCGTGCATAACTATTATCTGTATTATTATGCTCGAAACGCACTATATTCGAAGCAGTATAACAAACTGAACCATTACAAAAATGAAAGTATTCGTATCTATCTGGGCACTTGCAGATTTCCCAGGAGAAAGAGTAGTAAAAGTTGATGTCTCAATTGATATTTGACTAGTCGTTTCGACGATTGCCGTTGTTGTTGTTTCAACTCTCACTGAAAAAACCATCATAACTCTCCACTTCATTTGTGATCTACCATACCACATTCTCCCCCATCCAACTCAATTTCAGTCATTTTCAGTGTCTTCATCATATTCTCACACATCATTGTTGTTTTTAATTCTTCGTTGTTATCTTTTATCAAAATTTGATATTTTCTGCTAGAATATACTCGCTGAAATACTACTTTTGTTCCAATCAACAGTAGAGCCATCCTACCTGTAAGCTAGGAAGGTTCACACTTTTCAGTTCCACGTTTTCCAGAATTTGAAACGCTGCGTATTCTGAAATATGAATTTGTTATCAGTGGAGCGCATTGACATACCGTAACTTGTTGCAACTCTAGTCAAGTTTCCCAGAAAATCCAAGGTCGATAATTTTGTGTCTTGAATGATGAAAGATCCGAAAATATTCTTAACATTCATCAGCTTATGAGCATGTATTTCATCACCAGCTGTTATCACAACATCACCAATAATATGTTGACAATTGGATGGAAGTGATTGCCAATCAGTGTAATCACATGTTATCTCTCCATCTACAGTATCCCTTATCATATCAGTTGATAAGTCTACAGTATACCTGTTCTAGTATTATTTTTACAGAAACCAGATTGAAATTTATCAAAAACAACATGTGGTTGCATGAATAATTCCATTTCCTGTGAAGTTAGACAGAAATCTTTGTGCAGGTCTTCAAAAACGACATGGAATAGTCGATCACAACATCGATTCTCAAGTATCTGAAAATGATAAGTTATCAATATATCATATCAGTTAAATACCTTCAATTTTTTCATTCCAAGTCTCCTCATTTCGCTACTTTCACTGACAATCAATCCAGCCGTTTCATGACCATAATATCGAATTTTAGTCAAATTTGTGAAAAATGTCACGTCTCTGGTTCCTTTTGAATTTATAGTGAGTGCTCCAGCTATACTTTCAATCATGTTAGCATTCCTCATATCTCTTCCCTTTCTCAGCCCCGTCAGATCCACACGAAAATCATTCCGCATCGATTTACACCGTTTTGGATATTTGTAATCGAATGTTTCGTAATCCATACCTCCCAAATCACAACCTCCGGAGTTAACAAGATTATCATTACTCCTTATCACTTCTGTATTATCATCATCTAACTGATAACGAATCTTCGATAAATTCAACTGTTGATTGCGAAAAATTTCCATCGGACATGTCACATTTTTCAAGTTATCCATCCCGAGGTACTGTAGTTGATCATTGTTTTCTATTGAAAATATATGATCTGAAATAAATAAAATTTTTGGAAATCCTTAATCGTAGATACTTATTGTTGTGCTGCGAAAGTTACAATCCACTTGTCTGAGATTCTTGAAAAAAGTGAGATTTTGTAACGGTGCTACTAAAACTCGCAAAGTGCCTTTCAACACTTCCAACTTCTCAAAAGATGTGCTCATTTGCTCATTGGTGACGTCAAATGTTGATCGAAATATCAATGTTCCACATACTTTTGTACAATTCATCGGATATTTTATAATCGTTCTTGCATTCACCTGACTTTCGATGAAGAAACAATTACGATCTGAATAATGCAAATACGCTCTATTAAACTAATAGTTGAGGTTTACCACAATCATAAAATTTTGTAATATTGTCATAATCGAAACAATATACTTCAATTGATAAGAATATTATCAGTAGATATGTAAGTGACATAATTTGAAAAATATACATGAAAATAAGCATACTAGTGGTATAATTGCTAGGTGGAAATATGGAAATGGATGTTATCAGGTGATCAAGAATATGATTCTAGTTTGAAAAGCGGAACTAGCAGTAAAGTTCAAAATATTTCATAATTTAAAAAGTCAGAAATACATGAAAGTGAGTGAATAAGAAGGAAAAAGAGTGAAACATTATTCCGAGCGTTTAAATTCCTGATGAATGTGCTGATTGGTACACTAGCATTCGGCTTGTAGTTGACATCTACAACATATCTCTTATCAGTTATCATATCAATAGTTATCACCCACCACATGGCCCTCCATCATACTGTACATTTGTCCGATCAAGTGACTTCAAAAAGTTCCTACACATCGACGAATTTTTTAGTTCCGGATGATTATCATCGAAATCAATTTGTATTCTTCCCAATGAGAATGCTCTCTGCAATATCACTCACTTGTATGTTATCAGTTGATTATATCACTCACTGTTAAATTAGCTAGTTTTGCATCCGTCAACATTTTATTCGATATCACTTGGAGAGCAGTTGTCTCTGGAAAATAACGATATATTGATAAAAAGCTGATAACTTACTATTACAATTGGCAACTAGTGTAAGATTGTTCAAGAAATCAAGATTAGTTAGAGCGGTTCTTTCTATGAGCAATGTACCAAATATATTCTTAACACCTATCAGCTTATCAACGAACTGTTCATCTCCAGAATTAACAATAACATCACCAATAATATGTTGACAATTGGATGGAAGTGATTGCCAATCGTAAAAATCACACACTGGCTCCCCATCTAAAATTCCAGTGTGATATTGTTATCATATTAGTATATCACCTGTTCTGTAATCATGATTACAATACTTTGCTCGAAAAGACTTGAATATAACATTCTTTTTCATGAACTGTTCCATTTCTTGACTTGTCAAACAAAAATTCGGGTGTAAACCTTCCAAACTCACTCGAAACATGTTATCACAACAATTATTCTCGATACTCTAAAGATGTTTTACTATCAATGACTGATATGATAATCACTGACTGTCAGGCTCTCAAAACCCAACCTCGTAAGATTAGGCATATTATATATATACAAGTTAGTAACGTTCTCATTTGATCGTAATGATTTGAGGTTTTTGAAAAAGTAGAGATCTTCAAGTTCGTGCGATGAAATAATTAAGTTTCCACGAATTTCCTTGAGGGTGTAAAAACCAGACAAGTTATGCATCCATAGGGATTGGATGAATACATCACTATTTATAATTGGGCATTTGTAAAGCTTCCATTGTCGATATCCATCAATAAGAGGTATATGACATCCAAAATCATCGATATAATTATTATAACTCATTAAAAAAGAATCACGTGTATAATTATCCAACTGATTGCTAAATGGTGTGGTATCGAGATCCTGGTTCTCTAAAATGTGCATATCACATGTCACATTCCTCAAGTTATCCATATCAAGATATTTCACGCGATAGTTTTTGTATATAACGAAATTTCGACTCTCTGAAGAGTTATTCGCATTATAATAACAATCAACTTCCTTCAAGTTTCTGAGGAAAGAAAAGGATGGAAATGCAGTGTCAGATATTTTCAATGCTCCTTTAATATATTGCACGTTTTCAAAAATCGGGTACTCCGTTTCCGGGTTTAGATAAGTTTCCTTTCCAAATATATGATCACCACACACTTTTGTGCAGTTTTTCGGATATAAATGCAGTGTTTCTCTTGTTATCATTTTCTCCTTGAAGTAACAGTTTTCTTCTGGAGCAAAAAATTAATTGATTAAATTGATAAAATGTTAACTCACGACAATCACCAACTTGTTCTGTGACATTTGATAAAATAAAAACAAATGAAATTATCAGAAGTTTTATCATGTTTGAAAATTAAAATGTTTTTCAACTGCTTTGAAAATTTCAATGCATGTTATTCAGATATAATTATAGGTTTAACAGCTGATACGGCGCAAGACTTCCGCGATTTTCGTCTTGTAATTTCGGGCCTGTGAAATGTTTATTTCATCACAAAAAATGTTAAGGTATCGAATAAATGATAAGACAAGAAATGAGAATTATAAAAAAGTTCATTCTGTTGTGATCCAACTTTTTCTCAGCTCTCTCTACAATATCAGCATTGAAAAGTAAACTCAAGGCAACTCACCACAAGTTTTACCATCCAGTGTGAGTGTTGTCATTATCAGTTGACTTATCAACTTATCACACATATCAGTTGTTTTCAAGTCATCATGGTTATCTGCTATTGTCATATGAACGGAATTCAGTGAAAATACCCTCTGAAAAATCAAGGTATTTGATTCATATTCAAATCAAAAAATGACCTGTAGATTTGGGAGATTCACTTTCACCAACAATTTGTTCCAAATTATTCTAAACACTGGTAAGTCTGAAACAAACGTTAACAGTGCGGTAGAGCATGTTTACTCACTCCTGCTTCCTGATACAACTCTAGTCAAGTTTTCCAAGAAATCCAAATTGATCAATCTTGTATCATTGATAATCAATGACCCAAATATATTCTTAACATTCATCAGCTTATTGATATATATCTCAGTAGTCATATTTATCAAAATATCACCAACAATATGTTGACAGTTTGATGGTAACTTTGGCCAATTCACAAAATCACATGTTATCTCTCCATCTACAGTATCCCTTATCATATCCGTTGATAAGCCTACAGTTTACCTGTTCTGGTGTCATTTTTGCAGAATCCAGCATCATAAATGTCAATCTGAACGCCTCGCTGCATAAAAACTTCTACTTCCTGACTTGTCAGACAGAAATCCGCATGCAGTTCTTCAAACCGAACATGGAATATTTTATCACAACATGTTTGCTCGAGATACTGTAATCCTATATCAATTTATCAGTACTATAATTACAGTATACCTTCAGATTTGGTAAACCCAATCTAATCAACGCTTTATTATTAAGATATAATGCTCCAAATTCACTTCTTGATACTCTGATTCTCGTCAAATTTTTCATGAAACTCACGTCTCCTTGATCAAATATTATAAACAGTGATCCACTGATATTCTCAACACTAGAAAGAGGATCAGGATCGAAATATCTCGTTGTAGAAAGCTGTAGATCACCACGAATTGATCTACATCCTATATACTGTTCTGCATTTCCTTGATTCCTATCTTCTAAATAACATCCATCCGCATTGACCAAATTGCCTTCACTTCTTATCAGTTGAGTGTTATCATCATCTAACTGATAGCGTAGTTTTGTCACATTCAATTGTTCATTCCGTAATATTTGCACTGGACAAACTACACGTGATAAGTTATCCATATCAATTGATATCAATTGGTGGTTATAAACTATTTGGAATTCTGAAACTTATCACTGATAGCAATACCACAAAAGTAACCAACCACCCATCAGCACCTGATACATTTGAAAACTACAATCAACTTCTCTCAAGTTCTTCAAAAAACTGAGACTTTGAAAATTCGTGTCAACAATTTTCAGTGACCCTTTCAAAACTTCCATATTCTCGAAATATGGGGTCATATTATCCGGTGACATATCAGTTGTATTTCCAAATATCAATTTTCCACAAACTTTCGTGCACTTTTTCGGAAACTTCCGAATAGTTTTAGAGTTCACATTAATCTTCTTGAAGATGCACTTTTTATCTGAAGGTGCCTGATATAGAAAGATTAAAACACTGATAAACTACCACAATCATAAAATTCATCTAAATTATATAAATTAAAACTATGTGCTTCATAAAATATTACTGACAAGAATATGATATAAACGACTATCATATCAAATTATCACGAAAGAATATTTAGGAAGTGGGTGTAATGATAATTGAGGGGTTGAGAAAGATATCGAAAGCTGAAATTGATAAATAGTTTATCACATGAGAGAATTAGGAATGTAGTATGATCATAATTTTCAGTAGAAAGGGACCAAATCTATTTTCAGTAAGTTTTTTCAATCCTAGAAAAGTCCGACTCCCACCGATCATTGATATTCATTCATGTTATTGCAAGCCATCTTGTCCCATTCTTCTGGAATTTTCGATTGTGCTAGATTCATAAAAATTAATATTCAACTTGTCATTTCGCGAATTACATCCGCATCATCAAGAAAAGTTGAAGCCAAACAAAACAGAAGGTGTTTATATCAATTGTTGCACTTCCAGATTCTGATTTGGGCGGAGCAGTTGTAGTTGACGTCTCAATTGATATTTGGGTTGTCGTTGCGACCACTGCCGTTGTCGTTGTTTCTACTCTCACTGAAAACACTTTCATATTCCATTACTCAATTATGATCTACCATACCACATTCTCCCCCATCCAACTCAATTTCAGTCATTTTCAGTGTCTTCATCATATTCTCACACATCGATGTTGTCTTCAATTCCTCATTATTATCTTTTATCATTATTTGATATTTTCTGCTAGAATATACTCGCTGAAATTTCTTTTTTGGATTCAAAAACCAATAGAGATGTCAAACCTGTAATTTAGGAAGGTTCACTCTTTTCAGTTCCTTGTTCTCCAGAATTTGAAATGCCGCGAATTCTGAAGTATGAACAAGTTATCAATAGAGCACAGTTACCCACCATATCTCGTCGCCACTCTTGTCAAGTTTCCTAAAAAATCCAGATTCGATAATTTTGAATTTGTAATGATGAATAATCCGAATATGTTCTTGACACTTATCAGCTTATCAGTATATATCTCATCACCCCTTGTCATCATAACATCACCAATAATTTGCTGACAATTGGATGGAAGTGATTGCCAATCAGTGTAATCACATGTTATCTCACCATCTACAGTATCCATCATCATATCAGTTGATCATTACAGTATACCTGATCTACTATCATTTTTACAGAATCCAGATTGAAATACATCAAATACAACGTGAGGTTGCATGAATAGTTCCATTTCCTGGGATGTTAGACAAAAATTTTCGTGCACGTTTCGAATAACAATATGAAATAATCTATCACAACATCGATTCTCTAGCGTCTGAAAGTGATAAGTTATCAGTATATCCTATCAGTTGAATACCGTTAACTTCTTCATTCCGAGTCTTCTCATTGCCCCACTATCCCTCAGAATCAATCCCGCCGTTTCATATCCAAAATATCGAATTGTAGTCAAATTTGTGAAAAACTCCGCACTTTTGGTTTCCTTTGAGGTAATAGTGAGTGCTCCAGCAATGCGTTCGATCCGTTGGATTTTTATCAAACTTCTCTTTTTGACATATTCTAGATTCACCCTGATATCATTTCTTATGAATTTACACTTTCTCATCCAATCAATTGACTCAGAGTAAATATCGTAAATATCACAAACACCAGTTTTGACGAGATTCCCGTTACTATGTATTATTTCGGTATTATCATCATCCAATTGATATCGTAATTTTGTCAAGTTCAAATTCTCATAGATTTCCACCGGACATGTCACATTCTTCAAGTTATCCATCCCGAGATACTGTAGTTCATTATTGTCTTGTATTAGAAACATGTGCTCTGAAATCATCAAATTTTATATAAACCTCTCTTATAGATACTTGTGATTGTGTTGCGAAAGTTGCAATCGACCTGCTTCAAATTTCCCAAAAAAGCGAGATTTTGAAGCGGTGTTGCGTATACTCGCAACGTTCCTTTCAACACTTCCAACTTCTCAAAATATGACATCATTTGCTCATTTGTGACATCAATCGTTGATCGAAATATCAATGATCCACATACTTTTGTACAATTCATCGGATATTTTATAATAGTTCTCGCATTCACTTGACTTTCGATGAAGAAACAATTACGATCTGAATAATGCAAATACGCTCTGTTGAACTGATAGTTGAGGTTTACCACAATCATAAAACTTGGTAATATTATCATAATCGAAGGAATATACTCTAACTAATAAGAATATTATCAGTAGATATGTAGTTGGCATATTATGAAGAATACATTTCACGGGTGTAGAAACTAGTTATCAGGTTTATAATTGATAGGTGACAGAGTGGAATGAGTTGTTATCTTGATATCATTCTAAACCTATAATCATAGGAAATAACATGCCTCGAAAATTTTCGATCAACTGAGAAATATATTAGTTTCTCAAATGATTAAACTTCTGATAGTATCGTTTGCTTATATTTTATCAAATGTTACTGAACAAATTGGTGATTGTCGTAAGTTCATATGTTAACAAATCAATCAAATATCTTTTCTTTTAGAAAAAGATTGTTACTTCAAATATAGTATGATTACAATCGAAACTATAAAGATGTATCTAAGAAACTGCACGAAAGTGTGTGGTGATCATATATTTGATCCAGAACTGGACCTGCTCTTAGAGATGGAGTACACATTCGAGAACTTACAACACATCAAAGGATCACTAAAACTAACTGATATTTTTTTACACTCTTTTTCTTTTTTTAAAAATTTGCAAGAAGTTGATTGCTCGTCGGGTAAACTTTCATTAGTTGTGACAATATGAGAAAACAATTTAATTTCAGTGAATGGATACTTCAACATATCTGATAATTATTTGCTGGAAAATCTTGAATTGGATAACTTGAAAATTGTGACATGTGATATGAACGTTTATAACAACCCGAAATTCGATGCCACAACACTTCGCTATCAGCTGGATACTGATACCCTTCCGAGACTGAAGACTTGGAATAATTTCAACGATGGTTCTGGATGCCGACTTCCTCATATATATGATTCAACATTATGGAGACTTGAAAATTGTTCTCTAATAATTGGTGATGTGCTAGTTTCTGATCTACCTGAAAACAATCTTAAACCCATGAACAACGTTGAACATATCAATGGGATTCTGAATATTTCATCGTCTCATATTGAAGATGTCTACTTTTTCAAAAATCTCAAAAGTTTGACGTCGGAATCGAATGGTACGGCTAACTTGAATGTGTTTGATATGCCTGATCTGATAAGATTGGGATTTGAGAGTCTGACAGTTAGTGATTATCATATCAGTCATTGATAAAAAAGTATGTTCAGAATATTACGAATACTTGTTGTGATCACATGTTTCGAGTGAATTTGAAAAATTTTTCAAATTTTTGCTTGACAAGTCAAGAAATGGAGCAGTTTCTGAAGCCGAATGTTATTTTCCAATCATTTCAAGCAAAATATTGCAATTATGATTTTAGGACAGGTGATATACTGATATGATAAGTTAATCAGTAGGAGTGTTCAGATGGCGAATTAGTGTGTGATTTTTATGATTGGCCATCCCTCCCATCACATTGTCAACATATTATTGGTGATGTAGTGATAACAAGAGGTGATGAAATATACACTGATAAACTGATAAGTGTTAAGAATATATTTGGGACACTGTTAATCAGAAACACCAGTTTAATCAATCTCGATTTTTTGGGAAACTTGTCCAAAGTTGCGAATTGCAATAGTAAGTTTAGGAAACTTATTTTTGTATGAGTAACTTTTAGAAACCACCGCCTTCCAAGTGATATCAAACAAAAAATTGAAGGATTCGAAACTAGCAAATTTAACAGTGAGTGATATAATCAACTGATAACATACAAATGAGTGATATTCCAGAGAGCATTCTCATTGGGAAGAATACAAATTGATTTCGATGATAATCATCCGGAACTAAAGAATTCGTCGATTTGTCGGAACTTTTTGAATAAACTTGATCGGACAAATGTACAGTATGATGGAGGGCCATGTGGTGGGTGATACTTACTGATATGATAAGTGATAAGAGATGTTTTGTAGAAGTCAACTATAAACCAAATGCAAGTGAACCGATTAGCACATTTATCAAGAATGGATCAAAAAAATATGTGGCTAGATTTTATATTTTACTTGTTCTAACTACTAACATTTTATCGTCTTTGATCCAAGATTTTTTTGAATAAACTTGTAGACTCACGTTTTTCAAAACACGCGGATTTTCAAACTTTTGAAAACCGTTCATTTCTCGAAATTTTCTAGCATGCGATCATCAAAAGAATTGATACAATATTCAAGTGTTCCAGTTTCACAAAATATGGTAATTTGTCGGGCCCTCGACACGAAACTACAGTATCTTTTGCAGGTAGTTTCATATGGACCAATATCAGTGTATAAGACCAAGAATTGTGGCAAGAATGAGATACCAATTAGCCACTTTCGGGTATTTTTTGAGCTACCATAGCTGGCTCAAAACTCGAATTTTCAGATTATACACGGTTGGACACCCCTCCTCCTATCAACTGCCAAATGTTTCACTCATCTAATTTGCAACTCAAATCAACCAATTTGTTCACCGATCATCTGGAAGTTGGTGATACATGGTGTGGCAGTCGAGTTGATCACCAAAACCGAACCATCGAAAATCAATGAATCAGGCCAGGGTTGTGAAGTTGATCGGAAGACGGAAAGTGGAGGTATATCAAAAAACGAGCAGGCGATGGTGAATATATTTATGGCTGATATGAGAAAATATGGAGAAGTTGTTGAGGTAATTTGGGAAGTATTTGTTGAAATATTCTGGAATTTCAGCTTCATGTATTCTCAAAAACCACAATTTACAATGAACAGATTCAGAAGATCAAACTGAAGAATGGAGCGAAATTGACAATTACTATCGAGAATGGGAATTGATGTACATTGTGATATTTATGTGAAAAATGAATATACAAATGTTTTAATGTTATATTTCATTATTTGGGCATTTCGAAATCCAAAAAAAATCGATGAGTGAAACGTACCATTTTACAATAGATACAGCTATAATATTCATAAAATAAAAGGATGAAATGGGATGATAAGAGATGAAATCGTCCGATTTACAATTTTTATTGATCGAGTTTTCAGATAACATCCCGATCGATATTTGACATTGTTTTGATCTACCTTAGTGTTGGTGAATTTTTTAAACTTGTTGAATCTCTGAGCCCATCTGAAACACGATTGAGCCCACTGATAAGCAGTGATAACGATCTCGATCTATAATGAGCCGACAATGACGGTGCCTTTAGTGGTGTTTATGATCGATATACCGACAAATCGATAACCTACCGTACACGTGGCAACAGGCTCCGCCCACTGATTGAACCATCCTGATAACGGGTATATATAGTCACCGTTTATTCATTCATTTTGGAATCTGGCCAAATAACTCACCTCGCCTTTGCTCCACCATGCCATCGATCACGGACTTTCTCTGGGACTTGTTGACTGATAGACAATATTCGGATATCATTGAATGGACAAATCGAACGGAACATCACTTCAGAATACTAGATACGACAGCAGTTTGTAAGAAATGGGCACAGCTGAATAGGAAGGAAAGTATGTCTTACGATGCATTCACTCGGGCAATCAGACACTGTTATACTGCGAAGACAATGAAGAAAAGCAAAGAACGCTACTGTTTTGCGTTCATTGGAAGGAAAGATAAACTATCAGCCATTCAATTGAGAGCATTTTGGGATTGTTCAATTGAGAGCATTTTGGGATTGTAAGTTTATCAGTTTATCATTATTTAGTTGCTGATATATTTATTTCAGATCACCTCAAGAATCCGTGCAACCGACCAAATGCGACAACCACCCAGAAGTCAACACCTGCTATCGAACTCATTCATCCAATACGTCTTCTACTTTCCCAACTGTTCAATATTCTCAGCTGGTTTCAAAAATATAACTAATAGTTTCTGTTTTTCATCTTTTCTTTCTTGTCCTCCCTGTTTCACATAGCTCTTCTAATCTTCATTTAGCCAACTTCTGCAGTTCATTCTTATATTCCCTGTACCACTTTTAAATTTTACGGGTGCCAACATTTGCCAAAAATATAGCTGTAATTCTATGTGTTTCTTTTTTTCCTCTTGTCATTATTGTTTCTTTTTGTATTTTTGTTTTCCAATACACCTAATACAATTTGTTTTCCAACTAATTGTAAAAATTTTCCAAAAGGTTCTGGTATTTTTGCTGTTTCTGGTATCATAATAATTATCATTATTGGAATAAAACTATTTTTTGAAAAAAAAGTTTTAGTACCAGCAAAAATCGTATTTTTTTCTGCAAGGAAACAACCCATATCAGTTCAATTATCAGTAAGAATGTCAGAAGATGATTTTGAATCATCATGATAGATTGAAGTTGAGGTGACATTTATCATCTCGAATATATTTTTGATATGTTGCAAAAACATAGTCAGAGTCCTCCTCATTTTTTTGAATATTGGCGACAGTGATGATGACATCCATTCCTTTACTTGATTTCTTCACCATCAAATCTAGGTTTAGCCGCTTTTTCAAATTCTCATGCTTTCATGACAACCGCCTACTCATTACAAATTGGTGGGTAGATAAATATCAAGTGTCTGATAACAACTCGTGTCCATTTTCTCCATGGTTATTATATTCCTTGTATTTCTCCTTCTGCGATTAAGTACACAACATTCTGACACAGTTACAATATGGTTTGTCAAATTTCAGGAACGCTGTGGTAATCTGGCAATTGTCTCTTTCTACTTTTCTACTTTTTTTGCAGATGAAAAATGTTGGTTTGACACTCCAATATTATCCGAAATTTCCTTGAAAAACTATCCTAAAAATTGTACACATGTGTGTGGTATATTGCAATTCACATCCAAGACGACATTATCCGTTGAGCAACTTCAACCATATTTCGAGAATCTTGAAGTTTTTTGGGGCTCTATTTATGTGAAGAAAACGCATTTCAAAAATTTGACGTTTTTTGAAAAATTGAGAGAAGTTGATTGTAAGTGCTTTTTTTTCAAAAATATGTTATGATGCTTTTTCAGGTAATGAGTTCATAATTAAAGGCAATAAAAACCTGATCTCTCTCGAAGTAAACTCTCTGATCAATGTATCATGTCGGTTGGAAATTATCTCTAATCCTAAATTGGATGGTACTCAATTGGCGACTCGATTGGATTATAATAATACTGGATCAATCAAAGCTGTCAATAATTTGGTCGATACTCATGGCTATTTTAGAGATAATAATGTAATTGAATGGTGGTGGGATTTGATAGATATCAAAGAAGCTCGCGAAAATGTCATAATCGAAGGTCATGATCCTAACCTAGATTATATCGAAGACGTTGATAGTGTTGAAACAATATTCGGTGCATTGAGCATCACAGATTCGAATGTAAAAAATTTATCATCGTTCAAGAATCTAAGAAAAATATCATCGAAAATACGACAAGTTCCAAGCTTAAATCTAGAGAATATGCCGAATCTGACAAAATTGGCATTACCAAATTTGAAAGTATGTGTATATCAAAACATACTTGGAATATTTGATAATTGTAGATTCTTGAGAATACATGTGATAAATATTTTCGAGTCAATATGGAAGATCTACACCCCGACTTTTGTGTCACCACCGAAGAGATGGAAGTTTTTCTACAGCGACGCGTTATTTTTCGTAATTTTGAAGCTCGATTTTGTAAAAATGACACTAGATCAGGTATACTGTAGACTCGATCTTCGATAAGAGATACTGTAGATAGAGAGATTGTGTGCTATTACCGTAATTTTCAATCACTTCCATCAAATTGTCAGCATATTATTGGAAATATGTACATGAAATCGGGTCATGAAATATTCACTGATAAGCTGATAAGTGTGAAAGGAATATACGGACTTCTGTTCATTGAAAACACTCGATTAACAAAAATCGATTTCCTCCCAAATTTAAAGTTTATCGCTTATATCAACTGTAGGTTTAGCTTCAAATCAAGGAAACACCACATGTGAAATTCAGTTAAGCCACCTCTCCAAGTTGGCTACAATCTAAGATTGAAAGAAGTTCAGCTACCTAGTTTAATTGTAAGTTATATATTCATATCTTCAAAAACGTTGTGTATTTCAGCGAGTTTTCTCATTATCTCGAGTACAAATTTTACTTCACAATAATCACAGAGAGTTGAAACAAAGTTCATTGTGTCGAAATTTGAAGAGTCAGCTGTACTTGACGAATATTATTTATGATTTCGGTGTTTGTTGTGAGTTTGCATTGATACTTCATATATATATTTCTATTGTTTTTGCAGTTGAGGATTATGTGCCTATCAATGTTTCCGTAATATTAAACATTTATATATTATACATATCAATATTTATTCATTCAATTCTCAGTTAATCATAGTTACAACACTGTGACTGTTTGAAGCCGTTTTTCTGCTACAATTCCATTTTTCGTAATAAATCAATTGTTTCACCATATTCCTATATTGCGTTGACATAATGAAACAAATGATACAATGGATTGATCCATTCGCCAAGTATATAGGCCAGATCATGCTACTTGCAGACTCAGTCAACTTCCTTCAAAAACGTACATTTTCCAATTAGTACATGCTTACATACCAAACTCCATATGTTTCAGAATAGTACGCTTTAAAACACAACATAACTGCAGTTGGTACATCCACTATGATATAAGTTATTGAAACAGCGATAATGATACCTGATGTAACTGCTCCCTTTCTGCAAATATACACATCACATGAGCAATTTGGCATAAATACAACATACTTGGAGTTATCTGAAACTTTCTGGCGTAATTTATCAACATTCCTCAGCTGAATGACCAGTAGAAATGTGATAGTGGGTAGTAGAATACATGGTATCACCTGATAGATTAGTTATATTTATCATGTATATAAGTACCTACTTTTGCAATAATTGCATCTAAATACGATCCAATTTTCATTGCTTTATCCTGATTTTCGTAGTATCCACCCATTGCGTAGAATGGCTTTGTGAAGTTTTCAGGAAAACCAGTGCAGCTGAAAATCGGAAAGAAGTATTGAAATAGAGACTCAGTTGATTACTATGATTTTGGTTTCCATTCATAGTTTGGCAAAATGATGAACTGGAAATGATACATGATCATCAAAGGGAAGATAATGATGAACGCTGATAATTGCGCAAACCATCCAATTTTAGGTTTAGATAATGTATCGATTTTGGAAGACATTGGATATTTAATGGATAACCAACGGACCAATGTCATGAATATAACCAGCCATAGAGAAGTGCGTCGGAAAGTGTATTGGACGACATCAAAGATGTGGTATGTCTCTACGTAGTGATACTCCGCTGGTGGGACACTGTAACAAAACACCACTTTACAATTATGTTTAGGTTTTTACCAGTTATCTTGTTTGAATGCACTGTCAAAAAAATTGTTGAGAGCAATCATTGTAATCATACTGATAATGTCAAATATTGATATACCAATCATCATTATATTTGTGGATGTTGTTCTCATCGACTTTCTTGATAGTACCACTAGATGGAAAATATTGAGAATAATACCAACTCCAGAAATACAATCATTCGGTCTTCGCAGAAAAAAGTCAATGTTTCTGAAATATGTGCAACATTTTCAACAACAAACATACCTTAAAAACCTTATTTTCGTGTAAATATCATACAACATATCACTTCCATCGTTTCCGAAAATATCAGCATTGAAATAGAAATCGGCGCTGTCTAAATTGGCGGATTCGCGTACTCGTATATTTTCGATATTGTAATAATCGTCTGGATAATTGTATTCATGATACATATAGTAGTACACATTTTCATCCATTAGTCAGGCGAAAACTAAAAATGAGACGATGAGGAATGATATAATTATAGTTATGCATATCACAAGTTGCCATCAAAATATCAAAGCATGGCGGAAGTGGTCTGCTATTTTCTCAAATTGATGATTGTTTTCAGATAAGATAAAATTCGCATTTGATCAATATTCTGAAGTATAAACAGGATACTGGAATAATATGGGTATGTCCTTCCTAAAAAGACAACAAATTAATATCACAACTGACTTCTTCTGGGTTGAATGATAGACAATGTTCGGATATCGTTGAATGGACCTATTGGACTGATCACCATTTCAAAATAATTGATACAGCAGCAGTTCGTATGAAATTGGCACAGCTGAATAAGAAGAAAACAATGTCATAGCATCCATTCACTCGGGCAATCAGAAATTGTTTGGAGACGATGAAGAAGAGAACTGATAGATATTGTTTTGTGTTCGTTGGAAGGAAGGATAAACCTATTTATCTTCGATTGAGAGCATTTTGGGATTGTGAGTTTATCAGTTAATAATTATTCAGTTGCTGATATTTTTATTTCAGATCAACTCAAGAATCCGCGCAAAAAAAGCGACCAATAACAAAAAGTAAGGAGCTGCTATCCAATTCATCCATCCATTCCTTCTACCTCTTTTCCAATTGTCCTATATTCCCAACCTGTTTCAAAAGTATAACTGAAAGTTTGATTTTTCAGTACTTTTTTTATTGTTTTCTGTTTAATGTAACCCTTCCTTGTATTCATCAATCAATTCTCAAATAAAAACCTTATTTCATTCAAATATGTTTTTCATAAAAAAGAACCTGAATCACAGTTCACAAATTGTCAATATATCCAAAACAATTAGTGGCTCAAACACTAAATGGTTATATTGACAACTTTTATTAACAATAAAGACCAATGAATATTATTAGCTTGGTACAAATATAGAATAACCCATTTATTCCGCAAAAAAGTTATGCTCGAGATGTCGATGTCAAACTCTTATTGGTTACAGTAGTCACTACACTACTCGTGCTGTTCTTGAACTTTGGTCCGTCTAGTTTTAGAATGTTCTTGACAGTATTCCTATATTGTGTAGACATGAGGAAGCAGATGATACAATGAAGCGAACCATTGAACAAATATGCCGGCCATATCATCGCATTTGCTGATTCTGTCATCCGCCTGAATATTAGCAGTTTATCACTTGTGTTATCAGTCGAGTGTTACCAAAATCCATAAACCTCAGAATACAAGGCTTTTGCAAAAAGAAGAAAGGTGCTTGGTATCTCCACAATGATATAAGTGATAGCGATTGCTATCACTATCTTTGTTGTCAAATCTCCTTTTCTAAAAACACCATTTCTCGATTTACATTTTCTATCACATACTTTGCATTATTATTTGACATCATCTTTCTTGCACTACTAGCTTTTCGAAGCTCGATAACCAGTAAAAGAGTTATGGCAGGCAACAGACAACATGGTATAATCTGAGATATCATATCAGTTTTCTTCTCAACTGATGAATCAACCTTTGATAAAATAGCATCTGCATACGATCCAATCTTCAACGCCTGATCTTGATCTGCCCAGAATCCACCCATTGAGTAAAATGGTTTCGTGTAGTTTTCCGGGAAGCCCTCACAACTAAATTCATATTTTTTTAAAGCTACAGTAATCCAGTAACTTACTATGATGCAGGTTTCCAGATGATATGAGCTACCATAATAAGTTGAAAGTGGTACATGAGCATTAGGGGTGATATGATAAGAACTGCAATCACTTGAGCCACCCAACCAATATTAGGTTTAGTTAGGGTATCAGCCTTGAGTGAAGTTGGGAATTTGATTGATACCCAACGGACACTTGTCATGAATATGACGAGCCATAGTGAAGTGCGGCGAAAAGTGTAACGGACTACATCAAGTATGTGATATGTTTCAGCGACATAGTAGTCTTGCGGCTCGGTACTGTAGTACAGTATTCACTTTGGAAATAGGGAGAGTACTCACCAATCATCATAGTCAAATGTGTCGCCCATAAACATATTGTTACAGAACAAAGTGATCATACATATGACATCAAATATTGATATACCAATCATCATTATATTTGTGGATGTTGTTCTCATCGACTTCCTTGATAGTACCACTAAATGGAAGAAGTTTGTGATCATACCAATAACAGCGATGTAGTTGGTTGGAACTGTCAATTTTGATTCAATGATTCTGAACTCGATTCCTTATCATATCTTATCAGTAACAAAACATACCGGGTTTTGCGGAATATCTCGTAAAGAATATCACTTCCATCGTTTCCAAATATATCCGCATTGAAATAAAAATCAGCAGAATCATCGTTTGTAATGATTATTGGATCATCCCATCCATCATAATAGTCATCAGGATATTCATATTCATGAATACGATATTCAACAGACATGTTTCAGTTATTCAAATGAGCAACTCGTGGACTTTTATACACCTGGGCGAGCCGGAACAATAAGCCAATTATTGGTGTTTTTAGAGTGTTTGTCAAATGTCACCGGACAACCACCAAACTACAGGAGGAAGTTATCGAATGATTAAATATAAGGGGCGCAACTTACTTGGGTGTGTGTTTTGCTGACCACTAATGGATATAGCTTGCCGTTTTTTGGGGCACCTGGCCAGTTGTCACAGGATAACAAACATATCTCACCCGGCTTTTCTTGCAGGTGTTGGTAATTTGTAGAGAATAGTTGTTAGTCATTAGGTTTAGGTACATATTGGGAGTTTTGAGGTTTGGTGATTGGGGTAATTTGCTAGACTACATACAGAAAATCGCTGATCAGGAACTGAAACTGCAAGAGTATAGTCTATTTTCATGGTGAAGTACAATCCTTCAAAATCATATATCTACTTCGCAAAACTGTTAACTGAGTCATTTTCTCACCATTGAACCGATAATGTTGGAATCCTTTTAACTATATCTCAACAGTTATGGTATCCGTTATCAGATCCGTATCAGTGCTTGAAGTACAGTACTCCTTTATTTCCTTATCATTGTTTTTTTGCAAACATCTAATTATAACATCACAATATATTTATTCCTTAATTCAATTTCAGAACATAAACAAACAAAACAATAATGATCATTCGATTTCTCAACGAGTTTGCGCCTGATGTCTTGAATGTTGCTGGATCATAGATAGCTGAAACAACACTGTTTGATTACTGTAGTCATACTGAACTTACTGCAATCTCCATAGTCATCCCAGACATTTGTATGTTTTAGCGTCTCGGCTAGACTTTCACATAGATTCGTTTGTTTTAGAGAATTATGATTGTGAAAGAGGAAGAGTTGAGCACGGGAGATGGAGAATACTCGCTGAAATTTTCAGATCTGGTTCGAAACTGGAACAAGTTGGGAACCTCCAAACTAGGCAAAAACACTTCCTTGAGCCGTCGATTGTAAGATATTTTCAATCCTGATTCAACTGAAAATCGGAAAGTTATCTAAACCTAAAATTTTCGAACTTACACTGTGTATATGCCACATATTTTAAATTCGGAAGAAAATCAATTTTCGTCAAATGAGTTTTTTCAATGAACAACTGTCCATAGATTCCTTTCACTGATATCAATTTCGATCCATAACTCTCATCTCCCAATCCCATAAAAATATCACCAATTATGTGTTGACAATTGGATGGTAGTGACTTCCAGTTTTTGAATACACAAACCACTTCTCCATCTACAGTATACTTTGAATTACTGTATGACACTACAGTATACCTGTTCGGCTATCATTGCAAAATGAAGCGTGAAGCTTTCGAAAAATGACATCTGATCGAAGAAACAGCTCCATTTCTTGAGTGGTTAGACAAAAATCGGTGTGTAGGTTTTCAATGTTCACTCGGAATAGGTTGTCTCCAGATGTGTCTTCCAATATCTACAAATACAGGTTTATCAAAATTTCAGATAATTTTCATAGATACTTCCAAACTTGGCATTGCCAGCCGTTTCATATTTTCGATATCCCTCAATTCCAGGCCATATCCTCCCCACCCTTTTGCTGAAATTCTCCTCAAGTTCTTGAAGAATGACAGATTATGAGCATTGATATTAGTGATAGTTAATGCTCCAAACTGTGTCTCCAAATCAGCCAGTGGTGTCATATTATTACGATATGCATTGATATCCTCAATATCCAATGTTCCACGATTCTCCGTGCAGTTTTGAAATGTCTTGATCGAATCGCTATTACAATATCGTATGAAACATCCAGGAGAATTAACTAGATTCTCATTTGCATTCAGTAATCCAGTGTAGTTATCATTCAATTGAATCGCCATATTTGTGATGTTTAGTTTGGGGTTTGACTCAATATTCATGATACATGTGACATTTGTTAGTGAGTACATTTCCAGTTCTGTCATTTTCTTGTTGTAGTAGATATTGAAGTTGACACCTGAGCAGACTTAGAACCTTGCTGAAAATCCTGAAGGAACTTACAATCCAGAAACACTAAGTTTTTGAGGAAACTGAGACTTTTGAACTGAGTCGATAGCACCGAGAAATCTCCATGAAACACTTCCAGATTCTCAAAATATGGTTCCAGGTCAGTACTTGTTAAACTTTTTGTTGATGCAAAATTGAGCTCTCCACACATTTCCGAACATTTTATTGGATACTTTTTCAAAGAATCTATGGATGTAATTGTTTGGTTAAACCAGCAGGTAGTATCTGAATAGAATGCATTTGACACTCAGCGAGCAGGCTACATACCACAATCATCAAAGTTTGTGCAAATGCCTTGATGGAAAAGAATGTAAATAAGAACGAGCACAATCATTGTAATGAAAATATGTGACACTTTTTGGTTGCATAAAGATTATTAGATTTATTGGCATAAGGTAGGTGTTTGACCTGAATTGGGGGAGGAGGTGTAGTTTGGTTGGGTGGATACACACGGAACAAAATGATGGAATTGAGTTTTGAAAAGAGAAGGAAGTTGTAATACTCACATATTATGGAAGATAACACAAAACACACAAGTGATGAATGATCAACTCCCCCTTTGTATGATATTTTGGTTTTTCATCTCGTAATATACAAAAACAATAATTAAATCAAGCTGTTTTTCTTTTCATTCTTCAGATTTTTGCTTCAGCATGGATGAGAACTACTATACATATCATGAATATGACTATAAAGATGATTATTTTGAAAAAGAACTACGAAGTGACCATTGGATTGATATTACTTATAACGCTGATGCCTACTTTGACGCTGATGTTTTTGGAAACGATGGAAGTGATATGTTATTTGATCTGTTGATGAAATCAAGGTTTTTGAAATTGATTTTTTTGATGAATAATGTGATATTCTCAGAGATATTGAACATCATCTGTTGACAACAAATGATTGTATTTCTGGAGTTGGTATTATTCTCAATATTCTCCATCTAGTGGTACTATCAAGAAAGTCGATGAGAACAACATCCACAAATATAATGATGATAGGGATATCAATATTTGATCTTATCAGTATGATAACAATGATTGTTCGCAACAATTTTCTGCGGGATGCATTTATTTATGATGAATGGTGAGAAACAGTACACCTAATATTGTCATTGATTGTGTTTAACACGTTTTCTTACAGTATCCTACCACAGGAGTACTACTACGTGCAGGCTTTCCACGTGTTTGATGTTGTCCAATACACATTCCGTCGCACTTCCATATGGCTTGTTATCTTTATGACATTGGTTCGTTGGTTATCCATTAAATATCCCATGTCTTCCAAAATCGACACCTTATCTAAACCTATCATCGGATGGTTAGCACAGCTCACTTCGTTCCTCATAATATTGCCTCTGATGCTCATGTATCACTTTCAATTCATCATCAAACCGAACTTTGTCTGGACACCTGACTGGCGGTCAGTTTACTTGGCAAGTCTTCAATCTATTCCTAACTTTCAGCTGCACTGACTTTCCAGCAAATTTCACAAAACCAATATACACCATGGGTGGATTCTATACAAATCAGGACCGAGCTTTGAAAATTGGATCATATTTGGATGCAATTATTGCGAAAGTAAATTTCTGTGTGTTAGTTTTATAAAATAAATGCAAACACTTTAAGGTTATACCCTGTATCATTCTGCCCACAATCACTATTCTACTGGTGATTCAACTTAGAAAAGTTGATAAATTGCGTCAAAAAGTTTCAGAGAACTCAAAGTATGGTGTTATCACAAAAGTTGTTTCACATGATAAGTATATTTTGCAGAAAAGGAGCAGTGACATCAGGAATTGTTATCGTTGTTTCAATAACTTATCTAATAGTTGATGTACCAACTGCAGTTATGTTGTGTTTCAAAGCGTACTACTCTCAAATGCAAGGACCATGGTATATAATATCAAACTAATTTAGATAACAGAAACAGTTTAAGGTTACTGACTGAGGCTGCAAGTAGCATGATTTGGCCGATATACTTAACAAATGGATCGATTCATTGTATCATTTGTTTAATTATGTCAACGCAGTACAGGAATATAGTCAAACAATTGGTTTATTATAAGAAATGGAAGTGTAGTAGAAAAACACCTTCAAATAGTAACAGTGTTGTAACTGTAATTAATTGAGAAATGTATAAATAAATATTGACAAAGACATTATATATGTGTTGAATATTGTGGAAATATTAGCAAGAACGGGATGACGTTCTGAAAATGGCGTTGTTTTTCCAAAGTCTAAACTCTATCTCACTCCAAATTTGCTCCTCAAAGGCAATATTTGTCGCGTACGTTTGATTGTATAGTTGCTTGAGCAATGCACTTTGATTCAAATCTTTGTGATTGCGAGCTATGAAAATTTGGCATGTGGACAATGAGAAAACACGCTGAAAAAAATTCACTATTTGATATTTTGATATTGTGTCTCACAATAAGACTTGGTAGCTGGATTTCTTTCAACCGTCGATTTTGAGTTATTTGGAAAGATGGCTCATCTGAATTTCAATTTAATGTTGTTGTAGTATATGTATATTTACCATAAATATCAGCAATAAATTTCAAATTCGGCAAAAAATCAATTTTAGTCAATCGAGTGTCCTCAATGAAAAGATATCCATATATTGCCTTTACACTTATCAGCTTATAAGCGAATTTGTCGTCGTCAATAATCATCCGTAAAAATCCAATAATATGTTGACAGTTCGATGGAAGTGATTCCCAATCCCAAAATACACATACAACTTCTCCATCTACAATATTTCTTATCATATCAATTGATCAGGCTACAGTATACCTGCTCTAGTCTCGTTATCACAGTAGTAATCACGATCAGTTTCAAAGTTATGGAATATCACGCGTCGTTGCAGGAAAAACTCCATTTCCTCTGTAGTAACACAGAATTCAGGGTGGAGATTTTTCATACTTATTCGAAAAACATGTTCACATGTATTCTCTAGGACCTGAAGATATCAAAAGAATTTAAAAAAGTTTCTCGATACTCATACTTCTAAACTTGGTAGAGCCAATCTCTTCAACATTGGCATATTCTTTACATTGAGACTTGGCTCAATTCGTATTTTTGACGATATTTTTCTCAAGTTCTTGAAAAATGACAAATTTTGTGCATTAGAATTAGAAATCGTCAATGCTCCATAAATTGTGTCCAGATTTTCAACGGATTTAATATCATCCTGATAGACATCGAAATTATCAAGCACCACATTTTCACGAGATTCTTTGATGTCTTTTAGATAAAATAAACCAGCTTTAGAATTTTTAGTGAAAAATCCAGGTAGATTGATCGAATTATTTATAGCTTTGATTGATCCAGTATTATTATAATCCAATAAAACTGCCATTGGAGTAACATCCAATTTAGGATTGCCAATAATTTCCATTCGACATGTCACACTTTTCAAAGATTTCATTCCAAAACTGGTCAGGTTTTTGTTGTCTCGAATTTTGAAGTCATTGCCTATAAAAATATGTACAACAAGCTGAAAAAAAACTTACAATCAATTTCTCTCAGTTTATCCAAAAATTGTAAACTTTTAAAATGTGTATTATTCACTATAATAGATCCCATAAAAACTTCAAGATTCTCGAAATATGGTTGAAGTTTTATAGCTGATAATGCTGTATTGGATGTGAATTCCAGTATTCCACATAGTTGTGTACAATTCTTTGAGTATTTCTCCAATGATTTTGCGGATACTATTGGAGTCTCAAACCAGCAATTCTCATCTGACATGATCAATATACTTTTGGAGCAATAACCATTTTACCACATGAATCGCGAAAGTCAATGACATATACAGTGTTTGAATAGAGAATATTCAATTGAAGCGTAACTACAAAAAGCAGAATATTCATCGGAAAAGGGACAAAAATTACTGATTTGTTATGAGAATCTCGATATTTGTATAACTATCAATTTGCAAAGAGTAGGCGGTTGGGATGAAAACATAGAACACACTCATGTATACTGTGGACTACTGTATACTACATTATACTTATTCTACTGGTTCTTCTACTGGCTTATAATGAAAACAAAAGATTATTAGATTTATTGGCATAAGGTAGGTGTTTGACCTAAATTGGGGGAGGTAGTGTAGTTTGGTTGGGTGGATATATCAACACACGGAAGAACATGCTGGAATTGAGTTTTGACAAGGAGGAAGTTGAAGTACTCAAATATTATGGAAGATAACACAAAACACACAAATGATGCATGATCAACTCCCCCGTAGTTTGATATTTTGATGCTATATCGTGATATACATAATAATTATATTACCAAATCTTCAGATATCAGTCACATTTTTCTGTAAAAATGAATGAAGATTACTACTATATACTTCATGAATATGACTATCCGGAGAACTATTTCGATCATGATTATGACATATTTGGAAATTATGAAAGCGCAGACTTTTATTTCCCACCATTTATATTCGGAAATGATATTAGTGATATGTATTATTATCTCTTAGCCAGTTTGAGGTCTTGACATTTCCTTAAATTCTTGATCAAATTGCAAGAACTTTCAGAGAAATTGGGGAATATCTGAAGACCCCAAATGATTGTATATCTGGTATTGGTATTTTCCTCAATATTTTCCATCTATCGGTACTTACCAGGAAGTCAATGAGAATAACATCAACTAATATAATGATGATAGGGATATCGATATTCGACCTTATCAGTATGATAACAGTAATTATGTATAACAATTTGCTGCAGGGTGCATTTGAATATAGTGATTGGTATGCAAATCAACCAACTAGAACACTTCATGTGATTACAGTACCCCACCACCTGACTACTATTATGTTGAAGCTTATCACGTGATTGATGTCACTCGTTACACATTCCGTCGTACATCCCTATGGCTTGTTATAATCATGACACTTGTCCGTTGGTTATCCATCAAATATCCAATGTCTGCCAAAATCGACACCTTATCTAAACCTAAAATTGGATGGTTTGCTCAGTTATCAGCGTTTATCATTATCTTTCCTTTGATGATCATGTATCACTTCCAGTTCATTATTGTTGCGAGCAATGTATGGAGACCTTAAGATTAGTAAGTCCGAAGTACACGAGGTTTGCATCCGTTTAACCTTTTCAGCTGCACTGAATTTCCACTCAATTTTACAAAGCCATTTTATACCATGGGCGGATTCTACGCCAATCAAGACAAAGCTCTGAAAATCGGATCTTACATGGATGCAGTCATAGCAAAGGTATGATATGTACACTATTATCAATGTAATTGTCTTCAGGTAATACCATGCAAACTGTTACTGATTCTTACTATTTTGTTAGTTGTTCAGCTCAAGAAAGTTGATAAACTGCGTCAAAAAGTTTCAGAAAACTCAAAGTAGGATATGATCATAAAGCCATTTTTATGTATTATATTTTAGAAAAGGATCAGTCACATCGGGAATTGTTATCGCAATTTCAATAACTTATATAATAGTAGATGTACCAACTGCAATTATGCTATGCGCTAAAGCATACTACTCAGAATCGCAAGGATTCTGGTAAAATTAGTTTTTATAAGTTTTTTCAAGAGTCTTGTTATTAAGGATGATGACTGAATTCGCAAATAGTCTCATATGGCCTATATACTTGGCGAATGGATCGATTCATTGCATCATTTGTTTTATTATGTCAACACAGTATAGAAATCAGGCCAAGGAGTTGGTTTATTACGAAAAATGGGGAAGAAAAAAGATTATTCCAACGGTTAACATTGATGTTACTGCAATAACATAATAAATGTGTAAATAACTATTGATATATGAATAATAAAATAGTTTTTTGTTGAATATGAATTGACAGGGGCTTTATAGACAACTGAAATTTTTGGTGAAGTGTCAAAATACAGATGTCACGAACCACAATTGCCACCGTCAAATATAATATTTGTCAAAAATAGTTCATCGTTCATATTTTTGCATAATGATGTTTGATTCCAATACGGATTATTTCCAAGAAATCTGATTTGACCGAAAATACACGCTATAATAATTGAATAGTTCAAGTTTTAAGAATGTTAGAATCACTTTAAGACTCGGTAGCTGAACCTCTTGTAAACGTTGGTTGTGAACGAATCGGAGTGCAGGCTCCGCTGAATATAGTAAATAACAGCAGAAACATGCAAGCAACATACCAGAAATGAGACCTACAAACTTTAAATTCGGCAAAAAATCAACTATAGTTAAACGAGTATGGAAAAATGACAATATTCCGTAGACTCCCTTCACACTTCTCAATTTGTCGGTGTATATTTCATCGCCCAATTTTAAGATCACATCTCCAACAATATGTTGGCAGTTGGATGGAAGGTCTTCCCAGTTGTAGAAGTTACATACTATCTCGCCATCTAACAAAAAATAATTGATCCAATGTAGTATAACAATATTTTACCTGATCGCTCCTCATCCCAACAAAATACACCATCCAATCTATGAAAAATAACGCGACGCTCTAGAAAAAGTTCCATTTCTTGAGTCGTCAAACAAAAGTCAGGATGTAGATCTTCCAAGTTTACTCGGAAAAGATTTTCAAATTTGTTTTCAACAATCTGAAACTTTTCATCAATTTGGAACTGAATTATGTCGAACTTCTAAATTTGGAAATGCCAATCCTGTCAACATTGGCATGTTCTTTATATCCAAACTTGCCGCAATAAATATTTTCGCTGATATTCGTTTTAAACTATTGAAGAACGATAAGTTTTGAATATTTGAATTGGTGATAATTAGTGCTCCGAATATCGTTTCAAGGCGTTCAGCTGATTCAATATCAGCCTGATCAATATCAATATTTTCCAACAATAAGTTCTCTCGAAATTGAGTGCAGCCTTTTAGTTTTGATATCGGATTACTAGTGAAACAACCGGAAGAGTTAACGAGATTACCATATGCTTTGATCACTCCGGTAGTATAATCATCTAGTTGAGACTCAATTGGTGTAATATCCAACTTTGAATTATGTGTTATTTCCATACGACAAGTTACGCTGGTAAGAGAGTTCATTTTGAGTCGGCTCATGTTTTTGTTGTTATTGATTATAAATTGATTACCTGAAAATATAGAAGGAACAAATGCTGAAAGTGCAAAAAACTAAAACTTACAATCAACTTCTTTCAGTTTATCAAA
The DNA here is from genome assembly GCA_963573275.1 of Caenorhabditis uteleia. NCBI lineage: Eukaryota > Metazoa > Nematoda > Chromadorea > Rhabditida > Rhabditidae > Caenorhabditis > Caenorhabditis uteleia. The sequence goes on from OY752137.1 coordinate 6,952,546, forward strand.
AAAATGTAAATTTTTGAAGTGCGTGTTATTTACTATAATAGACCCGAAAAAACCTTCAAGTTTCTCAAAATATGGCTGAAGTTGTACAGTTGATAATGTTGTATTTTCCGTGAATTCCAGACTCCCGCACAGCTGTGAGCAAGTTTTCGGATATTCTTCCAAAGATTTTTCAGATAATATTGGAGTGTCAAACCAGCAATTCTCATCTGATATATGGATAAGTATATCGATTTTGAGTAAGTTAGCCAACTCACCGCAGTATCCATGATAGTCTAAATGATATACTGTTACAGTTACAGAAATTGAATCCAAAATATTTAGTAGGCAAAATACATCTACACGATGTATGATATTCATAGTAAATGTGATATGATTTGTTATTAGAATCTTGATAATGTAACGGGTAAGGCTTTGCCTTTCCCGTCATTCGCAGTTAGTTGTTATTTGTGAGCTCGCAACATATCATCAATCTTATGTGTAACAATTGTTCCCCCACTATTCTATCTTGTGTTTATCATTCAGTTGGAGAGACGGGACCGGAGAAGGTCGCCTAACATCCGGCCCTTCTCCAATGGCCCGCACACTAATAAAGGTAAGCACATCCATACCTACACCACATGAACTGACCGAGACAGGTGAGCGCCCTGTCTCGCGTTACAATAATTGTATACCTACCAATTTGCAACGAGTAGGTGGTTGGTGGCAACCAAAGGTATTTTCAATAGTTTTTATGGAATAATTAATGATAGAAATGATTTAGACCGACGCGAAAGCTGATGAGAAGGGCGGTGCTGGGCCACAAAGTGGATTGGAGGCACCAAATGTGAAAGATGATAAGAAACAACCGAAAATGGATGACGGTTACAAGGATTTCGGGCCGGGAGCATAATCATTCGACGGTCGATGCACATTTTTACTTGGATTTTTCGTCGACAGATACAAATATTCGTTTAAATTATGTGTTTTTTTATCAATTGAAAATTTGAAATTTACATTCAAAAAAGACAAATCAACTGAAACAGACACAATATTTTGCAAAACAAAAAAATTCAGCAGGGGAATGTGTGAACACTACGACGCTACAGTGCGTATCCGGCACCACACTAGACGACATTTGAAAAATTTTTGGCGGAAAATTGAATATTTTGTATGGAAAAATGTGTTTTTGGCAGTTTCTACACGATAAATTTGCAAATACATAAACTTAAAAAATAAATACAACCATTTTAACGTGAACTATAAAATAAGAAGGAGTAGGGGAAAACTGGTAAACTATTTCATTTAACAATTCAAAAATGACACGTAACAAGTCGATCGATACATTTTGAAAAGGTGAGGCGTGGATGTAAGTCGCTTTTTTGATCTACCTACAGTATGCCCAGCTTTTCAGTGACGAACACACGATACATACTGAAGGTGGCGCAATGGCTCAAGTTACCAGCTGTGGAGGAAATATGCCGATCGAAAATGGAAGACGATGAATGGAGGGAGGAAGACGACGGATGGTGCAATGGTATGCCGTTTGTGGAATTGGCGGAAGCCATCGATGATATTCGATTCCGGGCAAGATCGCGGTCGCTGGATAATTGTCAACTACCAGTCAAAAGGATTGATACAATCAGTGAAGTGTTCATTATCAAGGATATCAATCACAGGAAAATGGTCGTAAACTTTGTAAGCTGCCGTGGAAGTTTGAAATCGACAATGAACAGAATGACAAGTTTATATCCATCAAGTTACATCGTCCATACATGTCTAGTCCATATCAAGTGACTATCAATTTGGCATTTAGTGGATCGAAGGCCGTTTATATGATACGTGCATTCTATGCCATTCAGCGAGGAAGGATTGGTGATTGGAAAGATGGACAAGAAGTTGATGTCAGAGTTGGATGCCACTATCACAACCACAATTATCAATGATAAGATTGACGATGATCACCAACTGCGGAAACATATCGATTATAATGTCAAGGATCCGATGATCAGTACTGGAAGGATCATAATTGATGGAGAAGGAAGTGAGTTATGATATAGTGATACTGATATGATAACTGATATTTCAGCTGTTATCATATCACTCGCCAAAGATTCATCAATTGTTCCTATCATCGTCTGATTTGAATCTGTATGATATATCAGCTGCCGAATTCCGAAGTATCCTCATTCCGAAGTAACATGATCTACCCTACTATGTTGATGCCTATATATCGAATCAAGCAGAAGGATATGGAAAGTATGGCAAAACTATTGGAATTTGCACATAGATATGATATGGCATTTGTGAAGGAGAGGATTGAGGAGGAAGTTAGGCGACCCGATGTAAAAGACATGATCTACCCGACTATGTTGATGCCTATATATCGAATCAAGCAGAAGGATATGGAAAGTATGGCAAAACTATTGGAATTTGCACATAGATATGATATGGCATTTGTGAAGGAGAGGATTGAGGAGGAAGTTAGGCGGGCCGATGTAAAAGACATGATCTACCCGACTATGTTGATGCCTATATATCGAATCAAGCAGAAGGATGAGATGGAAAGTATGGCAAAACTACTGGAATTTGCACATAGATATGATATGGCATTTGTGATGGAGAGGATTGAGGAGGAAGTTAGGCGACCCGATGTAAAAGATGTTGGATGGAAAATCAGTGCTTCTGATCGAGTTGATATGCCGAATTTGATGGTAAGATGGTATATCAGCAAAATCACTATATACTGGTATTTTCAGATGGACATCGGTTTACATTCATCGAAGGAAGTTGAGGAATTTATGACAACTGATGAATATTCGCGACTTTCGGATGATATGAAGAAATACTTGACGTATTCGATAGTTTCTGGAAAGGAAGTGGATGAATTTTGGCAAAACTATGAGAAGGAATGAAAAGGATAGTGGAAAAACTGAGGAGGAAATAGAACTCAAAATGCTTTGCCTAAAAATGAAAGGATTGAAATGATAGAGAATAAATTATTTCATATGTCCCACTTGTTATGACAAGTGATAGCTCACAAGATTGTAGTTTATTCTATCCCTGTATATAGCCTCTTCGGCTAATCAGAAACTTCGAAATAATGCCATAGACCATGCTTTGAGCCCGCAATGACAAAAAAGTGGGTCCTTTATTTTGTTTACAATTTTCATGTCTGATACGCACTTTGTGACCTACAAACAAACACTTCATGTTTATACTCCCACATTATAGATTGTTATCTACATTTCAAATGAAATTATCAATTATTCATTCTTCTTTTTCTTTCCCCTTTTCCTTCTATTTCTAGCTTTTTCTGCTATAGGTGCATTAGTTTGTTTAAAAGCGTATAATTTTTCCTAACTTGCAAAGGGATCATCTACTGATGATGAATCTGTCTCTCTCGTCGTCTAGAAATCAGAGTCAAAACGACATGCCTAAGTTTTCTTTCTCTCCTATCTTCAAAATTAACAATTTCTCTAATTTTACATTTTATTCCTGTATAAGATGGAACAGGAGGATAAGAATGGAGGAAATCCGGTGTATACGTGAGCTATCAGTTTCATATGAAACATGCAATTTATGGTTTTAAGAATTGAGTATTTGAAAGAGGCAATGCTGGATCTATGGGTTGCTGGGCAGGAGACAACATCGACCACCCTAACAGTTGGCTTCACGCATTTGTTGCATAACAGAGATATAATGACAAAAGTACGGGTTGAATTGAGGGTGATAACAGGCAATGGTGGTAGATCATTATCACTGAAAGATAAGAATATGACACCATTATTGAATGCAACAATTGGTGAAATACAACGACATGCTTCGATACTAAACCTCAACTTTTGGAAAGTGAATCATGAATTGACATATATCAATGGACAACCAGTTGATGCGAATACACTGATAACATCACAATTGAATGCAATTCACACAAAGGACCACATATTTGATAATCCACATTTATTCGATCCGATGAGATTCATCCGAAATGACCAACTACTCCAACAAATTGTTCCATTCGGTGTTGGTAAACGATCATGTTTGGGTGAATCATTAGCAAGGGCTGAGTTATATTTGGTATGTTTCATTAATTGATTATCTGTTATCATATCAATTACCAGATACTTGGCAACTTATTGCTCCGATATGATTTTCAACCAGTTAGTCAATTGCCGTCATTCAAGGAGACTGAGCCATATGGAGTCAGTAAACGCCCACAAAAGTTCAGCATGTAGTTTATCAAACTATAACTAACTTTATTTCGAGTTGTTTTTGTCAATGTTCGATAGACACATAACTTTTAATGAAACATTTTGAAATTCCATACAAACATTTTTCACAAATCTATACAATATACATTATTTATTTGTATTATGTTGCACTAACAGATCTATGAAATGTAACTTGTCTAGTATTATTGGTAGGATTACTCGTATAAGAGACAGTTGAGATTTGCGGCTCAGTTCCCTCATTGCTCCTATTTCGCCGTCTTACTGTATTGATCACTATCATTATATAATCATATAATGCGCGACGATATGATTTGATGATAAACATAGTTGGAAGGGGATCGATTGCGGGGAATATACCAATTATCCCCCCCCCCAATTATAGTACCGTATAAACCTAAACTTTGATTTGAAAATGCTGCGACAAAAAGTGCGCCAGCCGAAGAATGCATGAAAAACACTGGAATCAGGGTTTGAATAACTAAAGCGTAGAATATTTGGGTTTGAAGGTCTCGAAAGTTTTGAGAGTTTACAGCATTGAGTTTGGGACTGAATACTATCTGATAACATTTGATACCGAATATACCGATGGTTGCAGCAGATGCTGACTGGAAATATGAATCTTTGAATAATGCTGTAGAACATAGATATCAGAAAAATTATCATTGTTATCACATGATACCAATTCACTTCAAAAGAATCATTATCCTGGAAATATAGCAAGGGACCAAGGTAGGTGAAATCAGAAGTGCTCCAGCCTAATGCATCAATCAGCTCATCTCTTAATTTTTTGATATATTGATAAGGTTTGATATCCTTATCACCTAATCAAGTTATCTGTTGTCTCATTTGGTGAGCATATTGCAGCAGCAACTACAAATACCAAACCACTCAAAACAGGGATTGAAACAACCGAAGAAATGGAACGTTTTCTAGAGCGTCGCGTTATTTTTCATAGATTAGATAGTACATTTTGTTGGGAAGAGGAACGATCAGGTAAAACATTGTGATGGATCTATGATGATAACAAGGAATACTGATAGGTAAACGATATGTTAATATAAAATTACAGATGGAGAGATAGTGTGCTACTTCTACGGTTGGGAATATCTTCCATCCAATTGTCAACATATTGTTGGAGATGTGATATTAAAATTGGGCGATGAAATATACACCGAAGAATTGAGAAGTGTGAAAAGAATCTACGGAATATTGTCATTTCTTCGAACTCGTCTAACTATAGTTGACTTTTCACCAAATTTGAAGTTTGTAGCTTTAATTTTTTGTATGTTGCTTTTCATGTTTTTTTTTGCTGCTACTCATCAATTTCAGCGGAACCTGCACTCCGATTCGTTCACAACCAACGTTTACAAGAGGTTCAGCTACCGAGTCTTAAAGTGATTCTAACATTCTTAAAACTTGAACTATTCAATTATTATAGCGTGTATTTTCGGTCAAATCAGATTTCTTGGAAATAATCCGTATTGGAATCAAACATCATTATGCAAAAATATGAACGATGAACTATTTTTGACAAATATTGTTTTTGACGGCGGCAAATGTGGTTGGTGACAACGATAGTTAAAAACGTTATAGCAATTTCAGTTGCTTATAAAGCTCCTGTCAACTTATACTTAACGAAAAACTATTTCATTATACATTTATCAATATTTATTCATACAGTTATGGAGTTATTGCTGTAACATTAATTTTAACCGTTGGAATAATCTTTTTTCTTCCCCATCTTTCATAATAAACCAACTCCTTGGCTTGATTTCTATATTGCGTTGACATAATAAAACAAATGAAGCAATGAATCGATCCATTCGCCAAGTATATCGGCCATATAAGACTGCTTGCAAACTCAGACATCTTCCTTTAACACATAACTTTTAAAAACCTCATAAAAAACTAATTTTACCAGAATCCTTGTGTTTCTGAGTTGTATGCTTTAGCGCACAGCAAAATTGCAGTTGGAACATCTAATATTATATAAGTTATTGCAATAGCAATAACAATTCCTGATGTGGTTGATCCTTTTCTGCAATGAGATGTGTTCGATCGACATCATAATAGCATCTTTGAGTTTTCAGACACTTTTTGACGCAGTTTATCAACCTTCTTAAGCTGAGCAACTAACAAAATAGTGAGAATGAGTAACAGTATGCATGGTATTACCTAAAAACAACCACATTGATAATAGTATGTATGCATATCATACCTTTGAAATGACTGCATCCATGTAAGAGCTGATTTTCAGAGCTCTGTCCTGATTAGCGTAAAATCCGCCCATGGTATACCATGGTTTTGTGAAATTGAGTGGAACATCAGGGCAGCTGACAATGTGTGAAACAATTCAGAACTTGTGTACTTCAGACTTACTAATCTTCAGGTGTCCATACATTGCTTGTAAGAATAGTGTATTGAAGATGATACATAATCATAAGAGGAAAAATAATCATGAACGCCGATAACTGCGCAAACCATCCGATTTTAGGTTTAGATAATTTTTCAATTTTAGCAGACATTGGGTATTTGGTGGATAACCAACGGACAAGTGTCATGAAGATAACAAGCCATAGAGATGTGCGTCGGAAGGTGTATTGGACTACGTCAAGTATGTGATGAGCTTCCACGTAATAGTAGTCAGGTGGTGGGGTACTGTAATCAAATGACGCGCTTCAGTTGGTTGAATTCACATACCAATCACTTTTAACAAAAGCATCCCGCAAAAAACTGTTACGAATAATCATTGTTATCATACTGATAAGATCAAATATTGATATACCAATCATCATAATATTTGTGGATGTTGTCCTCATTGACTTCCTTGTTAGAACCACTAGATGAAGAATATTGAGAAAAATACCAATACCACAAACACAATCATTCGGTGTTCTTAGATATTTTTCGATTTTTCTGGAAGTTTAATGCATTTATTCATGTATTGAAAGAACTACAAAAACTTTAAATTCGTCAAAATAGAAAAATACATATCAGCTTTATCATTTCCAAATGTAAATGGTTGGAAATAAAAGTCTGCGCTTTGATTTACCAAAAATTACATATTCGTTGTTAAAATAATCTTCTGGATAGTCGTATTCATGAATGATATAGTAAAAATCTTCATCCATAATTGTAGAAAAGTGTGACTGGAACATGAAAGTGTGGTATAATTATTTATATGTGTATCACGAGATAACATCGAAATATCAAACTACGGGTGAGTTGATCAAATGTGTGTTTCGTGTTATTATTCATAATTGTTGATCGGTTTCTTCAACTTCCTGCTTCTTTGAAGTCTTTTTTTTAAAATTTCCATATGACACCCAGATTCAAAGACTCGATGTGGAGTATCTCACAAAAATACTCCGATCCTCAGTGATTAGTTCAACAACTCAAAAATGACTCTTTTTCTGAGATCAGATGTAGTAATCCGGAAACTTCACAACATGCAATGGTAGAAAATGCATACTGTAGTATCATACAGTAATCTATCGTATACAAAACTGTGTTTTGTGTTTTCTTCACATCCGCCTACTCGTTCCAAATTGGTAGTTATACATATATCGAGAATCTGATAACAAATCACGTTTGTTGTTCCCTTTCCAATGAATATCTTACATATTATAGTTACGTTTTTTTTAATATTCACTATTCCAGCACTGTATATGTTATAGATTTTCGCGAGTCCTGTGGTGAGACGATCAGTTTTCTAAAAAAGTAAATAATCTTTTATGCTAGAGAAAAATTGTTGGTTTGACACTCCAATAGTATCCGAAAAATCATTGAACAAATACTCAACAAATTGTACACAACTGTGTGGTGTACTGGAATTCACATCCAATACAACATTATCAACTGTACAACTACAGCCATATTTCGAGAATCTCGAAGTTTTTTGGGGGTCTATTATAGTGAATAACACACACTTCAAAAGTTTACGGTTTTTGGGAAAATTGAGAGAAATCGATTGTGAGTTTGTGTGTTTTCTACAAACTTCAAATTCGATAAACCACATATTCATTTAGTACTCTCTCAGAAATTTGATGATGATTTACCAAAACTTTTCTGTTTTGATCTTTTGGTCTTATCAAATTAGAACAATTTAGAAGGTTTTATCAGTGCAGAATTCAGTCAGAAAGATAAGAAATGTTGTGTTCAACTATTGATTAATAACTTTTCCAGGTTATATGGAAGTGTGTCGGTATACATTTTCCACTGTAAATAAATTCCGTGGTTTATGGCTGAAAAGTCAAACTCGAAAGGTTGAAAAAACAAAACAATAATCGAACAATAATCATCAAAACAGGCTGCATTTGTAGATTGTCTAGTGTAGTTGTTGTAGTTATTTGAGTGTGATAACATTTTAATGCGCCTCCTTATCAGCCTGTCAGTATATAAATGAAAACCAAAGAACTGAATGTTCACTATTCTCCTCAATGTTGTTCCTTCTATTATCAACAACAATCCTGATATGGTTGACAATCCGACAATATCAGAAATGTCAACGCCTACCACCTGGACCAATATCAATTCCATTAATTGGAAATATCCCACAAATTATTTACTATTTATGGAAATGTGGTGGACTCAATCCAATGTGGAATATTCTTTGAAAGGTATATATGGGTATGCTGTAGGTTACTGTACCACTATTATTACAGAAGTACGGTAACGTCTTCACTCTCTGGGCTGGCCCAATTCCCGTTGTCAGCGTTTGTGATTATGAAACTTCACACGAATTATTTGTGAAACATGGTAACAAGTATGCTGATAAATCGCTGGTTCCGATTTTCTCTGAAGTTATGCGTAAGTAGTTTCCTGTATACCGAGATGAAGTTGTAAATCTAGATGGAAAAGGAGTGGTGAATGTGAATGGTGAATGGTGGCAGGAGATTCGTCGTTTTTCTTTGACAGTATTCCGGAATATGGGAGTTGGGAAGGACTTGATGGAGGAGAAGATTATGGCGGAACTCGATGCAAGGTACTAGATATTTTTTCATTATTCTTACAGTACTATTGGTCAGATGTGCTCAATTGAACAAACTGGCTCGAAATGGTGTGTATGAGCAGAGTACCAATGAATCTTTTGATCTGACAGTTGGTAGTATTATAAATAGCATTTTGGTTGGAAGACGATTTGACGAGAAAAATTAAAACGAGTTCCTTCAATTGAAAAATCAACTGGATAAAATGCTGGAATGCTTCACACTGGCCAAATTTATGTTCCCGACGTGGACGCTGAAAATATTCTTTAAACGAAACTACAATTTCATGATTGGAACAGTTGGAAATACTCAGAACTACGTGGCGAAGGATGCATTGAAGAGATATGAAGATGTGAAGAGTGGAAATTATGTTATAGATAACTTGGATAATTATGTGGATGCATTCCTGTATAAGATGGAACAGGAGGATAACAATGGAGGAAATCCGGTGTATACGTGAGCTATCAGTTTCATATGAAACATGCAATTTATGGTTTTAAGAATTGAGTATTTGAAAGAGGCAATGCTGGATCTATGGGTTGCTGGGCAGGAGACAACATCGACCACCCTAACAGTTGGTTTCACGCATTTGTTGCACAACAGAGATATAATGAGCAAAGTGAGGGATGAGTTGATGGTGATAACAGGCAATGGTGGTAGATCATTATCACTGAAAGATAAGAATATGAAACCATTATTGAATGCAACAATTGGTGAAATACAACGACATGCTTCGATACTAAACCTCAACTTTTGGAAAGTGAATCATGAATTGACATATATCAATGGACAACCAGTTGATGCGAATACACTGATAACATCACAATTGAATGCAATTCACACAAATGACCACATATTTGATAATCCACATTTATTCGATCCGATGAGATTCATCCGAAATGACAAACTACTCCAACAAATGATTCCATTCGGTGTTGGCAAACGATCATGTTTGGGTGAACCATTAGCAAGGGCTGAGTTATATTTGGTATGTTTCATTGATTCATTATCTATTATCATATCAATTATCAGATACTTGGCAACTTATTGCTCCGATATGATTTCCAACCAATTGGTCAATTACCATCAACCAAGGAAACTGAACCGTATGGTGTTGCAAGGAGAGCTCAGAAGTTCAGCATGAAGTTAATAAAACTATGATTTTCTTTCAAATAAAATATTTCATTTGTTGTAAAATCTTGAGCAATAAATCACTATCTTGTTATACTCTTTTCATACATCTCACAATCAACTGAAAATCAGTGAAATGAAAGAGCCCGAATTCATATTTTGGAGATTAATACAACTACCGTATTTCCTCGATTAGAGCGGCACTGCAACCACTGTCGGAGAATGATAGAATCTCGGAATCTAGAAGAGCTATAAAAAGTAGTCAACTGCGAATCTGTAGATCAAAACTTCCTCTAGAAGTTTGATGTTTACAACTTTTTGATTGCTGCGCTAGATTCCAAGAAATGATCGTTCTCCGGAAGCTTTGGTGCCGTTATGATCGAGGAAATACGCTATATCACAGTCCATTACACCATTGTAGTCATTGTAGTTTTTTGAGTGAATGATAACATTTCGATCTTATTTGTTTTTCGCATAGACGAAGAACATATGTATTGACACTTAGTTCTCGCTGATACAACAAAAAATGATGCAAAAATTGTTTCTCATACTGATTAACTGTAATATTTCAATTAATTCGTAATGACAATTATAATAATTTATTCAACAAGTTCAATAATAATAAAAATTTATAGTTTAATAAATCGCATGCTAAACTTTTGTGGACGTTTATTGAATCCATACGGCTCGGTTTCTCTGGCTGGTGGTAATTGACCAATTGGTTGGAAATCATATCGGAGTAATAAGTTGCCAAGTATCTGATAATTGATATGATAACAGATAATGAATCAATGAAACATACCAAATATAACTCAGCCCTTGCTAATGATTCACCCAAACATGATCGTTTGCCAACACCGAATGGAATAATTTGTTGGAGTAGTTGGTCATTTCGGATGAATCTCATCGGATCGAATAAATGTGGATTATCAAATATGTGGTCATTTGTGTGAATTGCACTCAATTGTGATGTTATCAGTGTATTCGCATCAACTGGTTGTCCATTGATATATGTCAATTCATGATTCACTTTCCAAAAGTTGAGGTTTAGTATCGAAGCATGTCGTTGTATTTCACCAATTGTTGCATTCAATAATGGTGCCATATTCTTATCTTTCAGTGATAATGATCTACCCCCATTGCCTGTTATCACCATCTCATCCCGTACTTTTGACATTATATATCTATTGTGCAACAAATGTGTGAAACCAACTACCAATGTTGTTGCTGTTGTCTCTTGCCCAGCAACCCACAAGTCCAGCATCGCTCTCAAAAAAAAGTCGACCCTACAATCACTCCATCTCATTATACGCAAAGTCAACTGCTACTCACGTGAACACCGGGTTCCCTCCATTCTTATCCTCCTGCTTCATCTTATACAGAAATGCATCCACATAATCATTCATATTTTCCGGATCAATTGTATATTTTCTGCTAGTCGTTTCTCTCTGCTTAGTCGTTTCTTCAATCGCTTTCAACATAAATTCATATCTTCCTTTGAAGAATGTTTTCAGTATTGGAACAGGGACCATAGCTTCAATAATACCAACTGATTCAAATGCTTTATCAACATAATTTTCAGTGTATTTACGAGAAAAAATCAGTTATTTCTAGAAGAGTGAGACGAATAAAGCAGAAGGTCATCTTCTGATTGTCGATATTCAGCTGTCTCTTTAATTGGTGAGTGGTTCGAGTTGAATATGGTGGATATTGTTCGAAATTATACAGAATCTGAGCACTGAGAGGAACAAGTATGACCAAAAAGATTGTTGCATCAAAAAGCAAGAAGGAGACGCAAGGAAAGGGAGGAGGAGGAGGCGGGAAGGAAAAGAGCAAGACGGTCTCGAAGACTCAGCAAAGTCTAAGAAAGGACAAAAACAAAACAACAACGACGGTGTCAGTTCTGCCAACGGACGATAAGCCGATCGAGAAATCAAAGGACGCTGAGAAGCCGGCAGCAAAAAGCCAGAAGAACTCGAAATCGAAGGAACCACGTCGCGACGATAAGAAGAAGAAGGAAGAGAAAAAAAAGAGAAGAAAGGAGAGAAGAAAGGAGAGAAGAAAGAAGCGGTACCATCACCGGCAGCGGCAAAGGAAAAGGAAAAGAAAAAGGAAGAGAAAAAAGAGGAAAAGAAGGGGGGGGGGGAGAAACAACCGCAACCAAAGGTATTTTCAATAGTTTTATGGAATAATTAATGATAGAAATGATTTAGACTGACGCGAAAGCTGATGAGAAGGGCGGTGCTGAGCCACAAAGTGGATTGAAGGCACCAAATGTGAAAGATGATAAGAAACAACCGAAAATGGATGACGGTTACGAGGATTTCGGGCCGGGAGCATAATCATTCAACGGTCGATGCACATTTTTACTTGGATTTTTCGTCGACAGATACAAATATTCGTTTAAATTATGTGTTTTTTTATCAATTGAAAATTAGAAATTTACATTCAAAAAAGACAAATCAACTGAAACAGACACAATATTTTGCAAAACGAAAAAAATTCAGCAGGGGAATGTGTGAACACTACGACGCTACAGTGCGTATCCGGCACCACACTAGACGACATTTGAAAGATTTTTGGCGGAAAATTGAAAACTTTGCATGGAAAAATGTGTTTTTGGCAGTTTCTACACGATAAATTTGCAAATACATAAACTTAAAAAATAAATACAACCATTTTAACGTGAACTATAAAAAAAGAAGGAGTAGGGGAAAACTGGTAAACTATTTCATTTAACAATAATGACACGTAATAAGTCGATCGATACATTTTGAAAAGGAGAAGCGTGGATGTAAGTCGCTTTTTTGATCTACCTACAGTATGCCCAGCTTTTCAGTGACGAATAAGCGATACATTCTGAAGGTGGGACAATTGCTCAAGTTACCAGCTGTGGAGGAAATATGCCGATCGAAAATGGAAGACGATGAATGGAGGGAGGAAGACGACGGATGGTGCAATGGTATGCCGTTTGTGGAATTGGCGGAAGCCATCGATGATATTCGATTCCGGGCAAGATCGCGGTCGCTGGATAATTGTCAACTACCAGTCAAAAGGATTGATACAATCAGTGAAGTGTTCATTATCAAGGATATCAATCACAGGAAAATGGTCGTAAACTTTGTAAGCTGCCTTGGAAGTTTGAAATCGAAAATGAACAGAATGACAAGTTTATATCCATCAAGTTACATCGTCCATACATGTCTAGTCCATATCAAGTGACTATCAATTTGGCATTTAGTGGATCGAAGGCCGTTTATATGATACGTGCATTCTATGCCATTCAGTGGAATGAGTTGTTATCTTGATATCATTCTAAACCTATAATCATAGGAAATCGAAAACCTCGAAAAGTATTGATCAACTAAGAAATGTATTAGTTTTTAAAATGATGAAATTTCTGATAGTATTATTTTCTTATATTCTATCAAATTTTACGGAACAAGTTGGTGATTGGGGTAAGTTCATATGTTAACAAATCAATCAAATATCTTTTCTTTCAGAAAAAGGTTGTTACTTCAAACATAGTATGGCTACAACACAAACTATAAAGTTGTATCCAAAAAACTGCACAAAAGTGTGTGGTGATCATATATTTGATCCAGAACTTTACCTGCTCTCAGAGTTGATAGACACATTCGAGAATTTACAATACATCAAAGGATCACTACAGCTGACTGATATTTTTTACACTCATTTTCCTTCCTGAAAAATTTGAAAGAAGTTGATTGTTCTTCGGGTAATCTTTCACTATTCCTTCTCAAAAACTAACTTTGTTTTCAGTGGATGGATACTTCAACATATCCGATAATTATTTGTTGACAAATCTTGAATTGGATAGCTTGAAAAATGTGACATGTGACATGTACATTTATAACAACCAGAAGCTCGATACCACAACACTTCGTTATCAGTTGGATACTGACACCATTCCGAAATTGAAGAGTTGGAATAATTTCTACGATGGTGCTGGATGTCGATTTCCTTATATATATGATTCAACATTATGGAGACTTGAAAATTGTTCTCTAATAATTGGTGATGTACTAGTTTCTGATCTACCTGAAAACTGGGTGACACCTATGAATAATGTTGGACATATCAATGGGATTCTGAATATTTCATCGTCCCATATTGAAGATGCCTACTTTTTCAAAAATCTCAAAAGTTTGACGTCGGAATCGAATGGTACGGCTAACTTGAATGTGTTTGATATGCCTGATCTGATAAGATTGGGATTTGAGAGTCTGATAGTTAGTGATTATTATATCAGTCATTGATAAAAAAGTATGTTCAGAATATTACGAATACTTGTTGTGATCACATGTTTCGAGTGAATTTGAAGAATTTACACCAGGATTTTTGTTTGACAAGTCAAGAAATGGAGCAGTTTCTCAAGCCGAATGTTATTTTCCAATCATTTCGAGCCAAGTATTGTAATCATGATTTTAGAACAGGTGATATACTGATATGATTACAATATCACTCTGTAAATTCAGATGGGGAGCCGGTGTGTGATTTTTACGATTGGCAATCCCTCCCATCCAATTGTCAACATATTATTGGTGATGTTATGATATCATCTGGTGATGAACAGTTTGTTGATAAGTTGATAGGCGTTAAAAATATATTTGGTACATTGCTCATTGAAAGAACCGCTCTAACTAATCTAGACTTCTTGGGAAACTTGTCCAAAGTTGCAAATTGCAATAGTAAGTTTAGGAAACTTATTTTTGTATGAGTAACTTTTAGAAACCACCGCTTTCCAAGTCATATCAAATAAAAAGTTGAAGGATGCAAAACTAGCTAATTTAACAGTGAGTGATATAATCAACTGATAACATACAAATGAGTGATATTCCAGAGAGCATTCTCATTGGGAAGAATACAAATTGATTTCGATGATAATCATCCGGAACTAAAGAATTCGTCGATGTGTAGGAACTTTTTGAACAAACTTGATCGGACAAATGTACAGTATGATGGAGGGCCATGTGGTGGGTGCTAACTACTGATAAGTGATAAGTGATAAGAGAGATGTTGTAGAAGTCAACTACAAGCCAAATGCAAGTGAACCGATCAGCACATTTATCAAGAATGGATCAAAAAAATATGTGGCTAGATTTTATATGTTACTTATTCTAACAACTAACATTTTATCGTCATTATTCCAAGATTTTTTTGAATAAACTTGTAGACTCACGTTTTTCAAAACACGTATTTTCGAACTTTTGAAAACCAGTCATTTCTCGAAATTTTCTAACATGCGATCATCAAAAGAATTGATACAATATTCAAGTGTTCCAGTTTCACAAAATATGGTAATTTGTCGCCCTCTCAACACGAAAGTACAATATTTTTTGCAGGTAGTTTCATATGGACCAATATTAGTGTATAAAACAAAGAATTGTGGCAAGAATGAGATACCAATTAGCCACTTTCGGGTAAATTTATGAACGTCAAAATCTTGTATGAGCAATTTTTTTTGTTCAGATTATACACGGCTGGACACCCCTCCTCCTATCAACTGCCAAATGTTTCACTCGTCTAATATGCAACTCAAATCAACCAATTTGTGCACCAATCATCTGGAAATTGGTGATACATGGTGTGGCAGTCGAGTTGATCACCAAAACCGAACCATCGAAAATCAATGAATCAGGCCAGGGTTGTGAAGTTGATCGAAAGACGGAAAATGGAGGTAGATCAAAAAACGAGCAGGCGATGGTGAATATATTTATGGCTGATATGAGAAAATATGGAGAAGTTGTTGAGGTGATTTGGAAGATATTTGTGTTTGTATACTCTGAAATTTCAGCTTCATGTATTCTCAAAAACCACAATTTACAATGAACAGATTCAGAAGATCAAACTGATGAATGGTGCGAAATTGACAATTACTATCGAGAATGGGAATTGATATACATTGTGATATTTATGTGAAAAATGAATATACAAATATTTTTTATGTTGGTTTTAATCTTGAACTCCAAAAAATCGATTAGGCAGATGCACCGTTTTATAGTATATACAATAACAATATTCATAAAATAAAAGGATGGATTGAGATGATAAGAGATGAAATCGTCCGATTTACAATATTCGTTGATCGAATTTTCAGATAACATCCCGATCGATATTTGACATTGTTTTGATCTACCTCAGTGTTGGTGAATTTTTTTTAACTTGTTGAATCTCTGAGCCCATCTGAAACCTGATTGAGCTTATTTATAAGAATCGATAAAAATCTGGATCAATAGTGAGCCGACAATCGCGGTATCCTTTGTAGTATTTATGATCGATCTTCCGATTGATGACCTACCGTACACGTGGCAACAGGCTCCGCCCACTGATTGAACCATCCTGATAACGGGTATATATAGGCACCGTTTATTCATTCATTCTGGAATCTGTCCAAATAAACCACCTCATCATTGCTTCACAATGCCATCGATCACCGACTTTCTCTGGGATTTGTTGACTGATAGACAACATTCGGATATCATCGAATGGACAAATCGAACGGATCACCACTTCAGAATAATTGATACAACTGCAGTTTGTATGAAATGGGCACAACTGAATAAGAAGGAAACAATGTCTTACGATGCATTCACTCGAGCTATCAGACATTGTTATACTGCGAAGACAATGAAAAAAGGCAAGGAACGCTACTGTTTTGTGTTCATTGGTAGGAAGGATAAACCTATCAGCCATTCAATTGAGAGCATCTTGGGATTGTAAGTCTATCAGTTTATCATTGAGCAGTTGTTAATTAATTTTTTTCAGATCCCCACAGGAAGAAGTGAAATCAGCAAAAGTATCGGATCGCAACAACTACCAAACGGACAAAGCCTGCTACTCAGTTCAGTCCTCCAATCCTTCTACCGCATTCCCAATTGTTCAATATTCTCAGCTGCTTTCAAAAATATAAATACTCTTTTGTGCTTTTCAGTTTTTTTAGTCTTCCCTGTTCCATCTGCAATTTCTGCAGTTCATTCTTACTTTCCAATAACCACTTTTTTCATTTTACGGGTTCCAAAAATTTTCAAAAATATAGCTGTAATTCTATGTGTTTCATTTTTTCTTCTCGTCATTTTTTTAAATGTAATTCAGTTTCTTCAACTTATCTTAACCAATTCGTTTGTTAACTCCATTTATAACTTTTTCACAGATTTCTGGTATTTTAGTTGTGTTAATGATGTTCATAATAATTATAATTATTAGAATAAACAGATTGTTTTATGAGAATTTCCTATTTTTGATCAAAAAAAGTGAGAATGTCACAAAATAATTTCGAACTATCATGATAGATTGAAGTTGAGTTGAGCAATAAATATATGATAAATTCAACCATTCCTTCACTTCCTTCCTTCACTGTCAATTCTAGGCTTAGCCGCTTTTTTGAATTCTCATGCTTTCATGAAGTACGCCTACTCATTACAAATTGGCAGGTAGAAAAATATCAAGTGTCTGATAACAACTCGTGTCCATTTTCTCCATGGTTATTATATTCCTTGTATTTCTCCTTCTGCGATTAAGTACACAAAATTCTGACACAGTTACAATATGGTTTGTCAAATTTCAGGAACGCTGTGGTAATCTGGTACTTGTCTCTTCCTATTTTGGTAATTTTTTTCAGATGAAAAGTGTTGGTTCGACACTCCAATAATATCCGAAAAATCTTTGAAAAAATACCCGAAGAATTGTACACTTGTGTGTGGTATATTGGAATTCACATCCAAGACGACATTATCCGTTGAGCAACTTCAACCATATTTCGAGAATCTTGAAGTTTTTTGGGGCTCTATTCATGTGAAGAAAACGCATTTCAAAAATTTGAGGTTTTTGAGCAAATTAAGAGATGTGGACTGTAAGTGTTTTATTTTTTTCAAAAGTTTGCTATGAGACTTCTTCAGGTAATGAATTCATAATTCGAGGCAATAAAAACCTGACTTCCCTCGAATTAAACTCTTTGAATAACATAACATGTCGATTGGAACTTATATCTAATCCTAAATTAGATGGCACTGAATTAACGACTCGATTGAATTATAATAATACCGGATCAATCAAATCTGTCAATAATTTGGTCGATACTCATGGCTATTTTAGAGACAACTCTGTAATTGAATGGTGGTGGGATTTGATAGATATCAAAGAAGCTCGCGAAAATGTCATAATCGAAGGCCATGATCCTAATCTGGATTATATTGAAGATGTTGATAGTGTTGAAACAATATTCGGTGCATTGAGCATCGCAGATTCCAATGCAAAAAATTTATCATCGTTCAAAAGTCTGAAGAAAATATCATCGAAGATACGGCAAGTTCCAAGCTTGAATCTAGAGAATATGCCGAATCTGACCAGGTTGGCATTCCCGAATTTAAAAGTATGTTTATATATTAGTCGTTCATCAGGATGGAAGTGCGCTCTATCGAAATCAGTGACCTATGACGTCATAATCAACAGACATGCAGCGGATTATGACGTCATAGGTCACTGATTTCGATAGAGCGCACTTCCATCCTGATGAACGACTAATAAAAATATTCTTGAAATATTTGATAATTGTAGATACTCGAGAATACATGTGCCAAATATTTCCGAGTAAATATGGAAGATCTACACCCCGACTTTTGTGTGACAACCGAAGAAATGGAAGTTTTCTTGCAGCGTCGCGTTATTTTTCGCAACTTTGAGGCTCGATTCTGTAAAAACGACACTAGATCAGGTATACTGTAGACTCGATCAACTGATATGATAAGGGATACTGTAGATGGAGAGATTGTGTGCTATTACCGTAATTTCCAATCACTTCCATTGAATTGTCAGCATATTATTGGAAATATGTATATGAAATCGGGTCATGAGATATTCACTGATAAGCTGATAAGTGTTAAAGGAATATACGGACTTCTTTTCATTGAAAACACTCGATTGACTAAAGTAGATTTTCTCCCGAATTTAAAGTTTATCGCTTATATCAACTGTAGGTTTAACCTTGAAACTAATGAAATACCACATGCGATATTCAGTTAAACCACCTCTCCAAATCGGCTACAATCTACGATTGAAAGAAGTTCAGCTACCTAGTTTAATTGTAAGTTATATATTCATATCATCAAAAAAAGAGTATTTCAGCGTGTTTTCTCATTGTCTCGAGTACAAATTTTACTTCACAATAATCATAGAGAGTTGAAACAAAGTTCATTGTGTCGAAATTTGAAGAGTCAGGTGTACTTGACGAATATTATTTATGATTTCGGTGTTTGTTGTAAGTGAGCCTTGATAATTCATATATTTTTATTGATTGCAGTTGAGGATTATGTGCCTATCAATGCTTCCGTAATATCAAATATTTACATGATATGCGTATCAATATTTATTTATACTTTCCTCAATTAAGCACAGTTACAACAATATCACTGTTTGAATTTGTTTTTCTATTGAACTTCCATTTCTCATAATAAACCAAATCCTTGACCATATTCCTATACTGCGTTGACATAATAAAACAAATGATACAATGAATTGATCCATTTGCCAAATATATAGGCCAGATCATGCTATTTGCAGACTCAGTCAACTTCCTTCAAAAACGTACATTTTCCAATTAGTACATGCTTTCATACCAAACTCCATAAGTTTCAGAGTAGTACGCTTTGAAACACAACATAACTGCAGTTGGTACATCCACTATGATATAAGTTATTGACACAGCGACAATAATTCCTGATGTCACTGCCCCTTTTCTGGATATATACGGATCAGCTAGAAAAATATCACAATAGCAACATACTTGGAGGTCTCTGAAACTTTTTGACGCAATTTATCAACATTCCTCAGCTGAATCACCAGTAGAAATGTGATAGTGGGTAATAGAATACATGGTATCACCTGATAGATTATTCTGATTTATCATGTATACAAATACCTACTTTTGCAATAATTGCATCTAAATACGATCCAATTTTCATTGCTTTATCCTGATTTTCGTAGTATCCACCCATAGCGTAGAATGGTTTTGTGAAGTTTTCAGGAAAACCAGTGCAACTGAAAATTGGAAAGAAGTATTGAACAAGATACTAAGTTGATTACTATGATTTTGGTTTCCATTCATTATATGGCAAAATGATGAACTGGAAGTGATACATGATCATAAGGGGAAAAATAATGATAAACGCAGTGAACTGTGCTAACCATCCGATTTTAGGCTTTGATAAAGTATCAATTTTGGAGGACACTGGATATTTGATTGATAACCAACGAACCAATGTCATAAAGATGACCAGCCATAGAGAAGTGCGTCGGAAGGTGTATTGGACTACATCGAAAATGTGGTAAGTCTGTACGTAGTAATATTCCGCTGGTGGGATACTGTAAGAAGACATAATTGTATAATGTATTTTTTTTTTGGTTTTTTTTACCAATTATCTTCTTTGAATGCACCATGAAAAAAATTATTGAGAGAAATCCTTGTAATCATACTGATAATATCAAATATTGATATCCCAATCATCATTATATTTGTGGATGTTGATCTCATCGACTTCCT
Source organism: Caenorhabditis uteleia (assembly GCA_963573275.1). Taxonomy (NCBI): domain Eukaryota; kingdom Metazoa; phylum Nematoda; class Chromadorea; order Rhabditida; family Rhabditidae; genus Caenorhabditis; species Caenorhabditis uteleia. The sequence continues at coordinate 6,973,434 of OY752137.1, forward strand.
TGTAAGTACCAATAGATGGAAAATATTGAGAATGATACCAATACCAGAAATACAATCATTTGGTCTTCGCAGAAAATAGTCAATATTTCTGAAACAGTAAAAACATTTTCTATAACAAACCTATTTGAAGAACCTTATTTTTGTGTAAATATCATACAACATATCACTTCCATCGTTTCCAAAAATATCTGCATTGAAGTAGAAATCGGCGCTGTCTAAATTGGCGGATTCGCGTACTCGTATATTCTCGATATTGTAATAATCGTCTGGATAATTGTATTCATGATACATATAGTAGTACATATTTTCCGCCATTAGGAAAAAAATTAGAAATGAGTCGAGGAGATATGATATAATTATAGTTATGCATATCACAAGACGACATCGAAATATCAAAGCATGGCGGAAGTGGTCTGCTATTTTTTCAAATTGATGATTGAGTTTTCAGATAAGATAAGATTCGCATTTGATCAATATTCTGAAGTATAAACAGGATACTGAAATAATATGGGTATGTCCTTCCTAAAAGAGACAACTCATTCCTATCACAACTGAATTCTTCTGGGTTGAATGATAGACAATGTTCGAATATCGTTGAATGAACCTATTGGACTGAGCACCATTCCCAATAATAGATATCACAAAAGTTTGTATAAAATGAGCGCATCTCAATATCAAGGAAACAATGTCATATCACTCGAGCAATCAGACATTGTTTGGAGACGATGAAGAAGAGAACTGGTAGATATTTTTATGTGTTCGTTGGAAGGAAGGATAAACCTATTTATCTTCGATTGAGAGCATTTTGGGATTGTGAGTTTATCAGTTTATAATTATTCAGTTGCTGATATTTTTATTTCAGATCAATTCGAGAATTCGCGCAACAAAGCGACCACTAGCAAAAAGTCAGGAGCTGCAATCCAATTCATCCATCCAATTCATCCATCCATTGCTTCTACCATTTCGAAGTTGAAGAGTTGGAATAATTTCAACGATGGTGCTGGATGCCGACTTCCCCATATATATATATATGAATCAACATTATGGTGACTTGAAAATTGTTCTCTAATAATTGGTGATGTGCTAGTTTCTGATCTACCTGAAAACTGGGTGACACCTATGAATAATGTTGAACATATCAATGGGATTCTGAATATTTCATCGTCTCATATTGAAGATGCCTACTTTTTCAAAAATCTCAAAAGTTTGACGTCGGAATCGAATGGTACGGCTAACTTGAATGTGTTTGATATGCCTGATCTGATAAGATTGGGATTTGAGAGTCTGATAGTTAGTGATTATCATATCAGTCATTGATGAAAAAGTATGTTCAGAGTATTACGAATACTTGTTGTGATCACATGTTTCGAGTGAATTTTAAAAATTTACACGACGAATTTTGTTTGACAAGTCAAGAAATGGAGCAGTTTCTCAAGCCCAATGTTATTTTCCAGTCATTTCGAGCAAAATATTGCAATCATGATGTTAGGACAGGTGATAACTACTGATAATGATAAGTTAACCAGTAGGAGTGTTCAGATGGCGAATCAGTGTGTGATTTTTATGATTGGCAATCCCTCCCATCACATTGTCAGCATATTATTGGTGATGTTGCGATAACAGCTGGTGATGAACAGTTTTTTGATAAATTGTTAGGCGTTAAAAATATATTTGGTACATTTCTCATTGAGAGAACCGCTCTAACTAATCTTGACTTTCTGGGAAACTTGTCCAAAGTTGCAAATTGCAATAGTAAGTTTAGGAAACTTATTTTTTTATGAGCAACTTTTAGAAACCACCGCCTTCCAAGTGATATCAAATAAAAAATTGAAGGATGCAAAACTAGCTAATTTAACGGTAAGTAATATAATCAACTGATAACATACAAATGAGTGATATTCCAGAGAGCATTCTCATTGGGAAGAATACAAATTGATTTCGATGATAATCATCCGGAACTGAAGAATTCGTCGATGTGCAAGAACTTTTTGAAGTCACTTGATAGGACAAATGTACAGTTTGATTGAGGGCCATGTGGTGGGTCATAACTACTGATCTGATCAGTGATAAGGAAATAAACTACAGTTTTATGATTGAGACAGTGGGAATTACCAAGAACTACGTGGCGAAGGATGCATTGAAGAGATATGAGGATGTGAAGAGTGGGAAGTATGTTATCGATCCGGATAACTTGGATGATTATGTGGATGCATTCCTGTATAAGATGGAACAGGAGGATAAGAATGGAGGAAATCCGGTGTATACGTGAGTTATCAGTTTCATATGAAGCATGCAATTTATGGTTTTAAGAATTGAGTATTTGAAAGAGGCAATGCTGGATCTATGGGTTGCTGGGCAGGAGACAACATCGACCACCCTAACAGTTGGTTTCACGCATTTGTTGCACAACAGAGATATAATGAGCAAAGTGAGGGATGAGTTGATGGTGATAACAGGCAATGGTGGTAGATCATTATCACTGAAAGATAAGAATATGAAACCATTATTGAATGCAACAATTGGTGAAATACAACGACATGCTTCGATACTAAACCTCAACTTTTGGAAAGTGAATCATGAATTGACATATATCAATGGACAACCAGTTGATGCGAATACACTGATAACATCACAATTGAGTGCAATTCACACAAATGACCACATATTTGATAATCCACATTTATTCGATCCGATGAGATTCATCCGAAATGACAAACTACTCCAACAAATTATTCCATTCGGTGTTGGCAAACGATCATGTTTGGGTGAATCATTAGCAAGGGCTGAGTTATATTTGGTATGATTTATTGATTCATTATCTGTTATCATATCAATTATCAGATACTTGGCAACTTATTACTCCGATATGATTTCCAACCAATTGGTCAATTACCACCAGCCAGAGAAACCGAGCCGTAGTGATTCAATAAACGTCCACAAAAGTTTAGCATGCGATTTATTAAAACATAAATTTTCATTATTATTGTACTTGTTGAATAAATTATTATAATTGTCATAACGAATTAATTGAAATATTACAGTTAACCAGTATGAGAAACAATTTTTGCATCATTTTTTGTTGTATCAGCGAGAACTAAGTGTCAATACATATGTTCTTCGTCTATGCGAAAAACAAAAAAGATCGAAATGTTATCATTCACTCAAAAATCTACAATGACTACAATGGTGTAATGGACTGTGATATAGCGTATTTCCTACTTTTTATAGCTCTTCGAGATTCCGAGATTCTATCATTCTCCGACAGTGGTTGCAGTGCCGCTCTAATCGAGGAAATACGGTAGTTGTATTAATCTCCAAAATATGAATTCGGGCTCTTTCATTTCACTGATTTTCAGTTGATTGTGAGATGTATGAAAAGAGTATAACAAGATAGTGATTTATTGCTCAAGATTTTACAACAAATGAAATATTTTATTTGAAAGAAAATCATAGTTTTATTAACTTTATGCTGAACTTCTGAGCTCTCCTTGCAACACCATACGGTTCAGTTTCCTTGGTTGATGGTAATTGATCAATTGGTTGGAAATCATATCGGAGCAATAAGTTGCCAAGTATCTGATAATTGATATGATAATAGATAATGAATCAATGAAACATACCAAATATAACTCAGCCCTTGCTAATGGTTCACCCAAACATGATCGTTTGCCAACACCGAATGGAATAATTTGTTGGAGTAGTTGGTCATTTCGGATGAATCTCATCGGATCGAATAAATGTGGATTATCAAATATGTGGTCATTTGTGTGAATTGCACTCAATTGTGATGTTATCAGTGTATTCGCATCAACTGGTTGTCCATTGATATATGTCAATTCATGATTCACTTTCCAGAAGTTGAGGTTTAGTATCGAAGCATGTCGTTGTATTTTACCAATTGTTGCATTCAATAATGGTGTCATATTCTTATCTTTCAGTGATCTACCCCCATTGCCTGTTATCACCATCTCATCCCGTACTTTTGACATTATATATCTATTGTGCAACAAATGTGTGAAACCAACTACCAATGTTGTTGCTGTTGTCTCTTGCCCAGCAACCCACAAGTCCAGCATCGCTCTCAAAAAAAAGTCGACCCTACAATCACTCCCTCTCATTATACGCAAAGTCAACTGCTACTCACGTGAACACCGGGTTCCCTCCATTCTTATCCTCCTGCTTCATCTTATACAGAAATGCATCCACATAATCATTCATATTTTCCGGATCAATTGTATATTTTCTGCTAGTCGTTTCTCTCTGCTTAGTCGTTTCTTCAATCGCTTTCAACATAAATTCATATCTTCCTTTGAAGAATGTTTTCGGTATTGGAACAGAGACCATAGCTTCAATAATACCAACTGATTCAAATGCTTTATCAACATAATTTTTAGTGTATTTACGAGAAAAAACAGTTATTTCTAGAAGAGTGAGACGAATAAAGCAGAAGGTCATCTTCTGATTGTCGATATTCAGCTGTCTCTTTAATTGGTGAGTGGTTCGAGTTGAATATGGTGGATATTGTTCGAAATTATACAGAATCTGAGCACTGAGAGGAACAAGTATGACCAAAAAGATTGTTGCATCAAAAAGCAAGAAGGAGACGCAAGGAAAGGGAGGAGGAGGAGGCGGGAAGGAAAAGAGCAAGACGGTCTCGAAGACTCAGCAAAGTCTAAGAATGGACAAAAACAAAACAACAACGACGGTGTCAGTTCTGCCAACGGACGATAAGCCGATCGAGAAATCAAAGGACGCTGAGAAGCCGGCAGCAAAAAGCCAGAAGAACTCGAAATCGAAGGAACCACGTCGCGACGATAAGAAGAAGAAGGAAGAGAAAAAAGAAGAGAAGAAAGGAGAGAAGAAAGGAGAGAAGAAAGGAGAGAAGAAAGAAGAGAAGAAAGAAGCGGTACCATCACCGGCAGCGGCAAAGGAAAAGGAAAAGAAAAAGGAAGAGAAAAAAGAGGAAAAGAAGGGGGGGGGGGGGGAAACAACCGCAACCAAAGGTATTTTCAATAGTTTTTATGGAATAATTAATGATAGAAATGATTTAGACTGACGCGAAAGCTGATGAGAAGGGCGGTGCTGAGCCACAAAGTGGATTGGAGGCACCAAATGTGAAAGATGATAAGAAACAACCGAAAATGGATGACGGTTACGAGGATTTCGGGCCGGGAGCATAATCATTCAACGGTCGATGCACATTTTTACTTGGATTTTTCGTCGACAGATACAAATATTCGTTTAAATTATGTGTTTTTTTATCAATTGAAAATTAGAAATTTACATTCAAAAAAGACAAAATCAACTGAAACAGACACAATATTTTGCAAAACGAAAAAAATTCAGCAGGGGAATGTGTGAACACTACGACGCTACAGTGCGTATCCGGCACCACACTAGACGACATTTGAAAGATTTTTGGCGGAAAATTGAATATTTTGTATGGAAAAATGTGTTTTTGGCAGTTTCTACACGATAAATTTGCAAATACATAAACTTAAAAAATAAATACAACCATTTTAACGTGAACTATAAAATAAGAAGGAGTAGGGTAAAACTGGTAAACTATTTCATTTAACCATTCAAAAATGACACGTAACAAGTCGATCGATACATTTTGAAAAGGAGAAGCGTGGATGTAAGTCGCTTTTTTGATCTACCTACAGTATGCCCAGCTTTTCAGTGACGAACACACGATACATACTGAAGGTGGCGCAATTGCTCAAGTTACCAGCTGTGGAGGAAATATGCCGATCGAAAATGGAAGACGATGCATGGAGGGAGGAAGACGACGGATGGTGCAATGGTATGCCGTTTGTGGAATTGGCGGAAGCCATCGATGATATTCGATTCCGGGCCAGATCGTGCTCGCTGGATAATTGTAAGCTGCCAGTGAAAAAGGATGATACGCGGAAATCTATCGATTACAATGTCAATGATCCAATGATCAGTACTGGAAAAATAATAATTGAAGGCGAAACATTCAATTTGTCGAAGGAAGTGAGTTATGATATAGTGATACTGATATGATAACTGATACTTCAGCTGTTATCATATCACTCGCCAAAGATTCATCAATTGTTCCTATCATCGTCTGATTTGAATCTGTATGATATATCAGCTGCCGAACTCCGAAGTATCCTCAACATGATCTACCCGACTATGTTGATGCCTAATCGAATCAAGCAGAAGGATGAGATAGAAAGTATGGCGAAACTACTGGAATTTGCACATAGATATGATATGGCATTTGTGAAGGAGAGGATTGAGGAGGAAGTTAGGCGGGCCGATGTAAAAGATGTTGGATGGAAAATCAGTGCTTCTGATCGATTTGATATGACGAATTTGATGGTAAGATGGTATATCAGCAAAATCACTATATACTGGTATTTTCAGATGGACATCGGTTTACATTCATCGAAGGAAGTTGAGAAATTTATGACAACTGATGAATATTAGCGACTTTCGGTTGATATGAAGAAATACTTGACGTATTCGATAGTTTCTGGAAAGGAAGTGGATGAATTTTGGCAAAACTATGAGAAGGAATGAAAAGGATAGTGGAAAAACTGAGGAGGAAATAGAACTCAAAATGCTTTGCCTAAAAATGAAAGGATTTAAATGATAGAGAATAAATTATTTGATATGTCCCACTTGTTATGACAAATATTTTACATACTGATAAAACACTGATACAGAATTCGGATGACTGATAATATCAAGTGATAGCTCACAAGATTGTAGTTTATTCTATCCCTATATATAGCCTCTTCGGCTAATCAGAAACTTCGAAATAATGCCATAGACCATGCTTTGAGCCCGCAATGACAAAAAAGTGGGTCCTTTATTTTGTTTACAGTTTTCATATCTGATACGCACTTTGTGACATACACACAAACACTTCATGTTTATACTCCCACATTATAGATTGTTATCTACATTTCAAATAAAATTATCAATTATTCATTCTTCTTTTTCTTTCCCCTTTTCCTTCTATTTCTAGCTTTTTCTGCTATAGGTGCATTAGTTTGTTTAAAAGCGTATAATTTTTCCTAACTTGCAAAGGGATCATCTACTGATGATGACTCTGTCCCTCTCGTCGTCTAGAAATCAGAGTCAAAACGACATGCCTAAGTTTTCTTTCTCTCCTATCTTCAAAATTAACAATTTCTCTAATTTTACATTTTCAAATTCTTTTTATAATATAGTATAAAGACAAAGGTTGCTTGTTGTAATGAGTAGTAAATGTCAAAAAATTAAAGGTATATTATCATGATCAAACGAATCGAGAGTAACCGTAAATGCGCCAACAGCTGTTTTTTATGCGTCTCGGTACGCTTTTCAAAATTAGCAATATATATTCGGAGTGGGCGGAGTCCCGTGCTGGGACCCACTTGTGCGCTTTTGCGGTTACTTTCGATTCATTTGATCATGATAATACTTAATTATTCGTGGGAGCCCTCATATAACACGATCTTGTTGAAACTTCACCTATACTTACATGTACATCTGTATCGGTTTTGTTTTTGTTTAATTATCGGTAGAATTATACTTGATCCCCCCTCCACACATTGTAGTTAAGGTACCCACTTGTTATCACAAGAAAAATGTGAAAAATGTCGTCAAAATAGAATAATACATATCAGCTTTATCATTTCCAAATATAAATGGTTGGAAATAAAAGCGCTTTGATAATTACCAAAAATTACATATTCGTTGTTGAAATAATCTTCTGGATAGTCGTATTCATGAATTATATAGTAAAAATCTTCATCCATAATTGTAGAAAAGTGTGACTGGAATATGAAAGTGTGGTATAATTATTTATATGTGTATCACGAGATAACATCGAAATATCAAACTACGGGTGAGTTGATCAAATGTGTGTTTCGTGTTATTATTCATAATTGTTGATCGGTTTCTTCAACTTCCTGCTTCTTTGAAGTCTTTTTTTTAAAATTTCCATATGACACCCAGATTCAAAGACTCGATTTGGAGTATCTCACAAAAATACTCAGATCTTCATTGTTTAGTTGAACACCTCAAAAATGACTCTTTTTCTGAGATTTGATGTAGTAATCCGGAAACTTCACAACATGCAATGGTAGAAAATGTATACTGTAGTATCATACAGTAATCTATTGTTTACAAAACAGTGTTTTGCGTTTTCTTCACATCCGCCTACTCGTTCCAAATTGGTATGTATAAATATATTGAGAATCTCATAACAAATCACGTTTTTTGTTCCCTTTCCAATGAATATCTTACATATTATAGTCACGTTTCATTTGAATATTCACTATTCCAGCAGTGTATATGTTATAGATTTTCGCGAGTCCTGTGGTGAGACGATCATTTTTCTAAAAAAAAAAGTAAATAATCTTTTATGCCAGAGAAAAATTGTTGGCTTGACACTCCAATAGTATCCGAAAAATCATTGAACAAATACTCAACAAATTGTACACAACTGTGTGGTGTACTGGAATTCACATCCAATACAACATTATCAACTGTACAACTACAGCCATACTTCGAGAAGCTTGAAGTTTTCTGGGGGTCTATTATAGTGAATAACACACACTTCAAAAGTTTACGGTTTCTGGGAAAATTGAGAGAAATAGATTGTGAGTTTGTGTGTTTTCTGTTGATTGACATAATTTTGTAGGCAATGACTTCAAAATTAGAGACAACAAAAATTTGACAAGTTTTGCAATGAAGTCTTTGAAAAGTGTGACATGTCGTATGGAAATTATTGGCAATCCTAAATTGGATGTTACTCCAATGGCAGTTTTAATGGATTATAATAATACTGGATCAATAAAAGCACTCACTCGGGAAAGGTCTAACCTCATGATTGCTAGATGGGTAACTGAATACACTATTCGATAGCTTTTTTTATGTAGAATTTAAATTTGCAATTAGTTTTTGCCGAAGAAAAACTTGAAAATCTGAAAATTAGGCTTTTTTCACTTAAATCAACTGTTACGTGCAAAAATATGTCTTTTGGAGCATGTTTTCGAAATGATAGAGGCTCATTCGGCAAAAACGGAAAATGAATTTGAACTCTACATTGAAAAATCTATCGAATGATGTATTCAGTTACTCATTTAGCAATCATGAGGTTAGACCGGTTCCTGGTCAATAATTCAGTCGATGTTCCCGGCTTTTTCACTAAAAATTCAAAAGCTGGTTTATTTGATCTGAAAGGAATCAAAGAATCTCGTGAAAATGTGGTGCTTGATAATTTCGATGTTTATCAGGATGGTATTGAATCAGTCGAAAGTCTTGAAACAATATATGGAGCATTGATGATTTCTAATTCCAATGCACAAAACCTTTCATTTTTCAAGAACTTGAAAATAATATCATCGAAAACACGAATTGAGCCAAGCCTCAATATAAAGAATATGCCAATGTTGAAAAGGCTGGCCTTACCAAGTTTGAAAGTATGAGTATCAAAAATTGTAAACAAGAATATTTATCATCTTCAAATCCTAGAGAATACATGTGAATATTTTTTCCGAATAAGTTTTCAAAATTTTCATCCCGACTTTTGTGTTACTACCGAAGAAATGGAAATATTTCTGCAGCGACGCGTGATTTTTCACAACTTTGAAGCTGACCGTTATTTCTTCTGTGAAAACGAGACTAGATCAGGTATACTGTAGTTATCGCCGATATGATATGGGATACTGTAGATGGAGAAATTGTATGCGTTTTTGACGATTGGGAGTCGTTGCCAACCAATTGTCAACATATTTTGGGTTTCTTGTGGATGTATATTGGCGACGACACATTCGCATATAAGCTGACGAGTGTAAAAGCAATATACGGATATCTCTTCATTGAAGCCACTCGATTGACTAAAATTGATTTTCTGCCGAATTTAAAATTTATTGCGGATATTTATGGTTAGTATACTTCTACTACAACAATACTAAATTCGATTCCAGATGAGCCGTCTCTACAAATAACCAATAATCGACGCTTAAAAGAAATCCAGCTACCTAGTCTACTTGTACTTCCCATTTTCAAAACAGAACGTAGTATTTGTATTTCAGCGTGTTTTCTCACTGTCCCGAGGTCAGATTTTTCTAGCCGCCAATCACAAAGATATGAATCAAAGTGCATTATGCAGTAAATTATACAATCAAATGTATGCAACAAATATTGTTTTTGATTTAGAATATTGTGGTGAGATAACATTGAAAAACAATACTTGAATACTTGTCAGTTTTAGACGTTCAGCATATTCTTGCTAATAAATCCAAAATATTCAATATGTATATAATGTGGATTTCAATATTCATTTATTCAATTCTCAGTTGATCACAGTTACAACACTGTTACTATTTGAAGGCGTTTTTCTACTACACTTCCATTTCTTCAAATAAACCATTTGTTTGACTATATTTCTATACTGAGTTGACATAATGAAACAAATGATACAATGAATTGAGCCATTTGTCAGATATATTGGCCAGATCACGCTATTTGCAGCATCAGTCAACAACCTTTAACAATTTCTGTTATCAAATTAGTATGACACTTGATACCAGGGCCCTTGCATTTGAGAGTAGTACGCTTTGAAGCACAACATAAGAGCAGTTGGTACATCTACTATTATATAAGTTATTGAAACCGCGATAACAATTCCTGATGTCACTGCGCCTTTTCTGAAATTACACACATCAACTCAAAAAATTTGCAGAATAACACCATACTTCGAGTTCTCTGAAACTTTTTGACGCAATTTTTCAACTTTCCTGAGTTGAAGCACTAATAGAATAGTGATTGTGGGCAAGATTATACACGGTATCACCTGAAATTTTTCATCTTCATATTATAAAACTGTTTCACAGAAAGTTACTTTCGCAATAATTGCATCCAAATATGATCCAATTTTCAAAGCTCTGTCCTGATTCGTATAGAATCCACCCATGGTATATATTGGTTTAGTGAAGTTGTCTGGAAAGTCAGTGCACCTGAAAAAGAGAAATACATTGATGACAAGACAAGCAGACTGACCGCCAGTCAGGTGTCCATACAAAGTTTGGTTTGATGATAAATTGAAAATGATACATGAGCATAAGAGGAATTATAATGAGGAATGAGGTGAGCTGTGCTAACCATCCGATGATAGGTTTGGATAAAGTATCAACTTTTGTGGACATTGGATATTTGATGGATAACCAGCGGACAAGTGTCATAAAAATAACAAGCCATATGGAAGTGCGACGGAAGGTGTATTGTACTACATCGAGGATGTGGTAAATCTCTACATAGTAATACTCCTGTGGCAGGATACTGTAAGAAAACGTGGTGAATCATTGACATAAAAAAGCATTAAGTTTTTTTACCATTCATCGTAAATAAACGCATCTTGCAGAAAATTGTTGCGAACAATCATTGTTATCATACTGATAAGATCAAATATTGATATACCAATCATCATGATATTTGTGGATGTTATTCTCATCGATTTTCTTGTAAGAACCAACACATGGAAAATATTGAGAAAAATGCCAATTCCAGAAATACAATCATTAGGTATTTTCAGATACTTTTCAATTTCTCTGAAAAGTTAATATTATTCAACAATTTAATAAGATTCAAAAACCTTGATTTCCTGAAAAGATCAAACAAAATATCACTTCCATCGTTTCCAAAAACATCAGCATCGAAGTAGGCATCAGCGTTATATGTAAGATCAATCCAATGGTAACTTCGTAGTTCTTTTTCGAAATAATCATCTTTATAGTTATATTCATGATATATATAGTAGTTCTCATCCATTCTGAAGCGAAAGAGCGGAAGAATAAAATGAAGAAGCCTGATGTAATTATTGTTTTTGTATATTACGAGATGAAAAACTAAAATATCAAACTAAGGGGGAGTAGATCCTTCATCGCTTGTGTGTTTTGTGTTATCCCATACTTGTTGAGTAGTTTCAACTTCCTTCTCTTTTCAAAAATCAATTCCATCATGTTCTTCCGTGTGTTGATATATTTACTCAACCAAACTACACCTCCTCCCCCAATCCAGGTCAAACACCTACCTTATGCCAATAAATCTAATAATCTTTATGCAACCAAAAAGTGTCACATATTTTCATTACTATGATTGTGCTCGTTTTTATTTACATTCTTTTCCATCAAAGCATCTGCACAAATTTTGATGATTGTGGTATGTAGCCTGCTCGCTGAGTATAGAATGTTGTTTTCTATCAGATTCTACCTGCTGGTTCAACAAAACAATTACATCCATCGATTCCTTAAAGAAGTATCCAACAAAATGCTCGGAAACGTGTGGAGAGCTCAATTTCGCATCAACAAAAAGTTTGACAAGTGCTGAACTTGAACCGTATTTCGAGAATCTGGAAGTGTTTCATGGCGACTTCTCGGTGTTATCGACGCAATTCCAAAATCTCAGTTTCTTGAAAAACCTGGTGTTTTTGGACTGTAAGTGGTTTCAGACGTTTCAGTAAATTTCTAACTGTTTCAGGTGTCAACTTCAATATCTACTACAACAAGAAAATGACAGAACTGGAAATGAACTCGCTAGCAAAGTGACATGTATCATGAATATTGAGTCAAACCCTAAACTAAACATCACAAATATCGCAATTCAATTGAATGATAACTACACTGGACTACTGAATGCAAACGACAATTTAGTCAATTCACCTGGATGCTTCATTCGATATTGTAATAGCGATTCGATCAAGACATTTCAAAACTGCACTGAGAATCGTGGAACACTGGATATTGAGGATATCAATGCATACCGCAATGATATGACACCATTGGCTGATTTGGAGACCCAATTCGGTGCATTGACAATAACCAACATAAATGCTCACAATTTATCCTTCTTCAAGAATTTGAGACGAATTTCAGCAAAAGGGTGGGGTGGACCACGTCTAGAATTAAGGGATATTGAAAGTATGAAGCGGTTGGCAATGCCAAAATTGGAAGTATTTAAAAGCCATATAAACTTTTTATTAACCTTTGATTGTAGATGTTGGAAGACACATCTAGTGACAATCTATTCCGTGTGAACATCGAAAACCTGCATTCTGACTTCTGCATAACCACCGAAGAAATGGAGATGTTCCTCAGATCACCTGTTATTTTTCGAAAACTTCACGCCTCATTTTGCAATGATAGCAGGACAGGTACATCGTAGTCTCATACAGTAATCCAAAGTATACTGTAGATGGAGAAGTGGTATGTGTATTCAAGAATTGGAAGTCGCTACCATCCAATTGTCAACATATTATCGGAGATATTTTTATGGGATTGGGAGATGAGAGTTATGGATCGAAATTGATATCAGTGAAGGGAATATATGGGCAATTATTTATTGAAAAAACTCATCTGACGAAAATTGATTTTCTACCAAATTTGAAATATGTGGCGTTTACACAATGTTTGTTGCCACATTTTAGGTTCAGATGAATTTCCGAGTTTTCAGTTGAGTCAGGACTAAAGATATCATACAATCGAAGGCTCAAGGAAGTGTATTTGCCTAGTTTGGAGGTTCCCAACCTGATACAGTTTAAAATCAGATCTGCAATTTTCAGCGTGTGTTCTCAATCTCGCGTGCTCAATTATTCCTCTTTCACAACCATAAATCTCTAAAACAAACTAATCTATGTGAAAGTTTAGCTAAGACACTGAAACATACAAATGTCTGGGATGACTATGGAGATTGTAGTATGTACAGTATGACTACAGTAATCAGATATTATTTTTTAAAGCTATATATGATCCAGCCACATTCAAGACATCGAGCGCAAACTCATCGGGCGACATTTGACAAACACTCTAAAAACACTCAATAATTGGCTTATTGTTCCGGCTCGCCCAAGTGTATAAAAGTCCACGAGTTGCTCATTTGAATAACTGAAACATGTCTGTTGAATACCGTATTCACGAATATGAATATCCTGATGATTACTATGATGGATGGGATGATCCAGTGATTATTACAAACGACGATTCCGCTGACTTTTATTTCAATGCTGATATATTTGGAAACGATGGAAGTGATATTCTTTACGAGATATTTCGCAAAACTAGGTATGTTGGGTAACTGATAAGTTATGATAAAAAATCATGTTTAGAATCATTGAGTCAAAGTTAACAGTTCCAACCAACTACATCGCAGTTATTGGCATGATCACAAACTTCTTTCATTTAGTGGTACTATCAAGGAAGTCAATGAGAACAACATCCACCAATATAATGATGATTGGTATATCAATATTCGATTTCATATGTATGATCACTTTATTCTGTAACAATATATTTATGGGTAACACATTTGACTATGATGATTGGTAAGTACCACCCTTATTCTCAAATAGAGTACTGTATTTCAGTACCGAGCCGCAAGACTACTACGTCGCTGAAACCTATCACATACTGGATGTAGTCCGTTACACCTTCCGTCGTACTTCATTGTGGCTCGTAATATTCATGACAAGTGTCCGTTGGTTATCAATCAAACTTCCAACTTCACTCAAGGCTGACACCCTAACTAAACCTAATATTGGCTGGGTGGCTCAAGTGATCGCGGTTCTTATCATATCGCCTCTAATGTTCATGTACCACTTTCAACTTATCATGGTAGCTCATATTATTTGGAAACCAGCATCATAGTAAGTCACTGGATTACTGTAGTTAGAGAGAAACATGGTTTCAGCTGCGAGGGCTTCCCGGAAAACTACACAAAACCATTTTACTCGATGGGTGGATTCTGGTCAGATCAAGATCAGGCATTGAAGATTGGCTCGTATGCCGATGCCATATTATCAAAGGTTGGCTTATCAATTGATAAAAAAACTGATATGGTATTTCAGATTATACCATGTTGTCTATTGCCAATTATCACTCTTTTACTAGTTATCGAGCTTCGGAAAGCTAGTAGTGCAAGAAAGATGATGTCCAGTAATAATACAAAGTATGTGATAGGGAATGAATATCGAGAATAATGATGTTTTTAGAAAAGGAGATCTGACAACAAAGATAGTGATAGCAATTGCTATCACTTATATCATTGTAGAGATACCAAGCACTTTTCTTCTTTTTGCAAAAGCCTTGTATTCTGAGGTTTATGGTTTTTGGTAACGCTCGACTGATAACACAAGTTATAAACTGATAACTTTCAGGCGAATGACAGAATCAGCAAATGCGATGATATGGCCGGCTTATCTGTTCAATGGTTCGCTTCACTGTATCATCTGCTTCCTCATGTCTACACAATATAGGAATACCGTGAAGAACATACTAAAACTAGACGGGCCAAAGTTCAAGAACAGCACGAGTAGTGTAGTGACTACTGTAACCAATAAGAGTTTGACATCTACATCTCGAGCATAACTTTTTGTGGAATAAATGGGTTATTCTATATTTGTACCAAACTAATAATATTCATTGATCTTTATTGTTAATAAAAGTTGTCAATATAACAATTTAGTGTTTGAGCCACTAATTGTTTTGGATATATTGACGATTTGTGAACTGTGAGCCAGGTTTCTTTTTTATGAAAAACATTTGAACGGGAAAAATTTTTATTTGAGATTTTTCGAAAGAGAGCAAATTTAGAACTGAGGTTAAACACAGTTACATAAAATAGAGAACAATAGTCAGAAAATATAAAAGCACAAAAAAACCAAAAAGTAAGACCGGCGACCGAAAAGTAGGGCCATTGGCCTGAACATAGTTGAGTTTTTAGTGTTAATTCGGTCGCCGGTCCTACTTTTCCGCCATGAACCTCTAAATTTTGAAAGATCCCGGATTCGTAATGCAACATTGTTTACCTAAAAAATTTAGTGAGTTTATTTTATAACCGTACAACATTAATCCCATATTTTATAAATCATAGGACCAACCAAAATTTGAATGTCACATTTTCATCTCTCAACTTTCATCGTGATTTATGTTAAGAAAAATTGTGTTTCCTATAATTATCACCTCGTTGTTTATCACTCTGAGTTTTCCTATATCCCACCAAAACACAAAACTTGCTCACTCATTCCAAACTACTACTTCTCCTTCTACAAATTACTACCTTCGATGATCATTTTGATGATTCCTCAACACATGGGTTTCCTAGCCTTCTTCCTTTTATTCTTTCTTCCTTCCATCGATAATCTTTATCAGAAAGATTACAGTGATTGTGGTAGGTATTGTTTTCTTATCAGTCATATCATAGTCATTCCAGATGATGATTGTTGGTTTAATATAACAATAACTTCAATTCAATCATTGGAGCATTATCCGTCAAATTGCAATAAATGTTTGCGGAAAACTGGAATTCAATCCATTGACACAATTAACAGTTGCCAATTTAAAATCATATTTTAAGTATCTACAAGTATTCAACGGTGATATAAATATAACACAGACACATTTCAAAAGTCTCAGTTTTCTAGAAAACTTGACTACCATTGATTTTAAGTGTCTGAGTGTCTCACCCTCAATTTTCAGTTTTTCAGGTCAATACTTCAATATTCAAATGAATAATAGTTTGACTTCACTAAAAATGACTTCTTTGAGAAACATCACTTGTATGATGAACGTTGATAAGAATCCGAAACTCAATATCACAAGTATGGCAATTCAATTAGATGACGATGAAACAGGAGTATTGAATGCACATCATAATTTGGTGGATACAAATGCCTGCTCAATCAACCAGTGTGATTCAACCAATATTGTTCACTTCGCGAACTGCACTCAAAATAGAGGAGATTTCAAATTGATCAATATAGATGTATATCAAGATGACATGACTTCACTGGAAAATATTGATACTTTGTTTGGAATATTGAAAGTAACTGATTTTGACGCTAAGAATCTGTCATTTTTCAAAAACTTGAAAAGACTGTCGTCGAAAAGCTATGGAAAAGCAAATTTGAATATTTTCAACATGCCAATGATGGATAGATTGGCACTTCCAAACCTGCAGGTATTTCATTTTTTCCGAACAATGTTATTGTAGTCCCACAGATTTTGGAAAGCACATGTTGTGATGGATTATTTCGAGTAAATTTGCAAAGCCTGCACCCGAACTTCTGTCTGACAACTCAAGAAATGGAGTTGTTTCTCCAGCCACATGTTGTTTTTTGGAAATTTGATGGCGGTTTTTGTAAGAATGAGACTAGAACAGATAGAGAAGTTGTATGTGACTTTGTCAATTGGGAATCACTTCCATATAATTGTCAACATATTGTTGGTGATGTCCTCGTGAAATTAGGAGATGAAATGTATGCGGAGAAGCTAATCAATGTTAAGGGTATATATGGAAAACTTGAGTTTCTCAAAACCAACTTCACAAGGATTGATTTTCTTCCAAATCTGAAATATATCGCTCATACTAGAAGTAGGTTTTCTTACTTTCATGAATGAGCACTTGATGATTTTCAGTGGAGCCAGCACTTCAAATTTTAGAACACAAAAGATTGATAAAAGTTGAATTCCCTAGTCTAGTGGTAATATTTAAGAAAAAACTTCGATTTATCCAGAATATTTCCATTTTCAGCGAGTATTTTCATTATCAAAGTTTCAAATCAAAATAGATGCAAATCTAGAAGTGTTGGAGAATACATCGTTGTGTAGGGATCTTAATGAAACTGTGAAACGGACGAACATTCAGTATGACTTTGGTAAATGTGGTACACAATTCTGTCGGTTGATTTCCCAAGACTGATATATTTACCAGAGTTTAACGACATCAACAATGCTCCATCAACAAAACAATATTCCTTGTTGGCTCTCTTTTTGATAATACTTTCTCGTTTTCATTGATCATTATAAAAAGAAATTATGTGATTGATTCTAAAAAAGCGGTAACATTCACGAGCTTTCTGTTTATAACATCTGGTGGTATTAACTAAGACAACTCTACAATTGAAATTTGTGATTCAATATTTATCAGGGACACTGCAACTTATAAGAATCACAATTGAATCCGTTGCTATTATTTGTTTCCTTCCGAATAGAGCAAATGATTTTACTTATTCACAAATTGATAGTTACGAGATATTTTTCACAGCGAGATAATAATGTGCTTTGGTTCTAAACCAAATAGCTCAACCTATTGCCAACTTCCTCAATTGAATCTATATTTCCACATTACCTATTGAAACACATTGAGAGTCCTGTAATAAATTAGGGTATTTCGATGAGCAATCAATTCGTTGACATAAGCAACGATCAGTGCAGCAGTGTATAGGCAATTGAATGTTCGAAGCTCCGTTGTTCCAGTTGTCTGGTTGTATTCCAAAATTGTTGATGAGTCATACCAATCTGTAGATCAAACATACATATGGAACTACTGTAAGTAGTGCCATTCGGACAAAATCAAAATCATAGTTTCTTATCAAATCATCTTTGATATATTTGTAACTATAATCATCAACTTGTCCGAAGCAGCTAAGACAGAATGATGCGAAAAAACCAGTGCCGGCTGCGTAAATTACCCAATAAATTATGCGATATCCTTTGAAATAGCTAAGAACTACTGTAATAACTTATTCTGACAAGAAAGATTGTAGATACTTTTGAATGAACCAATATCGACAAATGAAAAAAACGGCAAACATTGAAATAATTGAGAAAAAGCCAACAGTGTATTTCAGAAGGAATAGGTCCTGAGTGTACTTTGGAGCTGTAATTGCTACTTCAGGTAGGAAATATAACATAGCACCATTGTAAGAATGAAAAAATGGATGGATCCAATATTTGATAAAGGCGAAGAATACACAGAATGTCGAAAAAAAAGAGTAAATATTTATAGCTTCCTTTGATCTTTTTCAGTTGGAATAGCGTTAGATATATTGTGAATCCATGGAAGATTACTGTAGCTATAGATCCAAATACAGATAAATATCCTTCAATGTTATACAGATATAAATAAGACATCTGAAGAAAGCTATTAAGTGGCTAGTGCTATTATATTTTGAAAATTCTGTTTTTATGTTTGTAGTTAGTAATGTCTGGATGGTAGATCATAATAACAAATCAATTTGTAGGCATTGTTATAACAAGTGTTGGATACATCGAGCTCCGATAATCTCTTGTCAGTTTGGAGTCATCACAGAACTGGGCACCTATATGTATATACCAGTTGCAATTAAGCAGCGTACAAATTTGTAAATATATTGACCATTTTATTTGTGAGGACGTTATTTGTTCTTGTGGTTATGAACACAGCTCAAACTGTCGGCAACGAGCCCCAACTTAATTGGATTATTACATGGTTACTGATTTATTGAGCATATATCCAGAAATAAAGTTGCAAATCATTTGATTTGGTAACAGATCGGGCCCGGCCGGATGTGTTACCAAGCTCTTATCACTAAATATCTCCACAAATGAAGTTGCAGATCATTTGATTTGGGAACAGATCGGGCCCGGCCAAAAGTGTTACCAAGCTCTTATCGCTATATATATCCAGAAATAAAGTTGCAAATTATTTGATTTGGTAACAGATCGGGCCCGGCCGGATGTGTTACCAAGCTGTTATCGCTAGATATCTCCAGAAATAAAGTTGCAAATCATTTGATTTGGTAACAGATCGGGCCCGGCCGGATGTGTTACCAAGCTGTTATCGCTAGATATCTCCAGAAATAAAGTTGCAAATCATTTGATTTGGTAACAGATCGGGCCCGGCCGGATGTGTTACCAAGCTCTTATCGCTAGATATCTCCACAAATGAAGTTGCAGATCATTTGATTTGGTAACAGATCGGGCCCGGCCGGATGTGTTACCAAGCTCTTATCGCTAGATATCTCCACAAATGAAGTTGCAGATCATTTGATTTGGTAACATATCGGGCCCGGCCGGATGTGTTACCAAGCTGTTATCGCTAGATATCTCCAGAAATAAAGTTGCAAATCATTTGATTTGGTAACAGATCGGGCCCGGCCGGATGTGTTACCAAGCTCTTATCGCTATATATATCCAGAAATAAAGTTGCAAATTATTTGACCCGGCCAAAAGTGTTACCAAGCTCTTATCGCGAAATATATCCAGAAATAAAGTTGCAAATTAATTGATTTGGTAACAGATCGGGCCCGGCCGGATGTGTTTCCAAGCTCTTATCGCTATATATATCCAGAAATAAAGTTGCAAATTATTTGACCCGGCCAAAAGTGTTAACAAGCTCTTATCGCTATATATATCCAGAAATAAAGTTGCAAATTATTTGATTTGGTAACAGATCGGGCCCGGCCGGATGTGTTACCAAGCTGTTATCGCTAGATATCTCCAGAAATAAAGTTGCAAATCATTTGATTTGGTAACAGATCGGGCCCGGCCGGATGTGTTACCAAGCTCTTATCGCAAGATATCTCCACAAATGAAGTTGCAGATCATTTGATTTGGTAACAGATCGGGCCCGGCCGGATGTGTTACCAAGCTCTTATCGCTAGATATCTCCACAAATGAAGTTGCAGATCATTTGATTTGGTAACATATCGGGCCCGGCCGGATGTGTTACCAAGCTGTTATCGCTAGATATCTCCAGAAATAAAGTTGCAAATCATTTGATTTGGTAACAGATCGGGCCCGGCCGGATGTGTTACCAAGCTCTTATCGCTATATATATCCAGAAATAAAGTTGCAAATTATTTGACCCGGCCAAAAGTGTTACCAAGCTCTTATCGCTATATATATCCAGAAATAAAGTTGCAAACTATTTGATTTGGTGACAGATCGGGCCCGGTCGGATGTGTTTCCAAGCTCTTATCGCTATATATATCCAGAAATAAAGTTGCAAATTATTTGACCCGGCCAAAAGTGTTACCAAGCTCTTATCGCTATATATATCCAGAAATAAAGTTGCAAATTATTTGATTTGGTAACAGATCGGGCCCGGCCGGATGTGTTACCAAGCTGTTATCGCTAGATATCTCCAGAAATAAAATTGCAAATCATTTGATTTGGTAACAGATCGGGCCCGGACGGATGTGTTACCAAGCTCTTATCGCTAGATATCTCCAGAAATGAAGTTGCAAATCATTTGATTTGGTAACAGATCGGGCCCGGCCGGATGTGTTACCAAGCTCTTATCGCTATATATATCCAGAAATAAAGTTGCAAATTATTTGACCCGGCCAAAAGTGTTACCAAGCTCTTATCGCTATATATATCCAGAAATAAAGTTGCAAATTATTTGATTTGGTAACAGATCGGGCCCGGCCGGATGTGTTACCAAGCTGTTATCGCTAGATATCTCCAGAAATAAAGTTGCAAATTATTTGATTTGGTAACAGATCGGGCCCGGACGGATGTGTTACCAAGCTCTTATCGCTAGATTTCTCCAGAAATGAAGTTGCAAATTATTTGATTTGGTAACAGATCGGGCCCGGACGGATGTGTTACCAAGCTCTTATCGCTAGATTTCTCCAGAAATGAAGTTGCAAATCATTTGATTTGGTAACAGATCGGGCCCGGCCGGATGTGTTACCAAGCTCTTATCGCTATATATATCCAGAAATAAAGTTGCAAATTATTTGACCCGGCCAAAAGTGTTAACAAGCTCTTATCGCTATATATATCCAGAAATAAAGTTGCAGATCATTTGATTTGGTAACAGATCGGGCCCGGCCGGATGTGTTACCAAGCTCTTATGGCTAGATAGCTTCAGAAATAAAGTTGCAAATCAGTTGATTTGGTAACAGATCGGGCCCGGCCCGATGTGTTACCAAACTGTTATCGCTAGATATCTCCAGAAATGAAGTTGCTTTGGTAACAGATCGGGCCCGGCCGGATGTGTTACCAAGCTGTTATCGCTAGATATCTCCAGAAATAAAGTTGCAAAATATTTGACCCGGCCAAAAGTGTTACCAAGCTCTTATCGCTAAATATATCCACAAATGAAGTTGCAAAACATTTGATTTGGTAACAGATCGGGCCCGGCCGGATGTGTTACCAAGCTCTTATCGCTATATATATCCAGAAATAAAGTTGCAAATTATTTGACCCGGCCAAAAGTGTTACCAAGCTCTTATCGCTATATATATCCAGAAATAAAGTTGCAAATTATTTGATTTGGTAACAGATCGGGCCCGGCCGGATGTGTTACCAAGCTCTTATCGCTAGATATCTCCACAAATGAAGTTGCAGATCATTTGATTTGGTAACAGATCGGGCCCGGCCGGATGTGTTACCAAGCTCTTATCGCTAGATATCTCCAGAAATGAAGTTGCAGATCATTTGACTTGGTAACAGATCGGGCCCGGCCGGATGTGTTACCAAGCTCTTATCGCTAGATATCTCCAGAAATGAAGTTGCAAATCATTTGATTTGGTAACAGATCGGGCCCGGCCGGATGTGTTACAAAGCTCTTATCGCTAGATATCTCCAGAAATAAAGTTGCAGATCATTTGATTTGGTAACAGATCGGGCCCGGCCGGATGTGTTACCAAGCTCTTATCGCTAGATATCTCCACAAATGAAGTTGCAGATCATTTGATTTGGTAACAGATCGGGCCCGGCCGGATGTGTTACCAAGCTCTTATCGCTAGATAGCTTCAGAAAAAAAGTTGCAAATCAGTTGATTTGGTAACAGATCGGGCCCGGCCCGATGTGTTACCAAACTGTTATCGCTAGATATCTCCAGAAATGAAGTTGCTTTGGTAACAGATCGGGCCCGGCCGGATGTGTTACAAAGCTCTTATCGCTAGATATCTCCAGAAATAAAGTTGCAAATCATTTGATTTGGTAACAGATCGGGCCCGGCCGGATGTGTTACCAAGCTCTTATCGCTAGGTATCTCCACAAATGAAGTTGCAGATCATTCGATTTGGGAACAGATCGGGCCCGGCCAAAAGTGTTACCAAGCTCTTATCGCTATATATATCCAGAAATAAAGTTGCAAATTATTTGATTTGGTAACAGATCGGGCCCGGCCGGATGTGTTACCAAGCTGTTATCGCTAGATATCTCCAGAAATAAAGTTGCAAATTATTTGATTTGGTCACAGATCGGGCCCGGCCGGATGTGTTACCAAGCTCTTATCGCTAGATAGCTTCAGAAATAAAGTTGCAAATCAGTTGATTTGGTAACAGATCGGGCCCGGCCCGATGTGTTACCAAACTGTTATCGCTAGATATCTCCAGAAATGAAGTTGCTTTGGTAACAGATCGGGCCCGGCCGGATGTGTTACCAAGCTGTTATCGCTAGGTATCTCCAGAAATAAAGTTGCAAATCATTTGATTTGGTAACAGATCGGGCCCGGCCGGATGTGTTACCAAGCTCTTATCGCTATATATATCCAGAAATAAAGTTGCAAACTATTTGATTTGGTGACAGATCGGGCCCGGCCGGATGTGTTTCCAAGCTCTTATCGCTATATATATCCAGAAATAAAGTTGCAAATCATTTGATTTGGTAACAGATCGGGCCCGGCCGGATGTGTTACCAAGCTCTTATCGCTAGGTATCTCCACAAATGAAGTTGCAGATCATTTGATTTGGTAACAGATCGGGCCCGGCCGGATGTGTTACCAAGCTGTTATCGCTAGATATCTCCAGAAATAAAGTTGCAAATTATTTGATTTGGTAACAGATCGGGCCCGGACGGATGTGTTACCAAGCTCTTATCGCTAGATTTCTCCAGAAATGAAGTTGCAAATCATTTGATTTGGTAACAGATCGGGCCCGGCCGGATGTGTTACCAAGCTCTTATCGCTATATATATCCAGAAATAAAGTTGCAAATTATTTGACCCGGCCAAAAGTGTTACCAAGCTCTTATCGCTATATATATCCAGAAATAAAGTTGCAAATTATTTGATTTGGTAACAGATCGGGCCCGGCCGGATGTGTTACCAAGCTGTTATCGCTAGATATCTCCAGAAATAAAATTGCAAATCATTTGATTTGGTAACAGATCGGGCCCGGACGGATGTGTTACCAAGCTCTTATCGCTAGATATCTCCAGAAATGAAGTTGCAAATCATTTGATTTGGTAACAGATCGGGCCCGGCCGGATGTGTTACAAAGCTCTTATCGCTAGATATCTCCAGAAATAAAGTTGCAGATCATTTGATTTGGTAACAGATCGGGCCCGGCCGGATGTGTTACCAAGCTCTTATCTCTAGATATCTCCACAAATGAAGTTGCAGATCATTTGATTTGGTAACAGATCGGGCCCGGCCGGATGTGTTACCAAGCTCTTATCGCTAGATAGCTTCAGAAAAAAAGTTGCAAATCAGTTGATTTGGTAACAGATCGGGCCCGGCCCGATGTGTTACCAAACTGTTATCGCTAGATATCTCCAGAAATGAAGTTGCTTTGGTAACAGATCGGGCCCGGCCGGATGTGTTACAAAGCTCTTATCGCTAGATATCTCCAGAAATAAAGTTGCAAATCATTTGATTTGGTAACAGATCGGGCCCGGCCGGATGTGTTACCAAGCTCTTATCGCTAGGTATCTCCACAAATGAAGTTGCAGATCATTTGATTTGGTAACAGATCGGGCCCGGCCGGATGTGTTACCAAGCTCTTATCGCTAGATATCTCCAGAAATAAAGTTGCAAATTATTTGACCCGGCCAAAAGTGTTACCAAGCTCTTATCGCTAAATATATCCACAAATGAAGTTGCAGATCATTCGATTTGGGAACAGATCGGGCCCGGCCGGATGTGTTACCAAGCTCTTATCGCTATATATATCCAGAAATAAAGTTGCAAATTATTTGATTTGGTAACAGATCGGGCCCGGCCGGATGTGTTACCAAGCTCTTATCGCTAGATATCTCCAGAAATAAAGTTGCAAATTATTTGATTTGGTAACAGATCGGGCCCGGCCGGATGTGTTACCAAGCTCTTATCGCTAGATAGCTTCAGAAATAAAGTTGCAAATCAGTTGATTTGGTAACAGATCGGGCCCGGCCCGATGTGTTACCAAACTGTTATCGCTAGATATCTCCAGAAATGAAGTTGCTTTGGTAACAGATCGGGCCCGGCCGGATGTGTTACCAAGCTGTTATCGCTAGGTATCTCCAGAAATAAAGTTGCAAATCATTTGATTTGGTAACAGATCGGGCCCGGCCGGATGTGTTACCAAGCTCTTATCGCTATATATATCCAGAAATAAAGTTGCAAACTATTTGATTTGGTGACAGATCGGGCCCGGCCGGATGTGTTTCCAAGCTCTTATCGCTATATATATCCAGAAATAAAGTTGCAAATCATTTGATTTGGTAACACATCCGGCCGGGCCCGATCTGTTACCAAATCAAATGATTTGCAACGTTATTTCTGGAGATATCTAGCGATAACAGCTTGGTAACACATCTGGCCGGGCCCGATCTGTTACCAAATCAAAAAATTTGCAACTTTATTTCTGGATATATATAGCGATAAGAGCTTGGTAACACTTTTGGCCGGGTCAAATGATTTGCAACTTTATTTCTGGATATATATAGCGATAAGAGCTTGGTAACACTTTTGGCCGGGCCCGATCAGTTACCAAATCAAAAAATTTGCAACTTTATTTCTGGATATATATAGCGATAAGAGCTTGGTAACACTTTTGGCCGGGTCAAATGATTTGCAACTTTATTTCTGGATATATATAGCGATAAGAGCTTGGTAACACTTTTGGCCGGGCCCGATCAGTTACCAAATCAAAAAATTTGCAACTTTATTTCTGGATATATATAGCGATAAGAGCTTGGTAACACTTTTGGCTGGGTCAAATAATTTGCAACTTTCTTTCTGGATATATCTAGCGATAAGAGCTTGGTAACACATTCGGCCGGGCCCGATCTGTTGCCAAATCAAATGATTTGCAACTTCATTTGTGGAGATTTCTAGCGATAAGAGCTTGGTAACACATTCGGCCGGGCCCGATCTGTTGCCAAATCAAATGATCTGCAACTTCATTTGTGGAGATATCTAGCGATAAGAGCTTGGTAACACATCCGGCCGGGCCCGATCTGTTACCGAATCAAATGATTTGCAACTTTATTTCTGGAGATATCTAGCGATAACAGCTTGGTAACACATCCGGCCGGGCCCGATCTGTTACCAAATCAAATGATTTGCAACTTTATTTCTGGAGATATCTAGCGATAACAGCTTGGTAACACATCCGGCCGGGCCCGATCTGTTACCAAAGCAACTTCATTTCTGGAGATATCTAGCTATAACAGCTTGGTAACACATCCGGCCGGGCCCGATCTGTTACCAAATCAAATGATTTGCAACGACGCAGCACCGATGGTCTACGGCTCAGTTCCTGATATTTTCCACCACAAATATCATTACTACTATATCAATTTCGTATACCAACGACGCAGCACCGATGGTCTACGGCTCAGTTCCTGATATTTTCCACCACAAATATCATTACTACTATATCAATCTCGTATACCAACGACGCAGCGCTAATGGTCTACGGCTCATTCTCTGATATTTTCCACCACAAATATCATTACTACTATATCAATCTCGTATACCAACGACGCAGCACCGATGGTCTACGGCTCAGTTCCTGATATTTTCCACCACAAATATCATTACTACTATATCAATCTCGTATACCAACGACGCAGCACCGATGGTCTACGGCTCATTCTCTGATATTTTCCACCACAAATATCATTACTACTATATCAATCTCGTATACCAACGACGCAGCACCGATGGTCTACGGCTCATTCTCTGATATTTTCCACCACAAATATCATTACTACTAAATCAATCTCGTATACCAACGACGCAGCGCTAATGGTCTACGGCTCATTCTCTGATATTTTCCACCACAAATATCATTACTACTATATCAATCTCGTATACCAACGACGCAGCACCGATGGTCTACGGCTCAGTTCCTGATATTTTCCACCACAAATATCATTACTACTATATCAATCTCGTATACCAACGACGCAGCACCAATGGTCTACGGCTCATTCTCTGATATTTTCCACCACAAATATCATTACTACTATATCAATCTCGTATACCAACGACGCAGCACCGATGGTCTACGGCTCATTCTCTGATATTTTCCACCACAAATATCATTACTACTATATCAATCTCGTATACCAACGACGCAGCACCGATGGTCTACGGCTCATTCTCTGATATTTTCCACCACAAATATCATTACTACTAAATCAATCTCGTATACCAACGACGCAGCGCTAATGGTCTACGGCTCATTCTCTGATATTTTCCACCACAAATATCATTACTACTATATCAATCTCGTATACCAACGACGCAGCACCGATGGTCTACGGCTCAGTTCCTGATATTTTCCACCACAAATATCATTACTACTATATCAATCTCGTATACCAACGACGCAGCGCTAATGGTCTACGGCTCATTCTCTGATATTTTCCACCACAAATATCATTACTACTATATCAATCTCGTATACCAACGACGCAGCACCGATGGTCTACGGCTCAGTTCCTGATATTTTCCACCACAAATATCATTACTACTATATCAATCTCGTATACCAACGACGCAGCACCGATGGTCTACGGCTCATTCTCTGATATTTTCCACCACAAATATCATTACTACTATATCAATCTCGTATACCAACGACGCAGCACCGATGGTCTACGGCTCATTCTCTGATATTTTCCACCACAAATATCATTACTACTAAATCAATCTCGTATACCAACGACGCAGCGCTAATGGTCTACGGCTCATTCTCTGATATTTTCCACCACAAATATCATTACTACTATATCAATCTCGTATACCAACGACGCAGCACCGATGGTCTACGGCTCAGTTCCTGATATTTTCCACCACAAATATCATTACTACTATATCAATCTCGTATACCAACGACGCAGCACCGATGGTCTACGGCTCATTCTCTGATATTTTCCACCACAAATATCATTACTACTAAATCAATCTCGTATACCAACGACGCAGCGCTAATGGTCTACGGCTCATTCTCTGATATTTTCCACCACAAATATCATTACTACTATATCAATCTCGTATACCAACGACGCAGCACCGATGGTCTACGGCTCAGTTCCTGATATTTTCCACCACAAATATCATTACTACTATATCAATCTCGTATACCAACGACGCAGCACCGATGGTCTACGGCTCATTCTCTGATATTTTCCACCACAAATATCATTACTACTATATCAATCTCGTATACAATCGACGCAGCGCTAATGGTCTACGGCTCATTCTCTGATCTTTTCCACCACAAATATCATTACTACTATATCAATCTCGTATACCAACGACACAGCGCTAATGGTCTACGGCTCATTCTCTGATATTTTCCACCACAAATATCATTACTACTATATCAATCTCGTATACCATCGACGCAGCACCGATGGTCTACGGCTCAGTTCCTGATATTTTCCACCACAAATATCATTACTACTATATCAATCTCGTATACCAACGACGCAGCACCGATGGTCTACGGCTCATTCTCTGATATTTTCCACCACAAATATCATTACTACTATATCAATCTCGTATACCAACGACGCAGCACCGATGGTCTACGGCTCATTCTCTGATATTTTCCACCACAAATATCATTACTACTATATCAATCTCGTATACCAACGACGCAGCACCGATGGTCTACGGCTAAGTTCCTGATATTTTCCACCACAAATATCATTACTACTATATCAATCTCGTATACCAACGACACAGCGCTAATGGTCTACGGCTCATTCTCTGATATTTTCCACCACAAATATCATTACTACTATATCAATCTCGTATACCAACGACGCAGCGCTAATGGTCTACGGCTCATTCTCTGATATTTTCCACCACAAATATCATTACTACTATATCAATCTCGTATACCATCGACGCAGCACCGATGGTCTACGGCTCAGTTCCTGATATTTTCCACCACAAATATCATTACTACTATATCAATCTCGTATACCAACAACGCAGCACCGATGGTCTACGGCTAAGTTCCTGATATTTTCCACCACAAATATCATTACTACTATATCAATCTCGTATACCAACGACGCAGCACCGATGGTCTACGGCTCATTCTCTGATATTTTCCACCACAAATATCATTACTACTAAATCAATCTCGTATACCAACGACGCAGCGCTAATGGTCTACGGCTCATTCTCTGATATTTTCCACCACAAATATCATTACTACTATATCAATCTCGTATACCAACGACGCAGCACCGATGGTCTACGGCTCAGTTCCTGATATTTTCCACCACAAATATCATTACTACTATATCAATCTCGTATACCAACGACGCAGCACCGATGGTCTACGGCTCATTCTCTGATATTTTCCACCACAAATATCATTACTACTATATCAATCTCGTATACCAACGACGCAGCACCGATGGTCTACGGCTCATTCTCTGATATTTTCCACCACAAATATCATTACTACTATATCAATCTCGTATACCAACGACGCAGCACCGATGGTCTACGGCTCATTCTCTGATATTTTCCACCACAAATATCATTACTACTATATCAATCTCGTATACCAACAACGCAGCACCGATGGTCTACGGCTAAGTTCCTGATATTTTCCACCACAAATATCATTACTACTATATCAATCTCGTATACCAACGACGCAGCACCGATGGTCTACGGCTCATTCTCTGATATTTTCCACCACAAATATCATTACTACTAAATCAATCTCGTATACCAACGACGCAGCGCTAATGGTCTACGGCTCATTCTCTGATATTTTCCACCACAAATATCATTACTACTATATCAATCTCGTATACCAACGACGCAGCACCGATGGTCTACGGCTCATTCTCTGATATTTTCCACCACAAATATCATTACTACTATATCAATCTCGTATACCAACGACGCAGCACCGATGGTCTACGGCTCATTCTCTGATATTTTCCACCACAAATATCATTACTACTATATCAATCTCGTATACCAACGACGCAGCACCGATGGTCTACGGCTCAGTTCCTGATATTTTCCACCACAAATATCATTACTACTATATCAATCTCGTATACCAACGACGCAGCACCGATGGTCTACGGCTCATTCTCTGATATTTTCCACCACAAATATCATTACTACTATATCAATCTCGTATACCAACGACGCAGCACCGATGGTCTACGGCTCATTCTCTGATATTTTCCACCACAAATATCATTACTACTATATCAATCTCGTATACCAACGACGCAGCACCGATGGTCTACGGCTCATTCTCTGATATTTTCCACCACAAATATCATTACTACTATATCAATCTCGTATACCAACGACGCAGCACCGATGGTCTACGGCTAAGTTCCTGATATTTTCCACCACAAATATCATTACTACTATATCAATCTCGTATACCAACGACACAGCGCTAATGGTCTACGGCTCATTCTCTGATATTTTCCACCACAAATATCATTACTACTATATCAATCTCGTATACCAACGACGCAGCGCTAATGGTCTACGGCTCATTCTCTGATATTTTCCACCACAAATATCATTACTACTATATCAATCTCGTATACCATCGACGCAGCACCGATGGTCTACGGCTCAGTTCCTGATATTTTCCACCACAAATATCATTACTACTATATCAATCTCGTATACCAACAACGCAGCACCGATGGTCTACGGCTAAGTTCCTGATATTTTCCACCACAAATATCATTACTACTATATCAACCTCGTATACCAACAACGCAGCACCGATGGTCTACGGCTAAGTTCCTGATATTTTCCACCACAAATATCATTACTACTATATCAATCTCGTATACCAACGACACAGCGCTAATGGTCTACGGCTCATTCTCTGATATTTTCCACCACAAATATCATTACTACTATATCAATCTCGTATACCAACGACACAGCGCTAATGGTCTACGGCTCATTCTCTGATATTTTCCACCACAAATATCATTACTACTATATCAATCTCGTATACCAACGACGCAGCGCTAATGGTCTACGGCTCATTCTCTGATATTTTCCACCACAAATATCATTACTACTATATCAATCTCGTATACCATCGACGCAGCACCGATGGTCTACGGCTCAGTTCCTGATATTTTCCACCACAAATATCATTACTACTATATCAATCTCGTATACCAACAACGCAGCACCGATGGTCTACGGCTAAGTTCCTGATATTTTCCACCACAAATATCATTACTACTATATCAACCTCGTATACCAACAACGCAGCACCGATGGTCTACGGCTAAGTTCCTGATATTTTCCACCACAAATATCATTACTACTATATCAATCTCGTATACCAACGACACAGCGCTAATGGTCTACGGCTCATTCTCTGATATTTTCCACCACAAATATCATTACTACTATATCAATCTCGTATACCAACGACGCAGCGCTAATGGTCTACGGCTCATTCTCTGATATTTTCCCCCACAAATATCATTACTACTATATCAATCTCGTATACCATCGACGCAGCACCGATGGTCTACGGCTCAGTTCCTGATATTTTCCACCACAAATATCATTACTACTATATCAATCTCGTATACCAACAACGCAGCACCGATGGTCTACGGCTAAGTTCCTGATATTTTCCACCACAAATATCATTACTACTATATCAACCTCGTATACCAACAACGCAGCACCGATGGTCTACGGCTAAGTTCCTGATATTTTCCACCACAAATATCATTACTACTATATCAATCTCGTATACCAACGACACAGCGCTAATGGTCTACGGCTCATTCTCTGATATTTTCCACCACAAATATCATTACTACTATATCAATCTCGTATACCAACGACGCAGCGCTAATGGTCTACGGCTCATTCTCTGATATTTTCCACCACAAATATCATTACTACTATATCAATCTCGTATACCATCGACGCAGCACCGATGGTCTACGGCTCAGTTCCTGATATTTTCCACCACAAATATCATTACTACTATATCAATCTCGTATACCAACAACGCAGCACCGATGGTCTACGGCTAAGTTCCTGATATTTTCCACCACAAATATCATTACTACTATATCAACCTCGTATACCAACAACGCAGCACCGATGGTCTACGGCTAAGTTCCTGATATTTTCCACCACAAATATCATTACTACTATATCAATCTCGTATACCAACGACGCAGCGCTAATGGTCTACGGCTCATTCTCTGATATTTTCCACCACAAATATCATTACTACTATATCAATCTCGTATACCAACGACGCAGCGCTAATGGTCTACGGCTCATTCTCTGATATTTTCCACCACAAATATCATTACTACTATATCAATCTCGTATACCATCGACGCAGCACCGATGGTCTACCGCTCAGTTCCTGATATTTTCCACCACAAATATCATTACTACTATATCAATCTCGTATACCAACAACGCAGCACCGATGGTCTACGGCTAAGTTCCTGATATTTTCCACCACAAATATCATTACTACTATATCAACCTCGTATACCAACAACGCAGCACCGATGGTCTACGGCTAAGTTCCTGATATTTTCCACCACAAATATCATTACTACTATATCAATCTCGTATACCAACGACACAGCGCTAATGGTCTACGGCTCATTCTCTGATATTTTCCACCACAAATATCATTACTACTATATCAATCTCGTATACCAACGACGCAGCGCTAATGGTCTACGGCTCATTCTCTGATATTTTCCACCACAAATATCATTACTACTATATCAATCTCGTATACCAACGACGCAGCGCTAATGGTCTACGGCTCATTCTCTGATATTTTCCACCACAAATATCATTACTACTATATCAACCTCGTATACCAACGACGCAGCACCGATGGTCTACGGCTCAGTTCCTGATATTTTCCACCACAAATATCATTACTACTATATCAATCTCGTATACCAACGACGCAGCACCGATGGTCTACGGCTCAGTTCCTGATATTTTCCACCACAAATATCATTACTACTATATCAATCTCGTATACCAACGACTCAGCGCTAATGGTCTACGGCTCATTCTCTGATATTTTCCACCACAAATATCATTACTACTATATCAATCTCGTATACCAACGACGCAGCGCTAATGGTCTACGGCTCATTCTCTGATATTTTCCACCACAAATATCATTACTACTATATCAATCTCGTATACCATCGACGCAGCACCGATGGTCTACGGCTCAGTTCCTGATATTTTCCACCACAAATATCATTACTACTATATCAATCTCGTATACCAACGACGCAGCACCGATGGTCTACGGCTCATTCTCTGATATTTTCCACCACAAATATCATTACTACTATATCAATCTCGTATACCAACGACGCAGCACCGATGGTCTACGGCTCAGTTCCTGATATTTTCCACCACAAATATCATTACTACTATATCAATCTCGTATACCAACGACGCAGCACCGATGGTCTACGGCTCAGTTCCTGATATTTTCCACCACAAATATCATTACTACTATATCAATCTCGTATACCAACGACGCAGCATCGATGGTCTACGGCTCAGTTCCTGATATTTTCCACCACAAATATCATTACTACTATATCAATCTCGTATACCAACGACGCAGCACCGATGGTCTACGGTTCAGTTCCTGATATTTTCCACCACAAATATCATTACTACTATATCAATCTCGTATACCAACGACGCAGCACCGATGGTCTACGGCTCATTCTCTGATATTTTCCACCACAAATATCATTACTACTATATCAATCTCGTATAACAACGACGCAGCACCGATGGTCTACGGCTCATTCCCTGATATTTTCCACCACAAATATCATTACTACTATATCAATCTCGTATACCAACGACGCAGCACCGATGGTCTACGGCTCATTCCCTGATATTTTCCACCACAAATATCATTACTACTATATCAATCTCGTATACCAACGACGCAGCGCTAATGGTCTACGGCTCATTCTCTGATATTTTCCACCACAAATATCATTACTACTATATCAATCTCGTATACCATCGACGCAGCACCGATGGTCTACGGCTCAGTTCCTGATATTTTCCACCACAAATATCATTACTACTATATCAATCTCGTATACCAACGACGCAGCACCGATGGTCTACGGCTCATTCTCTGATATTTTCCACCACAAATATCATTACTACTATATCAATCTCGTATACCAACGACGCAGCGCTAATGGTCTACGGCTCAGTTCCTGATATTTTCCACCACAAATATCATTACTACTATATCAATCTCGTATACCAACGACGCAGCACCGATGGTCTACGGCTCATTCTCTGATATTTTCCACCACAAATATCATTACTACTATATCAATCTCGTATACCAACGACGCAGCACCGATGGTCTACGGTTCAGTTCCTGATATTTTCCACCACAAATATCATTACTACTATATCAATCTCGTATACCAACGACGCAGCACCGATGGTCTACGGCTCATTCTCTGATATTTTCCACCACAAATATCATTACTACTATATCAATGTCGTATTCCAACGACGCAGCACCGATGGTCTACGGCTCATTCTCTGATATTTTCCACCACAAATATCATTACTACTATATCAATCTCGTATACCAACGACGCAGCACCGATGGTCTACGGCTCATTCTCTGATATTTTCCACCACAAATATCATTACTACTATATCAATCTCGTATACCAACGACGCAACACCGATGGTCTACGGCTCATTCTCTGTCATTTTCCACCACAAATATCATTACTACTATATCAATCTCGTATACCAACGACGCAGCACCGATGGTCTACGGCTCATTCTCTGATATTTTCCACCACAAATATCATTACTACTATATCAATCTCGTATACCAACGACGCAGCACCGATGGTCTACTTCTCATTCTCTGATATTTCCACCACAAATATCATTACTACTATATCAATCTCGTATACCAACGACGCAGCACCGATGGTCTACGGCTCATTCTCTGATATTTTCCACCACAAATATCATTACTACTATATCAATCTCGTATACCAACGACGCAGCACCGATGGTCTACGGCTCATTCTCTGATATTTTCCACCACAAATATCATTACTACTATATCAATCTCGTATACCAACGACGCAGCACCGATGGTCTACGGCTCATTCTCTGATATTTTCCACCACAAATATCATTACTACTATATCAATCTCGTATACCAACGACGCAGCACCGATGGTCTACTTCTCATTCTCTGATATTTCCACCACAAATATCATTACTACTATATCAATCTCGTATACCAACGACGCAGCACCGATGGTCTACGGTTCAGTTCCTGATATTTTCCACCACAAATATCATTACTACTATATCAATCTCGTATACCAACGACGCAGCACCGATGGTCTACGGCTCAGTTCCTGATATTTTCCACCACAAATATCATTACTACTATATCAATCTCGTATACCAACGACGCAGCACCGATGGTCTACGGTTCAGTTCCTGATATTTTCCACCACAAATATCATTACTACTATATCAATCTCGTATACCAACGACGCAGCACCGATGGTCTACGGCTCAGTTCCTGATATTTTCCACCACAAATATCATTACTACTATATCAATCTCGTATACCAACGACGCAGCACCGATGGTCTACGGCTCATTCTCTGATATTTTCCACCACAAATATCATTACTACTATATCAATCTCGTATACCAACGACGCAGCACCGATGGTCTACGGCTCAGTTCCTGATATTTTCCACCACAAATATCATTACTACTATATCAATCTCGTATACCAACGACGCAGCGCTAATGGTCTACGGCTCATTCTCTGATATTTTCCACCACAAATATCATTACTACTATATCAATCTCGTATACCAACGACGCAGCGCTAATGGTCTACGGCTCATTCTCTGATATTTTCCACCACAAATATCATTACTACTATATCAATCTCGTATACCAACGACGCAGCACCGATGGTCTACGGCTCAGTTCCTGATATTTTCCACCACAAATATCATTACTACTATATCAATCTCGAATACCAACGACGCAGCACCGATGGTCTACGGCTCATTCCCTGATATTTTCCACCACAAATATCATTACTACTATATCAATCTCGTATACCAACGACGCAGCGCTAATGGTCTACGGCTCATTCTCTGATATTTTCCACCACAAATATCATTACTACTATATCAATCTCGTATACCAACGACGCAGCACCGATGGTCTACGGCTCAGTTCCTGATATTTTCCACCACAAATATCATTACTACTATATCAATCTCGTATACCAACGACGCAGCGCTAATGGTCTACGGCTCAGTTCCTGATATTTTCCACCACAAATATCATTACTACTATATCAATCTCGTATACCAACAACGCAGCGCTAATGGTCTACGGCTCATTCTCTGATATTTTCCACCACAAATATCATTACTACTATGTCAATCTCGTATACCAACGACGCAGCACCGATGGTCTACGGTTCAGTTCCTGATATTTTCCACCACAAATATCATTACTACTATATCAATCTCGTATACCAACGACGCAGCGCTAATGGTCTACGGCTCAGTTCCTGATATTTTCCACCACAAATATCATTACTACTATATCAATCTCGTATACCAACGACGCAGCACCGATGGTCTACGGTTCAGTTCCTGATATTTTCCACCACAAATATCATTACTACTATATCAATCTCGTATACCAACGACGCAGCACCGATGGTCTACGGCTCATTCTCTGATATTTTCCACCACAAATATCATTACTACTATATCAATCTCGTATACCAACGACGCAGCACCGATGGTCTACGGCTCAGTTCCTGATATTTTCCACCACAAATATCATTACTACTATATCAATCTCGTATACCAACGACGCAGCACCGATGGTCTACGGCTCATTCTCTGATATTTTCCACCACAAATATCATTACTACTATATCAATCTCGTATACCAACGACGCAGCACCGATGGTCTACGGTTCAGTTCCTGATATTTTCCACCACAAATATCATTACTACTATATCAATCTCGTATACCAACGACGCAGCACCGATGGTCTACGGCTCATTCTCTGATATTTTCCACCACAAATATCATTACTACTATATCAATCTCGTATACCAACGACGCAGCACCGATGGTCTACGGTTCAGTTCCTGATATTTTCCACCACAAATATCATTACTACTATATCAATCTCGTATACCAACGACGCAGCACCGATGGTCTACGGCTCATTCTCTGATATTTTCCACCACAAATATCATTACTACTATATCAATCTCGTATACCAACGACGCAGCACCGATGGTCTACGGCTCATTCCCTGATATTTTCCACCACAAATATCATTACTACTATATCAATCTCGTATACCAACGACGCAGCGCTAATGGTCTACGGCTCATTCTCTAATATTTTCCACCACAAATATCGTTACTACTATGTCAATCTCGTATACCAACGACGCAGCACCGATGGTCTACGGTTCAGTTCCTGATATTTTCCACCACAAATATCATTACTACTATATCAATCTCGTATACCAACGACGCAGCACCGATGGTCTACGGCTCATTCTCTGATATTTTCCACCACAAGTATCATTACTACTATATCAATCTCGTATACCAACGACGCAGCACCGATGGTCTACGGTTCAGTTCCTGATATTTTCCACCACAAATATCATTACTACTATATCAATCTCGTATACCAACGACGCAGCACCGATGGTCTACGGCTCATTCTCTGATATTTTCCACCACAAGTATCATTACTACTATATCAATCTCGTATACCAACGACGCAGCACCGATGGTCTACGGTTCAGTTCCTGATATTTTCCACCACAAATATCATTACTACTATATCAATCTCGTATACCAACGACGCAGCACCGATGGTCTACGGCTCATTCTCTGATATTTTCCACCACAAGTATCATTACTACTATATCAATCTCGTATACCAACGACGCAGCACCGATGGTCTACGGTTCAGTTCCTGATATTTTCCACCACAAATATCATTACTACTATATCAATCTCGTATACCAACGACGCAGCACCGATGGTCTACGGTTCAGTTCCTGATATTTTCCACCACAAATATCATTACTACTATATCAATCTCGTATACCAACGACGCAGCACCGATGGTCTACGGCTCATTCTCTGATATTTTCCACCACAAATATCATTACTACTATATCAATCTCGTATACCAACGACGCAGCACCGATGGTCTACGGTTCAGTTCCTGATATTTTCCACCACAAATATCATTACTACTATATCAATCTCGTATACCAACGACGCAGCACCGATGGTCTACGGCTCATTCTCTGATATTTTCCACCACAAATATCATTACTACTATATCAATCTCGTATACCAACGACGCAGCACCGATGGTCTACGGTTCAGTTCCTGATATTTTCCACCACAAATATCATTACTACTATATCAATCTCGTATACCAACGACGCAGCACCGATGGTCTACGGCTCAGTTCCTGATATTTTCCACCACAAATATCATTACTACTATATCAATCTCGTATACCAACGACGCAGCACCGATGGTCTACGGCTCATTCCCTGATATTTTCCACCACAAATATCATTACTACTATATCAATCTCGTATACCAACGACGCAGCACCGATGGTCTACGGTTCAGTTCCTGATATTTTCCACCACAAATATCATTACTACTATATCAATCTCGTATACCATCGACGCAGCACCGATGGTCTACGGCTCAGTTCCTGATATTTTCCACCACAAATATCATTACTACTATATCAATCTCGTATACCAACGACGCAGCACCGATGGTCTACGGCTCATTCTCTGATATTTTCCACCACAAATATCATTACTACTATATCAATCTCGTATACCAACGACGCAGCACCGATGGTCTACGGTTCAGTTCCTGATATTTTCCACCACAAATATCATTACTACTATATCAATCTCGTATACCAACGACGCAGCACCGATAGTCTACGGCTCATTCTCTGATATTTTCCACCACAAATATCATTACTACTATATCAATGTCGTATACCAACGACGCAGCACCGATGGTCTACGGTTCAGTTCCTGATATTTTCCACCACAAATATCATTACTACTATATCAATCTCGTATACCAACGACGCAGCACCGATGGTCTACGGTTCAGTTCCTGATATTTTCCACCACAAATATCATTACTACTATATCAATCTCGTATACCAACGACGCAGCACCGATGGTCTACGGCTCAGTTCCTGATATTTTCCACCACAAATATCATTACTACTATATCAATCTCGTATACCAACGACGCAGCACCGATGGTCTACGGCTCATTCCCTGATATTTTCCACCACAAATATCATTACTACTATATCAATCTCGTATACCAACGACGCAGCGCTAATGGTCTACGGCTCATTCTCTGATATTTTCCACCACAAATATCATTACTACTATATCAATCTCGTATACCAACGACGCAGCACCGATGGTCTACGGTTCAGTTCCTGATATTTTCCACCACAAATATCATTACTACTATATCAATCTCGTATACCAACGACGCAGCACCGATGGTCTACGGCTCATTCTCTGATATTTTCCACCACAAATATCATTACTACTATATCAATCTCGTATACCAACGACGCAGCACCGATGGTCTACGGCTCAGTTCCTGATATTTTCCACCACAAATATCATTACTACTATATCAATCTCGTATACCAACGACGCAGCACCGATGGTCTACGGCTCATTCTCTGATATTTTCCACCACAAATATCATTACTATTATATCAATCTCGTATACCAACGACGCAGCGCTAATGGTCTACGGCTCAGTTCCTGATATTTTCCACCACAAATATCATTACTACTATATCAATCTCGTATACCAACGACGCAGCACCGATGGTCTACGGCTCATTCTCTGATATTTTCCACCACAAATATCATTACTACTATATCAATCTCGTACACCAACGACGCAGCACCGATGGTCTACGGCTCAGTTCCTGATTTTTTCCACCACAAATATCATTACTACTATATCAATCTCGTATACCAACGACGCAGCACCGATGGTCTACGGCTCATTCTCTGATATTTTCCACCACAAATATCATTACTACTATATCAATCTCGTATACCAACGACGCAGCACCGATGGTCTACGGCTCAGTTCCTGATATTTTCCACCACAAATATCATTACTACTATATCAATCTCGTATACCAACGACGCAGCACCGATGGTCTACGGCTCATTCCCTGATATTTTCCACCACAAATATCATTACTACTATATCAATCTCGTATACCAACGACGCAGCGCTAATGGTCTACGGCTCATTCTCTGTTATTTTCCACCACAAATATCATTACTACTATAATAATCTCGTATACCAACGACGCAGCACCGATGGTCTACGGCTCATTCTCTGATATTTTCTACCACAAATATCATTACTACTATATCAATCTCGTATACCAACGACGCAGCGCTAATGGTCTACGGCTCATTCTCTGATATTTTCCACCACAAATATCATTACTATTATATCAATCTCGTATACCAACGACGCAGCGCTAATGGTCTACGGTTCAGTTCCTGATATTTTCCACCACAAATATCATTACTACTATATCAATCTCGTATACCAACGACGCAGCACCGATGGTCTACGGCTCATTCTCTGATATTTTCCACCACAAATATCATTACTACTATATCAATCTCGTATACCAACGACGCAGCACCGATGGTCTACGGCTCAGTTCCTGATATTTTCCACCACAAATATCATTACTACTATATCAATCTCGTATACCAACGACGCAGCACCGATGGTCTACGGCTCATTCTCTGATATTTTCCACCACAAATATCATTACTATTATATCAATCTCGTATACCAACGACGCAGCGCTAATGGTCTACGGCTCAGTTCCTGATATTTTCCACCACAAATATCATTACTACTATATCAATCTCGTATACCAACGACGCAGCACCGATGGTCTACGGCTCATTCTCTGATATTTTCCACCACAAATATCATTACTACTATATCAATCTCGTACACCAACGACGCAGCACCGATGGTCTACGGCTCAGTTCCTGATTTTTTCCACCACAAATATCATTACTACTATATCAATCTCGTATACCAACGACGCAGCACCGATGGTCTACGGCTCATTCTCTGATATTTTCCACCACAAATATCATTACTACTATATCAATCTCGTATACCAACGACGCAGCACCGATGGTCTACGGCTCAGTTCCTGATATTTTCCACCACAAATATCATTACTACTATATCAATCTCGTATACCAACGACGCAGCACCGATGGTCTACGGCTCATTCCCTGATATTTTCCACCACAAATATCATTACTACTATATCAATCTCGTATACCAACGACGCAGCGCTAATGGTCTACGGCTCATTCTCTGTTATTTTCCACCACAAATATCATTACTACTATAATAATCTCGTATACCAACGACGCAGCATCGATGGTCTACGGCTCAGTTCCTGATATTTTCCACCACAAATATCATTACTACTATATCAATCTCGTATACCAACGACGCAGCACCGATGGTCTACGGCTCATTCTCTGATATTTTCCACCACAAATATCATTACTACTATATCAATCTCGTATACCAACGACGCAGCACCGATGGTCTACGGCTCAGTTCCTGATATTTTCCACCACAAATATCATTACTACTATATCAATCTCGTATACCAACGACGCAGCACCGATGGTCTACGGCTCATTCTCTGATATTTTCCACCACAAATATCATTACTATTATATCAATCTCGTATACCAACGACGCAGCGCTAATGGTCTACGGTTCAGTTCCTGATATTTTCCACCACAAATATCATTACTACTATATCAATCTCGTATACCAACGACGCAGCACCGATGGTCTACGGCTCATTCTCTGATATTTTCCACCACAAATATCATTACTACTATATCAATCTCGTACACCAACGACGCAGCACCGATGGTCTACGGCTCAGTTCCTGATTTTTTCCACCACAAATATCATTACTACTATATCAATCTCGTATACCAACGACGCAGCACCGATGGTCTACGGCTCATTCTCTGATATTTTCCACCACAAATATCATTACTACTATATCAATCTCGTATACCAACGACGCAGCACCGATGGTCTACGGCTCAGTTCCTGATATTTTCCACCACAAATATCATTACTACTATATCAATCTCGTATACCAACGACGCAGCACCGATGGTCTACGGCTCAGTTCCTGATATTTTCCACCACAAATATCATTACTACTATATCAATCTCGTATACCAACGACGCAGCACCGATGGTCTACGGCTCATTCTCTGATATTTTCCACCACAAATATCATTACTACTATATCAATCTCGTATACCAACGACGCAGCACCGATGGTCTACGGCTCATTCTCTGATATTTTCCACCACAAATATCATTACTACTATATCAATCTCGTATACCAACGACGCAGCACCGATGGTCTACGGCTCATTCTCTGATTTTTTCCACCACAAATATCATTACTACTATATCAATCTCGTATACCAACGACGCAGCACCGATGGTCTACGGCTCATTCTCTGATATTTTCCACCACAAATATCATTACTACTATATCAATCTCGTATACCAACGACGCAGCACCGATGGTCTACGGCTCAGTTCCTGATTTTTTCCACCACAAATATCATTACTACTATATCAATCTCGTATACCAACGACGCAGCACCGATGGTCTACGGCTCAGTTCCTGATATTTTCCACCACAAATATCATTACTACTATATCAATCTCGTATACCAACGACGCAGCACCGATGGTCTACGGCTCATTCCCTGATATTTTCCACCACAAATATCATTACTACTATATCAATCTCGTATACCAACGACGCAGCGCTAATGGTCTACGGCTCATTCTCTGTTATTTTCCACCACAAATATCATTACTACTATAATAATCTCGTATACCAACGACGCAGCATCGATGGTCTACGGCTCAGTTCCTGATATTTTCCACCACAAATATCATTACTACTATATCAATCTCGTATACCAACGACGCAGCACCGATGGTCTACGGCTCAGTTCCTGATATTTTCCACCACAAATATCATTACTACTATATCAATCTCGTATACCAACGACGCAGCACCGATGGTCTACGGCTCATTCTCTGATATTTTCCACCACAAATATCATTACTACTATGTCAATCTCGTATACCAACGACGCACCACCGATGGTCTACGGCTCATTCTCTGATATTTTCCACCACAAATATCATTACTACTATATCAATCTCGTATACCAACGACGCAGCACCGATGGTCTACGGCTCAGTCCCTGATATTTTCCACCACAAATATCATTACTACTATATCAATCTCGAATACCAACGACGCAGCACCGATGGTCTACGGCTCATTCTCTGATATTTTCCACCACAAATATCATTACTACTATATCAATCTCGTATACCAACGACGCAGCACCGATGGTCTACGACTCATTCTCTGATATTTTCCACCACAAATATCATTACTACTATATCAATCTCGTATACCAACGACGCAGCACCGATGGTCTACTTCTCATTCTCTGATATTTTCCACCACAAATATCATTACTACTATATCAATCTCGTATACCAACGACGCAGCACCGATGGTCTACGGCTCATTCTCTGATATTTTCCACCACAAATATCATTACTACTATATCAATCTCGTATACCAACGACGCAGCATCAATGGTCTACGGCTCATTCTCTGATATTTTCCACCACAAATATCATTACTACTATATCAATCTCGTATACCAACGACGCAGCACCGATGGTCTACGGCTCATTCTCTGATATTTTCCACCACAAATATCATTACTACTATATCAATCTCGTATACCAACGACGCAGCACCGATGGTCTACGGCTCATTCTCTGATATTTTCTACCACAAATATCATTACTACTATATCAATCTCGTATACCAACGACGCAGCGCTAATGGTCTACGGCTCATTCTCTGATATTTTCCACCACAAATATCATTACTACTATATCAATCTCGTATACCAACGACGCAGCACCAATGGTCTACGGCTCATTCTCTGATTTTTTCCACCACAAATCTCATTACTATTATATCAATCTCGTATACCAACGACGCAGCACCGATGGTCTACGGCTCAGTTCCTGATATTTTCCACCACAAATATCATTACTACTATATCAATCTCGTATACCAACGACGCAGCACCGATGGTCTACGGCTCAGTTCCTGATATTTTCCACCACAAATATCATTACTACTATATCAATCTCGTATACCAACGACGCAGCACCGATGGTCTACGACTCATTCTCTGATATTTTCCACCACAAATATCATTACTACTATATCAATCTCGTATACCAACGACGCAGCACCGATGGTCTACGGCTCAGTTCCTGATATTTTCCACCACAAATATCATTA
The DNA here is from genome assembly GCA_963573275.1 of Caenorhabditis uteleia. Classification (NCBI taxonomy): domain Eukaryota; kingdom Metazoa; phylum Nematoda; class Chromadorea; order Rhabditida; family Rhabditidae; genus Caenorhabditis; species Caenorhabditis uteleia. The sequence goes on from OY752137.1 coordinate 7,018,079, forward strand.
CTACTATATCAATCTCGTATACCAACGACGCAGCACCGATGGTCTACGGCTCATTCTCTGATGTTTTCTACCACAAACATCATTACTACTATATCAATCTCGTATACCAACGACGCAGCGCTAATGGTCTACGGCTCAGTTCCTGATATTTTCCACCACAAATATCATTACTACTATATCAATCTCGTATACCAACGACGCAGCACCGATGGTCTACGGCTCAGTTCCTGATATTTTCCACCACAAATATCATTACTACTATATCAATCTCGTATACCAACGACGCAGCACCGATGGTCTACGGCTCATTCCCTGATATTTTCCACCACAAATATCATTACTACTATATCAATCTCGTATACCAACGACGCAGCGCTAATGGTCTACGGCTCATTCTCTGATATTTTCCACCACAAATATCATTACTACTATATCAATCTCGTATACCATCGACGCAGCACCGATGGTCTACGGCTCAGTTCCTGATATTTTCCACCACAAATATCATTACTACTATATCAATCTCGTATACCATCGACGCAGCACCGATGGTCTACGGCTCAGTTCCTGATATTTTCCACCACAAATATCATTACTACTATATCAATCTCGTATACCAACGACGCAGCACCGATGGTCTACGGCTCATTCTCTGATATTTTCCACCACAAATATCATTACTACTATATCAATCTCGTATACCAACGACGCAGCACCGATGGTCTACGGCTCAGTTCCTGATATTTTCCACCACAAATATCATTACTACTATATCAATCTCGTATACCATCGACGCAGCACCGATGGTCTACGGCTCATTCTCTGATATTTTCCACCACAAATATCATTACTACTATATCAATCTCGTATACCATCGACGCAGCACCGATGGTCTACGGCTCAGTTCCTGATATTTTCCACCACAAATATCATTACTACTATATCAATCTCGTATACCATCGACGCAGCACCGATGGTCTACGGCTCAGTTCCTGATATTTTCCACCACAAATATCATTACTACTATATCAATCTCGTATACCAACGACGCAGCACCGATGGTCTACGGCTCATTCTCTGATATTTTCCACCACAAATATCATTACTACTATATCAATCTCGTATACCAACGACGCAGCACCGATGGTCTACGGCTCAGTTCCTGATATTTTCCACCACAAATATCATTACTACTATATCAATCTCGTATACCATCGACGCAGCACCGATGGTCTACGGCTCATTCTCTGATATTTTCTACCACAAACATCATTACTACTATATCAATCTCGTATACCAACGACGCAGCGCTAATGGTCTACGGCTCATTCTCTGATATTTTCCACCACAAATATCATTACTACTATATCAATCTCGTATACCAACGACGCAGCACCGATGGTCTACGGCTCAGTTCCTGATATTTTCCACCACAAATATCATTACTACTATATCAATCTCGTATACCAACGACGCAGCGCTAATGGTCTACGGCTCATTCTCTGATATTTTCCACCACAAATATCATTACTACTATATCAATCTCGTATACCAACGACGCAGCGCTAATGGTCTACGGCTCATTCTCTGATATTTTCCACCACAAATATCATTACTACTATATCAATCTCGTATACCATCGACGCAGCACCGATGGTCTACGGCTCAGTTCCTGATATTTTCCACCACAAATATCATTACTACTATATCAATCTCGTATACCAATGACGCAGCGCTAATGGTCTACGGCTCATTCTCTGATATTTTCCACCACAAATATCATTACTACTATATCAATCTCGTATACCAACGATGCAGCACCGATGGTCTACGGCTCAGTTCCTGATATTTTCCACCACAAATATCATTACTACTATATCAATCTCGTATACCAACGACGCAGCGCTAATGGTCTACGGCTCATTCTCTGATATTTTCCACCACAAATATCATTACTACTATATCAATCTCGTATACCATCGACGCAGCACCGATGGTCTACGGCTCAGTTCCTGATATTTTCCACCACAAATATCATTACTACTATATCAATCTCGTATACCAACGACGCAGCGCTAATGGTCTAGGCTCATTCTCTGATATTTTCCACCACAAATATCATTACTACTATATCAATCTCGTATACCAACGACGCAGCGCTAATGGTCTACGGCTCATTCTCTGATATTTTCCACCACAAATATCATTACTACTATATCAATCTCGTATACCAACGACGCAGCACCGATGGTCTACGGCTCATTCTCTGATATTTTCCACCACAAATATCATTACTACTATATCAATCTCGTATACCATCGACGCAGCACCGATGGTCTACGGCTCAGTTCCTGATATTTTCCACCACAAATATCATTACTACTATATCAATCTCGTATACCAACGACGCAGCGCTAATGGTCTACGGCTCATTCTCTGATATTTTCCACCACAAATATCATTACTACTATATCAATCTCGTATACCATCGACGCAGCACCGATGGTCTACGGCTCAGTTCCTGATATTTTCCACCACAAATATCTTTACTACTATATCAATCTCGTATACCAACGACGCAGCGCTAATGGTCTACGGCTCATTCTCTGATATTTTCCACCACAAATGTCATTACTACTATATCAATCTCGTATACCAACGACGCAGCACCGATGGTCTACGGCTCATTCTCTGATATTTTCCACCACAAATATCATTACTACTATATCAATCTCGTATACCAACGACGCAGCGCTAATGGTCTACGGCTCATTCTCTGATATTTTCCACCACAAATATCATTACTACTATATCAATCTCGTATACCAACGACGCAGCGCTAATGGTCTACGGCTCATTCTCTGATATTTTCCACCACAAATATCATTACTACTATATCAATCTCGTATACCAACGATGCAGCACCGATGGTCTACGGCTCAGTTCCTGATATTTTCCACCACAAATATCATTACTACTATATCAATCTCGTATACCAACGACGCAGCGCTAATGGTCTACGGCTCATTCTCTGATATTTTCCACCACAAATATCATTACTACTATATCAATCTCGTATACCATCGACGCAGCACCGATGGTCTACGGCTCAGTTCCTGATATTTTCCACCACAAATATCATTACTACTATATCAATCTCGTATACCAACGACGCAGCGCTAATGGTCTACGGCTCAGTTCCTGATATTTTCCACCACAAATATCATTACTACTATATCAATCTCGTATACCAACGACGCAGCGCTAATGGTCTACGGCTCCTTCTCTGATATTTTCCACCACAAATATCATTACTACTATATCAATCTCGTATACCATCGACGCAGCACCGATGGTCTACGGCTCAGTTCCTGATATTTTCCACCACAAATATCATTACTACTATATCAATCTCGTATACCAACGACGCAGCGCTAATGGTCTACGGCTCCTTCTCTGATATTTTCCACCACAAATATCATTACTACTATATCAATCTCGTATACCATCGACGCAGCACCGATGGTCTACGGCTCAGTTCCTGATATTTTCCACCACAAATATCATTACTACTATATCAATCTCGTATACCAACGACGCAGCGCTAATGGTCTACGGCTCCTTCTCTGATATTTTCCACCACAAATATCATTACTACTATATCAATCTCGTATACCATCGACGCAGCACCGATGGTCTACGGCTCAGTTCCTGATATTTTCCACCACAAATATCATTACTACTATATCAATCTCGTATACCAACGACGCAGCGCTAATGGTCTACGGCTCATTCTCTGATATTTTCCACCACAAATATCATTACTACTATATCAATCTCGTATACCATCGACGCAGCACCGATGGTCTACGGCTCAGTTCCTGATATTTTCCACCACAAATATCATTACTACTATATCAATCTCGTATACCATCGACGCAGCGCTAATGGTCTACGGCTCATTCTCTGATCTTTTCCACCACAAATATCATTACTACTATATCAATCTCGTATACCAACGACACAGCGCTAATGGTCTACGGCTCATTCTCTGATATTTTCCACCACAAATATCATTACTACTATATCAATCTCGTATACCAACGACGCAGCGCTAATGGTCTACGGCTCATTCTCTGATATTTTCCACCACAAATATCATTACTACTATATCAATCTCGTATACCATCGACGCAGCACCGATGGTCTACGGCTCAGTTCCTGATATTTTCCACCACAAATATCATTACTACTATATCAATCTCGTATACCATCGACGCAGCACCGATGGTCTACGGCTCAGTTCCTGATATTTTCCACCACAAATATCATTACTACTATATCAATCTCGTATACCAACGACGCAGCACCGATGGTCTACGGCTCAGTTCCTGATATTTTCCACCACAAATATCATTACTACTATATCAATCTCGTATACCAACGACGCAGCGCTAATGGTCTACGGCTCATTCTCTGATATTTTCCACCACAAATATCATTACTACTATATCAATCTCGTATACCAACGACGCAGCACCGATGGTCTACGGCTCAGTTCCTGATATTTTCCATCACAAATATCATTACTACTATATCAATCTCGTATACCAACGACGCAGCGCTAATGGTCTACGGCTCATTCTCTGATATTTTCCACCACAAATATCATTACTACTATATCAATCTCGTATACCAACGACGCAGCACCGATGGTCTACGGCTCAGTTCCTGATATTTTCCACCACAAATATCATTACTACTATATCAATCTCGTATACCAACGACGCAGCGCTAATGGTCTACGGCTCATTCTCTGATATTTTCCACCACAAATATCATTACTACTATATCAATCTCGTATACCAACGACGCAGCACCGATGGTCTACGGCTCAGTTCCTGATATTTTCCACCACAAATATCATTACTACTATATCAATCTCGTATACCAACGACGCAGCGCTAATGGTCTACGGCTCATTCTCTGATATTTTCCACCACAAATATCATTACTACTATATCAATCTCGTATACCATCGACGCAGCACCGATGGTCTACGGCTCAGTTCCTGATATTTTCCACCACAAATATCATTACTACTATATCAATCTCGTATACCAACGACGCAGCGCTAATGGTCTACGGCTCATTCTCTGATCTTTTCCACCACAAATATCATTACTACTATATCAATCTCGTATACCAACGACACAGCGCTAATGGTCTACGGCTCATTCTCTGATATTTTCCACCACAAATATCATTACTACTATATCAATCTCGTATACCAACGACGCAGCGCTAATGGTCTACGGCTCATTCTCTGATATTTTCCACCACAAATATCATTACTACTATATCAATCTCGTATACCATCGACGCAGCACCGATGGTCTACGGCTCAGTTCCTGATATTTTCCACCACAAATATCATTACTACTATATCAATCTCGTATACCAACAACACAGCGCTAATGGTCTACGGCTCATTCTCTGATATTTTCCACCACAAATATCATTACTACTATATCAATCTCGTATACCAACAACACAGCGCTAATGGTCTACGGCTCATTCTCTGATATTTTCCACCACAAATATCATTACTACTATATCAATCTCGTATACCAACGACGCAGCGCTAATGGTCTACGGCTCATTCTCTGATATTTTCCACCACAAATATCATTACTACTATATCAATCTCGTATACCATCGACGCAGCACCGATGGTCTACGGCTCAGTTCCTGATATTTTCCACCACAAATATCATTACTACTATATCAATCTCGTATACCAACGACGCAGCGCTAATGGTCTACGGCTCATTCTCTGATCTTTTCCACCACAAATATCATTACTACTATATCAATCTCGTATACCAACGACACAGCGCTAATGGTCTACGGCTCATTCTCTGATATTTTCCACCACAAATATCATTACTACTATATCAATCTCGTATACCAACGACGCAGCGCTAATGGTCTACGGCTCATTCTCTGATATTTTCCACCACAAATATCATTACTACTATATCAATCTCGTATACCATCGACGCAGCACCGATGGTCTACGGCTCAGTTCCTGATATTTTCCACCACAAATATCATTACTACTATATCAATCTCGTATACCAACAACACAGCGCTAATGGTCTACGGCTCATTCTCTGATATTTTCCACCACAAATATCATTACTACTATATCAATCTCGTATACCAACAACACAGCGCTAATGGTCTACGGCTCATTCTCTGATATTTTCCACCACGAATATCATTACTACTATATCAATCTCGTATACCAACGACGCAGCGCTAATGGTCTACGGCTCATTCTCTGATATTTTCCACCACGAATATCATTACTACTATATCAATCTCGTATACCAACGACGCAGCACCGATGGTCTACGGCTCAGTTCCTGATATTTTCCACCACAAATATCATTACTACTATATCAATCTCGTATACCAACGACGCAGCACCGATGGTCTACGGCTCATTCTCTGATATTTTCCACCACAAATATCATTACTACTATATCAATCTCGTATACCAACGACGCAGCACCGATGGTCTACGGCTCAGTTCCTGATATTTTCCACCACAAATATCATTACTACTATATCAATCTCGTATACCAACGACGCAGCACCGATGGTCTACGGCTCATTCTCTGATATTTTCCACCACAAATATCATTACTACTATATCAATCTCGTATACCAACGACGCAGCACCGATGGTCTACGGCTCAGTTCCTGATATTTTCCACCACAAATATCATTACTACTATATCAATCTCGTATACCAACGACGCAGCACCGATGGTCTACGGCTCATTCTCTGATATTTTCCACCACAAATATCATTACTACTATATCAATCTCGTATACCAACAACGCAGCACCGATGGTCTACGGCTCAGTTCCTGATATTTTCCACCACAAATATCATTACTACTATATCAATCTCGTATACCAACGACGCAGCGCTAATGGTCTACGGCTCATTCTCTGATATTTTCCACCACGAATATCATTACTACTATATCAATCTCGTATACCAACGACGCAGCACCGATGGTCTACGGCTCAGTTCCTGATATTTTCCACCACAAATATCATTACTACTATATCAATCTCGTATACCAACGACGCAGCACCGATGGTCTACGGCTCAGTTCCTGATATTTTCCACCACAAATATCATTACTACTATATCAATCTCGTATACCAACGACGCAGCACCGATGGTCTACGGCTCAGTTCCTGATATTTTCCACCACAAATATCATTACTACTATATCAATCTCGTATACCAACAACGCAGCACCGATGGTCTACGGCTCAGTTCCTGATATTTTCCACCACAAATATCATTACTACTATATCAATCTCGTATACCAACGACGCAGCGCTAATGGTCTACGGCTCATTCTCTGATATTTTCCACCACGAATATCATTACTACTATATCAATCTCGTATACCAACGACGCAGCACCGATGGTCTACGGCTCAGTTCCTGATATTTTCCACCACAAATATCATTACTACTATATCAATCTCGTATACCAACGACGCAGCACCGATGGTCTACGGCTCAGTTCCTGATATTTTCCACCACAAATATCATTACTACTATATCAATCTCGTATACCAACGACGCAGCGCTAATGGTCTACGGCTCATTCTCTGATATTTTCCACCACGAATATCATTACTACTATATCAATCTCGTATACCAACGACGCAGCACCGATGGTCTACGGCTCAGTTCCTGATATTTTCCACCACAAATATCATTACTACTATATCAATCTCGTATACCAACGACGCAGCACCGATGGTCTACGGCTCATTCTCTGATATTTTCCACCACAAATATCATTACTACTATATCAATCTCGTATACCAACGACGCAGCACCGATGGTCTACGGCTCATTCTCTGATATTTTCCACCACAAATATCATTACTACTATATCAATCTCGTATACCAACAACGCAGCACCGATGGTCTACGGCTCATTCTCTGATATTTTCCACCACAAATATCATTACTACTATATCAATCTCGTATACCAACGACGCAGCACCGATGGTCTACGGCTCAGTTCCTGATATTTTCCACCACAAATATCATTACTACTATATCAATCTCGTATACCAACGACGCAGCACCGATGGTCTACGGCTCATTCTCTGATATTTTCCACCACAAATATCATTACTACTATATCAATCTCGTATACCAACGACGCAGCACCGATGGTCTACGGCTCAGTTCCTGATATTTTCCACCACAAATATCATTACTACTATATCAATCTCGTATACCAACGACGCAGCACCGATGGTCTACGGCTCATTCCCTGATATTTTCCACCACAAATATCATTACTACTATATCAATCTCGTATACCAACGACGCAGCGCTAATGGTCTACGGCTCATTCTCTGATATTTTCCACCACAAATATCATTACTACTATATCAATCTCGTATACCAACGACGCAGCATCGATGGTCTACGGCTCAGTTCCTGATATTTTCCACCACAAATATCATTACTACTATATCAATCTCGTATACCAACGACGCAGCACCGATGGTCTACGGCTCAGTTCCTGATATTTTCCACCACAAATATCATTACTACTATATCAATCTCGTATACCAACGACGCAGCACCGATGGTCTACGGCTCATTCTCTGATATTTTCCACCACAAATATCATTACTACTATGTCAATCTCGTATACCAACGACGCAGCACCGATGGTCTACGGCTCATTCTCTGATATTTTCCACCACAAATATCATTACTACTATATCAATCTCGTATACCATCGACGCAGCACCAATGGTCTACGGCTCAGTTCCTGATATTTTCCACCACAAATATCATTACTACTATATCAATCTCGTATACCAACGACGCAGCACCGATGGTCTACGGTTCAGTTCCTGATATTTTCCACCACAAATATCATTACTACTATATCAATCTCGTATACCAACGACGCAGCACCGATGGTCTACGGCTCAGTTCCTGATATTTTCCACCACAAATATCTTTACTACTATATCAATCTCGTATACCAACGACGCAGCGCTAATGGTCTACGGCTCATTCTCTGATATTTTCCACCACAAATGTCATTACTACTATATCAATCTCGTATACCAACGACGCAGCACCGATGGTCTACGGCTCATTCTCTGATATTTTCCACCACAAATATCATTACTACTATATCAATCTCGTATACCAACGACGCAGCACCGATGGTCTACGGCTCATTCTCTGATATTTTCCACCACAAATATCATTACTACTATATCAATCTCGTATACCAACGACGCAGCACCGATGGTCTACGGCTCATTCTCTGATATTTTCCACCACAAATATCATTACTACTATATCAATCTCGTATACCAACGACGCAGCACCGATGGTCTACGGCTCATTCTCTGATATTTTCCACCACAAATATCATTACTACTATATCAATCTCGTATACCATCGACGCAGCACCGATGGTCTACGGCTCAGTTCCTGATATTTTCCACCACAAATATCTTTACTACTATATCAATCTCGTATACCAACGACGCAGCGCTAATGGTCTACGGCTCATTCTCTGATATTTTCCACCACAAATGTCATTACTACTATATCAATCTCGTATACCAACGACGCAGCACCGATGGTCTACGGCTCATTCTCTGATATTTTCCACCACAAATATCATTACTACTATATCAATCTCGTATACCAACGACGCAGCACCGATGGTCTACGGCTCATTCTCTGATATTTTCCACCACAAATATCATTACTACTATATCAATCTCGTATACCAACGACGCAGCACCGATGGTCTACGGCTCATTCCCTGATATATTCCACCACAAATATCATTACTACTATATCAATCTCGTATACCAACGACGCAGTGCTAATGGTCTACGGCTCATTCTCTGATATTTTCCACCACAAATATCATTACTACTATATCAATCTCGTATACCAACAACACAGCGCTAATGGTCTACGGCTCATTCTCTGATATTTTCCACCACAAATATCATTACTACTATATCAATCTCGTATACCAACGACGCAGCACCGATGGTCTACGGCTCAGTTCCTGATATTTTCCACCACAAATATCATTACTACTATATCAATCTCGTATACCAACGACGCAGCACCGATGGTCTACGGTTCAGTTCCTGATATTTTCCACCACAAATATCATTACTACTATATCAATCTCGTATACCAACGACGCAGCACCGATGGTCTACGGCTCAGTTCCTGATGTTTTCCACCACAAATATCATTACTACTATATCAATCTCGTATACCAACGACGCAGCACCGATGGTCTACGGTTCAGTTCCTGATATTTTCCACCACAAATATCATTACTACTATATCAATCTCGTATACCAACGACGCAGCACCGATGGTCTACGGCTCAGTTCCTGATATTTTCCACCACAAATATCATTACTACTATATCAATCTCGTATACCAACGACGCAGCACCGATGGTCTACGGCTCATTCTCTGATATTTTCCACCACAAATATCATTACTACTATATCAATCTCGTATACCAACGACGCAGCACCGATGGTCTACGGCTCAGTTCCTGATATTTTCCACCACAAAAATCATTACTACTATAACAATCTCGTATACCAACGACGCAGCACCGATGGTCTACGGCTCATTCTCTGATATTTTCCACCACAAATATCATTACTACTATATCAATCTCGTATACCAACGACGCAGCACCGATGGTCTACGGCTCAGTTCCTGATATTTTCCACCACAAATATCATTACTACTATATCAATCTCGTATACCAACGACGCAGCACCGATGGTCTACGGCTCAGTTCCTGATATTTTCCACCACAAATATCATTACTACTATATTAATCTCGTGTACCAACGACGCAGCACCGATGGTCTACGGCTCATTCTCTGATATTTTCCACCACAAATATCATTACTACTATATCAATCTCGTATACCAACGACGCAGCACCGATGGTCTACGGCTCATTCTCTGATATTTTCCACCACAAATATCACTACTACTATGTCAATCTCGTATACCAACGACGCAGCACCGATGGTCTACGGCTCATTCTCTGATATTTTCCACCACAAATATCATTACTACTATATCAATCTCGTATACCATCGACGCAGCACCAATGGTCTACGGCTCAGTTCCTGATATTTTCCACCACAAATATCATTACTACTATATCAATCTCGTATACCAACGACGCAGCACCGATGGTCTACGGTTCAGTTCCTGATATTTTCCACCACAAATATCATTACTACTATATCAATCTCGTATACCAACGACGCAGCACCGATGGTCTACGGCTCATTCTCTGATATTTTCCACCACAAATATCATTACTACTATATCAATTTCGTATACCAACGACGCAGCACCGATGGTCTACGGCTCATTCTCTGATATTTTCCACCACAAATATCATTACTACTATATCAATCTCGTATACCAACGACGCAGCACCGATGGTCTACGGCTCATTCCCTGATATTTTCCACCACAAATATCATTACTACTATATCAATCTCGTATACCAACGACGCAGTGCTAATGGTCTACGGCTCATTCTCTGATATTTTCCACCACAAATATCATTACTACTATATCAATCTCGTATACCAACAACACAGCGCTAATGGTCTACGGCTCATTCTCTGATATTTTCCACCACAAATATCATTACTACTATATCAATCTCGTATACCAACGACGCAGCACCGATGGTCTACGGCTCAGTTCCTGATATTTTCCACCACAAATATCATTACTACTATATCAATCTCGTATACCAACGACGCAGCACCGATGGTCTACGGTTCAGTTCCTGATATTTTCCACCACAAATATCATTACTACTATATCAATCTCGTATACCAACGACGCAGCACCGATGGTCTACGGCTCAGTTCCTGATGTTTTCCACCACAAATATCATTACTACTATATCAATCTCGTATACCAACGACGCAGCACCGATGGTCTACGGTTCAGTTCCTGATATTTTCCACCACAAATATCATTACTACTATATCAATCTCGTATACCAACGACGCAGCACCGATGGTCTACGGCTCAGTTCCTGATATTTTCCACCACAAATATCATTACTACTATATCAATCTCGTATACCAACGACGCAGCACCGATGGTCTACGGCTCATTCTCTGATATTTTCCACCACAAATATCTTTACTACTATATCAATCTCGTATACCAACGACGCAGCGCTAATGGTCTACGGCTCATTCTCTGATATTTTCCACCACAAATGTCATTACTACTATATCAATCTCGTATACCAACGACGCAGCACCGATGGTCTACGGCTCATTCTCTGATATTTTCCACCACAAATATCATTACTACTATATCAATCTCGTATACCAACGACGCAGCACCGATGGTCTACGGCTCATTCTCTGATATTTTCCACCACAAATATCATTACTACTATATCAATCTCGTATACCAACGACGCAGCACCGATGGTCTACGGCTCATTCCCTGATATATTCCACCACAAATATCATTACTACTATATCAATCTCGTATACCAACGACGCAGTGCTAATGGTCTACGGCTCATTCTCTGATATTTTCCACCACAAATATCATTACTACTATATCAATCTCGTATACCAACAACACAGCGCTAATGGTCTACGGCTCATTCTCTGATATTTTCCACCACAAATATCATTACTACTATATCAATCTCGTATACCAACGACGCAGCACCGATGGTCTACGGCTCAGTTCCTGATATTTTCCACCACAAATATCATTACTACTATATCAATCTCGTATACCAACGACGCAGCACCGATGGTCTACGGTTCAGTTCCTGATATTTTCCACCACAAATATCATTACTACTATATCAATCTCGTATACCAACGACGCAGCACCGATGGTCTACGGCTCAGTTCCTGATATTTTCCACCACAAATATCATTACTACTATATCAATCTCGTATACCAACGACGCAGCACCGATGGTCTACGGCTCATTCTCTGATATTTTCCACCACAAATATCTTTACTACTATATCAATCTCGTATACCAACGACGCAGCGCTAATGGTCTACGGCTCATTCTCTGATATTTTCCACCACAAATGTCATTACTACTATATCAATCTCGTATACCAACGACGCAGCACCGATGGTCTACGGCTCATTCTCTGATATTTTCCACCACAAATATCATTACTACTATATCAATCTCGTATACCAACGACGCAGCACCGATGGTCTACGGCTCATTCTCTGATATTTTCCACCACAAATATCATTACTACTATATCAATCTCGTATACCAACGACGCAGCACCGATGGTCTACGGCTCATTCCCTGATATATTCCACCACAAATATCATTACTACTATATCAATCTCGTATACCAACGACGCAGTGCTAATGGTCTACGGCTCATTCTCTGATATTTTCCACCACAAATATCATTACTACTATATCAATCTCGTATACCAACAACACAGCGCTAATGGTCTACGGCTCATTCTCTGATATTTTCCACCACAAATATCATTACTACTATATCAATCTCGTATACCAACGACGCAGCACCGATGGTCTACGGCTCAGTTCCTGATATTTTCCACCACAAATATCATTACTACTATATCAATCTCGTATACCAACGACGCAGCACCGATGGTCTACGGTTCAGTTCCTGATATTTTCCACCACAAATATCATTACTACTATATCAATCTCGTATACCAACGACGCAGCACCGATGGTCTACGGCTCAGTTCCTGATGTTTTCCACCACAAATATCATTACTACTATATCAATCTCGTATACCAACGACGCAGCACCGATGGTCTACGGTTCAGTTCCTGATATTTTCCACCACAAATATCATTACTACTATATCAATCTCGTATACCAACGACGCAGCACCGATGGTCTACGGCTCAGTTCCTGATATTTTCCACCACAAATATCATTACTACTATATCAATCTCGTATACCAACGACGCAGCACCGATGGTCTACGGCTCATTCTCTGATATTTTCCACCACAAATATCATTACTACTATATCAATCTCGTATACCAACGACGCAGCACCGATGGTCTACGGCTCAGTTCCTGATATTTTCCACCACAAAAATCATTACTACTATAACAATCTCGTATACCAACGACGCAGCACCGATGGTCTACGGCTCATTCTCTGATATTTTCCACCACAAATATCATTACTACTATATCAATCTCGTATACCAACGACGCAGCACCGATGGTCTACGGCTCAGTTCCTGATATTTTCCACCACAAATATCATTACTACTATATCAATCTCGTATACCAACGACGCAGCACCGATGGTCTACGGCTCAGTTCCTGATATTTTCCACCACAAATATCATTACTACTATATTAATCTCGTGTACCAACGACGCAGCACCGATGGTCTACGGCTCATTCTCTGATATTTTCCACCACAAATATCATTACTACTATATCAATCTCGTATACCAACGACGCAGCACCGATGGTCTACGGCTCATTCTCTGATATTTTCCACCACAAATATCACTACTACTATGTCAATCTCGTATACCAACGACGCAGCACCGATGGTCTACGGCTCATTCTCTGATATTTTCCACCACAAATATCATTACTACTATATCAATCTCGTATACCATCGACGCAGCACCAATGGTCTACGGCTCAGTTCCTGATATTTTCCACCACAAATATCATTACTACTATATCAATCTCGTATACCAACGACGCAGCACCGATGGTCTACGGTTCAGTTCCTGATATTTTCCACCACAAATATCATTACTACTATATCAATCTCGTATACCAACGACGCAGCACCGATGGTCTACGGCTCATTCTCTGATATTTTCCACCACAAATATCATTACTACTATATCAATTTCGTATACCAACGACGCAGCACCGATGGTCTACGGCTCATTCTCTGATATTTTCCACCACAAATATCATTACTACTATATCAATCTCGTATACCAACGACGCAGCACCGATGGTCTACGGCTCATTCCCTGATATTTTCCACCACAAATATCATTACTACTATATCAATCTCGTATACCAACGACGCAGTGCTAATGGTCTACGGCTCATTCTCTGATATTTTCCACCACAAATATCATTACTACTATATCAATCTCGTATACCAACAACACAGCGCTAATGGTCTACGGCTCATTCTCTGATATTTTCCACCACAAATATCATTACTACTATATCAATCTCGTATACCAACGACGCAGCACCGATGGTCTACGGCTCAGTTCCTGATATTTTCCACCACAAATATCATTACTACTATATCAATCTCGTATACCAACGACGCAGCACCGATGGTCTACGGTTCAGTTCCTGATATTTTCCACCACAAATATCATTACTACTATATCAATCTCGTATACCAACGACGCAGCACCGATGGTCTACGGCTCAGTTCCTGATGTTTTCCACCACAAATATCATTACTACTATATCAATCTCGTATACCAACGACGCAGCACCGATGGTCTACGGTTCAGTTCCTGATATTTTCCACCACAAATATCATTACTACTATATCAATCTCGTATACCAACGACGCAGCACCGATGGTCTACGGCTCAGTTCCTGATATTTTCCACCACAAATATCATTACTACTATATCAATCTCGTATACCAACGACGCAGCACCGATGGTCTACGGCTCATTCTCTGATATTTTCCACCACAAATATCATTACTACTATATCAATCTCGTATACCAACGACGCAGCACCGATGGTCTACGGCTCAGTTCCTGATATTTTCCACCACAAATATCATTACTACTATATCAATCTCGTATACCAACGACGCAGCACCGATGGTCTACGGCTCATTCCCTGATATTTTCCACCACAAATATCATTACTACTATATCAATCTCGTATACCAACGACGCAGTGCTAATGGTCTACGGCTCATTCTCTGATATTTTCCACCACAAATATCATTACTACTATATCAATCTCGTATACCAACAACACAGCGCTAATGGTCTACGGCTCATTCTCTGATATTTTCCACCACAAATATCATTACTACTATATCAATCTCGTATACCAACGACGCAGCACCGATGGTCTACGGCTCAGTTCCTGATATTTTCCACCACAAATATCATTACTACTATATCAATCTCGTATACCAACGACGCAGCACCGATGGTCTACGGTTCAGTTCCTGATATTTTCCACCACAAATATTATTACTACTATATCAATCTCGTATACCAACGACGCAGCACCGATGGTCTACGGCTCAGTTCCTGATGTTTTCCACCACAAATATCATTACTACTATATCAATCTCGTATACCAACGACGCAGCACCGATGGTCTACGGTTCAGTTCCTGATATTTTCCACCACAAATATCATTACTACTATATCAATCTCGTATACCAACGACGCAGCACCGATGGTCTACGGCTCAGTTCCTGATATTTTCCACCACAAATATCATTACTACTATATCAATCTCGTATACCAACGACGCAGCACCGATGGTCTACGGCTCATTCTCTGATATTTTCCACCACAAATATCATTACTACTATATCAATCTCGTATACCAACGACGCAGCACCGATGGTCTACGGCTCAGTTCCTGATATTTTCCACCACAAAAATCATTACTACTATAACAATCTCGTATACCAACGACGCAGCACCGATGGTCTACGGCTCATTCTCTGATATTTTCCACCACAAATATCATTACTACTATATCAATCTCGTATACCAACGACGCAGCACCGATGGTCTACGGCTCAGTTCCTGAGATTTTCCACCACAAATATCATTACTACTATATCAATCTCGTATACCAACGACGCAGCACCGATGGTCTACGGCTCAGTTCCTGATATTTTCCACCACAAATATCATTACTACTATATTAATCTCGTATACCAACGACGCAGCACCGATGGTCTACGGCTCATTCTCTGATATTTTCCACCACAAATATCATTACTACTATATCAATCTCGTATACCAACGACGCAGCACCGATGGTCTACGGCTCAGTTCCTGATATTTTCCACCACAAATATCATTACTACTATATCAATCTCGTATACCAACGACGCAGCACCGATGGTCTACGGCTCAGTTCCTGATATTTTCCACCACAAATATCATTACTACTATATCAATCTCGTATACCAACGACGCAGCGCTAATGGTCTACGGCTCATTCTCTGATATTTTCCACCACAAATATCATTACTACTATATCAATCTCGTATACCAACGACGCAGCACCAATGGTCTACGGTTCAGTTCCTGATATTTTCCACCACAAATATCATTACTACTATATCAATCTCGTATACCAACGACGCAGCACCAATGGTCTACGGCTCAGTTCCTGCTATTTTCCACCACAAATATCATTACTACTATATCAATCTCGTATACCAACGACGCAGCGCTAATGGTCTACGGCTCATTCTCTGATATTTTCCACCACAAATATCATTACTACTATATCAATCTCGTTTACCAACAACACAGCGCTAATGGTCTACGGCTCATTCTCTGATATTTTCCACCACAAATATCATTACTACTATATCAATCTCGTATACCAACGACGCAGCACCGATGGTCTACGGCTCAGTTCCTGATATTTTCCACCACAAATATCATTACTACTATATCAATCTCGTATACCAACGACGCAGCACC
This sequence comes from Caenorhabditis uteleia, assembly GCA_963573275.1. NCBI lineage: Eukaryota > Metazoa > Nematoda > Chromadorea > Rhabditida > Rhabditidae > Caenorhabditis > Caenorhabditis uteleia. Next base: position 7,035,965 of record OY752137.1, read on the forward strand.
GATGGTCTACGGTTCAGTTCCTGATATTTTCCACCACAAATATCATTACTACTATATCAATCTCGTATACCAACGACGCAGCACCGATGGTCTACGGCTCAGTTCCTGATATTTTCCACCACAAATATCATTACTACTATATCAATCTCGTATACCAACGACGCAGCACCGATGGTCTACGGCTCATTCTCTGATATTTTCCACCACAAATATCATTACTACTATATCAATCTCGTATACCAACGACGCAGCACCGATGGTCTACGGCTCAGTTCCTGATATTTTCCACCACAAATATCATTACTACTATATCAATCTCGTTTACCAACAACACAGCGCTAATGGTCTACGGCTCATTCTCTGATATTTTCCACCACAAATATCATTACTACTATATCAATCTCGTATACCAACGACGCAGCACCGATGGTCTACGGCTCAGTTCCTGATATTTTCCACCACAAATATCATTACTACTATATCAATCTCGTATACCAACGACGCAGCACCGATGGTCTACGGCTCAGTTCCTGATATTTTCCACCACAAATATCATTACTACTATATCAATCTCGTATACCAACGACGCAGCACCGATGGTCTACGGCTCAGTTCCTGATATTTTCCACCACAAATATCATTACTACTATATCAATCTCGTATACCAACGACGCAGCACCGATGGTCTACGGCTCATTCTCTGATATTTTCCACCACAAATATCATTACTACTATATCAATCTCGTATACCAACGACGCAGCACCGATGGTCTACGACTCATTCTCTGATATTTTCCACCACAAATATCATTACTACTATATCAATCTCGTATACCAACGACGCAGCACCAATGGTCTACGGCTCAGTTCCTGATATTTTCCACCACAAATATCATTACTACTATATCAATCTCGTATTCCAACGACGCAGCACCAATGGTCTACGGCTCAGTTCCTGCTATTTTCCACCACAAATATCATTACTACTATATCAATCTCGTATACCAACGACGCAGCGCTAATGGTCTACGGCTCATTCTCTGATATTTTCCACCACAAATATCATTACTACTATATCAATCTCGTATACCAACGACGCAGTGCTAATGGTCTACGGCTCATTCTCTGATATTTTCCACCACAAATATCATTACTACTATATCAATCTCGTATACCAACAACACAGCGCTAATGGTCTACGGCTCATTCTCTGATATTTTCCACCACAAATATCATTACTACTATATCAATCTCGTATACCAACGACGCAGCACCGATGGTCTACGGCTCAGTTCCTGATATTTTCCACCACAAATATCATTACTACTATATCAATCTCGTATACCAACGACGCAGCACCGATGGTCTACGGTTCAGTTCCTGATATTTTCCACCACAAATATCATTACTACTATATCAATCTCGTATACCAACGACGCAGCACCGATGGTCTACGGCTCAGTTCCTGATGTTTTCCACCACAAATATCATTACTACTATATCAATCTCGTATACCAACGACGCAGCACCGATGGTCTACGGTTCAGTTCCTGATATTTTCCACCACAAATATCATTACTACTATATCAATCTCGTATACCAACGACGCAGCACCGATGGTCTACGGCTCAGTTCCTGATATTTTCCACCACAAATATCATTACTACTATATCAATCTCGTATACCAACGACGCAGCACCGATGGTCTACGGCTCATTCTCTGATATTTTCCACCACAAATATCATTACTACTATATCAATCTCGTATACCAACGACGCAGCACCGATGGTCTACGGCTCAGTTCCTGATATTTTCCACCACAAAAATCATTACTACTATAACAATCTCGTATACCAACGACGCAGCACCGATGGTCTACGGCTCATTCTCTGATATTTTCCACCACAAATATCATTACTACTATATCAATCTCGTATACCAACGACGCAGCACCAATGGTCTACGGCTCAGTTCCTGATATTTTCCACCACAAATATCATTACTACTATATCAATCTCGTATACCAACGACGCAGCACCGATGGTCTACGGCTCAGTTCCTGATATTTTCCACCACAAATATCATTACTACTATATTAATCTCGTATACCAACGACGCAGCACCGATGGTCTACGGCTCATTCTCTGATATTTTCCACCACAAATATCATTACTACTATATCAATCTCGTATACCAACGACGCAGCGCTAATGGTCTACGGCTCATTCTCTGATATTTTCCACCACAAATATCATTACTACTATATCAATCTCGTATACCAACGACGCAGCACCAATGGTCTACGGTTCAGTTCCTGATATTTTCCACCACAAATATCATTACTACTATATCAATCTCGTATACCAACGACGCAGCACCAATGGTCTACGGCTCAGTTCCTGCTATTTTCCACCACAAATATCATTACTACTATATCAATCTCGTATACCAACGACGCAGCGCTAATGGTCTACGGCTCATTCTCTGATATTTTCCACCACAAATATCATTACTACTATATCAATCTCGTTTACCAACAACACAGCGCTAATGGTCTACGGCTCATTCTCTGATATTTTCCACCACAAATATCATTACTACTATATCAATCTCGTATACCAACGACGCAGCACCGATGGTCTACGGCTCAGTTCCTCATATTTTCCACCACAAATATCATTACTACTATATCAATCTCGTATACCAACGACGCAGCACCGATGGTCTACGGTTCAGTTCCTGATATTTTCCACCACAAATATCATTACTACTATATCAATCTCGTATACCAACGACGCAGCACCGATGGTCTACGGCTCAGTTCCTGATATTTTCCACCACAAATATCATTACTACTATATCAATCTCGTATACCAACGACGCAGCACCGATGGTCTACGGCTCATTCTCTGATATTTTCCACCACAAATATCATTACTACTATATCAATCTCGTATACCAACGACGCAGCACCGATGGTCTACGGCTCAGTTCCTGATATTTTCCACCACAAATATCATTACTACTATATCAATCTCGTTTACCAACAACACAGCGCTAATGGTCTACGGCTCATTCTCTGATATTTTCCACCACAAATATCATTACTACTATATCAATCTCGTATACCAACGACGCAGCACCGATGGTCTACGGCTCAGTTCCTGATATTTTCCACCACAAATATCATTACTACTATATCAATCTCGTATACCAACGACGCAGCACCGATGGTCTACGGTTCAGTTCCTGATATTTTCCACCACAAATATCATTACTACTATATCAATCTCGTATACCAACGACGCAGCACCGATGGTCTACGGCTCATTCTCTGATATTTTCCACCACAAATATCATTACTACTATATCAATCTCGTATACCAACGACGCAGCACCGATGGTCTACGGCTCAGTTCCTGATATTTTCCACCACAAATATCATTACTACTATATCAATCTCGTATACCAACGACGCAGCACCGATGGTCTACGGCTCAGTTCCTGATATTTTCCACCACAAATATCATTACTACTATATCAATCTCGTATACCAACGACGCAGCACCGATGGTCTACGACTCATTCTCTGATATTTTCCACCACAAATATCATTACTACTATATCAATCTCGTATACCAACGACGCAGCACCGATGGTCTACGGTTCAGTTCCTGATATTTTCCACCACAAATATCATTACTACTATATCAATCTCGTACACCAACGACGCAGCACCGATGGTCTACGGCTCAGTTCCTGATATTTTCCACCACAAATATCATTACTACTATATCAATCTCGTATACCAACGACGCAGCACCGATGGTCTACGGCTCAGTTCCTGATATTTTCCACCACAAATATCATTACTACTATATTAATCTCGTATACCAACGACGCAGCACCGATGGTCTACGGCTCATTCTCTGATATTTTCCACCACAAATATCATTACTACTATATCAATCTCGTATACCAACGACGCAGCACCGATGGTCTACGGCTCAGTTCCTGATATTTTCCACCACAAATATCATTACTACTATATCAATCTCGTATACCAACGACGCAGCACCAATGGTCTACGGCTCAGTTCCTGATATTTTCCACCACAAATATCATTACTACTATATCAATCTCGTATACCAACGACGCAGCATCAATGGTCTACGGTTCAGTTCCTGATATTTTCCACCACAAATATCATTACTACTATATCAATCTCGTATTCCAACGACGCAGCACCAATGGTCTACGGCTCAGTTCCTGCTATTTTCCACCACAAATATCATTACTACTATATCAATCTCGTATACCAACGACGCAGCGCTAATGGTCTACGGCTCATTCTCTGATATTTTCCACCACAAATATCATTACTACTATATCAATCTCGTATACCAACGACGCAGCACCGATGGTCTACGGCTCATTCTCTGATTTTTTCCACCACAAATATCATTACTACTATATCAATCTCGTATACCAACGACGCAGCACCGATGGTCTACGGCTCAGTTCCTGCTATTTTCCACCACAAATATCATTACTACTATATCAATCTCGTATACCAACGACGCAGCGCTAATGGTCTACGACTCATTCTCTGATATTTTCCACCACAAATATCATTACTACTATATTAATCTCGTATACCAACGACGCAGCACCGATGGTCTACGGCTCATTCTCTGATATTTTCCACCACAAATATCATTACTACTATATCAATCTCGTATACCAACGACGCAGCACCGATGGTCTACGGCTCAGTTCCTGATATTTTCCACCACAAATATCATTACTACTATATCAATCTCGTATACCAACGACGCAGCGCTAATGGTCTACGACTCATTCTCTGATATTTTCCACCACAAATATCATTACTACTATATTAATCTCGTATACCAACGACGCAGCACCGATGGTCTACGGCTCATTCTCTGATATTTTCCACCACAAATATCATTACTACTATATCAATCTCGTATACCAACGACGCAGCACCGATGGTCTACGGCTCAGTTCCTGATATTTTCCACCACAAATATCATTACTACTATATCAATCTCGTATACCAACGACGCAGCACCGATGGTCTACGGCTCAGTTCCTGCTATTTTCCACCACAAATATCATTACTACTATATCAATCTCGTATACCAACGACGCAGCGCTAATGGTCTACGGCTCATTCTCTGATATTTTCCACCACAAATATCATTACTACTATATCAATCTCGTATACCAACGACGCAGCACCAATGGTCTACGGTTCAGTTCCTGATATTTTCCACCACAAATATCATTACTACTATATCAATCTCGTATTCCAACGACGCAGCACCAATGGTCTACGGCTCAGTTCCTGCTATTTTCCACCACAAATATCATTACTACTATATCAATCTCGTATACCAACGACGCAGCGCTAATGGTCTACGGCTCATTCTCTGATATTTTCCACCACAAATATCATTACTACTATATCAATCTCGTATACCAACGACGCAGCGCTAATGGTCTACGACTCATTCTCTGATATTTTCCACCACAAATATCATTACTACTATATTAATCTCGTATACCAACGACGCAGCACCGATGGTCTACGGCTCATTCTCTGATATTTTCCACCACAAATATCATTACTACTATATCAATCTCGTATACCAACGACGCAGCGCTAATGGTCTACGACTCATTCTCTGATATTTTCCACCACAAATATCATTACTACTATATCAATCTCGTTTACCAACAACACAGCGCTAATGGTCTACGGCTCATTCTCTGATATTTTCCACCACAAATATCATTACTACTATATCAATCTCGTATACCAACGACGCAGCACCGATGGTCTACGGCTCAGTTCCTCATATTTTCCACCACAAATATCATTACTACTATATCAATCTCGTATACCAACGACGCAGCACCGATGGTCTACGGTTCAGTTCCTGATATTTTCCACCACAAATATCATTACTACTATATCAATCTCGTATACCAACGACGCAGCACCGATGGTCTACGGCTCAGTTCCTGATATTTTCCACCACAAATATCATTACTACTATATCAATCTCGTATACCAACGACGCAGCACCGATGGTCTACGGCTCATTCTCTGATATTTTCCACCACAAATATCATTACTACTATATCAATCTCGTATACCAACGACGCAGCACCGATGGTCTACGGCTCAGTTCCTGATATTTTCCACCACAAATATCATTACTACTATATCAATCTCGTATACCAACGACGCAGCGCTAATGGTCTACGGCTCATTCTCTGATATTTTCCACCACAAATATCATTACTACTATATCAATCTCGTATACCAACGACGCAGCACCAATGGTCTACGGTTCAGTTCCTGATATTTTCCACCACAAATATCATTACTACTATATCAATCTCGTATTCCAACGACGCAGCACCAATGGTCTACGGCTCAGTTCCTGCTATTTTCCACCACAAATATCATTACTACTATATCAATCTCGTATACCAACGACGCAGCGCTAATGGTCTACGGCTCATTCTCTGATATTTTCCACCACAAATATCATTACTACTATATCAATCTCGTATACCAACGACGCAGCGCTAATGGTCTACGACTCATTCTCTGATATTTTCCACCACAAATATCATTACTACTATATTAATCTCGTATACCAACGACGCAGCACCGATGGTCTACGGCTCATTCTCTGATATTTTCCACCACAAATATCATTACTACTATATCAATCTCGTATACCAACGACGCAGCGCTAATGGTCTACGACTCATTCTCTGATATTTTCCACCACAAATATCATTACTACTATATCAATCTCGTTTACCAACAACACAGCGCTAATGGTCTACGGCTCATTCTCTGATATTTTCCACCACAAATATCATTACTACTATATCAATCTCGTATACCAACGACGCAGCACCGATGGTCTACGGCTCAGTTCCTCATATTTTCCACCACAAATATCATTACTACTATATCAATCTCGTATACCAACGACGCAGCACCGATGGTCTACGGTTCAGTTCCTGATATTTTCCACCACAAATATCATTACTACTATATCAATCTCGTATACCAACGACGCAGCACCGATGGTCTACGGCTCAGTTCCTGATATTTTCCACCACAAATATCATTACTACTATATCAATCTCGTATACCAACGACGCAGCACCGATGGTCTACGGCTCATTCTCTGATATTTTCCACCACAAATATCATTACTACTATATCAATCTCGTATACCAACGACGCAGCACCGATGGTCTACGGCTCAGTTCCTGATATTTTCCACCACAAATATCATTACTACTATATCAATCTCGTTTACCAACAACACAGCGCTAATGGTCTACTGCTCATTCTCTGATATTTTCCACCACAAATATCATTACTACTATATCAATCTCGTATACCAACGACGCAGCACCGATGGTCTACGGCTCAGTTCCTGATATTTTCCACCACAAATATCATTACTACTATATCAATCTCGTATACCAACGACGCAGCACCGATGGTCTACGACTCATTCTCTGATATTTTCCACCACAAATATCATTACTACTATATCAATCTCGTATACCAACGACGCAGCACCGATGGTCTACGGTTCAGTTCCTGATATTTTCCACCACAAATATCATTACTACTATATCAATCTCGTACACCAACGACGCAGCACCGATGGTCTACGGCTCAGTTCCTGATATTTTCCACCACAAATATCATTACTACTATATCAATCTCGTATACCAACGACGCAGCACCGATGGTCTACGGCTCAGTTCCTGATATTTTCCACCACAAATATCATTACTACTATATCAATCTCGTATACCAACGACGCAGCACCGATGGTCTACGGCTCAGTTCCTGATATTTTCCACCACAAATATCATTACTACTATATCAATCTCGTATACCAACGACGCAGCACCGATGGTCTACGGCTCATTCTCTGATATTTTCCACCACAAATATCATTACTACTATATCAATCTCGTATACCAACGACGCAGCACCGATGGTCTACGGCTCAGTTCCTGATATTTTCCACCACAAATATCATTACTACTATATCAATCTCGTATACCAACGACGCAGCACCGATGGTCTACGACTCATTCTCTGATATTTTCCACCACAAATATCATTACTACTATATCAATCTCGTATACCAACGACGCAGCACCGATGGTCTACGGTTCAGTTCCTGATATTTTCCACCACAAATATCATTACTACTATATCAATCTCGTACACCAACGACGCAGCACCGATGGTCTACGGCTCAGTTCCTGATATTTTCCACCACAAATATCATTACTACTATATCAATCTCGTATACCAACGACGCAGCACCGATGGTCTACGGCTCAGTTCCTGATATTTTCCACCACAAATATCATTACTACTATATTAATCTCGTATACCAACGACGCAGCACCGATGGTCTACGGCTCATTCTCTGATATTTTCCACCACAAATATCATTACTACTATATCAATCTCGTATACCAACGACGCAGCACCGATGGTCTACGGCTCAGTTCCTGATATTTTCCACCACAAATATCATTACTACTATATCAATCTCGTATACCAACGACGCAGCACCAATGGTCTACGGCTCAGTTCCTGATATTTTCCACCACAAATATCATTACTACTATATCAATCTCGTATACCAACGACGCAGCATCAATGGTCTACGGTTCAGTTCCTGATATTTTCCACCACAAATATCATTACTACTATATCAATCTCGTATTCCAACGACGCAGCACCAATGGTCTACGGCTCAGTTCCTGCTATTTTCCACCACAAATATCATTACTACTATATCAATCTCGTATACCAACGACGCAGCGCTAATGGTCTACGGCTCATTCTCTGATATTTTCCACCACAAATATCATTACTACTATATCAATCTCGTATACCAACGACGCAGCACCGATGGTCTACGGCTCATTCTCTGATTTTTTCCACCACAAATATCATTACTACTATATCAATCTCGTATACCAACGACGCAGCACCGATGGTCTACGGCTCAGTTCCTGCTATTTTCCACCACAAATATCATTACTACTATATCAATCTCGTATACCAACGACGCAGCGCTAATGGTCTACGACTCATTCTCTGATATTTTCCACCACAAATATCATTACTACTATATTAATCTCGTATACCAACGACGCAGCACCGATGGTCTACGGCTCATTCTCTGATATTTTCCACCACAAATATCATTACTACTATATCAATCTCGTATACCAACGACGCAGCACCGATGGTCTACGGCTCAGTTCCTGATATTTTCCACCACAAATATCATTACTACTATATCAATCTCGTATACCAACGACGCAGCGCTAATGGTCTACGACTCATTCTCTGATATTTTCCACCACAAATATCATTACTACTATATTAATCTCGTATACCAACGACGCAGCACCGATGGTCTACGGCTCATTCTCTGATATTTTCCACCACAAATATCATTACTACTATATCAATCTCGTATACCAACGACGCAGCACCGATGGTCTACGGCTCAGTTCCTGATATTTTCCACCACAAATATCATTACTACTATATCAATCTCGTATACCAACGACGCAGCACCGATGGTCTACGGCTCAGTTCCTGCTATTTTCCACCACAAATATCATTACTACTATATCAATCTCGTATACCAACGACGCAGCGCTAATGGTCTACGGCTCATTCTCTGATATTTTCCACCACAAATATCATTACTACTATATCAATCTCGTATACCAACGACGCAGCACCAATGGTCTACGGTTCAGTTCCTGATATTTTCCACCACAAATATCATTACTACTATATCAATCTCGTATTCCAACGACGCAGCACCAATGGTCTACGGCTCAGTTCCTGCTATTTTCCACCACAAATATCATTACTACTATATCAATCTCGTATACCAACGACGCAGCGCTAATGGTCTACGGCTCATTCTCTGATATTTTCCACCACAAATATCATTACTACTATATCAATCTCGTAAACCAACGACGCAGCACCGATGGTCTACGGCTCATTCTCTGATTTTTTCCACCACAAACATCATTACTACTATATCAATCTCGTATACCAACGACGCAGCACCGATGGTCTACGACTCAGTTCCTGCTATTTTCCACCACAAATATCATTACTACTATATCAATCTCGTATACCAACGACGCAGCGCTAATGGTCTACGACTCATTCTCTGATATTTTCCACCACAAATATCATTACTACTATATCAATCTCGTAAACCAACGACGCAGCACCGATGGTCTACGGCTCATTCTCTGATTTTTTCCACCACAAACATCATTACTACTATATCAATCTCGTATACCAACGACGCAGCACCGATGGTCTACGACTCAGTTCCTGCTATTTTCCACCACAAATATCATTACTACTATATCAATCTCGTATACCAACGACGCAGCGCTAATGGTCTACGACTCATTCTCTGATATTTTCCACCACAAATATCATTACTACTATATCAATCTCGTAAACCAACGACGCAGCACCGATGGTCTACGGCTCATTCTCTGATTTTTTCCACCACAAACATCATTACTACTATATCAATCTCGTATACCAACGACGCAGCACCAATGGTCTACGGCTCAGTTCCTGCTATTTTCCACCACAAATATCATTACTACTATATCAATCTCGTATACCAACGACGCAGCGCTAATGGTCTACGACTCATTCTCTGATATTTTCCACCACAAATATCATTACTACTATATCAATCTCGTATACCATCGACGCAGCACCGATGGTCTACGGCTCAGTTCCTGATATTTTCCACCACAAATATCATTACTACTATATCAATCTCGTATACCAACGACGCAGCGCTAATGGTCTACGGCTCATTCTCTGATATTTTCCACCACAAATATCATTACTACTATATCAATCTCGTATACCAACAACACAGCGTTAATGGTCTACGGCTCATTCTCTGATATTTTCCACCACAAATATCATTACTACTATATCAATCTCGTATACCAACGACGCAGCGCTAATGGTCTACGGCTCATTCTCTGATATTTTCCACCACAAATATCATTACTACTATATCAATCTCGTATACCAACGACGCAGCGCTAATGGTCTACGGCTCATTCTCTGATCTTTTCCACCACAAATATCATTACTACTATATCAATCTCGTATACCAACAACACAGCGCTAATGGTCTACGGCTCAGTTCCTGATATTTTCCACCACAAATATCATTACTACTATATCAATCTCGTATACCAACGACGCAGCGCTAATGGTCTACGGCTCATTCTCTGATATTTTCCACCACAAATATCATTACTACTATATCAATCTCGTATACCAACAACACAGCGCTAATGGTCTACGGCTCATTCTCTGATATTTTCCACCACAAATATCATTACTACTATATCAATCTCGTATACCAACGACGCAGCGCTAATGGTCTACGGCTCATTCTCTGATATTTTCCACCACAAATATCATTACTACTATATCAATCTCGTATACCAACGACGCAGCGCTAATGGTCTACGGCTCATTCTCTGATCTTTTCCACCACAAATATCATTACTACTATATCAATCTCGTATACCAACAACACAGCGCTAATGGTCTACGGCTCAGTTCCTGATATTTTCCACCACAAATATCATTACTACTATATCAATCTCGTATACCAACGACGCAGCACCGATGGTCTACGGCTCATTCTCTGATATTTTCCACCAAAAATATCATTACTACTATATCAATCTCGTATACCAACGACGCAGCACCAATGGTCTACGGCTCAGTTCCTGATATTTCCCACCACAAATATTATTACTACTATATCAATCTCGTATACCAACGACGCAGCACCGATGGTCTACGGCTCATTCTCTGATATTTTCTACCACAAACATCATTACTACTATATCAATCTCGTATACCAACGACGCAGCACCGATGGTCTACGGCTCATTCTCTGATATTTTCTACCACAAACATCATTACTACTATATCAATCTCGTATACCAACGACGCAGCACCGATGGTCTACGGCTCAGTTCCTGATATTTTCCACCACAAATATCATTACTACTATATCAATCTCGTATACCAACGACACAGCGCTAATGGTCTACGGCTCATTCTCTGATATTTTCCACCACAAATATCATTACTACTATATCAATCTCGTATACCAACGACGCAGCACCGATGGTCTACGGCTCATTCCCTGATATTTTCCACCACAAATATCATTACTACTATATCAATCTCGTATACCAACGACGCAGCACCGATGGTCTACGGCTCAGTTCCTGATATTTTCCACCACAAATATCATTACTACTATATCAATCTCGTATACCAACGACACAGCGCTAATGGTCTACGGCTCAGTTCCTGATATTTTTCACCACAAATATCATTACTACTATATCAATCTCGTATACCAACGACGCAGCGCTAATGGTCTACGGCTCATTCTCTGATATTTTCCACCACAAATATCATTACTACTATATCAATCTCGTATACCAACGACGCAGCACCGATGGTCTACGGCTCAGTTCCTGATATTTTCCACCACAAATATCATTACTACTATATCAATCTCGTATACCATCGACGCAGCACCGATGGTCTACGGCTCATTCTCTGATATTTTCCACCACAAATATCATTACTACTATATCAATCTCGTATACCAACGACGCAGCACCGATGGTCTACGGCTCATTCTCTGATATTTTCCACCACAAATATCATTACTACTATATCAATCTCGTATACCAACGACGCAGCACCGATGGTCTACGGCTCATTCCCTGATATTTTCCACCACAAATATCATTACTACTATATCAATCTCGTATACCAACGACGCAGCACCGATGGTCTACGGCTCATTCTCTGATATTTTCTACCACAAACATCATTACTACTATATCAATCTCGTATACCAACGACGCAGCACCGATCGTCTACGGCTCATTCTCTGATATTTTCTACCACAAACATCATTACTACTATATCAATCTCGTATACCAACGACGCAGCACCGATGGTCTACGGCTCATTCTCTGATATTTTCTACCACAAACATCATTACTACTATATCAATCTCGTATACCAACGACGCAGCACCGATGGTCTACGGCTCAGTTCCTGATATTTTCCACCACAAATATCATTACTACTATATCAATCTCGTATACCAACGACGCAGCGCTAATGGTCTACGGCTCATTCTCTGATATTTTCCACCACAAATATCATTACTACTATATCAATCTCGTATACCAACGACGCAGCACCGATGGTCTACGGCTCATTCCCTGATATTTTCCACCACAAATATCATTACTACTATATCAATCTCGTATACCAACGACGCAGCGCTAATGGTCTACGGCTCAGTTCCTGATATTTTCCACCACAAATATCATTACTACTATATCAATCTCGTATACCAACGACGCAGCACCGATGGTCTACGGCTCATTCCCTGATATTTTCCACCACAAATATCATTACTACTATATCAATCTCGTATACCAACGACGCAGCACCGATGGTCTACGGCTCATTCTCTGATATTTTCTAACACAAACATCATTACTACTATTTCAATCTCGTATACCAACGACGCAGCACCGATGGTCTACGGCTCATTCTCTGATATTTTCTACCACAAACATCATTACTACTATATCAATCTCGTATACCAACGACGCAGCACCGATGGTCTACGGCTCATTCTCTGATATTTTCTACCACAAACATCATTACTACTATATCAATCTCGTATACCAACGACGCAGCACCGATGGTCTACGGCTCAGTTCCTGATATTTTCCACCACAAATATCATTACTACTATATCAATCTCGTATAACAACGACGCAGCGCTAATGGTCTACGGCTCATTCTCTGATATTTTCCACCACAAATATCATTACTACTATATCAATCTCGTATACCAACAACACAGCGCTAATGGTCTACGGCTCATTCTCTGATATTTTCCACCACAAATATCATTACTACTATATCAATCTCGTATACCAACGACGCAGCACCGATGGTCTACGGCTCATTCTCTGATATTTTCTACCACAAACATCATTACTACTATATCAATCTCGTATACCAACGACGCAGCACCGATGGTCTACGGCTCAGTTCCTGATATTTTCCACCACAAATATCATTACTACTATATCAATCTCGTATACCAACGACGCAGCGCTAATGGTCTACGACTCATTCTCTGATATTTTCCACCACAAATATCATTACTACTATATCAATCTCGTATACCATCGACGCAGCACCGATGGTCTACGGCTCAGTTCCTGATATTTTCCACCACAAATATCATTACTACTATATCAATCTCGTATACCAACGACGCAGCGCTAATGGTCTACGGCTCATTCTCTGATATTTTCCACCACAAATATCATTACTACTATATCAATCTCGTATACCAACAACACAGCGCTAATGGTCTACGGCTCATTCTCTGATATTTTCCACCACAAATATCATTACTACTATATCAATCTCGTATACCAACGACGCAGCGCTAATGGTCTACGGCTCATTCTCTGATATTTTCCACCACAAATATCATTACTACTATATCAATCTCGTATACCAACGACGCAGCGCTAATGGTCTACGGCTCATTCTCTGATCTTTTCCACCACAAATATCATTACTACTATATCAATCTCGTATACCAACAACACAGCGCTAATGGTCTACGGCTCAGTTCCTGATATTTTCCACCACAAATATCATTACTACTATATCAATCTCGTATACCAACGACGCAGCACCGATGGTCTACGGCTCATTCTCTGATATTTTCCACCAAAAATATCATTACTACTATATCAATCTCGTATACCAACGACGCAGCACCGATGGTCTACGGCTCAGTTCCTGATATTTTCCACCACAAATATTATTACTACTATATCAATCTCGTATACCAACGACGCAGCACCGATGGTCTACGGCTCATTCTCTGATATTTTCTACCACAAACATCATTACTACTATATCAATCTCGTATACCAACGACGCAGCACCGATGGTCTACGGCTCATTCTCTGATATTTTCTACCACAAACATCATTACTACTATATCAATCTCGTATACCAACGACGCAGCACCGATGGTCTACGGCTCAGTTCCTGATATTTTCCACCACAAATATCATTACTACTATATCAATCTCGTATACCAACGACACAGCGCTAATGGTCTACGGCTCATTCTCTGATATTTTCCACCACAAATATCATTACTACTATATCAATCTCGTATACCAACGACGCAGCACCGATGGTCTACGGCTCATTCCCTGATATTTTCCACCACAAATATCATTACTACTATATCAATCTCGTATACCAACGACGCAGCACCGATGGTCTACGGCTCAGTTCCTGATATTTTCCACCACAAATATCATTACTACTATATCAATCTCGTATACCAACGACACAGCGCTAATGGTCTACGGCTCAGTTCCTGATATTTTCCACCACAAATATCATTACTACTATATCAATCTCGTATACCAACGACGCAGCGCTAATGGTCTACGGCTCATTCTCTGATATTTTCCACCACAAATATCATTACTACTATATCAATCTCGTATACCAACGACGCAGCACCGATGGTCTACGGCTCAGTTCCTGATATTTTCCACCACAAATATCATTACTACTATATCAATCTCGTATACCATCGACGCAGCACCGATGGTCTACGGCTCATTCTCTGATATTTTCCACCACAAATATCATTACTACTATATCAATCTCGTATACCAACGACGCAGCACCGATGGTCTACGGCTCATTCTCTGATATTTTCCACCACAAATATCATTACTACTATATCAATCTCGTATACCAACGACGCAGCACCGATGGTCTACGGCTCATTCCCTGATATTTTCCACCACAAATATCATTACTACTATATCAATCTCGTATACCAACGACGCAGCACCGATGGTCTACGGCTCATTCTCTGATATTTTCTACCACAAACATCATTACTACTATATCAATCTCGTATACCAACGACGCAGCGCTAATGGTCTACGACTCATTCTCTGATATTTTCCACCACAAATATCATTACTACTATATCAATCTCGTATACCATCGACGCAGCACCGATGGTCTACGGCTCAGTTCCTGATATTTTCCACCACAAATATCATTACTACTATATCAATCTCGTATACCAACGACGCAGCGCTAATGGTCTACGGCTCATTCTCTGATATTTTCCACCACAAATATCATTACTACTATATCAATCTCGTATACCAACAACACAGCGCTAATGGTCTACGGCTCATTCTCTGATATTTTCCACCACAAATATCATTACTACTATATCAATCTCGTATACCAACGACGCAGCGCTAATGGTCTACGGCTCATTCTCTGATATTTTCCACCACAAATATCATTACTACTATATCAATCTCGTATACCAACGACGCAGCGCTAATGGTCTACGGCTCATTCTCTGATCTTTTCCACCACAAATATCATTACTACTATATCAATCTCGTATACCAACAACACAGCGCTAATGGTCTACGGCTCAGTTCCTGATATTTTCCACCACAAATATCATTACTACTATATCAATCTCGTATACCAACGACGCAGCACCGATGGTCTACGGCTCATTCTCTGATATTTTCCACCAAAAATATCATTACTACTATATCAATCTCGTATACCAACGACGCAGCACCGATGGTCTACGGCTCAGTTCCTGATATTTTCCACCACAAATATTATTACTACTATATCAATCTCGTATACCAACGACGCAGCACCGATGGTCTACGGCTCATTCTCTGATATTTTCTACCACAAACATCATTACTACTATATCAATCTCGTATACCAACGACGCAGCACCGATGGTCTACGGCTCATTCTCTGATATTTTCTACCACAAACATCATTACTACTATATCAATCTCGTATACCAACGACGCAGCACCGATGGTCTACGGCTCAGTTCCTGATATTTTCCACCACAAATATCATTACTACTATATCAATCTCGTATACCAACGACACAGCGCTAATGGTCTACGGCTCATTCTCTGATATTTTCCACCACAAATATCATTACTACTATATCAATCTCGTATACCAACGACGCAGCACCGATGGTCTACGGCTCATTCCCTGATATTTTCCACCACAAATATCATTACTACTATATCAATCTCGTATACCAACGACGCAGCACCGATGGTCTACGGCTCAGTTCCTGATATTTTCCACCACAAATATCATTACTACTATATCAATCTCGTATACCAACGACACAGCGCTAATGGTCTACGGCTCAGTTCCTGATATTTTCCACCACAAATATCATTACTACTATATCAATCTCGTATACCAACGACGCAGCGCTAATGGTCTACGGCTCATTCTCTGATATTTTCCACCACAAACATCATTACTACTATATCAATCTCGTATACCAACGACGCAGCACCGATGGTCTACGGCTCAGTTCCTGATATTTTCCACCACAAATATCATTACTACTATATCAATCTCGTATACCATCGACGCAGCACCGATGGTCTACGGCTCATTCTCTGATATTTTCCACCACAAATATCATTACTACTATATCAATCTCGTATACCAACGACGCAGCACCGATGGTCTACGGCTCATTCTCTGATATTTTCCACCACAAATATCATTACTACTATATCAATCTCGTATACCAACGACGCAGCACCGATGGTCTACGGCTCATTCCCTGATATTTTCCACCACAAATATCATTACTACTATATCAATCTCGTATACCAACGACGCAGCACCGATGGTCTACGGCTCATTCTCTGATATTTTCTACCACAAACATCATTACTACTATATCAATCTCGTATACCAACGACGCAGCACCGATGGTCTACGGCTCATTCTCTGATATTTTCTACCACAAACATCATTACTACTATATCAATCTCGTATACCAACGACGCAGCACCGATGGTCTACGGCTCATTCTCTGATATTTTCTACCACAAACATCATTACTACTATATCAATCTCGTATACCAACGACGCAGCACCGATGGTCTACGGCTCATTCTCTGATATTTTCTACCACAAACATCATTACTACTATATCAATCTCGTATACCAACGACGCAGCACCGATGGTCTACGGCTCATTCTCTGATATTTTCTACCACAAACATCATTACTACTATATCAATCTCGTATACCAACGACGCAGCACCGATGGTCTACGGCTCAGTTCCTGATATTTTCCACCACAAATATCATTACTACTATATCAATCTCGTATACCAACGACGCAGCGCTAATGGTCTACGGCTCATTCTCTGATATTTTCCACCACAAATATCATTACTACTATATCAATCTCGTATACCAACGACGCAGCACCGATGGTCTACGGCTCATTCCCTGATATTTTCCACCACAAATATCATTACTACTATATCAATCTCGTATACCAACGACGCAGCGCTAATGGTCTACGGCTCAGTTCCTGATATTTTCCACCACAAATATCATTACTACTATATCAATCTCGTATACCAACGACGCAGCACCGATGGTCTACGGCTCATTCCCTGATATTTTCCACCACAAATATCATTACTACTATATCAATCTCGTATACCAACGACGCAGCACCGATGGTCTACGGCTCATTCTCTGATATTTTCTACCACAAACATCATTACTACTATATCAATCTCGTATACCAACGACGCAGCACCGATGGTCTACGGCTCATTCTCTGATATTTTCTACCACAAACATCATTACTACTATATCAATCTCGTATACCAACGACGCAGCACCGATGGTCTACGGCTCATTCTCTGATATTTTCTACCACAAACATCATTACTACTATATCAATCTCGTATACCAACGACGCAGCACCGATGGTCTACGGCTCAGTTCCTGATATTTTCCACCACAAATATCATTACTACTATAACAATCTCGTATACCAACGACGCAGCGCTAATGGTCTACGGCTCATTCTCTGATATTTTCCACCACAAATATCATTACTACTATATCAATCTCGTATACCAACGACGCAGCACCGATGGTCTACGGCTCATTCCCTGATATTTTCCACCACAAATATCATTACTACTATATCAATCTCGTATACCAACGACGCAGCGCTAATGGTCTACGGCTCAGTTCCTGATATTTTCCACCACAAATATCATTACTACTATATCAATCTCGTATACCAACGACACAGCGCTAATGGTCTACGGCTCAGTTCCTGATATTTTCCACCACAAATATCATTACTACTATATCAATCTCGTATACCAACGACGCAGCGCTAATGGTCTACGGCTCATTCTCTGATATTTTCCACCACAAATATCATTACTACTATATCAATCTCGTATACCAACGACGCAGCACCGATGGTCTACGGCTCATTCCCTGATATTTTCCACCACAAATATCATTACTACTATATCAATCTCGTATACCAACGACGCAGCGCTAATGGTCTACGGCTCAGTTCCTGATATTTTCCACCACAAATATCATTACTACTATATCAATCTCGTATACCAACGACACAGCGCTAATGGTCTACGGCTCAGTTCCTGATATTTTCCACCACAAATATCATTACTACTATATCAATCTCGTATACCAACGACGCAGCGCTAATGGTCTACGGCTCAGTTCCTGATATTTTCCACCACAAATATCATTACTACTATATCAATCTCGTATACCAACGACGCAGCACCGATGGTCTACGGCTCAGTTCCTGATATTTTCCACCACAAATATCATTACTACTATATCAATCTCGTATACCATCGACGCAGCACCGATGGTCTACGGCTCATTCTCTGATATTTTCCACCACAAATATCATTACTACTATATCAATCTCGTATACCAACGACGCAGCACCGATGGTCTACGGCTCATTCTCTGATATTTTCCACCACAAATATCATTACTACTATATCAATCTCGTATACCAACGACGCAGCACCGATGGTCTACGGCTCATTCCCTGATATTTTCCACCACAAATATCATTACTACTATATCAATCTCGTATACCAACGACGCAGCACCGATGGTCTACGGCTCATTCTCTGATATTTTCCACCACAAATATCATTACTACTATATCAATCTCGTATACCATCGACGCAGCACCGATGGTCTACGGCTCAGTTCCTGATATTTTCCACCACAAATATCATTACTACTATATCAATCTCGTATACCAACGACGCAGCGCTAATGGTCTACGGCTCATTCTCTGATATTTTCCACCACAAATATCATTACTACTATATCAATCTCGTATACCAACGATGCAGCACCGATGGTCTACGGCTCATTCTCTGATATTTTCCACCACAAATATCATTACTACTATATCAATCTCGTATACCAACGACGCAGCACCGATGGTCTACGGCTCATTCTCTGATATTTTCCACCACAAATATCATTACTACTATATCAATCTCGTATACCAACGACGCAGCACCGATGGTCTACGGCTCAGTTCCTGATATTTTCCACCACAAATATCATTACTACTATATCAATCTCGTATACCAACGATGCAGCACCGATGGTCTACGGCTCATTCTCTGATATTTTCCACCACAAATTTCATTACTACTATATCAATCTCGTATACCAACGACGCAGCACCGATGGTCTACGGCTCATTCTCTGATATTTTCCACCACAAATATCATTACTACTATATCAATCTCGTATACCAACGACGCAGCACCGATGGTCTACGGCTCAGTTCCTGATATTTTCCACCACAAATATCATTACTACTATATCAATCTCGTATACCAACGACGCAGCACCGATGGTCTACGGCTCAGTTCCTGATATTTTCCACCACAAATATCATTACTACTATATCAATCTCGTATACCAACGACGCAGCACCGATGGTCTACGGCTCAGTTCCTGATATTTTCCACCACAAATATCATTACTACTATATCAATCTCGTATACCAACGACGCAGCACCGATGGTCTACGGCTCAGTTCCTGATATTTTCCACCACAAATATCATTACTACTATATCAATCTCGTATACCAACGACGCAGCACCGATGGTCTACGGCTCAGTTCCTGATATTTTCCACCACAAATATCATTACTACTATATTAATCTCGTATACCAACGACGCAGCGCTAATGGTCTACGGCTCATTCTCTGATATTTTCCACCACAAATATCATTACTACTATATCAATCTCGTATACCAACGACGCAGCACCGATGGTCTACGGCTCAGTTCCTGATATTTTCCACCACAAATATCATTACTACTATATCAATCTCGTATACCAACGACGCAGCACCGATGGTCTACGGCTCAGTTCCTGATATTTTCCACCACAAATATCATTACTACTATATCAATCTCGTATACCAACGACGCAGCGCTAATGGTCTACGGCTCATTCTCTGATATTTTCCACCACAAATATCATTACTACTATATCAATCTCGTATACCAACGACGCAGCACCGATGGTCTACGGCTCAGTTCCTGATATTTTCCACCACAAATATCATTACTACTATATCAATCTCGTATACCAACGACGCAGCACCGATGGTCTACGGCTCATTCTCTGATATTTTCCACCACAAATATCATTACTACTATATCAATCTCGTATACCAACGATGCAGCACCGATGGTCTACGGCTCATTCTCTGATATTTTTCACCACAAATATCATTACTACTATATCAATCTCGTATACCAACGATGCAGCACCGATGGTCTACGGCTCATTCTCTGATATTTTCCACCACAAATATCATTACTACTATATCAATCTCGTATACCATCGACGCAGCACCGATGGTCTACGGCTCAGTTCCTGATATTTTCCACCACAAATATCATTACTACTATATCAATCTCGTATACCAACGACGCAGCGCTAATGGTCTACGGCTCATTCTCTGATATTTTCCACCACAAATATCATTACTACTATATCAATCTCGTATACCAACGACGCAGCACCGATGGTCTACGGCTCAGTTCCTGATATTTTCCACCACAAATATCATTACTACTATATCAATCTCGTATACCAACGACGCAGCGCTAATGGTCTACGGCTCATTCTCTGATATTTTCCACCACAAATATCATTACTACTATATCAATCTCGTATACCAACGACGCAGCACCGATGGTCTACGGCTTAGTTCCTGATATTTTCCACCACAAATATCATTACTACTATATCAATCTCGTATACCAACGACGCAGCGCTAATGGTCTACGGCTCATTCTCTGATATTTTCCACCACAAATATCATTACTACTATATCAATCTCGTATACCAACGACGCAGCACCGATGGTCTACGGCTCAGTTCCTGATATTTTCCACCACAAATATCATTACTACTAGATCAATCTCGTATACCAACGACGCAGCGCTAATGGTCTACGGCTCATTCTCTGATATTTTCCACCACAAATATCATTACTACTATATCAATCTCGTTTACCAACGACGCAGCACAGATGGTCTACGGCTCATTCTCTGATATTTTCCACCACAAATATCATTACTACTATATCAATCTCGTATACAAACGATGCAGCACCGATGGTCTACGGCTCATTTTCTGATATTTTTCACCACAAATATCATTACTACTATATCAATCTCGTATACCAACGATGCAGCACCGATGGTCTACGGCTCATTCTCTGATATTTTCCACCACAAATATCATTACTACTATATCAATCTCGTATACCATCGACGCAGCACCGATGGTCTACGGCTCAGTTCCTGATATTTTCCACCACAAATATCATTACTACTATATCAATCTCGTATACCAACGACGCAGCACCGATGGTCTACGGCTCATTCTCTGATATTTTCCACCACAAATATCATTACTACTATATCAATCTCGTATACCAACGACGCAGCACCGATGGTCTACGGCTCATTCTCTGATATTTTCCACCACAAATATCATTACTACTATATCAATCTCGTATACCAACGACGCAGCACCGATGGTCTACGGCTCAGTTCCTGATATTTTCCACCACAAATATCATTACTACTATATTAATCTCGTATACCAACGACGCAGCGCTAATGGTCTACGGCTCATTCTCTGATATTTTCCACCACAAATATCATTACTACTATATCAATCTCGTATACCAACGACGCAGCACCGATGGTCTACGGCTCAGTTCCTGATATTTTCCACCACAAATATCATTACTACTATATCAATCTCGTATACCAACGACGCAGCACCGATGGTCTACGGCTCAGTTCCTGATATTTTCCACCACAAATATCATTACTACTATATCAATCTCGTATACCAACGACGCAGCGCTAATGGTCTACGGCTCATTCTCTGATATTTTCCACCACAAATATCATTACTACTATATCAATCTCGTATACCAACGACGCAGCGCTAATGGTCTACGGCTCAGTTCCTGATATTTTCCACCACAAATATCATTACTACTATATCAATCTCGTATACCAACGACGCAGCACCGATGGTCTACGGCTCATTCTCTGATATTTTCCACCACAAATTTCATTACTACTATATCAATCTCGTATACCAACGACGCAGCACCGATGGTCTACGGCTCATTCTCTGATATTTTCCACCACAAATATCATTACTACTATATCAATCTCGTATACCAACGACGCAGCACCGATGGTCTACGGCTCAGTTCCTGATATTTTCCACCACAAATATCATTACTACTATATCAATCTCGTATACCAACGACGCAGCACCGATGGTCTACGGCTCAGTTCCTGATATTTTCCACCACAAATATCATTACTACTATATCAATCTCGTATACCAACGACGCAGCACCGATGGTCTAGGCTCAGTTCCTGATATTTTCCACCACAAATATCATTACTACTATATCAATCTCGTATACCAACGACGCAGCACCGATGGTCTACGGCTCAGTTCCTGATATTTTCCACCACAAATATCATTACTACTATATCAATCTCGTATACCAACGACGCAGCACCGATGGTCTACGGCTCAGTTCCTGATATTTTCCACCACAAATATCATTACTACTATATTAATCTCGTATACCAACGACGCAGCGCTAATGGTCTACGGCTCATTCTCTGATATTTTCTACCACAAATATCATTACTACTATATCAATCTCGTATACCAACGACGCAGCACCGATGGTCTACGGCTCAGTTCCTGATATTTTCCACCACAAATATCATTACTACTATATCAATCTCGTATACCAACGACGCAGCACCGATGGTCTACGGCTCAGTTCCTGATATTTTCCACCACAAATATCATTACTACTATATTAATCTCGTATACCAACGACGCAGCGCTAATGGTCTACGGCTCATTCTCTGATATTTTCCACCACAAATATCATTACTACTATATCAATCTCGTATACCAACGACGCAGCACCGATGGTCTACGGCTCAGTTCCTGATATTTTCCACCACAAATATCATTACTACTATATCAATCTCGTATACCAACGACGCAGCACCGATGGTCTACGGCTCAGTTCCTGATATTTTCCACCACAAATATCATTACTACTATATCAATCTCGTATACCAACGACGCAGCGCTAATGGTCTACGGCTCATTCTCTGATATTTTCCACCACAAATATCATTACTACTATATCAATCTCGTATACCAACGACGCAGCGCTAATGGTCTACGGCTCAGTTCCTGATATTTTCCACCACAAATATCATTACTACTATATCAATCTCGTATACCAACGACGCAGCACCGATGGTCTACGGCTCATTCTCTGATATTTTCCACCACAAATTTCATTACTACTATATCAATCTCGTATACCAACGACGCAGCACCGATGGTCTACGGCTCATTCTCTGATATTTTCCACCACAAATATCATTACTACTATATCAATCTCGTATACCAACGACGCAGCGCTAATGGTCTACGGCTCATTCTCTGATATTTTCCACCACAAATATCATTACTACTATATCAATCTCGTATACCAACGACGCAGCACCGATGGTCTACGGCTCAGTTCCTGATATTTTCCACCACAAATATCATTACTACTATATCAATCTCGTATACCAACGACGCAGCACCGATGGTCTACGGCTCATTCTCTGATATTTTCCACCACAAATATCAT
This sequence comes from Caenorhabditis uteleia, assembly GCA_963573275.1. Lineage (NCBI taxonomy): Eukaryota > Metazoa > Nematoda > Chromadorea > Rhabditida > Rhabditidae > Caenorhabditis > Caenorhabditis uteleia. The sequence continues at coordinate 7,061,425 of OY752137.1, forward strand.
TACTACTATATCAATCTCGTATACCAACGATGCAGCACCGATGGTCTACGGCTCATTCTCTGATATTTTCCACCACAAATATCATTACTACTATATCAATCTCGTATACCAACGATGCAGCACCGATGGTCTACGGCTCATTCTCTGATATTTTCCACCACAAATATCATTACTACTATATCAATCTCGTATACCATCGACGCAGCACCGATGGTCTACGGCTCAGTTCCTGATATTTTCCACCACAAATATCATTACTACTATATCAATCTCGTATACCAACGACGCAGCGCTAATGGTCTACGGCTCATTCTCTGATATTTTCCACCACAAATATCATTACTACTATATCAATCTCGTATACCAACGACGCAGCACCGATGGTCTACGGCTCAGTTCCTGATATTTTCCACCACAAATATCATTACTACTATATCAAACTCGTATACCAACGACGCAGCGCTAATGGTCTACGGCTCATTCTCTGATATTTTCCACCACAAATATCATTACTACTATATCAATCTCGTATACCAACGACGCAGCACCGATGGTCTACGGCTCAGTTCCTGATATTTTCCACCACAAATATCATTACTACTATATCAATCTCGTATACCAACGACGCAGCGCTAATGGTCTACGGCTCATTCTCTGATATTTTCCACCACAAATATCATTACTACTATATCAATCTCGTATACCAACGACGCAGCACCGATGGTCTACGGCTCAGTTCCTGATATTTTCCACCACAAATATCATTACTACTATATCAATCTCGTATACCAACGACGCAGCGCTAATGGTCTACGGCTCATTCTCTGATATTTTCCACCACAAATATCATTACTACTATATCAATCTCGTATACGAACGACGCAGCACCGATGGTCTACGGCTCAGTTCCTGATATTTTCCACCACAAATATCATTACTACTATATCAATCTCGTATACCAACGACGCAGCGCTAATGGTCTACGGCTCATTCTCTGATATTTTCCACCACAAATATCATTACTACTATATCAATCTCGTATACCAACGACGCAGCACAGATGGTCTACGGCTCATTCTCTGATATTTTCCACCACAAATATCATTACTACTATATCAATCTCGTATACCAACAACGCAGCACCGATGGTCTACGGCTCAGTTCCTGATATTTTCCACCACAAATATCATTACTACTATATCAATCTCGTATACCAACGACGCAGCACCGATGGTCTACGGCTCAGTTCCTGATATTTTCCACCACAAATATCATTACTACTATATCAATCTCGTATACCATCGACGCAGCACCGATGGTCTACGGCTCAGTTCCTGATATTTTCCACTACAAATATCATTACTACTATATCAATCTCGTATACCAACGACGCAGCACCGATGGTCTACGGCTCAGTTCCTGATATTTTCCACCACAAATATCATTACTACTATATCAATCTCGTATACCATCGACGCAGCACCGATGGTCTACGGCTCAGTTCCTGATATTTTCCACCACAAATATCATTACTACTATATCAATCTCGTATACCAACGACGCAGCACCGATGGTCTACGGCTCAGTTCCTGATATTTTCCACCACAAATATCATTACTACTATATCAATCTCGTATACCAACGACGCAGCACCGATGGTCTACGGCTCAGTTCCTGATATTTTCCACCACAAATATCATTACTACTATATCAATCTCGTATACCAACGACGCAGCACCGATGGTCTACGGCTCAGTTCCTGATATTTTCCACCACAAATATCATTACTACTATATCAATCTCGTATACCAACAACGCAGCACCGATGGTCTACGGCTCAGTTCCTGATATTTTCCACCACAAATATCATTACTACTATATCAATCTCGTATACCAACGACGCAGCACCGATGGTCTACGGCTCATTCTCTGATATTTTCCACCACAAATATCATTACTACTATATCAATCTCGTATACCAACGACGCAGCACCGATGGTCTACGGCTCAGTTCCTGATATTTTCCACCACAAATATCATTACTACTATATCAATCTCGTATACCATCGACGCAGCACCGATGGTCTACGGCTCAGTTCCTGATATTTTCCGACACAAATATCATTACTACTATATCAATCTCGTATACCAACGACGCAGCACCGATGGTCTACGGCTCAGTTCCTGATATTTTCCACCACAAATATCATTACTACTATATCAATCTCGTATACCATCGACGCAGCACCGATGGTCTACGGCTCAGTTCCTGATATTTTCCACCACAAATATCATTACTACTATATCAATCTCGTATACCAACGACGCAGCACCGATGGTCTACGGCTCAGTTCCTGATATTTTCCACCACAAATATCATTACTACTATATCAATCTCGTATACCATCGACGCAGCACCGATGGTCTACGGCTCAGTTCCTGATATTTTCCACCACAAGAATCATTACTACTATATCAATCTCGTATACCAACGACGCAGCACCGATGGTCTACGGCTCAGTTCCTGATATTTTCCACCACAAATATCATTACTACTATATCATTCTCGTATACCAACGACGCAGCACCGATGGTCTACGGCTCAGTTCCTGATATTTTCCACCACAAATATCATTACTACTATATCAATCTCGTATACCAACGACGCAGCACCGATGGTCTACGGCTCAGTTCCTGATATTTTCCACCACAAATATCATTACTACTATATCAATCTCGTATACCAACAACGCAGCACCGATGGTCTACGGCTCAGTTCCTGATATTTTCCACCACAAATATCATTACTACTATATCAATCTCGTATACCAACGACGCAGCACCGATGGTCTACGGCTCATTCTCTGATATTTTCCACCACAAATATCATTACTACTATATCAATCTCGTATACCAACGACGCAGCACCGATGGTCTACGGCTCAGTTCCTGATATTTTCCACCACAAATATCATTACTACTATATCAATCTCGTATACCATCGACGCAGCACCGATGGTCTACGGCTCAGTTCCTGATATTTTCCACCACAAATATCATTACTACTATATCAATCTCGTATACCAACGACGCAGCGCTAATGGTCTACGGCTCATTCTCTGATCTTTTCCACCACAAATATCATTACTACTATATCAATCTCGTATACCAACGACGCAGCACCGATGGTCTACGGCTCAGTTCCTGATATTTTCCACCACAAATATCATTACTACTATATCAATCTCGTATACCAACGACGCAGCGCTAATGGTCTACGGCTCATTCTCTGATATTTTCCACCACAAATATCATTACTACTATATCAATCTCGTATACCAACGACGCAGCACCGATGGTCTACGGCTCAGTTCCTGATATTTTCCACCACAAATATCATTACTACTATATCAATCTCGTATACCAACGACGCAGCACCGATGGTCTACGGCTCAGTTCCTGATATTTTCCACCACAAATATCATTACTACTATATCAATCTCGTATACCAACGACGCAGCGCTAATGGTCTACGGCTCAGTTCCTGATATTTTCCACCACAAATATCATTACTACTATATCAATCTCGTATACCAACGACGCAGCGCTAATGGTCTACGGCTCATTCTCTGATCTTTTCCACCACAAATATCATTACTACTATATCAATCTCGTATACCAACAACACAGCGCTAATGGTCTACGGCTCATTCTCTGATATTTTCCACCACAAATATCATTACTACTATATCAATCTCGTATACCAACGACGCAGCGCTAATGGTCTACGGCTCATTCTCTGATCTTTTCCACCACAAATATCATTACTACTATATCAATCTCGTATACCAACGACGCAGCACCGATGGTCTACGGCTCATTCTCTGATATTTTCCACCACAAATATCATTACTACTATATCAATCTCGTATACCAACGACGCAGCGCTAATGGTCTACGGCTCATTCTCTGATATTTTCCACCACAAATATCATTACTACTATATCAATCTCGTATACCAACGACGCAGCGCTAATGGTCTACGGCTCATTCTCTGATATTTTCCACCACAAATATCATTACTACTATATCAATCTCGTATACCAACGACGCAGCGCTAATGGTCTACGGCTCATTCTCTGATATTTTCCACCACAAATATCATTACTACTATATCAATCTCGTATACCAACGACGCAGCGCTAATGGTCTACGGCTCATTCTCTGATATTTTCCACCACAAATATCATTACTACTATATCAATCTCGTATACCAACGACGCAGCGCTAATGATCTACGGCTCATTCTCTGATATTTTCCACCACAAATATCATTACTACTATATCAATCTCGTATACCAACGACGCAGCGCTAATGGTCTACGGCTCATTCTCTGATATTTTCCACCACAAATATCATTACTACTATATCAATCTCGTATACCAACGACGCAGCGCTAATGGTCTACGGCTCATTCTCTGATATTTTCCACCACAAATATCATTACTACTATATCAATCTCGTATACCAACGACGCAGCGCTAATGGTCTACGGCTCATTCTCTGATATTTTCCACCACAAATATCATTACTACTATATCAATCTCGTATACCAACAACGCAGCACCGATGGTCTACGGCTCAGTTCCTGATATTTTCCACCACAAATATCATTACTACTATATCAATCTCGTATACCAACGACGCAGCACCGATGGTCTACGGCTCATTCTCTGATATTTTCCACCACAAATATCATTACTACTATATCAATCTCGTATACCAACGACGCAGCACCGATGGTCTACGGCTCAGTTCCTGATATTTTCCACCACAAATATCATTACTACTATATCAATCTCGTATACCAACGACGCAGCACCGATGGTCTACGGCTCATTCTCTGATATTTTCCACCACAAATATCATTACTACTATATCAATCTCGTATACCAACGACGCAGCACCGATGGTCTACGGCTCATTCTCTGATATTTTCCACCACAAATATCATTACTACTATATCAATCTCGTATACCAACAACGCAGCACCGATGGTCTACGGCTCAGTTCCTGATATTTTCCACCACAAATATCATTACTACTATATCAATCTCGTATACCATCGACGCAGCACCGATGGTCTACGGCTCATTCTCTGATATTTTCCACCACAAATATCATTACTACTATATCAATCTCGTATACCAACGACGCAGCACCGATGGTCTACGGCTCAGTTCCTGATATTTTCCACCACAAATATCATTACTACTATATCAATCTCGTATACCATCGACGCAGCACCGATGGTCTACGGCTCATTCTCTGATATTTTCCACCACAAATATCATTACTACTATATCAATCTCGTATACCAACGACGCAGCACCGATGGTCTACGGCTCAGTTCCTGATATTTTCCACCACAAATATCATTACTACTATATCAATCTCGTATACCATCGACGCAGCACCGATGGTCTACGGCTCATTCTCTGCCAATTTTCCACCACAAATATCATTACTACTATATCAATCTCGTATACCATCGACGCAGCACCGATGGTCTACGGCTCATTCTCTGATATTTTCCACCACAAATATCATTACTACTATATCAATCTCGTATACCAACGACGCAGCACCGATGGTCTACGGCTCAGTTCCTGATATTTTCCACCACAAATATCATTACTACTATATCAATCTCGTATACCATCGACGCAGCACCGATGGTCTACGGCTCAGTTCCTGATATTTTCCACCACAAATATCATTACTACTATATCAATCTCGTATACCATCGACGCAGCACCGATGGTCTACGGCTCAGTTCCTGATATTTTCCACCACAAATATCATTACTACTATATCAATCTCGTATACCAACGACGCAGCACCGATGGTCTACGGCTCATTCTCTGATATTTTCCACCACAAATATCATTACTACTATATCAATCTCGTATACCAACGACGCAGCACCGATGGTCTACGGCTCAGTTCCTGATATTTTCCACCACAAATATCATTACTACTATATCAATCTCGTATACCAACGACGCAGCACCGATGGTCTACGGCTCATTCTCTGATATTTTCCACCACAAATATCATTACTACTATATCAATCTCGTATACCAACGACGCAGCACCGATGGTCTACGGCTCATTCTCTGATATTTTCCACCACAAATATCATTACTACTATATCAATCTCGTATACCAACGACGCAGCACCGATGGTCTACGGCTCATTCTCTGATATTTTCCACCACAAATATCATTACTACTATATCAATCTCGTATACCAACGACGCAGCACCGATGGTCTACGGCTCAGTTCCTGATATTTTCCACCACAAATATCATTACTACTATATCAATCTCGTATACCAACGACGCAGCACCGATGGTCTACGACTCAGTTCCTGATATTTTCCACCACAAATATCATTACTACTATATCAATCTCGTATACCAACGACGCAGCACCGATGGTCTACGGCTCATTCTCTGATATTTTCCACCACAAATATCATTACTACTATATCAATCTCGTATACCAACGACGCAGCACCGATGGTCTACGGCTCAGTTCCTGATATTTTCCACCACAAATATCATTACTACTATATCAATCTCGTATACCAACGACGCAGCACCGATGGTCTACGGCTCATTCTCTGATATTTTCCACCACAAATATCATTACTACTATATCAATCTCGTATACCAACGACGCAGCACCGATGGTCTACGGCTCAGTTCCTGATATTTTCCACCACAAATATCATTACTACTATATCAATCTCGTAAACCAACGACGCAGCACCGATGGTCTACGGCTCAGTTCCTGATATTTTCCACCACAAATATCATTACTACTATATCAATCTCGTATACCAACGACGCAGCACCGATGGTCTACGGCTCAGTTCCTGATATTTTCCACCACAAATATCATTACTACTATATCAATCTCGTATACCAACGACGCAGCACCGATGGTCCACGGTTCATTCTCTGATATTTTCCACCACAAATATCATTACTACTATATCAATCTCGTATACCAACGACGCAGCACCGATGGTCTACGGCTCATTCTCTGATATTTTCCACCACAAATATCATTACTACTATATCAATCTCGTATACCAACGACGCAGCACCGATGGTCTACGGCTCATTCTCTGATATTTTCCACCACAAATATCATTACTACTATATCAATCTCGTATACCATCGACGCAGCACCAATGGTCTACGGCTCAGTTCCTGATATTTTCCACCACAAATATCATTACTACTATATCAATCTCGTATACCAACGACGCAGCACCAATGGTCTACGGCTCAGTTCCTGATATTTTCCACCACAAATATCATTACTACTATATCAATCTCGTATACCAACGACGCAGCACCGATGGTCTACGGCTCAGTTCCTGATATTTTCCACCACAAATATCATTACTACTATATCAATCTCGTATACCATCGACGCAGCACCAATGGTCTACGGCTCAGTTCCTGATATTTTCCACCACAAATATCATTACTACTATATCAATCTCGTATACCAACGACGCAGCACCGATGGTCTACGGCTCAGTTCCTGATATTTTCCACCACAAATATCATTACTACTATATCAATCTCGTATACCAACGACGCAGCACCGATGGTCTACGGCTCAGTTCCTGATATTTTCCACCACAAATATCATTACTACTATATCAATCTCGTATACCAACGACGCAGCACCGATGGTCTACGGCTCAGTTCCTGATATTTTCCACCACAAATATCATTACTACTATATAAATCTCGTATACCAACGACGCAGCACCGATGGTCTACAGCTCATTCTCTGATATTTTCCACCACAAATATCATTACTACTATATCAATCTCGTATACCAACGACGCAGCACCGATGGTCTACGGCTCAGTTCCTGATATTTTCCACCACAAATATCATTACTACTATATCAATCTCGTATACCAACGACGCAGCACCGATGGTCTACGGCTCAGTTCCTGATATTTTCCACCACAAATATCATTACTACTATATCAATCTCGTATACCAACGACGCAGCACCGATGGTCTACAGCTCATTCTCTGATATTTTCCACCACAAATATCATTACTACTATATCAATCTCGTATACCAACGACGCAGCACCGATGGTCTACGGCTCAGTTCCTGATATTTTCCACCACAAATATCATTACTACTATATCAATCTCGTATACCAACGACGCAGCACCGATGGTCTACGGCTCAGTTCCTGATATTTTCCACCACAAATATCATTACTACTATATCAATCTCGTAAACCAACGACGCAGCACCGATGGTCTACGGCTCAGTTCCTGATATTTTCCACCACAAATATCATTACTACTATATCAATCTCGTATACCAACGACGCAGCACCGATGGTCTACGGCTCAGTTCCTGATATTTTCCACCACAAATATCATTACTACTATATCAATCTCGTATACCAACGACGCAGCACCGATGGTCTACGGCTCATTCTCTGATATTTTCCACCACAAATATCATTACTACTATATCAATCTCGTATACCAACGACGCAGCACCGATGGTCTACGGCTCAGTTCCTGATATTTTCCACCACAAATATCATTACTACTATATCAATCTCGTATACCAACGACGCAGCACCGATGGTCTACGGCTCATTCTCTGATATTTTCCACCACAAATATCATTACTACTATATCAATCTCGTATACCAACGACGCAGCACCGATGGTCTACGGCTCAGTTCCTGATATTTTCCACCACAAATATCATTACTACTATATCAATCTCGTATACCAACGACGCAGCACCGATGGTCTACGGCTCAGTTCCTGATATTTTCCACCACAAATATCATTACTACTATATCAATCTCGTATACCAACGACGCAGCACCGATGGTCTACGGCTCATTCTCTGATATTTTCCACCACAAATATCATTACTACTATATCAATCTCGTAAACCAACGACGCAGCACCGATGGTCTACGGCTCAGTTCCTGATATTTTCCACCACAAATATCATTACTACTATATCAATCTCGTATACCAACGACGCAGCACCAATGGTCTACGGCTCAGTTCCTGATATTTTCCACCACAAATATCATTACTACTATATCAATCTCGTATACCAACGACGCAGCACCGATGGTCTACGGCTCATTCTCTGATATTTTCCACCACAAATATCATTACTACTATATCAATCTCGTATACCAACGACGCAGCACCGATGGTCTACGGCTCAGTTCCTGATATTTTCCACCACAAATATCATTACTACTATATCAATCTCGTAAACCAACGACGCAGCACCGATGGTCTACGGCTCAGTTCCTGATATTTTCCACCACAAATATCATTACTACTATATCAATCTCGTATACCAACGACGCAGCACCGATGGTCTACGGCTCAGTTCCTGATATTTTCCACCACAAATATCATTACTACTATATCAATCTCGTATACCAACGACGCAGCACCGCTGGTCTACGGCTCAGTTCCTGATATTTTCCACCACAAATATCATTACTACTATATCAATCTCGTATACCAACGACGCAGCACCGATGGTCTACGGCTCATTCTCTGATATTTTCCACCACAAATATCATTACTACTATATCAATCTCGTATACCAACGACGCAGCACCGATGGTCTACGGCTCAGTTCCTGATATTTTCCACCACAAATATCATTACTACTATATCAATCTCGTATACCAACGACGCAGCACCGATGGTCTACGGCTCATTCTCTGATATTTTCCACCACAAATATCATTACTACTATATCAATCTCGTATACCAACGACGCAGCACCGCTGGTCTACGGCTCAGTTCCTGATAGTTTCCACCACAAATATCATTACTACTATATCAATCTCGTATACCAACGACGCAGCACCGATGGTCTACGGCTCATTCTCTGATATTTTCCACCACAAATATCATTACTACTATATCAATCTCGTATACCAACGACGCAGCACCAATGGTCTACGGCTCAGTTCCTGATATTTTCCACCACAAATATCATTACTACTATATCAATCTCGTATACCAACGACGCAGCACCGATGGTCTACGGCTCAGTTCCTGATATTTTCCACCACAAATATCATTACTACTATATCAATCTCGTATACCAACGACGCAGCACCGATGGTCTACGGCTCATTCTCTGATATTTTCCACCACAAATATCATTACTACTATATCAATCTCGTATACCAACGACGCAGCACCGATGGTCTACGGCTCAGTTCCTGATATTTTCCACCACAAATATCATTACTACTATATCAATCTCGTATACCAACGACGCAGCACCGATGGTCTACGGCTCAGTTCCTGATATTTTCCACCACAAATATCATTACTACTATATAAATCTCGTATACCAACGACGCAGCACCGATGGTCTACAGCTCATTCTCTGATATTTTCCACCACAAATATCATTACTACTATATCAATCTCGTATACCAACGACGCAGCACCGATGGTCTACGGCTCAGTTCCTGATATTTTCCACCACAAATATCATTACTACTATATCAATCTCGTATACCAACGACGCAGCACCGATGGTCTACGGCTCAGTTCCTGATATTTTCCACCACAAATATCATTACTACTATATCAATCTCGTATACCAACGACGCAGCACCGATGGTCTACAGCTCATTCTCTGATATTTTCCACCACAAATATCATTACTACTATATCAATCTCGTATACCAACGACGCAGCACCGATGGTCTACGGCTCAGTTCCTGATATTTTCCACCACAAATATCATTACTACTATATCAATCTCGTATACCAACGACGCAGCACCGATGGTCTACGGCTCAGTTCCTGATATTTTCCACCACAAATATCATTACTACTATATCAATCTCGTAAACCAACGACGCAGCACCGATGGTCTACGGCTCAGTTCCTGATATTTTCCACCACAAATATCATTACTACTATATCAATCTCGTATACCAACGACGCAGCACCGATGGTCTACGGCTCAGTTCCTGATATTTTCCACCACAAATATCATTACTACTATATCAATCTCGTATACCAACGACGCAGCACCGATGGTCTACGGCTCATTCTCTGATATTTTCCACCACAAATATCATTACTACTATATCAATCTCGTATACCAACGACGCAGCACCGATGGTCTACGGCTCAGTTCCTGATATTTTCCACCACAAATATCATTACTACTATATCAATCTCGTATACCAACGACGCAGCACCGATGGTCTACGGCTCATTCTCTGATATTTTCCACCACAAATATCATTACTACTATATCAATCTCGTATACCAACGACGCAGCACCGATGGTCTACGGCTCAGTTCCTGATATTTTCCACCACAAATATCATTACTACTATATCAATCTCGTATACCAACGACGCAGCACCGATGGTCTACGGCTCAGTTCCTGATATTTTCCACCACAAATATCATTACTACTATATCAATCTCGTATACCAACGACGCAGCACCGATGGTCTACGGCTCATTCTCTGATATTTTCCACCACAAATATCATTACTACTATATCAATCTCGTAAACCAACGACGCAGCACCGATGGTCTACGGCTCAGTTCCTGATATTTTCCACCACAAATATCATTACTACTATATCAATCTCGTATACCAACGACGCAGCACCAATGGTCTACGGCTCAGTTCCTGATATTTTCCACCACAAATATCATTACTACTATATCAATCTCGTATACCAACGACGCAGCACCGATGGTCTACGGCTCATTCTCTGATATTTTCCACCACAAATATCATTACTACTATATCAATCTCGTATACCAACGACGCAGCACCGATGGTCTACGGCTCAGTTCCTGATATTTTCCACCACAAATATCATTACTACTATATCAATCTCGTAAACCAACGACGCAGCACCGATGGTCTACGGCTCAGTTCCTGATATTTTCCACCACAAATATCATTACTACTATATCAATCTCGTATACCAACGACGCAGCACCGATGGTCTACGGCTCAGTTCCTGATATTTTCCACCACAAATATCATTACTACTATATCAATCTCGTATACCAACGACGCAGCACCGCTGGTCTACGGCTCAGTTCCTGATATTTTCCACCACAAATATCATTACTACTATATCAATCTCGTATACCAACGACGCAGCACCGATGGTCTACGGCTCATTCTCTGATATTTTCCACCACAAATATCATTACTACTATATCAATCTCGTATACCAACGACGCAGCACCGATGGTCTACGGCTCAGTTCCTGATATTTTCCACCACAAATATCATTACTACTATATCAATCTCGTATACCAACGACGCAGCACCGATGGTCTACGGCTCATTCTCTGATATTTTCCACCACAAATATCATTACTACTATATCAATCTCGTATACCAACGACGCAGCACCGCTGGTCTACGGCTCAGTTCCTGATATTTTCCACCACAAATATCATTACTACTATATCAATCTCGTATACCAACGACGCAGCACCGATGGTCTACGGCTCATTCTCTGATATTTTCCACCACAAATATCATTACTACTATATCAATCTCGTATACCAACGACGCAGCACCGATGGTCTACGGCTCAGTTCCTGATATTTTCCACCACAAATATCATTACTACTATATCAATCTCGTATACCAACGACGCAGCACCGCTGGTCTACGGCTCAGTTCCTGATATTTTCCACCACAAATATCATTACTACTATATCAATCTCGTATACCAACGACGCAGCACCGCTGGTCTACGGCTCAGTTCCTGATATTTTCCACCACAAATATCATTACTACTATATCAATCTCGTATACCAACGACGCAGCACCGCTGGTCTACGGCTCAGTTCCTGATATTTTCCACCACAAATATCATTACTACTATATCAATCTCGTATACCAACGACGCAGCACCGCTGGTCTACGGCTCATTCTCTGATATTTTCCACCACAAATATCATTACTACTATATCAATCTCGTATACCAACGACGCAGCACCGATGGTCTACGGCTCAGTTCCTGATATTTTCCACCACAAATATCATTACTACTATATCAATCTCGTAAACCAACGACGCAGCACCGATGGTCTACGGCTCAGTTCCTGATATTTTCCACCACAAATATCATTACTACTATATCAATCTCGTATACCAACGACGCAGCACCGATGGTCTACGGCTCATTCTCTGATATTTTCCACCACAAATATCATTACTACTATATCAATCTCGTATACCAACGACGCAGCGCTAATGGTCTACGGCTCATTCTCTGATATTTTCCACCACAAATATCATTACTACTATATCAATCTCGTATACCAACGACGCAGCACCGATGGTCTACGGCTCATTCTCTGATATTTTCCACCACAAATATCATTACTACTATATCAATCTCGTAAACCAACGACGCAGCACCGACGGTCTACGGCTCAGTTCCTGATATTTTCCACCACAAATATCATTACTACTATATCAATCTCGTATACCAACGACACAGCGCTAATGGTCTACGGCTCAGTTCCTGATATTTTCCACCACAAATATCATTACTACTATATCAATCTCGTATACCAACGACGCAGCACCGATGGTCTACGGCTCAGTTCCTGATATTTTCCACCACAAATATCATTACTACTATATCAATCTCGTATACCAACGACGCAGCACCGATGGTCTACGGCTCAGTTCCTGATATTTTCCACCACAAATATCATTACTACTATATCAATCTCGTATACCAACGACGCAGCGCTAATGGTCTACGGCTCAGTTCCTGATATTTTCCACCACAAATATCATTACTACTATATCAATCTCGTATACCAACGACGCAGCACCGATGGTCTACGGCTCATTCTCTGATATTTTCCACCACAAATATCATTACTACTATATCAATCTCGTATACCAACGACGCAGCGCTAATGGTCTACGGCTCATTCTCTGATCTTTTCCACCACAAATATCATTACTACTATATCAATCTCGTATACCAACGACACAGCGCTAATGGTCTACGGCTCATTCTCTGATATTTTCCACCACAAATATCATTACTACTATATCAATCTCGTATACCAACGACGCAGCGCTAATGGTCTACGGCTCATTCTCTGATATTTTCCACCACAAATATCATTACTACTATATCAATCTCGTATACCATCGACGCAGCACCGATGGTCTACGGCTCAGTTCCTGATATTTTCCACCACAAATATCATTACTACTATATCAATCTCGTATACCAACGACGCAGCGCTAATGGTCTACGGCTCAGTTCCTGATATTTTCCACCACAAATATCATTACTACTATATCAATCTCGTATACCAACGACGCAGCACCGATGGTCTACGGCTCATTCTCTGATATTTTCCACCACAAATATCATTACTACTATATCAATCTCGTATACCAACGACGCAGCGCTAATGGTCTACGGCTCATTCTCTGATCTTTTCCACCACAAATATCATTACTACTATATCAATCTCGTATACCAACGACACAGCGCTAATGGTCTACGGCTCATTCTCTGATATTTTCCACCACAAATATCATTACTACTATATCAATCTCGTATACCAACGACGCAGCGCTAATGGTCTACGGCTCATTCTCTGATATTTTCCACCACAAATATCATTACTACTATATCAATCTCGTATACCAACGACACAGCGCTAATGGTCTACGGCTCATTCTCTGATATTTTCCACCACAAATATCATTACTACTATATCAATCTCGTATACCAACGACGCAGCACCGATGGTCTACGGCTCAGTTCCTGATATTTTCCACCACAAATATCATTACTACTATATCAATCTCGTATACCATCGACGCAGCACCGATGGTCTACGGCTCAGTTCCTGATATTTTCCACCACAAATATCATTACTACTATATCAATCTTGTATACCAACGACGCAGCACCGATGGTCTACGGCTCAGTTCCTGATATTTTCCACCACAAATATCATTACTACTATATCAATCTCGTATACCAACGACGCAGCACCGATGGTCTACGGCTCAGTTCCTGATATTTTCCACCACAAATATCATTACTACTATATCAATCTCGTATACCAACGACGCAGCACCGATGGTCTACGGCTCATTCTCTGATATTTTCCACCACAAATATCATTACTACTATATCAATCTCGTATACCAACGACGCAGCGCTAATGGTCTACGGCTCATTCTCTGATATTTTCCACCACAAATATCATTACTACTATATCAATCTCGTATACCAACGACGCAGCACCGATGGTCTACGGCTCATTCTCTAATATTTTCCACCACAAATATCATTACTACTATATCAATCTCGTAAACCAACGACGCAGCACCGACGGTCTACGGCTCAGTTCCTGATATTTTCCACCACAAATATCATTACTACTATATCAATCTCGTATACCAACGACTCAGCGCTAATGGTCTACGGCTCAGTTCCTGATATTTTCCACCACAAATATCATTACTACTATATCAATCTCGTATACCAACGACGCAGCACCGATGGTCTACGGCTCATTCTCTGATATTTTCCACCACAAATATCATTACTACTATATCAATCTCGTATACCAACGACGCAGCGCTAATGGTCTACGGCTCATTCTCTGATCTTTTCCACCACAAATATCATTACTACTATATCAATCTCGTATACCAACGACGCAGCGCTAATGGTCTACGGCTCATTCTCTGATATTTTCCACCACAAATATCATTACTACTATATCAATCTCGTATACCATCGACGCAGCACCGATGGTCTACGGCTCAGTTCCTGATATTTTCCACCACAAATATCATTACTACTATATCAATCTCGTATACCAACGACGCAGCACCGATGGTCTACGGCTCATTCTCTGATATTTTCCACCACAAATATCATTACTACTATATCAATCTCGTATACCAACGACGCAGCACCGATGGTCTACGGCACAGTTCCTGATATTTTCCACCACAAATATCATTACTACTATATCAATCTCGTATACCAACGACGCAGCACCGATGGTCTACGGCTCAGTTCCTGATATTTTCCACCACAAATATCATTACTACTATATCAATCTCGTATACCAACGACGCAGCGCTAATGGTCTACGGCTCATTCTCTGATATTTTCCACCACAAATATCATTACTACTATATCAATCTCGTATACCATCGACGCAGCACCGATGGTCTACGGCTCATTCTCTGATCTTTTCCACCACAAATATCATTACTACTATATCAATCTCGTATACCAACGACGCAGCGCTAATGGTCTACGGCTCATTCTCTGATCTTTACCACCACAAATATCATTACTACTATATCAATCTCGTATACCAACGACGCAGCGCTAATGGTCTACGGCTCATTCTCTGATATTTTCCACCACAAATATCATTACTACTATATCAATCTCGTATACCATCGACGCAGCACCGATGGTCTACGGCTCAGTTCCTGATATTTTCCACCACAAATATCATTACTACTATATCAATCTCGTATACCAACGACGCAGCACCGATGGTCTACGGCTCATTCTCTGATATTTTCCACCACAAATATCATTACTACTATATCAATCTCGTATACCATCGACGCAGCACCAATGGTCTACGGCTCAGTTCCTGATATTTTCCACCACAAATATCATTACTACTATATCAATCTCGTATACCAACGACGCAGCGCTAATGGTCTACGGCTCATTCCCTGATATTTTCCACCACAAATATCATTACTACTATATCAATCTCGTATACCAACGACGCAGCACCGATGGTCTACGGCACAGTTCCTGATATTTTCCACCACAAATATCATTACTACTATATCAATCTCGTATACCAACGACGCAGCACCGATGGTCTACGGCTCAGTTCCTGATATTTTCCACCACAAATATCATTACTACTATATCAATCTCGTATACCAACGACGCAGCGCTAATGGTCTACGGCTCATTCTCTGATATTTTCCACCACAAATATCATTACTACTATATCAATCTCGTATACCATCGACGCAGCACCGATGGTCTACGGCTCATTCTCTGATCTTTTCCACCACAAATATCATTACTACTATATCAATCTCGTATACCAACGACGCAGCGCTAATGGTCTACGGCTCATTCTCTGATCTTTTCCACCACAAATATCATTACTACTATATCAATCTCGTATACCAACGACGCAGCGCTAATGGTCTACGGCTCATTCTCTGATATTTTCCACCACAAATATCATTACTACTATATCAATCTCGTATACCATCGACGCAGCACCGATGGTCTACGGCTCAGTTCCTGATATTTTCCACCACAAATATCATTACTACTATATCAATCTCGTATACCAACGACGCAGCACCGATGGTCTACGGCTCATTCTCTGATATTTTCCACCACAAATATCATTACTACTATATCAATCTCGTATACCATCGACGCAGCACCAATGGTCTACGGCTCAGTTCCTGATATTTTCCACCACAAATATCATTACTACTATATCAATCTCGTATACCAACGACGCAGCGCTAATGGTCTACGGCTCATTCCCTGATATTTTCCACCACAAATATCATTACTACTATATCAATCTCGTATACCAACGACGCAGCGCTAATGGTCTACGGCTCATTCTCTGATATTTTCCACCACAAATATCATTACTACTATATCAATCTCGTATACCAACGACGCAGCACCGATGGTCTACGGCTCAGTTCCTGAGCTAAAAACGAAGCATATCTAGCTCTGGGAGCTAAAAACGAAACATATCTAGCTCTGGGAGCTAAAAACGGAGCATATCTAGCTCTGGGAGCTGAAAACGAAGCATATCTAGCTCTGGGAGCTAAAAATGGGGTATATTTAGCTCTGAGAGCTGAAAACGAAGCATATCTAGCTCTGGGAGCTACAAACGAAGCATATCTAGCTCTTGGAGCTAAAAAAGGGGCTATATTTAGCTCTGGGAGCTAAAAACGAAGCATATCTAGCTCTGGGAGCTAAAAACGAAGCATATCTAGCTCTGGGAGCTAAAAATGGGGTATATTTAGCTCTGGGAGCTGAAAACGAAGCATATCTAGCTCTGGGAGCTGAAAATGGGGTATATTCAGCTCTGGGAGCTAAAAACGAAGCATATCTAGCTCTGGGAGCTAAAAACGAAGCATATCTAGCTCTGGGAGCTAAAAACGGAGCATATCTAGCTCTGGGAGCTGAAAACGAAGCATATCTAGCTCTGGGAGCTAAAAACGAAACATATCTAGCTCTGGGAGCTAAAAACGAAGCATATCTAGCTCTGGGAGCTAAAAATGGGGTATATTTAGCTCTGCGAGCTAAAAACGAAGCATATCTTGCTCTGGGAGCTAAAAACGAAGCATGTCTAGCTCTGGGAGCTAAAAACGAAACATATCTAGCTCTGGGAGCTAAAAACGAAGCATATCTAGCTCTGGGAGCTAAAAACGAAGCATATCTAGCTCTGGGAGCTAAAAACGGAGCATATCTAGCTCTGGGAGCTGAAAACGAAGCATATCTAGCTCTGGGAGCTAAAAACGAAACATATCTAGCTCTGGGAGCTAAAAACGAAGCATATCTAGCTCTGGGAGCTAAAAATGGGGTATATTTAGCTCTGCGAGCTAAAAACGAAGCATATCTAGCTCTGGGAGCTAAAAACGAAGCATGTCTAGCTCTGGGAGCTAAAAACGAAACATATCTAGCTCTGGGAGCTAAAAACGAAGCATATCTAGCTCTGGGAGCTAAAAATGGGGTATATTTAGCTCTGGGAGCTAAAAACGAAGCATATCTAGCTCTGGGAGCTAAAAATGAAGCATATCTAGCTCTGGGAGCTAAAAACGAAGCATATCTAGCTCTGGGAGCTAAAAACGAAACATATCTAGCTCTGGGAGCTAAAAACGAAGCATATCTAGCTCAGGGAGCTAAAAATGGGGTATATTTAGCTCTGAGAGCTGGAAACGAAGCATATCTAGCTCTGGGAGCTAAAAACGAAGCATATCTAGCTCTTGGAGCTAAAAATGGGGTATATTTAGCTCTGGGAGCTAAAAACGAAGCATATCTAGCTCTGGGAGCTAAAAACGAAGCATATCTAGCTCTGGGAGCTAAAAACGAAGCAAATCTAGCTCTGGGAGCTAAAAATGGGGTATGTTTAGCTCTGGGAGCTAAAAACGAAGCTTATCTAGCTCTGGAAGCTACAAACGAAGCATATCTAGCTCTGCGAGCTAAAAACGAAGCATATCTAGCTCTGGGAGCTAAAAACGAAGCATATCTAGCTCTGGGAGCTAAAAACGAAGCATATCTAGCTCTGGGAGCTAAAAATGGGGTATATTTAGCTCTGGGAGCTAAAAACGAAGCATATCTAGCTCTGGGAGCTAAAAACGAAGCATATCTAGCTCTGGGAGCTAAAAACGAAGCATATCTAGCTCTGGGAGCTAAAAACGAAGCATATCTAGCTCTGGGAGCTAAAAATGGGGTATATTTAGCTCTGGGAGCTAAAAACGAAGCATATCTAGCTCTGGGAGCTAAAAATGGGGTATATTCAGCTCTGGGAGCTAAAAACGAAGCATATCTAGCTCTGGGAGCTAAAAACGAAGCATATCTAGCTCTGGGAGCTAAAAATGGGGTATATTTAGCTCTGCGAGCTGAAAACGAAGCATATCTAGCTCTGGGAGCTAAAAACGAAGCATATCTAGCTCTGGGAGCTAAAAATGGGGTATATTTAGCTCTGAGAGCTGGAAACGAAGCATATCTAGCTCTGGGAGCTAAAAACGAAGCATATCTAGCTCTGGGAGCTAAAAACGAAGCATATCTAGCTCTGGGAGCTAAAAATGGGGTATATTTAGCTCTGGGAGCTAAAAACGAAGCATATCTAGCTTTGGGAGCTAAAAACGAAACATATCTACCTCTGTGAGCTAAAAACGAAGCATATCTAGCTCTGGGAGCTAAAAACGAAACATATCTAGCTCTGGGAGCTAAAAATGGGGTATATTTAGCTCTGAGAGCTGGAAACGAAGCATATCTAGCTCTGGGAGCTAAAAACGAAGCATATCTAGCTTTTGGAGCTAAAAATGGGGTATATTTAGCTCTGGGAGCTAAAAACGAAGCATATCTAGCTCTGGGAGCTAAAAACGAAGCATATCTAGCTCTGGGAGCTAAAAACGAAGCAAATCTAGCTCTGGGAACTAAAAATGGGGTATGTTTAGCTCTGGGAGCTAAAAACGAAGCATATCTAGCTCTGGAAGCTACAAACGAAGCATATCTAGCTCTGCGAGCTAAAAACGAAGCTTGGAAACCATTAAATTCCGTAGTCAATCTACGTCAAGTAGATCGGTTACGGCCAATATATAGCCAAAAATCTATGCAAAAAGAGTTGGAAACCATCAAATTCCGTAACCAATCTGCACCATGTAGATCTGTTACGTCCAATATATAGCCAAAAATCTATGCAAAAAGAGTTGGAATTCATCAAATTCCGTAACCAATCTGCACCATGTAGATCGGTTACGTCCAATATATAGCCAAAAATCTATGCAAAAAGAGTTGGAAACCATCAAATTCCGTAACCAATCTGCACCATGTAGATCGGTTACGGCCAGTATATAGCCAAAAATCTATGCAAAAAGAGTTGGAATCCATCAAATTCCGTAGTCAATCTACGTCAAGTAGATCGACTACGGCCAATATATAGCCAAAAATCTATGCAAAAAGAGTTGGAAACCATCAAATTCCGTAACCAATCTGTACCATGTAGATCGGTTACGTCCAATATATAGCCAAAAATCTATGCAAAAAGAGTTGGAATTCATCAAATTCCGTAACCAATCTGCACCATGTAGATCGGTTACGTCCAATATATAGCCAAAAATTTATGCAGAAAGAGTTGGAATTCATCAAATTCCGTAGTCAATCTACGTCAAGTAAATCGACTACGGCCAATATATAGCCAAAAATCTATGCAAAAAGAGTTGGAAACCATCAAATTTCGTAACCAATCTGCACCATGTAGATCGGTTACGTCCAATATATAGCCAAAAATCTATGCAAAAAGAGTTGGAATTCATCAAATTCCGTAACCAATCTGCACCATGTAGATCGGTTACGTCCAATATATAGCCAAAAATCTATGCAAAAAGAGTTGGAATTCATCAAATTCCGTAACCAATCTGCACCATGTAGATCGGTTACGTCCAATATATAGCCAAAAATCTATGCAAAAAGAATTGGAATCCATTAAATTCCGTAGTCAATCTACGTCAAGTAGATCGACTACGGCCAATATATAGCCAAAAATCTATGCAAAAAGAGTTGAAAACCATCAAACTCCGTAACCAATCTGTACCATGTAGATCGGTTACGTCCAATATATAGCCAAAAATCTATGCAAAAAGAGTTGGAATTCATCAAATTCCGTAACCAATCTGCACCATGTAGATCGGTTACGTCCAATATATAGCCAAAAATTTATGCAGAAAGAGTTGGAATTCATCAAATTCCGTAGTCAATCTACGTCAAGTAAATCGACTACGGCCAATATATAGCCAAAAATCTATGCAAAAAGAGTTGGAAACCATCAAATTTCGTAACCAATCTGCACCATGTAGATCGGTTACGTCCAATATATAGCCAAAAATCTATGCAAAAAGAGTTGGAATTCATCAAATTCCGTAACCAATCTGCACCATGTAGATCGGTTACGTCCAATATATAGCCAAAAATCTATGCAAAAAGAGTTGGAATTCATCAAATTCCGTAACCAATCTGCACCATGTAGATCGGTTACGTCCAATATATAGCCAAAAATCTATGCAAAAAGAGTTGGAATTCATCAAATTCCGTAACCAATCTGCACCATGTAGATCGGTTACGTCCAATATATAGCCAAAAATCTATGCAAAAAGAATTGGAATCCATTAAATTCCGTAGTCAATCTACGTCAAGTAGATCGACTACGGCCAATATATAGCCAAAAATCTATGCAAAAAGAGTTGAAAACCATCAAATTCCGTAACCAATCTGTACCATGTAGATCGGTTACGTCCAATATATAGCCAAAAATCTATGCAAAAAGAGTTGGAATTCATCAAATTCCGTAACCAATCTGCACCATGTAGATCGGTTACGTCCAATATATAGCCAAAAATTTATGCAGAAAGAGTTGGAATTCATCAAATTCCGTAGTCAATCTACGTCAAGTAAATCGACTACGGCCAATATATAGCCAAAAATCTATGCAAAAAGAGTTGGAAACCATCAAATTTCGTAACCAATCTGCACCATGTAGATCGGTTACGTCCAATATATAGCCAAAAATCTATGCAAAAAGAGTTGGAATTCATCAAATTCCGTAACCAATCTGCACCATGTAGATCGGTTACGTCCAATATATAGCCAAAAATCTATGCAAAAAGAGTTGGAATTCATCAAATTCCGTAACCAATCTGCACCATGTAGATCGGTTACGTCCAATATATAGCCAAAAATCTATGCAAAAAGAATTGGAATCCATTAAATTCCGTAGTCAATCTACGTCAAGTAGATCGACTACGGCCAATATATAGCCAAAAATCTATGCAAAAAGAATTGGAATCCATTAAATTCCGTAGTCAATCTACGTCAAGTAGATCGACTACGGCCAATATATAGCCAAAAATCTATGCAAAAAGAGTTGGAAACCATCAAATTCCGTAACCAATCTGCACCATGTAGATCGGTTACGTCCAATATATAGCCAAAAATCTATGCAAAAAGAGTTGGAATTCATCAAATTCCGTAACCAATCTGCACCATGTAGATCGGTTACGTCCAATATATAGCCAAAAATCTATGCAAAAAGAGTTGGAATTCATCAAATTCCGTAACCAATCTGCACCATGTAGATCGGTTACGTCCAATATATAGCCAAAAATCTATGCAAAAAGAATTGGAATCCATTAAATTCCGTAGTCCAATCTACGTCAAGTAGATCGACTACGGCCAATATATAGCCAAAAATCTATGCAAAAAGAATTGGAATCCATTAAATTCCGTAGTCAATCTACGTCAAGTAGATCGACTACGGCCAATATATAGCCAAAAATCTATGCAAAAAGAGTTGGAAACCATCAAATTCCGTAACCAATCTGCACCATGTAGATCGGTTACGTCCAATATATAGCCAAAAATCCATGCAAAAAGAGTTGGAATTCATCAAATTCCGTAACCAATCTGCACCATGTAGATCGGTTACGTCCAATGTATAGCCAAAAATTTATGCAGAAAGAGTTGGAATTCATCAAATTCCGTAGTCAATCTACGTCAAGTAGATCGACTACGGCCAATATATAGCCAAAAATCTATGCAAAAAGAGTTGGAAACCATCAAATTCCGTAACCAATC